>JAOPSE010000084.1:6246114-6846114 GCA_029449295.1 Zea luxurians
TTGCGAAGGGGCTCCTGACCGAGGAGAGAATTTTGGCATGCTTTGCATGATCTAGTGACTCGGTTGGTTGTACATATTATTGCAGGCCAATAGAATCCCTGACGAATTACCTTGGCTGCGAGGGCCCTTGGTCCTGAGTGTGATCCGCAAGTTCCACCGTAGACTTTGCGGTGGATCTCTAGGCCTTCGGTTTCAGTTATGCATTTCAGCATAGTCTAACTGATTCCCTTTTTGTAAAGCTGGCCCTCGACTATTGCAAAGTCTCTGCTCCTGTGTTGAACCCTTTTGGCCTCGTTGCGATCAGATGAATGGTAATGGCCCTGGAGGTATAGTGTTATTGGGGCCTGCCAGTCTTTGGCCATTATTAGGTTGACGATTAGGTGGTCGTCGGGGTCTTGCGTTATTTGCAAGCCTTCGGGATTATGGACGGCTGGTGTGCCGATGACATGGTAGAACATGTCAGAGGGCAGGGCCTCGCCTTTGGCTGCTGCTTTGGCCAATGAGTCGGTCTCTTTGTTTTTGTTTCTCTCAACATGTTGTAGAGTGAAGCCCTTGAACTGCTTTTCGAGGCTGCGGACAACGGTGAGGTATTGCATCAGCATGGGCTCTTTGGCTGAGTATTCCTTTTCGATTTCACCGGCGACGAGCTTGGAATATGTTTTAATGATGCATGTGGTGACGCGAGGGCCCGCAATTTGAGAAGACGAGGATGACTGCTTCGTACTCTGCTATATTTGTGCACCTGTCAGACTCTAGAGCGAAACTAAGGCGCGCGGTGTATCTGTATTTGACTCCGGCGGTTGATGTGATGATCGCCGCGGCGCCTGCCCCGCGTGGCACCTTGTGCCATCGCAGTGGATAGTCCAGACTATTTCTGAGTGCTCTTGTTGCGTCCCCATGGGTCCTGTCCAGTCTACGATGAAGTCTGCCAGACTTGCGACTTGATTGCTGTTCTAGGCTCGAAAATGATGTTGTACCCTGATAGCTCCACTGCCCATTTTGCAATTCTGGCGGATGCCTCCGGGTTCTTGAATAGTTCTCCAAGACCCCTGTCCGAAGTACCTTGTACTTTGAATGCCTTGTAATAGTGTCGCAGCTTGCACGAAGCCATGATCACTACATATGAAATCTTCTCGAGCTCAGTCATGTTGCATTTGGAAGTCTTGAGGACTTCGGAGACATAGTATACTGGGCACTGCTGATTTTTTCCGTCTCTGTCCTATTCTTGGACTAGCGTTGCGCTGACTGCGCAGTGCGAGGCCGCGATGTAGAGAAGTAGGGGGAGCGAGGGGTCTGGACTTGTCAGCGTTGCTAAGTCGGACAGATGTTGTTTGAGCGACTCGAAGGCCGCTGCCTACTCTGGGCCCCAGACGAAGTTTTTCATGCCGCGCAATGTTTTGAGGAATGGCAGGCTTCGTTCGGTGGACTTGGAAATGAATCTATTCAGGGTCGGTAGTCTTCCTATTAGTCGATGGACGTCTTTGGTAGATTACGATGGTGCCATGTCCATGATTACTTGGATTTTGGTTGGGTTGGCTTCGATCCCTCGGTGCGATACCAAGTAGCCAAGTATTTTTCCCTGACGTACCCCGAAGAAACACTTCTCTGGGTTGAGCCGTAATCTTGCGTCGCGCATGTTGGCGAATGTCTCTGCGAGGTCGGTCATGTTGGGGGCCTTCGGCTTCCGAAGGTCCTCAAAAACATGATTTAACTATGTCTATGGAGTATAATGTGTAAACAGGTACCTTCGGACACAAATCAAAACCACAGCGTGAAGATGCACAAAGAGTATGAAGGATGGCGCAGAGCCGAAGCCATGCGCAGGGGATCTTCGGCGTGATAGCAGAAAATGAAACCGACTTAAAAGGGAAAAGGCTATTTAGACCCCGATGGATTGCTATAGAGTTATTAGCAAATGTAAAGGGTATGGGTGTAATTTTACATGGGCTACGTCCCGTACCTATAAATAGATGAACAGTGCTCCCGTACTGTTCACGCTGACTTGGCATTCGCGTCACGCTTGTACCCCTGCTTTCCTTCAAGCCGAAGGTACATTTATAATCTGTTATTGTTAATACAATAACGCAAATAAAAATAAGTTGATAATAACATTTAAAGTGTTTATATTATTTTTCATATCTTGTGTATGAATCCTTTGTGACACCCAGTGTCACCTAGGGTTTCTCTCAAAGTGCTAACCCATGAACCATCATCTTATGTGAACCAAATTTAAGTATGAACATCAAATGACTTAAGAATAAAGGATCCACCAAGCCTATGCTTAAAAGTATCATGTTCAAAACAAATGGGTTTTTCAAAAAGGCAAAATGTGCAACCCCAACAAAAACCCTAATTGAGCCCTATGAGCAAAATGCAAGAGAATGGGGAAAAGGGTATGAAAAATTTGGAATCATGGCTTGGGCCAATTATAAACATTGAAGTATATTTAATAAGCAACAATAAAGATTGAAGAAGCTTGGCCAAAATAATTCAAATAAAACCCCAAGCAAGCTTCTCATGTGGGGACTCAATAGGAAATTCTGAATTTCAGAATTCTGAATTTCAGACCTTGAGCCAAAGATCAAGCGTGTTCACCTTGATCCCTAACTCAAATCCTAATGACCCCATTAACAAAAACGTGCCTAACTAACCCCTCTGTCGCCTGCCAGAAGATGGCATTGGGACACGTGCCTCGGACACGTCAAACCAGAGATCTTCTCCCTGTGTGCGGCAGTGAGACAAACCAGATTTCTTCCCTCTCTATCTCCTAATCCAGTCAACCAAACCTGCTAGCCTCCACACATAAACGACAAAGGGACCTAAGAGGAAGAGATCTCTCAACGAGATTATGGCCAAAATCTCAAAGATTTGGAGCCAATCCGCGCTTGAACTCGACCTCTCTCTACGCTGCCTCGTGCTCGACGCTGTGCCAGGCGCCAGAGCGCGCACTAGCGTTCGCCGCGCACGCCCCGAGCGCTTGTCAGAGCCCCGCCCTTGGCCGTGCTCGCTCGCGCCTATAAAGCCTCCCGGGCGCGCCTCACTCCTCCCCGCACTCACCCACCACCGGCCAGCCACCCCTCCTTAGCTCCGGCGAGCTCTTTTCCGCTCGCCATTGCCACCAGAGCTTCAGCCACCGTGGCCAGCCCACTCCAGTCGCCCTCAAGTCACGCCAGTGCTTCGGTTAGCTCCTCCATAGGCCCGTGAAGCTCTCCAAGCCCTCGGACCTGGCAGAACTTCACCGGAAGCCGAGATCACCCTCGCCGGACTTCAGTCTCCCGCCCCCCGCGCGTGGACCGAGCTCTCCAGTGAGCCATTCTTCAATTCCTCGCGTGCACCCCTTCATTGATCCCTGGTGAAGCTTTCTGACCCGTTTGATTGGTCAATTTCGCCCTGGATAGGCCGGGACTCCTCGCCGCCGACGAGCTCCCCCGCCTGCGCACGCGGACCGGCCAACTCCGACCACCCCCGACGGCGACCCGCACATCGTTGTGATCCCCGAGACCTCCCCTACGTCCTCGACCACCTCACCAGAGCAATCTCGCCGCCGGTAAGCCCCTCCGCCCTTTCTTCCGCCGCGGTTACTGTTTAAGTTAGGAGAAGGACCTCGGGTTAGGATTAGAAGAACCCGGGAGGTTTCTGCAATGTCGGTGTCTCACGTGAATAGTAGCCCAGGGACTGATTCGTGAGGAAAAACTTGAAACACCCGCCAGGGACCCCAGTGCAAAGTAGTTTTTCCATTTAATCAATTCTGTTAATCTTTTTGAATAACCAGAGAACTTAGAAAATCCATAACTTGATGAATTCTTAATCAAAAGTTGTCAAACTAATTTTGCTAGATCCTAAATATTGTGAACTATCATTTAAAAATAATGAACCCTATGCTTTCTGTTCTAATTTTTAGAGTTTAAAATTAAAAACAGAAACAGACCAAACCTTGTTTAATTAAGGAAAATTAGTTTTTCTTCTGTGCTGAACCTAAGAAAATTTGTAGATATTCAAACCTATTTTAGACATTGTTTAAAAATAGTAGGAACCCCAGTATTGAAAAATATAGTGTAGATGTCCATTTAAAGCTATTTTGCCCAAAACTTAGGAAAAATCAGAAAGGCATTAGAAATTAATGAACAGTGAGTGAAATTATTTTTCCTATTTTACTTAAGTAAGAGAGAACCTAAGAAAAAAATAAAGGGACCTCTAGTCCAGATCAGTTTTAAAGTGGAATGTGTTATTTAACATTATTCCAACTAAAAATCAATTATTAGAATTACAAAACCAGACCCAAAATTGATAACAAAAATCCAGTGGACTTATAACCACTAGAACCCCACTGCAAAAATAATGAACACCCTAGCCCATCATTTTAAGTAGGGTAAATAAGTGCAATATGATAATGAGTCATTTTCTAAATAAATCATGAATAACCCATAATAATGCAATAATGGGCAAATAAAATTTTGCTAGGTCAATAATGAGATAGGCCATCAGAGAAAAATGCAAACCCATTAAAAGGATGCAAAATAATACCTATTGCTAATATTGTATCAGAAAGACCATTTAATCCAATTAATGCATACCACCCCTTCCCTTAAGCAAAAAGATGCCAAACTTCAGAATGATTGCTCTTGCACAAAATAGAAGCTAAGAAAAATCAGAAATCTGTTGTTTGATATTTTTCAAATATAGTAGTAGTAGAAAGCACCCCTTTGGCTAGCAACTTGAGAAAACCCTAGTAAAATAACTAATAACTAATAATGACTAGAATTTTGTGCCAAGTCATGTTATAGCATCTAAATGCCAGCAAAAATAAGTCTTAGAGAATTACCTACTTTTAATTGATAGTTGTAGTTCAAATCACCCCTTCTGCCCTAAAATTTGGTAATTTTGTCCAGAGAAAACTATTCACTTTCTGATTCCCAAATTTTGAGACAGAGAATTATACACCAGTAATAAGCCACTGTAATTTTTACAGAATTTTTGGAAATTTATTAAGACAACTTGTAGTTCAAACCCACTCCAAAAACTTAAAGAGAATAAAGAAAAAGAAGGGAGAAATAAATATCACTCCAATAAGTCCAACTTGAATTCTTGTCAAACTCACTAAGGCTTTAAAAAGAATTCAGTGGAACCCCAAAGAAAATAAACCTACCACTTACCTTAGCTAAGTTGACCCAATTTACCAAGTATACCACCCAAAGGTCTTACATAAGTGAGGTTTAACTTTATCTAACTCAAGTAGATCATACACCATCAAAAGTTGTAATTTCTAAAGCACATATCATATCATGCATATATCTTATGCACTGCATTCATAAGATTGTAATCTTGCCGACGGAAAGTACGTGCTCATCCCCGAGCAAGGATCTGTCCAAGAGGAGGACCAGGAGCAAGCTTCCGAGGCTGCTATCGAGGATCTCCCCGCAGCCCCAGCAATTGAAGGCAAGCCGCGGTTTATATGCATAACCGTATTATTATATGCTACTTTACTACACTTAATGCTTGTAGGATTGTAATGTGCACTTAAGTGTAGGAGTTGCTTGAAACCTCTAGTTGCATGAACTTAGGATTCCTTTTTGAGATGAATACTAGTATGCTAGGTCGAGTAGCTGCTTGCTAATCAGGATCTCGGTAGAAGTCGAGTGATTTTTCTAGCACTCGCGCGAGGTCAGGAATTGATTGTATTCATCTTGATAACGGGATCTATGTTAGTCTATGGACTTGGATCCAGGGAGGATGCCTTGACCATGAGACGGGAAAAAGAATTAAGGATTAATGTGTGGATACCTGAGTCAAGCTTTTGAACGTACTAAGCACATGCCGGGAAAAATGGTAACCGGTAAACCTAGTACCTGAGTGAAGCCGGGCGCGGACTTTATCCCTCATGCGACCTAAGACTGGTTCTCCCATGCTAGCTATGGTGGGTACAAGTGCGGTCACTGCACGACGGCAGCCAGGGTCAGTGGAGCATTGTATGCCAAGGCGGTGAGGCCTGGACGCGAACGGGGAATCGATGGGGACGGTTGTCATGTGTGGGGTCAGAGTACCCTGACATGCCATGTGTTTAGGTTTACCTTGCAAGGTTAAAAATCGATTCAAATCGTCTGCTTCTCGCAGCTAATGATACTGCTTGACCCCTTGTACTGCATCAAGTAAGAAGTGAAATGAGGTTACATGAGATAATTTGTTGATTGAACTAAATGTTTGTTACCATGTACGCTTAGAAGGAGCAAATCTAGCTAAGTTAATGATGATAGAAATTGAAAAGCTAAAAATTGATTTTAGAAACAGCTAGTGCTTTTTGGCAAACCAAACCCCCCTCAGCCAAACAGCTACATAGTCTAGAGGTAGAGGAGTAGATTCCTCACACCGGGTAAGTCTAGCTGAGTATTAGTATACTCAGCCTTGCTTGTGGCATAATTTTTGCAGGTACCATTCAATAAATGGTTGATGGTGTGACTTGGCCTACCACCCTGCCACCGGGTTGGACGGTCGAGTGGGATGTTGCTCCGGCAGGAGAGGAGCACGAGGAGTAGTGGGCTAGGCCTTGCCCATTTCCTCTACCGACGACATCAATTATCCGCTGCATTTTATTTCGTTAACTCTTATTGCTACTCAAAAAAACTCCGATCTATGTAATAATCCAGCACTTAATTTGAGGTTTCCTGTTTTATTGTATTTCTTCTGTGACTCACCTTCGAGTGAGATTGTGGAATTTGATCCTGGTTAAGTGGCTCTATCAGACTAGATCTGAGGGACTGACGGGTTATTCCGATTTAAGTGTGTTACGGCCCCTGAGGCGTGACTTAGGCACTTAAGCTGGAATAATTTGGGTGGTTCCGCCACATCCTTCTTCATCATTTATTGTGCTTATGAAGGTTTGTCCTTCATAACCTTCGTTCGGAATTCATTATATTCGAAAGGAGATAATGCTTCGAAGGACGAAGGACTTTAACATTTAACACTTTCTATGTTGCCTTGTTCTTAACTCTTAGCATTTGAGAACAAGTCCCCAACATTGGCGCCCACCTCCGGTGAACTCACTTCCACTTTTTGAGTTTCGAACACCTTCGGCAAGCATAGACCTTCGTCATGCCGCCAAAGAAAGCTTCAGCAACAGGGGCTGCCGCTCTGCAGCCGCTGGACCCCAACCAGGAGACCCTCTCTCTTCGGGAGGCCCGAAGCCAGAAGAGGAAGGCCGCCAGTCCAACGCCTTAGGAGGACGACTTGGACCAAGAGATCAGAAATATGGAGATGCTCCATAAGCAGGTGCAAAGGAAGAAGGAAAAGATGGCTAGGCTGGCTGATCTGCAAAGGCAGATAGACGAAGCCTCTTAAGAAGTTCGCCATCTTACTCAAGATGAGCAGAACCGAAGGCCTCAACACAGAGAGCTTCATCAAGAGGGCTTCTTCAACGAGGATGACTGGTATGAGAATTTCCATCATGGGAATTTTGCTTTTGATGATGCTTCTCCTCTATCAGCAGAACTGCAGGCTACACCTTGGCCTCCATCTTACAAGCCACCTCAACTCCCCATGTATGACGGACACTCAGATCCGAAGCAGTTTCTGATGAGCTACAAAGCAACGATATCTTCCTATGGTGGCAACACTGCAGTCATGGCGAAGTCTTTCGTCATGGCCGTCAAGAATGTTGCACAAACCTGGTACTCCTCCCTTCGGCCAGGAACAATCACATCATGGCAGAAGCTGAAGGATATGCTGATCACCAGTTTCCAAGGGTTTCAAATGAAGTCGGTCACTGCTCAAGCCTTATTCCAGTGCACCCAAGACCACGAAGAATATCTTCAGGCGTATGTCCGAAGGTTCTTACGCCTGAGGGCACAAGCGCCAACAGTGCCCAATGAAATTGTCATTGAGGCCATGATTAGGGGGCTTCGGCCGGGACCTTCAGCTCAATATTTTGCCAGGAAGCCCCCTCAGACTTTGGAGAAACTGCTTCAGAAGATGGATGAATACATTCGCGCTGACAATGACTTTCGGCAGAGAAGGGAGGAAGCTTACAGGTTCTCCGAAATAGCCAGGGGCTTTGGAGGGAGAATTCATCCTAGACATGTCAGATCGATTCATTCCACTCAGAATGATGACAGGGGAAGCCAGCAGCAGAGGCCGCAATATTCCTCCCAGGCTTCGGGGCAGCAGCAAAGCTATCCTCGGCCTCCAGCTCCAAGGGGCAGAGGTGCCAGGGGCTTCGGAGGAAGATTTGGGGATCAGCCCAGGAAAATTTATTGCCTATTCTGTGGTGAGGACAAGGGCCACACCACCAGGATGTGCCATGTCACCATCCAGAAACAAAAGGAAATAGCAGAAGCTGCAGCCCAACAGACCCAGCCGAAGCAAGTTATGCATACTGCTTCGTACCACTCGCCTTATATCCCAGAGTATGTGGTCAACCACCCTGCAACTTCTGTTGCGTCAGCAAGTCAATCTCAGGCATCTTGGCAACAGCCTCCACCTCCACCACCAATGCAACGAGGCCAGCAGCCAGAAGGGAGTCAGCATAATCAACACCAACGAGACTTCAGAGAAGAGTTCGAAGCTCGCACAGTCAACAGTACTGTGCCAGAATCGAAGCACATTTACTAACAAATATCCTACCTCGGCAGCAGTTTTTGCATTCAGTATCATTTTCTTTTTAATAAGGAACAATTATTAAAAGCCTAAGTGTTTTTTGTTGTTTTCAATTTCTTGTAATAGCTTCGCCTTTGCCATAGTACAAATATACTTTCTCCACAGAATAATGGAGTCCAAAAAGTTGCCGAAGCAAAAGAACTTATGGTTACAGGGAGAACCTCCAAAATAACAAAAAGTCGTTCCTAAGGGAGCGCAGCGTAAGTTTTCTGCTCAAAAGTCGTTCCGAAGGGAATGCAGAGCTTACAGCGAAAAATAAACGCTGATTCCGTTGAAGTAAAAGGCGAAGAAGCTCCTAAGGGAGGCTTACAGCGAAAAATAAACGCTGATTCCGCTGAAGTAAAAGGCGAAGAAGCTCCTAAGGGAGGCTTACAGCGAAAAATAAACGCTGATTCCGCTGAAGTAAAAGGCGAAGAAGCTCCTAAGGGAGGCTTACAGCGAAAAATAAACGCTGATTCCGCTGAAGTAAAAGGCGAAGAAGCTCCTAAGGGAGGCTTACAGTGAAAAATCAATGTCGATCTTCGGTAAATATCATTTTGCATAACATCACATCATTACATCATTTGCATAAGCATAACATCATACATCATATTGCATCAATAATGCAAGAAGGGGGTTCAATGTCGATATTCGGAGATTGTTTCGAAGAAACAGTGCCAAGGCACAAAAATAATTATTGAAGCTCTGAAATGAAAAGATCTATTGGTTACTGATTTTACGAAGATTGGATGTTTTTTATGAAAATACGGATATTATTTACGAAGCATGAAAAGAAGGGAAGTGTTTTTTCGCCGAAGGCTCAAAAACAGGTATGTATGTAAAGTTTCATGCATCGTAAAGAATTGAACCATAAATAGCTTATATATTACATTCAAAGTTACAAAATATTACACATATTGTTCAACAAATATTACATTCCAAATGTTTTTACAATAACATCTAATCTTCCCTTAGAACTACTTCTGCAGCTTCGTTTAGTAGTTGATCAACAACTTTGTCCATGATAGCTTCGGCCATTTTTCTAATTTCGTCATCCCCCTTTACATTGGGGTACGCTAATGGCTCGGCGGGCTTTGAGGGAGGAGAAGGTGCGGCTATGTTACAAAGTGTAGACAAATTCGAAATCAAAAAGTTACAACAAAAACCCAAAAACTAGTAGTTAATACCTATTCGCCCTTCGAGATCCGCACTTTTCTCAGCGGCCTCTGTTACTTTTCTAGCATCATGAATACCTTTTTCGCTTCTTCGTATAATTTCTTGAGCCATCTCCCGGCCACCATTTTCCCAGATGTCGGTGAAAAAATTTCCACCAACCAAACTTGCCTCGGCCGAAGGGTCTTTTATGTCTTCAGAAGATAAATCGGTTTCGGTCTGTGCCAAGGATTTCACGTGATCACAACCTTTTTTCTCCAAAACAGTGGAAATCCCCCTAGCACCCGAGAAGGCACATATGTCTCCGCGGCTATTCAAGACTTCTTCAAAAGCTTCAGCTTCGTGGCTGATCCATCCAATTGGGCCTTCAGGGTCGCCCCTTATGAAATTTTCTTCGCTTGAGAATGCGCCAACGCTGGCGAAGCTGGTTCTTATTTTCTTAACACATTCTATAGATTTTTCATAACACCTTTTCTTGAATGCACGAAGCTCTTCAACGTTTTTTTCTAAATGATTTGCCCATTGTTCACTAATTTCTCGTTTTGCTTCTTCAACTGTGCATTCTTCTTTAGCTCTGGCTAGCTGTTTCCGAAGATCCTCATGTTCACGCTTCTGAGCCTCAGCTTGAGCTTTGAAAGCAGCTTCGTCTTCTTTTATTTTATTCACCAACGAATGTAATATTTTATCTTTTTCGAGACCTTCGTTCCTTAGTTCAATTACCTCAGAACGAAGGTTGCTCAAGGCTATGGTACACCCTTTGTCTTCGACATCTTTTTGTGCCCTGAGGGTATTGCTAAGTATAAGGCCCTGCAAAAAATGCGTTAATAAGTTTAAGCAAATGAAAAATTTTGGTTTCAAGGAATAATACAAAGATCTCATTTTTTCACCTTTAAACTATTGTACGCTAAGCTGTCGGCCAGCTCGTCCTTTGACAACACCGAGAGCCCGTCTTCTAATGTTGGGAATCCGAAGCTCTTGCTCATCTCCCGATAGACAGAAATCTCCTTGCTGTCAGGGAGACAATACAAGAAGTCTTCTTCTCCGCTGCCGTTGAATATCAGCGCCCCTTTTGGATATTTCAATTTTTGCGCATAGAATTGAGCTTCTCTTTTTTCTTTTTCGCTCAGATTTTTACCCGAAGCATGACGTAATACATAGTCAGAAGCTTCAGAAGATGCTTCGGGAATAGGTGTGGCGATTTTCTCAGATAAAGCTTCTTCTGCAGATTCTTTTTCAGTTTCTTTTTCAATTTCCAAGAATTCCCTCTTGGTAGGCTCTGAAAGCCTAGTTTCAGTTTCCGCTTGACTTTTGACAGCTTCGGCCTCAGTTTGTGTCTTTGGAACTTCGGCAGCTATCTTCGGAGTAGCGCTTGAAGATTTTATTGTTTCCAGTACATCTAGCACGTTAACCATTCTTTTCCTCTTGGGGGTTGTAGTAAGGTCTTTTTGTGTCATCGGCATTGGCATTGGCACCTCAACTCTTGCTGAAGGACTTAAAATTTCTGATGTTTTTGTTTCTTCAGCTCTCAGTTCTTCTATTTTTTCCATCTCTGGCATTTTGGTCGGCTCTTCAATATTCGATAGGGGAGTCGGCTCCTTGGCTTCGGTGGCCGAAGAGGTCTCACCAACAAACTCAGGCACTGTGGCCAGTTCAATATAGCGTGGCTGGTGTGTAAGAACCTTCATCTTTTTCCTCTTCGGCGCTAGCTCACTAGGAGCGGCTGAAGCAACTTCCTTCACAGAAGTCGTATCTTTCCTTTTTTGACCCCGTGTTGGGTCACGATAGTCAGGATAGACGAACCCAATGGCATCAAATTCTCGCTTGAGTCTTTTCTTCTTCCGGCCTCCGAAGGCCGCAGACAGTGCAGTATCTTCTGCCTTCGAGCATGGTCCAAGCAGTTCATCGCTTTTGGCCTCAAAACATTTTAACCAGTCATCATCTGGCTCGACAAACTTATCTCCATATCTGAAGGTGTATTTTAACCTAACTAGTCCACCTTCGTCAGGTTTGCTGATGGTTTCCTTTGGCATTTCCCACTTTTCTGTAAGTGGCCATACTCTGAAGGCAATGTGTTCCTGGATCAAATCCTTCGTCCCAATGAAAGAGCAAACTACACCGAAGGCTCTCCGGCATTCTTCGGCTGCTTCGTCAATATCCACCTTCGGTTTCCGAAGGCCAAAACGCTGCCAGATGGGGCGCAAGATGATACCTTTAATATCTTCTCGCGTTTTCAAGTCGTTTTTCACATAGAACCATTCCTTCATCCAGTCCCCGGGCCATCTCTTTCGAAAAGTTGGCACGGGACAGCTTGACCCAGAGCGGGCACCAAAGCTATAACAGCCAAAATTGTTATGATATTGCTCTTTACCCCATGGTTTCGTCTCATATAATAACTCATGCATACTGCAGAAACTTTTTGCATTTGGCTCCAAACCTTGGCTCTTTACGGCCCATACGAAGATTCCCATCCTTATGATTGCTTCGGGAGTAATTTGATGAAGGCAGATTTCAAATATCTTCAAAACTTCTACCACAAAATTGCTCAAAGGAAACCGAAGTCCAGCCTTGAAGAAACTTCGGAATATCACGACTTCATTCTCCTCGGGAGTCGGACAAGTTTTCTCTCCTTCGTCAGCCCTCACAATAGATAAATCCCAAAAATATCTACCCCTCATATTGACAAGATGGCTTTGCTTTATGCTTGATTTTCCAAAAACTACATGGCTTGGTCGCCAGGGTCGATCTTCGGAATCTTCACCACCACTTTCCAAATCATAGCTGTCACTATCACCAGTGTCTTCAGATAAACCCTCTAAGATCTCCCTAGTAATCTTCTCTGTATTTGTCTTTGCTATTGATTCAAGAAAGCCGAGATTCATCTCCTCAGAAAGGCTCAGCTTCGATTCAGTGACGGCTTTCTTATCTTCAGACATCTTTGAAAATGCTGAGAAAGTGCTCTCGAAACCGAAGCTTAAAAATTTAAAAAGCCAAGCAAGTGTTGGTGTGCAAGGGCTAAAAGTTGGGTGAGCAAGAAGCAGATGGCAAGAAAGCGTGCCAAATGAACTCGTGGTGAGCTCTTATTTATACGCCTAGTGCATTAAAAGCTGGAGGGTCCCGCTTGTCAATGACTGTTGCTATTCTCTAGCAAAGGGAAGGTGTTTTTTCGGACCTTCGGCTTAAGGCCTTCGTCCATGTCGCAATCTGAATTTATTACTTTAACAAATTAATATTGCGAGGGGCTACTGTTGGGGGCCTTCGGCTTTCGAAGGTCCTCAAAAACATGATTTAACTATGTCTCTGGAGTATAATGTGTAAACAGGTACCTTCGGACACAAATCAAAACCACAGCGTGAAGATGCACAAAGAGTATGAAGGATGGCGCAGAGCCGAAGCCATGTGCAGGGGAGCTTCGGCGTGATAGCAGAAAAAGAAACCGACTTAAAAGGGAAAAGGCTATTTAGACCCCGATGGATTGCTATAGAGTTATTAGCAAATGTAAAGGGCATGGGTGTAATTTTACATGGGCTGCGTCCCGTACCTATAAATAGATGAACAGTGCTCCCATACTGTTCACGCTGACTTGGCATTCACGTCACGCTTTTACCCCTGCTTTCCTTCAAGCTGAAGGTACATTTATAATTTGTTATTGTTAATACAGTAACGCAGATAAAAAATAAGTTCATAATAACATTTAAAGTGTTTATATTATTTTTCATATCTTGTGTATGAATCCTTCTTCATCATTTATTGGGCTTATGAAGGTTTGTCCTTCATAACCTTCGTCCGGAATTCATTATATCCAAAGGGAGATAATGCTTCGAAGGATGAAGGACTTTAACATTTAACACTTTCTATGTTGCCTTGTTCTTAACTCTTAGCATTTGAGAACAAGTCCCCAACAGGTCAGGTGGTCCTCTTTGCTTTTACTTGCTACGACAATGTCGTCCACATAGGTGAAGATGTTGTGGCCTACCTGCTTTTCGAGGACCTTCTTGGTGAGACGGGAAAAGTTAAACCAGCGTTCTTGAGTCCCTCAGGCATCCGTACGAAGCAGTACGTGCCGAAGGGTGTGATGAAGCTAGTACTGACCTTGTCCTCCTCTTTCATGTACATCTAGGAGGGACATGACTTCGCAGCCTACTGCACTATCGATAATTTTGTCGATTCACGGTAGAGGGAAGTTGTTCTTGGGGCACGCCTTGTTGAGGCTCGTGAAGTCGATGCACATGCGCCATTTGCCTCTCTTCTTCTGCACCATTACAACATTGGCGAGCCATGTCGGGTAGGCAATTGGTTTGATGAATCTGGCTTCCAGCGGGTGATGTACTTCGGCCTTGGCTGCCTCTATTTTTTCGTTAGACATTTTCCATAGCCGCTGCTTTTTTGGGCGCACCGAGGGGTCGATGCCCAGAGTGTGCTCGATGATGGAGCGGCTGACCTCGACTAGATCGAGGGCGAACCAGGCGAATACATCCTTGTTACGACTGAGACAGGAAAGGAGTTTGTCCTCGTCTCGCGATGTCAGGTCTTCACTGATTATGATTGTTTGCTTCGAGGTTGCGGAATCGAGGGGTACTGTCTTCATCCCGTCGTTGCGCTATAGCTGGGCGTTGACTTTTTTGCCTTTGACTGGGCGCTGGCTCTTGATGCTTTCACGCTCTCTTGTGAGGTAGTGAACATTACATTGCCCTCGAACGAAGTCTCTCTCAATGTTGCGCGATGTCTGCTAGTCGCCATAGACAGTGATCACGCCCTGTGGGCCTGGGATTTTCATGCAGATATAGAGCCCATGAATGGCCGCCTCAAATTTGTTGATCAAGCCACACCCCATTATGGCATTGTACGGGTATACCATGTCGACAATGTCGAATGTGACTTGCTCACTCCGCGCATTGGGCGCTGCACCGAATGACAAGGGGAGCTCTAACTTGCTGACAAGGAATGTGCCCTTGCCGTCGAATCTGTAGAGAGGATTATCTATGGGCTTGAGGAGGATATGGCTTATTCCCATATGATCGAAGGCATGCAGAAAAATAATGTCGGCCTGACTGCCATTGTCGACCAACACTTTGTGCAAATCCCATCCTGCTACCGTGTAGATGATTACCATGGCGTCTGCATGTGGAGCACTATGCAAGTCGACATCCCTGGTGTCAAAGGTGAGCGGTACATGGGACCACTTCGTTTGCACCACTGGGCTAGTGAGAGCGACGTGGTTCACACTTTGATAGTGGTCCTTTTTCTGTCGCTTGGTGCCAAAGTCCACGCTGGACCCCCTAGTGATCATTTCGATGACTCCGAGGTAAGGTGGCTAAGCGAAGTCTTCTTATTTGGGTGCTGGCGGTGGGGGGTTGTGATATGGAGGATTTGGGTGGTGCGGATGCGGTGGTGGTAGGACCTACACCTCTTGATGGTGATGGTCTGCACGATTGGATTGATGTTGGATTTGCTCGTTATGGTAGGGTTATTGGAGGTGTTGCTGGGGGTGGTAAGTGTGCGCGACGACCCGCTGGTTGTCGGCTGGTTGGGCTCTGGCCATTCTGTCCTTGGTGGCCTTGGTCTTTGAACAATCCCTTGTTGGATGCACGCAGTCTTCGCTGTGAAATAAGCAATAGAATCGTCACGGCTGCTGGGTCCGTCCTCTGCCCCTTCCTCTTGCGTTGTTGTCGCGACTCTGAGGGGGGTATTCTTGACGGTGTGTGGGCTCTCCAACTGGGTGCTGATTGGCTATGGTGTGCACCTGTTGCTGGTTGCGATTGTCCCTGTCGGAGTCTGACTGCGCCGGCCTAACCCATGTTCTGCTGGACTGCGGAGGGTCCTTGGGCTTCCTCTGAGATTCGACTTTGCTCTGATGGAGCTCCTCAGACCTGGCATACTTCTCAAACAGTTGGTAGAGCTCTTGTAGATGCTTGGGCGGATCCCTGATGCAATGACTGTACAGGACACCAGCCCGAAGACCGATGATGGCATAATGGATTTTTATGTGATCTTCAACTGATGGCAGTTGCGATTTAAGCGTCAGGAATTTTTTGTAGTATTCGTGAAGGGTTTCCTTTTCTTGCTGCTTGCAGAGGGATAACTTGGCCAGTGCATCTGTGTCGGGCCGGTATCCTTGGAAATTGAGCAGGAACTTGTCGCGAAGTCCCTTCCAGGACTCGATTGACAGTGGCGGTAGCCTGGTATACCAAGTTAAGGCTGGGCCTTCAAGTGCGATGATGAAGGACTTGGCCATAGTAGCGTCGTCCCCTCTAGATGATGCGATGGCGACTTGGTAGCTCATGATGTACTGAGCCGGGTCGGTGTTGCCATTGTATTTGGGGTAGGTACCGGCCCTAAAGTTGGCTGGCCAAGGTGGCGCTTGGAGCTGTGGAGCCAGAGGACTTCGCTCGTTGAGATAGTTGATTCCCTAGAAAGCGGCAGCTGGGGGATGATGGGGCCGCGCTGTGGGTGGAATGGGTCTCAGGCCTATGTGTTTTGCTGGAAAGCCACTGGCGGTGCGAGGGGGCCGCGTTGCAGGTTGTATGGGCCTTCGCCCTGCATGAGCGCGATCTCTTGTTCTAGCTCCCGAGCTCTCTGCTCCTCATTTAGTATCATCTATCGCACTTTGTCTTGCATAGTGACTCGTTGGCGCTTGGTTTCAAATACTTCTTTTTGCTTCTGCAGGTGGTTATTTTTGATGCACAGGGCCCGCAGCTTTAGCTGGTCTTTGGCCGAGATGCCTATGACTTCTCCATCCTCCATGGTGTCTTCGCCTTCTGGGGGAGCGAAGCCTAGTGGTGGTGCCTGCAGTGCGCCCTCGGAACTGCAAGTGCGGACAGTGCCGTCGGGGGTGGGGTTATCCTGGCGCTGTCTCTTGCTGTTGACGATGTCATCTTCGAAGGCCTCCTGGGGGTGTTGTCCACGAGGGCTTTGCCTTTCTTCTCTTCCAGGAGTGCTGCCTTCGCCGCATCATCGATGGATGCGGCGGCCTTCGAGGTTGCTCTCTTGGGGGCCATCGCGGGGTGTTTTTTCGTCACACGAACGGTGGGCACCAAATGTTGGAACCTACCTCTCAGGACAGCTAGATGCAATGGGAAATGGGGAAAAGGATTTGTAGCACTAACACGGGGTGTCAAAGCCACAATGTTTTCTCCCTGCGCTTTGGCACAGTACGGGGGTATTTATAGGTAATCGAGGGACTGCCTGACCTTGTCAAGGACATTTAGGCCCTCAATTACCTAGTTTATCCCCGGAATATTCCCTCGAGGGGGGTTACAGTAAGTCATTACGGCATACTTTATTACAGACCCGACCCAACACACACTGCCCACACGGTGTCCGGACGCAGGGCCCTGCTACATGGGCCGAATTACTCATGGGCCCTTCCCTGCTCTGAGGGGGACGAGGCCTTATGGTCTTCGTGGGGTCTTCGTCTTGGCTTGTCGGAGCGAAGGGGGCCCAACAGGCCTCTGTATGGACAGTGTCCGCGGTCTGTCCGACGAGGTCTGCGGGAGCGGCCTTCGTCCGTGCAGACGCGAGGCAGGTGTCGTCGAGCGAAGGGTGGCGTGTTCGTCTTCGCCCCAACAGTAGTCAATCTTATATTTCTTTGAAGCCATGATAATCGCTTTTGCGAACCTCTTATATGGCATGTGGTTACACCAGTCTTGAGTGGGTGTAAAGTTAACAAAAGTCACGTACTTCTTACCATGATCTATTATGAAAAGGGTATAGCAATCAATGAATTTCCATGGCACAAGAATCTACAAAATAAGTCATTAGGACTGTAAAGAAGTGCCCTTTATAAATACTTTCGAACTGAACACAAACTTACTTTAACACCCGAAATCCTATTTTATAGTTTATAGGAGTTTTTTCCAGAAAGTTCGAGTTAAAATGTCTTTTAATAGATTCCTTTCTTTATAAAGTATATCTCTATAAAGTAAATGAATACTAATATTAAGGGTTGATATTTAAAACCTAGATAAAAAAAGAGAGAAACTAAAAGTTGGCACAATAATTAAAAGAAAGGCTTTCAACCTATTTATCTATTATTTCCTTTATAAACTATAAAGTTAGAGCACTCCCTTAATTAGTTAAAAATAATAATAATGAAGATTATATGTTAACTCCTCCAAAAACTTAATGAGTAATAAATATTTAAGCATGAATGGACTTTTACTTTTACATTCAAATAGTTCTTCTTAATGGGGTGTGAGTTCCATAAATAAAACATTCCACTAAAACAAATTATTAAAATAATGCAAAATATATGAATATTGCTGCATCATGCTGGGTATTTTCGTTTGCACAGTTAAATTGAGTTTGAAATTTTAACAGCAGATCAAATCAAAACTTGAAGTTAGAATTTAGAAAACTAAAAGAAATATAAACAAAATGGAAACAGAGGACATACCTCATTTCGGGCTTGAAACCTCTCCTTGGCCCAACTGCCTCTCGGCGTCCACCCTGGCCTGATGGGCCAAATATGCCTCGATGGCCCATTACGTTTCCCTCCTTTTTCTTTTTCTAGTGTGTATGGCACGCAGGCCCCGCCTCATCAGCTCTGGCTTTCCTCAGCCCAAACGTCTTCCGCTGCTGATGACTGTGACCGATCGTCAGCCTAATCAGCCGCTCCGCGCCACGTTCCCTTGACCCTGACAAACGGGCCCAACTGTCTAGAGTCTTGTTCCTAGACCAGATTGCACAGATGCAGTAACAAACTTCACCAGAAATTGAGTAACCCCAACCCTGAGTCTTTCGGTCTTGTCCACGCTAGGGTCTATAAAACCGGACGCCGAGCAACCCCCCCCTCATCCCCTAGAGCCGCGAGCAAGACCCACCCCACAGAGAAAGAGCATAGAGAAGCAACTGCTATGGTAGATTCATGTATGGCAGCGTCAGGCCCTCGATGTGCGTGCAGAATCGTTCCACGGAGGGCACCGAAGTGTGGAGCAACGTGTGTTAAGGCGAATGGTGGTCGGGCATAGAGGAATTCGTCGCTGGAGCATGCCTTCCACTGTCGAGCCACAGAACACGTGGGCGGGGTGCCTCGTCGTCCCAACTCTGGGTAAGAGGGCCCTAGAACTACTCGCCTTAATCACAACAATGTGTAGCTCAGTTTCGATCTAAAGAGGATTCATTGAGGGAGCTCATAGTTCGATCTCGGCCATGGCGCCTCCATGGTGGCCTCGGTCCGGAGGGATTGAGGGGAATAAGGGAGAAAGAGTAGGAGTCGTCGATCTCGATCTGATCGCTCTTGATTAGATCATTAGGACCACTTCAGAGGGATCAAATCAAGTACGTAGATCTCGGATCAGACAGATTGGAGTGGATCTTGGTGTTTAAAATCTAGGCGGTCGATCTTTGATCCTGCGGATAGCGTTGCGTGCCGGTCCAGCCTTAGGTTCGATCTAATCTAAGCGGTTGGTCGTTGATCGGACGACTCAGCCCGTTTGATACCCTTTCAGCCTCGTAACATTTCAAAAGAGCCCTCGACTTTTCGTTAAACAAACCCACCGTCCTCAGCCATTGGGGATTCTTACATCTAGGTCCCTGAAACTTGTAAAACAACCCCTGGGTTTATAAAGAAACTATAGAAACTGAGTTATAGTATAAAATAATTGTAGAAGGTTAGAACAATCATATCTTTCATGTTTTACTTCGATTTGACTCATTCAAGTTGCGTTAGATTCATAATAAGATTTACTATTTAGTGACCAACATTATTATATCACATAACATAATTTTATGGTTAGCTATTTGTCACCCCAATGTTTAGTAGATTAGATCTTTCTAATCAAGGTTAGTCGGCTTATGATTGTAGTCTAACTAAAATATGACCTATAATCAAGTCATAACTTAGATCAAAGTTGAATTAGTTAATTCTTTGATAGGTTTTCTCATATGATTTACATTAATCAACATAGAATATAGTTTTACTTATTTAATCATGAAAATCTTTCGAAAATCATAATTCTTTGACCGTAACTCCGATTTTAGTGGTTCTTGAACCTACAACCTCGTAGCAGCACGTAGAATATTCTTACGCTGTTTGTTCTCATGTTTGGTGTACTGTTATTTTTATGTACTCTTTGTCTATTTGTATGTATTGCTACGAGTAGCAGCGAGGTTACCAGCCACTTGAAGAGCAAGCTGGTACCTTCGAATCTCGAGTCTCAGGCAAGTTGTGCCCTTGATCACTTTTCTTTACCCAATAATGTTCCTGTTAATCACTGTGACATGCTCAGGTTAATATGATGGGACCTAATAGGTTTCCCTAGATTTGTTTATCCCACACCTTGTTTACCACTGAACTTTTGGGTAGTTTCGCTATTGCTCTACCTGGTTTTGGGATTAATATTACATTATGATCATGTTCCAGATATATTGTTGTTTTAATTATTGTTCATGACAAGATCATTGTGTTAATTGAAACATGGAGATTAACTTGAGATATCCATGCTACCACAAGGGTGGAATGCGACACCCTTGGCTGACTAATTAGGAAAGCTAGTGGAGGACTATCTTACCCGAAAGGAGCAATGGTGGTAAAGGAGCTGCGTATAGGGAGGTTCTTAGGTTGATCATGTTGCGATGGCTTTTCGGACGAGGGATTCCTATATTATCCTTCTCAGAAACCGCATTGGGTTTTCTGAAGCTAGTGGAACTTTGTAAAGGCCTCGTAGTGGATCCCTAGCCATTCACCTCGAAAGTGTCTAAGGGTATAGCTAACCCTAGCTAGATAGGATACACGACTTGTGGGTAAAGGGCACAACCTCTGCAGAGTGTAAAACTGGTATACTAGTCATGCTTGCGGTCATGACCAGCTTAGGACTCTCGCATGATTAATTTATGGAACTAAACTTAATATGTCATATGAATTGCATCGCGGGTGTTATTATCAATTGTAATCTATTATTTAATTGGGTTGGTATCTACTTATACTCAGTAACTACTAATAAAATTTTGACCAACTTTAAAAGCAATGCTCAGCTTTAGCCATCTCCTTTGGTAAGCCTTACACTTCACATGAGCTCCCACCTTTGGTGAGTGCATGCACATTATTCCCCACAACTTGTTGAGCGATGAATGTATGTGATCTCACCATTGTTGTACTCACATCCCCTTAGGTCAAGAACAGGTAACACAGGAGGTGGCGCACGAAGGATGCTATGATGAGTTTTGTGAGTGGTCTAGGTCATCGTCTCCCTGTCAACTATGGTTGTTGGATCATTGTCTGCATATGATGTAATTATTTAGCTATTTTGTACAGAACTCCTATTATATAGTAAAGATGTGACATTCGTTTCTGTACCATGAGTCATCATACGTGTGATACTTGGTCCCAGCACACTTGGTGATTATTTCGCGCTTGGGTTTTGAACCCCTAAAACCCGGGTGTGACACTTACATATTTACAACCCATGATATAATAGTTTATTGATGGCTAGCAGTCAAATGTTTTTGTTAACTCTTCTATTTTAGGGTCCTTATGGTACTTTTGAAGTTTGCCAAAACTAGTCATTCTCTGAATATATATATATATATATATATATGTATATATATATAGACGTTGATACCATATATTTCTTGCAGATCTTTGACTTATATTTCTATCTTAAAAGGATTAAAATTTCGCACCCATTTTATCATGTAAAGTAGCATGACAAAAGTTTATATCAAGACTCTACATAGTTGGTAGACATAAAATAGATAAAACAATGAGCACTTACTCTGATGTCGTTTCATCTTGAACTTCAATGATGTAATCACATAGAACATATATTAAATTGTCTTTGATGGCTTTGGTCACTGTCTTTACTTTGTGGAAAGACCACTTGTCAGTGTTTGGACCATGGGTCCTTGACCAACTAGTAAAATGTGCCACATGACCGGACTCTAGATGGTGTGCGAGAAGACATAAGCAATTATTCTTGTTTGGGCAGCACAAGGCCCTACTTCCAGCAGAGGGGGATGAGGCTTATATTACTCGCACCAAGGTGCCTATAGTAGGGGTTTACAAGCGCTATGGGAGAGGGGAACTCCCCAAGTCCCTAGAGATGATTGAGGCAAGTGCCAAAATCTAAGACAAAGTGGAGGAGTGAACGTTCGTCTACATCTCCTCTTTTTCCCTAGAGGGACCACTGCCCTATTTATACACTAGGGAGAGCATCCGCAGTGAAGCTGGGTGTTGTATCCGATGGAGATATGCCCTGGCGTCTGCAGGCCGATGTGACGGTGAACTGTGCTGTTGACTTGCACTTGCTAATTTCCCATAGAGAGTCGAGGCAGAGACCGAGGGGTTGTCCGTACACCCGAGCCCCAAAGGGAGAGGCTGCCCATGCCGTAGTTGTTGTAACAACATCAAAGTATGGGGCAAAGGCTGCTTACGGGGTGCATCAGCATCCTGGCACGGGATGACATCGATATTCCCTGTTGTGCTTATCAAGATCAGAGCCCCTGCTCGGTCGAGGCGGAAGTCTTTCCGAGGTGTTAGTCGAACCATCCCTTGATGTGTGCCACAGTTAAGCGGAATGGTTGTCTGTAGATTCACGGCGCAGTAGGTGGCCGAGGCTGAGTTCAGGCGAGGCGGAGAATTTGCCCGAGGGTCAAACTTGACGTCGAGTGAGGCGGAGAAGTCACCCAAAGGCTGGACCCAGGGTCGGGCGAGGCGGAGAGGTTGTGCCCACGGGCTGAATCCTGCTTTGGGTGAGGCAGAGAGATTGCGCCTGAAGGTCAGTCTGCTCGGCTTGTCGTATTAGGCATCTCATCGAAGGGTGGCACACGGCGTGGACACACTGTAGTGTAGACATAATCATGTTGTTGTGCCAGACGTGATAGCCATCTTGTCAGCCACTGTGCTCTGTTGCTGCAGCGTGGGTTTGCACATGCTAAATGCGCATGTTCCCTGCCTATTTTCGAGTGCCCCTGTCCTATCTGCCTGAGGCTGGCTTGGGCGAGACGGACTGAGCGGCGGTGATCTCGGGCGAGGTGGAGTCTGCCTGAGGCAGGAGAATCTAGGGGGAGTCTCAGATTTTATAGGTAGCTCGGTTGTTACCCCTCGGGAGTTTCGTCCTTATCTCTCTAAGTTCGTTTGTTAGGGGGATAATTCGGATATCCCTAATTATTACCCCCGATAGTAGCCCTCGAGCCTTCCAAGGAAGTACTTTTGGTACTTGTTTGGAGGCTCTGCTGCTCGTCGGCGAGCGTGCTTCTTTTTGAGAGGTAGGACATTTTTTTCTGATGGGTGCACGCGAGCGCACCCATTGGGTGTTGCCCCTGAGGCCCCGAAGGAGTGGGTAACTCCTTCGGGGGCTTTTGTTCTTCGATAGGTCCCATTTGATCTTTGGTCATTCTATAGGAACCTTTTTGCACGATTTGCGAGGGCAGCCCATGAGCCTTTGCATGGAGCAAGAGGTCGATCGAGGGATGTTTCAACTTTTGGTTTATACGCCCCTTCATCGCCTCTCTACAAGGAGGAAGGGGGAACGCATCATGCTACCCTCGATGGGCGACGAACATGACATTTCCATTGAGCTATTAACAGGTGATCCGAGCGGGGTCTGAGCTCCTTTCGATCGGAGTTAGCTAGTGGTCCGAAGACACTCCCCAAAAGATACCTGTGGGTGATTCGCCTGGTCCCAAACTCGTTCGATGGGGTCCGAGGGCTCGATGCCTTTGTACGATAGGATACCTTCACGAATCGCTCCCGTGGATCTTGGACATGTCTTAAGGTACCTCGGGTTGCAACCCGAGCTAGGGCCATGTACGGGCGTACTTATAGTCATCCCTAATTCTATGCTCTGTGGCGGTTTTGGAGCCCTTCTGAGGGGCCAACCTTCGAACCCTTGATCAATATTGGGCTCAGAGCCCTGAAGTCTGAGGCGGTTCGTTTGAACCCTACTGAGAGCTAAACCTTCGAACCTCTGAACATTATACTTCCTTGACTTTTTCCTCCTGGAATGACATGCCAAGGCAGAAGATGACTTTTTTAATTCACTGCTCCTTTTTCGAGGTGGGTTGCCCGAGGCAGAAGACGCTTCCTTCTAGTTTGATTGCCAAGAGGATAAAGGGCAGTGAAGTCGAGGGTAGATAGCGTACCTTTCGAGGTGGGATGCGGAACAGTGCTCGGCGCATTTGTCCTCAGAGGGGACATGGTCATTTAATGTGACGGGACATACAGTCGGCCAGCTGATCGTTTGCGGTACGCGTGCGTGCAGGATTCGAAATGGTCGTCGTGCGGCCGTTTGCGATTCACACTTCTATGGCTCTATCTGTCCTATATAAAGCTGATCGAGAGGGAGGCTTCGGACCGTTACCTTTGTTGTTTCAGTCCTCTGCCTTCGAACGTCGTTTTCGCCTTCTGCCTAAAGAGCCTTTTGTCTTCCTCTCGCCTTTCCTTCATTCCGATGGTGGAGAAGATCACCATCCTTCCTCCTCGTGACCCATGGCTCGTATCCTCCATCACCGACTGGGATCTAGAGGCACTAGTCAAAGCTGGCCTGCTCTAGCCCCAATCCACTGGCCCACAGCTCGAGTGGATCACGCCGCATGACAAGCAGGTGCTAGATCTGCCCGCGGGCTACATCGTTAGCTTCACCTCGTTCCATGAACGAGGTTTTGGAGTTTCAGCGAGCCGCTTTATGCGAGCCCTGTCACACTACTATGGGGTGGAGTTACACAACTTCAACCCCAACTCCATCATGCAGGCGGCCATCTTCTCCACCGTCTACGAGGGGTTCCTAGGGATCGAGCCCCACTGGGACCTATGGGTCCACCTCTTCCGCGTGGAGCCTTTCTCCCTCCCTAGCGAGGTGAGGAGGGTGTGTCATGCCATCCGTGCCGGTGGCTGCATGCTCCAGCTGCGCTTGGACCGAGCGGTGCTGTACATCCCTGCCACCCTCACTTCGTCAAATAAGGGGTGGCAGAGCCAATGGTTCTACCTCTGCAATGACTATGGACGGCTGCCGGCGTTCACGCACCGCGTCGTCCTTGGAGCGGAGGAGCGATGGAGGTGGGGGCTGCCATAG
The DNA here is from genome assembly GCA_029449295.1 of Zea luxurians. Taxonomy (NCBI): domain Eukaryota; kingdom Viridiplantae; phylum Streptophyta; class Magnoliopsida; order Poales; family Poaceae; genus Zea; species Zea luxurians. The sequence continues at coordinate 6,270,921 of JAOPSE010000084.1, forward strand.
GAGCTCCAGACCCACCTGAAGTCACTACTGGAGGCGCTATGGAAGCTCTGGGATCATGGTCTCCCCGCAGCCAGAGTTGTCATGGCCTTCCACCGGCAGCGGGTACTGCTGAAAGCTCTCTTGTGGGTTTTGGTGTTTGGATGACAACCCAATTAAAGGACTAACAAGTGTGCTAAGTGTTGAACAGGTGCTTAATGCAAAGCTAATAGGGTTCAACACAAGTGAACAAGTGTGATGGTCCAAAGACTGAATTATCTATAGATAATGAACACTGCTTAAGTGAGACTCGGTGTGCTAACTCAGAGACAACCGATCAAGCCAAGGATGGAGGCAAGAAGAGCTTCGAGGTACCAAGTGCACGGGAGAAGGTCAAGGAGACCAGGAACCCAAAGCTAGGGGTGAAGAAGAAGACTCGCAAAGTCAAGGTTGATCGAGTTAAGAGTTATGGTGCATCAAGGATCACTACATAAGGACATGACTTACAACCAATAAGGTAACATCTACAGTTATGTGGTGTAAGTCATAAGGCTCAAGATCAAGCTCGAGAAATGAACAAGGGAGTTGGAGCTCAGATATGTCAATCTAGATCAAGTCAAGTTGACTTAATGGTTTAGAGTCCAACATCGACCTCAAACATGCCAAATTGGGTAAAACGATGAAAAAGGTTAAGTATGTAAGGTTTGAGTGTTCAACCATGTTGCATACACCTCTTACTACAAGTTTGGTGCTTTGGTTTGCTCTCTAACTCTTTCTGTAGAGAAAGTACCATTCTGAGCTCTGCTGGAGGAGAAACAGAAAAGCTAGGAGAAGCACAAGAAAGATGTAAGTTTGTAGGACTAAATCAATTGGATTATACTCTAAATGTGTTTGTTTAAGTCTCAGAAAATGTAACACCCCAGGTGTTACTTAGGGTCTTCACTCAAGAAATATAAGAAAAACTTAGATGTAAAGGGTATTGTAAGCTTTGAAAATGACTCTAGAAGGACTTCCTTCTGAAGTTGCAAAGAGAATGACATTCGAAGAGCAGTTAACTAGAGAAACTTGGATAAAGGAAGGAGCAACACACTAGCACACCTTCATGGCACCCCTCCAAGGGACTCTACCTAAAATCTCGGGACGAGATTCCTTTAAGGGGGGAGGGCTGTAACACCCCAGGTGTTACTTAGGGTCTTCACTCAAGACTACACAAGTTAAGCCCATCATCACATGTGGTTTAACTTGAGCAAGTACACCAAACTTGGAAATCAAGATCCTAAGTAAGTGCAACTCATCTTAGAGGTCATGCCTTGGCTTATCATGCACATATAGTGGGGAGAATTGCCCAAACCCTAATTCAAACCCCTTTGGACAATGGGAGCCCTAGAAGTGAGTATGACCAAAGGGCTATGAAAACCACATGATCATGACTTGGGCAAATTATAAAAGATATAGTACACTTAATACCCTACAAAAAATAGTAAGAAAGTGACCCCAAAAAGATTTCAGAAAAACCCCAAAAGGTTCACCAAAGGGTTGAGCATAAAAGGAAAATCAGAATTTTTCAAAGTCCAAAACCAACCCTATTCCAAAGATCAAACATGTTCACCCTCATTCAAACTTCAAAACCACTTGACCCAATTGACAAAGTGGCGCCTAAAGACCTCTAGAACACCCTAGAAAAGTTTGAACCCAGCCCTAAGTCGTTTGACACGACTTGGCACAAGTTTTGTCTCGATGTGGACAGCTAGGACAAAGACAACTTCCCACCCCCATATCTCTCTAACCCGACCACATCTCCCCTTGGAACTCACATGAACTAGGTAGCCCTAGGTGCAGGGAAGAGATCTCTCACAGGTCTTAGGGCAAGATTCACACGTTTTGGCCGCTCAGCAGAGGATAGAACAAGAGCAGAAACAAACCTACACGTGTTCGACGTGCACTGAGCTCGCCAGAGCACGCCCGACGCCCGCCACCGCGTGCCCCGCGTCGCGCCAAGCCGAGCCAGCGCCATTGCCCGCGCCCGCGCCTATAAAGCCACTAGGGACTTCGACCGTACTCCCCCGCGCGCGCTTGACCTCACCGGAGCACCAGATCACCGGTGTTGCCCCGTGCACGGCGTGTCCGTGGCCACCCGAACACCCGCCACCGTAGACCGGCCAGCAGAGCCTCTCCCAACCCCGTCCGACCCACGGAGTAGAGCCTGCGTACCTCGGTGAAGCTCCCCGAGCAAGGAATCGAACTTTGCCTCGCCGGAGAAGCCAGTTCACGGTCGCCGGACTTCACCCGACCGCCGGCAAGCGTGGACCGAGCGCCACGGTGAGTCATTCTCCGATTCCTTGCGCGAGTCAATTGCTTGACATCCCGTGATGCTCCTCGTGCCCTTGGATTGATCGGTGTCGCCGTGGTTAGGCCGGAGCACTCGCCGCCGACGAGTTCACCCGCCTGCGCACGTTGACCGGCCGATTCCGGCAACCACCACCGTCGAGCTGTACCTTGCAGTGACCGCAAGAACCTCCCGGAGCCAACCCCGCCCCTCGCCGGACCTCCCTCGCCGCCGGTAAGCCGCGCCGCCCTGTTTATTTCCACGGTTACTGTTTAAATAAGGGGAGGGACCTCGAGGGAGAAGAACTAAAGGCCAGGGGGTTTTGTGCATTGTCAGCGACTCAAGGGAATAGTGGTGCAGGGGTATAAATGATGGGGTTGTTTTAAAAGAAGCCTAGGGTCTTCGATGCAAAGTGGATTTCCAGAAAACCTTTTTAATATTTCTGATTTAAATATAAACAGAACTTGAAAAATTCATAACTTCAGTTTTGTTTACCCAAATCGAGTCAAACCAATTTTGCTAGATCCTAAATAATGTAAACTACTTAGGAAAAATATAAAACCCCTAAGTATTGCAGAAGACTTCAAAGTTATGATTTAAGTGATTATCTGGTCAAAAGCTAAAGGAAATGGGGAAAAATAGCTACACTATTAGACTGGGATTAAGAAAATTTAGAGAAGTACTTAATCACTTTCTAACCTGTTTAAAAATAGTAGACCCCTATGTACACCCAATTAAGGTAGAGTTTGCTATTTAAATCATTTTCAGCTTAAAGTTAAAGAAAATATAATAGGTAGTTTAGAATAAAAACCAGGGAGCATCCACATTTTTGTTAGCTCCCTTATTCAATATAGTTCACTAGAAAATTTTGTTAGACCTTTGTTTAGTACAAAAGAAATGAGATACCTTTTATTTTAGGAAAACAAGGAGAACTTAGAAAAACCCTAGAAAAATAACCCTGAGGAGAAAACACCCCAAACCTTGGGATAACTAATGTTTTGTTATTATAAACATAGAAAAATTATGAGTTCTGTTGTTTGACATTTTTCCAATAACAAGTTAGTTGTAAGTATCTTTTTAGCATTAAACTTTAGAAAATCATAACTAAATAACCACTAAGTAGCCCTCTGTGATTTTTTTGCACAAAAGCATGTTATTACCTATAGATACCAGCAAAAATGACTCTTAGTACAGAACCCACCCCTAGATAAGAGTTGTAGTGCAAAGTGACCCCTTTGCCCCAACTTTTGTTATTTTTGTCCAAGGCATATTCTAATTATTCTGGGCCTCAAATTTATAGGACAGCCTACAATGACCAATAGTAAACCACTGTAATTTTTACAGAATTTTTGGAAGAAATTAAATCATTGTTGTAGCTCAAACCCACCCTAAAATCATAAATAGAAAATGAAAAGGGGGATTAATAGTGGAGACTAATATACCGTAACCAAATCAGCAAAACCCCTTGAGTGCCTACTAAAACATTTAAGGGGCAATCCACGTCTTAATCCATTATGCTTAGGCAAAATCTCAAACCTAATTTGGTAAGCATAAACCCCTAAGAGCCTCTAATAACAAGGAAACCCTAAGTTATTAACTAACTTAATTTTCTTCACTAGGCATAATTGTTACTATGTTCTACATATCATAGCATACATATATCTTATTCATTGTATTCGATAGATTGTAACCTCGCGGACGGAGAGTATATCCTCGTGCCGGAGCAAGGAGTTGCTCAGGAGGTAGCCCCGGATCTAGCACCAGAGCCTGCCCCAGAGGATCTGCCTGCCCCAGCTTTGGAAGGCAAGCCCTGGCTTTATGCATAACCAGTTCTATATATTATTTTACTACAATTAATGATTGTAGGCTTGTATTGTGCACTTAAGTGTAGGAGTTGCCTGAAACCCTAGATGCATTACCTCAGGATTTCCTATTGAGATGGATACTAGTATGCTAGGTCGAGTAGCTGCTTTGCTAATTAGAGATCTCGGTAGAATTCGAGTGATTTTTCTAGCACTCGAGCGAGGTCAGGAATTTGCTTGTATCCAAATTGTATCGGAATGATGATGGTCTGTTGACAACGGTCCATGGGGATGCGTTGTCTACAAGACAAAAATTGGAATAAGGATTAAGGTGTGGTACTGTGAGTCAAGCGTTTGAATGTACTAAGCATATGCCAAGAAATATGGTAAATCGGTAAGCCTAGTACCTGATTGAATCTGGCAGCAGACTTTACTCCTCACGCGACCTGAGACGTGGTCTCCCATTCTGGTTATGGTGGGTACAAGTGCGGTCACTGCATGACAACAGTCGGGGTCAGTGAGGCATTGAACGCCAAGGCGGTGAGCCCTGATCTGCTGATGGGGAATCGATGGGGACGGTTGATGTGTGTGGGGACGGAGTGCCTCGCCACGTCGTATGTTTAGGTTTACCTTGCAAGGATAAAAACTCGATTCAAATCGTCTGCTTCTCGCAGCTAATGAGACTGCTTGATCCATGCTGCTACATTGAGTAACAAGTGGAAATGTGATGACTTGGCAAAAGTTGTTGATTGTTAAATGTTTGATACCATGTATGGTTAGATAGGTATACATTTAGTCTTAAGAGAGTCACACTAAAACTTGAAAAAGCTAAAACTTGATGTATAGACTCAGCTAGTGCTTTTGGCAACCAAACCCCTCAGCCAAACAGCTGCATGTCTAGAGGTAGAGGAGTAGACTCCTCACACCGGGTAAGTCTAGCTGAGTATTAGTATACTCAGCCTTGCTTGTGGCATAATTTTACAGGTTCTCTGGAGGACATGGTTGCTGGAGTGACTTGGCCGTCCATCTTGCCACCAGGTTGGACATTCGAGTGGGACCATTCCTCGGCCGAGGAGGAGCATGAGGAGTGATGGGACAGGCTTCCCTATCTCTCTGTTTATTTATCGTTAGTTTTATTCCACTGCATTCCTAACAATGATGACTACCTTTGCTAAAACTCCGATGATGATGTAATAAATTTAAAACTCCCTTAATGTATGGTTTATGCTTTATTGTATTTGCTCTGTGCCTCACCATCGAGTGAGTACGTGGTACTTGATCCTGTTAAGTGGCTTTATCGGACTAGATCCGAGGAACTGACGGTTTATTCCTATTTAAGTGTGGTCTAGCCTCTAAGGCGGGACTTAGGCACTTAAGTTGGAATAATTCAGGTGGTTCCACCGCAGCTGGTATTGAAGCTCGTACCACCATAGAGGAATCAATAAACTATAAATACCATCCTTTTTCAAAGTAAAACTTGATAGAAACAAATGTTGGATAGATCGTAGGATGATCAGGATAGACCTAGGACGTGAAGCCTTAGGATGATAGAGGGGTAGCTAGGTGGCTATTTGAGTAAGCCCTACAGGCTACTATAAGGGATGGGAATTCTTCCCTAATCCCTCTAAATTGAAATGAGGTCATTTAGGACGAGCATGCATGCATCCTTATTAAACTACTTAATAATTGGGTAAGAACTTTAAATACACAATAATGACAGATTAAGTATACCCAGTGCCATTGTCATAGTTATAGAGAGGCTGAGTTGTGATCCCTTTCTATCTTATAGTTCTTTTTCTTTTACTTACGCTTAACCGTACACAGATGACTTCTCACGGATCCTCGGATGAAGGGAATGCACAGTCCCACACGGACGGGCTTGCACGAGAGGGTTTCCCCCGTATCTTGTGGGAGGTACTTCAGGGAGCTGGTTATGCGACGCCTCCCCAGTACGCGGTGCAGCTGTTCGAGAAGCACCGAGTGCCCTGCTGTAGGGTGAGGATGACCCTAGAGCTTCATCCCCTGCAGCCAGGCTGGCGTTCGTTGCACTCGAAGTCTTTTGGATACAGGGCTGAGGATACTATCGAGGCGATTGCTCTTCACGGACTGACCACCTTCTGTGGTTTCCACCCCTTGGAGCTGTCCACTCACCCCATTGGTTTGTTCCTCGCGGAGAAGGAGGACGACCCAATGTGGAAGGACCGAGTGGAGCATGCCAAGGATATATGGGCTATCTACCCAGGTCAAACTGCTCACTTGACAGTGCGGTGCATGAATGCCCTGTATCGTCTACAAGTAATGCGAGGAGAGGCAATGTCTCATCTAATGGCATTGTTGGAGGCTACCAAGATCACCTTGGATAACAGGGAGGAACTTGTGGTAGACTTGTCCACGGAGATGGTGGAAAAAGACTTACAAGTGGAACAATTGCCAAATGAGATCCAAGAGCTTGAGGAGTTAGTGGGAACCAGGGAGAACACCATCGAGGTTCTCGAGGATCAGCTAATCAACACTCAGCAGCAGCTTGCGGAGGCTAACCAGCATCTGGATATGCACCACCAGGAGATCTAGGACATGGAGGCCAACGAGGATGTCGACATCGAGGGAGGAGAGGAGCCTGCCTCCAGCTTGGATACTGTTGGCTCAGGGAGACCACCTTCCCCCGAGTCGAGCGTTGCCTCGTTTGCTCACTAGGTCGCAGAGATAGAGTTAGAAGTCTGTGGCGGTAGAACTCCTCGAGGCTAGCTTAGCTTTTGCACCCTTGGGGTACTAGGCTAGATAGAGTTGAGTCTTTTGAGTTGCTGATGTAATCGTGACAAACTCTGTTGGAAGTATGGATGATGAATGATGTCATCTTAATTTAAGAAGAAAAGTTTATGTCATGTGGAATCTTTTATAAATTATGCAAGAATATATATGTTGGTTTTACCCCCTTTGACTCTTTCACCACGATTGAACATTGAACATCAGAAATATGATATTGAGAATATCCATGATTTTTTTCAGATGGCAGGAAGAGCGCGTCGTGGACAGAATGAGCGCATTCCTCCACCACCGCCACCGCCTCCTACTCTGCAAGAGCTGATGGCTCAGCAGAACGAGATTCTGCGACAGTTGGCGCAGCTTCAACCACCACCTCAGCATTATGGTGGTGGTGATCATCAGCGTCACCCGGCGGCAGCCACTTATTAGGAGTTCCTCAGTACCCAACCACCGTTGTTCACCAGGGCAGAGGACCCACTTGATGCTGATGTATGGCTGAGGGTAGTGGAATCCAAATTCCCACTACTCAATGGAGTTTGTTCAGAGGTGATTAAGGTCAGGTTTGCCACCCAGCAGCTTCGCGGACCCGCGCGGACATGGTGGGACCACTTTCTTGCTATGCAGCCAGTTGACCATGAGGTGGAATGGAGAGAGTTCAAGGCAGCTTTCAGGGGGCATCATATACCAGCACGCATTATGGACCGCAAGCTCAATGAGTTTCTGGCCCTCACTCAGGGGAACCGGACAGTGTTACAGTACGCTCAGGCCTTCAATGACATATGCCAGTACGCTGGATATCATGCAGCCACCGATGAGAAGAAGAGGGATAGGTTCAGGAGGGGGCTCATCACTAAGCTCCATGACCGTCTCAACACAGTTAGGGCCAACAGCTATAATGAGTTAGTCAACATGGCCATTTCTCAGGAGGATTGTATCACAGCCCGTCAGGCAGAGAAGAAGAGGAAGACCCCTGTGGCAGGACCTTTAGCTCAGCCACAGCGCTTCAGGATCGTGTCTGACACTCAGAACAGGGGACCTCAGCAGCAGCAAGGACATTGGGTGATCCGACCACAGCAGCAGCAGCAGGCACCCAACCACACCCAGTTTCCAGTTCAGAGGAACAACCAGCCATAGCAGCAGTAGTACCGTCAGGCCAATGACAACAAGTGTTTCACTTGTGGTAACAACGGACATTATGCTAAGAATTGCCCCAGAAACCAACAGAGGCAGGGATAGAATGCCAACCAGAACCAAGGCAAGAGGCAGAAGGTGCAAGTGAGGCAAGGCAGGCTGAACTTCACCACCATGGCTGACATTCCAGAGGGAGCACCCGTCATGACTGGTATCTTTTCAGTTTTGAATTATCCTGCAATTATTCTTTTTGATTCTGGTGCATCGCATAGTTTTATCAGTGCAAAATTTAGTGCCAAATGTCAGCTACCCTTCCATCACACCAATGGGGGTATTACAATTTCAACAACAGGAGGCAGGGTTGCCACCTATCAAATCAACAAGAATGTGCCTATAAAGTTTGGTAGTTTGATAATCAAAACCAACCTCCTCATTTTGGGCTTGGATAGTGTGGATATCATATTGGGAACTGACTGGTTAACGAGACATCAGGCAGTGATTGATATTGCAGCAAGGGCCATCGAGGTGCACTCGCCTACTTGTGGTGAAACCACATTATATTTGCCCGATCAGGGTTGTACCCGTTCTTGTGCCTTCGTTATGATAGAGTCCCCGGTTGAGAGGATCCCAGTGGTCTGTGACTACCCAGATGTTTTTCCGGATGAATTTCCAGGGATGCCACCCGATAGGGGCATAGAGTTCGCAATTGAATTGCAACCCAGAACTGCACCTATATCCAAGAGACCATATAGGATGCCTCCAGCAGAGTTAGCAGAGTTGAAAAAGCAGTTGCACGAATTGTTGCACAAGGGATTTATTCGCCCAAGTACTTCACCATGGGGACGCCCAGCCTTGTTTGTAAAGAAGAAGGATGAAAGTCTGAGAATGTGTGTCGATTACCACCCTCTCAATGCGGTAACCATCAAGAATAAGTATCCATTGCCCCGCATTGATGTATTGTTTGACCAGTTGGTGGGAGCCAAAGTATTCTCCAAGATAGACCTTCGCTCGGGCTACCATCAGATCAAGATCAGGGCCAGTGATATTCCCAAGACGGCTTTCTCTACCAGATATGGGCTGTATGAGTTTTTGGTAATGTCTTTTGGGCTAACCAATGCTCTAGCATATTTCATGTATTTGATGAACTCGGTATTCATGCCAGAGCTGGACAAATTTGTGGTGGTTTTCATTGATGATATTCTTGTCTATTCCAAGAATGAAGACGAGCATACTGAGCATCTACACATCGTGCTTCAGCGACTGCGCGATCATCGTCTATATGCTAAGTTGTCTAAATGTGATTTCTGGCTAAGGGAAATTAAATTTTTGGGTCACACAATTTCTCAGGATGGGATATCAGTTGATCCTGAGAAGGTATAAGAAGTGATGGATTGGAAACCTCCTACTACAGTACAGCAGATTCGGAGTTTTCTCGGATTGGCAGGGTATTACCGATGATTTATTCTGGATTTCTCCAGGATTGCCAAGCCAATGACTGAATTATTGAAGAAAGGAGTCAAGTATGAATGGAGCCAGAAGTGTGAGGATGCCTTTCATACACTAAGGGAGCATTTGACAACAGCACCAGTGCTAGCTCAACCTGACAACACCAAGCCCTTTGAGGATTATTGCGATGCTTCCGGTACTGGATTGGGATGTGTCTTCATGCAAGACATCAGAGTCATTGCTTATGCCTCCCGAGCACTCAGGCCCCATGAGCAGAACTACCCCACCCATGATCTGGAGTTAGTAGCTGTAGTTCATGCTCTCAAGATTTGGAGACATTACTTGATGGGAGCTCATTGTAATATTTACACGGATCATAAGAGTCTCAAATATATCTTCACCCAGGCTGATCTTAATATGAGGCAGAGAAGATGGTTAGAACTAATCAAGGACTATGATTTGGAGGTGCATTACCATCCTGGCAAGGCCATTATTGTGGCAGAGGCCTTAAGCAGGAAGGCCCAATGCAATTGTATGAATATGGATGCAAGGATCACCACCCTATGTGATGAATTGTGCAAGCTGAAAATAGAAGTTGTTTCCTCCGGTGCTTTAAGTTATATTTAGTGGAGCCCACATTACAAGAGCAAATAGTCATGGCACAGATTGGTGACAAGGGTGTTCAAGTTATTAAGGAAATGATCGAACGGAAGGCAGAAAAATATAGATGCTTCAGTCAGGACAGCAAAGGGATTCTATGGTTTGGGGACCGATTGGTTGTTCCCAAGAACCCAGAGCTCAGAAAGAAAATATTGGATGAAGCTCACCTTTCAAAATTTTCCATGCACCCCGGCAGTAACAAGATGTATCATGACCTCAGATCTTTGTACTGGTGGACCAGAATGAAGAGGGAAATTGCTAAGTATGTATCTGAATGCGACACCTGCTAGAGAGTCAAGGCCAGTCATTTGAAGGTAGGAGGCACCTTACAGCCCCTTCCTATACCAGCTTGGAAATGGGAGGATATTTGCATGGATTTTATCGTGGGATTGCCTAGTACCTCCCGGCACCATGATTCCATCTGGGTCACTGTGGATAGGTTGACCAAGACAGCTCATTTCTTGCCAGTACATACCACCCACAGGACGGAGAAGTATGCAGAAATCTACATTGACCAGATAGTTCGTTTGCATGGAATACCAAGGACTATAGTATCTGACAGAGGAGCACCATTTGTGGCACAATTTTGGGAGCAATTGCAGGAGTCACTTGGGACCCATGTAATAAGAAGCTCAGCATACCATCCTCAAACAGATGGTCAGATAGAAAGGGTAAATCAGATTCTGGAAGACATGTTGAGGGCATGTGTGCTACACTATGGGAAGGATTGGGACAAGTGCCTTTCCTTGGCAGAATTTTCTTATAATAATAGCTACCAGTTCAGTTTGAAGATGGCACCTTTCGAGGCCTTGTATGGGAGAAGGTGTAGGATACCGCTAAATTGGTCACAAGCTGGAGAAAGGGAAATTTTTGGACCTGACCTGGTTCTTGAAGCAGAGGAGAAGGTCAGAGTCATCAAGAAGAACCTAGAAGCTGCTCAGGCCCGGCAGAAGAGTTATCATGATAACAGGAGGAAGCCTTTACAGATTGAAGTGGGAGACCATGTTTATCTTAAGGTGTCACCCACCAAGGGTGTTCAGAGATTTGAATCAAGGGCAAGTTAGCTCCTCGCTACATTCGACCCTATGAGATCAAGGAAAATTGTGGGCCTATAGCATATCAATTGAAGTTGCCACCCCAACTATCAGCAGTTCATGATGTGTTCCATGTATCTGAGCTACGGAAATGTGTCCGCTTACCTACTGAAGTACTACCTGAACCAGAAATTGAGATAGAACCTGACTTGTCTTATCAAGAGCACCCCGTTAAGGTATTGGATCAAAAGGATAGATCAACGTGGGCAAAGTCAATCAGAATGTATAAGGTTCAGTGGAGTCACCATTCAGTAGAAGAAGCTACCTGGGAGACTGAGGATTTTCTACGTTCTCGCTTCCCTGACTTTCTGCCCAAAGGAGTCGGTACGTAATCCAAAACCCCACGCCCACCTGCCCTTTGAATCTAAATATAAGAAAAACTTAGATGTTAAGGGTATTGTTGTGGCAGAACCTCCCAAGGTATCGGGCCCACATGCACTTGTCCTTGTCCCAAAGACCTCAGACGGCCATGCATGTGCACCAGATAACTTAACAGGATCTGTCCGATTGCCCCAAGGACATCGGATAAACCACTTGCAACCAGAACCGCGGGATTAAGTAATACAAATCACACAAACCAATATTTTTGCAGCAGAAATCTTATTACCAAATTTTACAAGATACAAAAATTTTATATTATTTTATCGGAGTGGTTACAAAAGTATAAGTTTGAAATATATGCTAGCTCTAATGACCGTCCTCAATAAGAAGTATAGAAGAATTACTTAGACTTATAAGAAGGCCGAGCCCACCGGCACTTACCACCATCATCAGCAGCACAAAGCTATGACCTGAAAAACAACAGGGAATAAAACCCTGAGTATGGAATTACTCAGCAAGTCTTACCCGACTAAGAAAAAGACTCTCAAGGGTATGCTCGATAAATAGGAATCAAGGAGAGGCTTTAGCAAGAATCAACTTAGATACTTTTGCAGAAATAGCTTACTAAAGTGAGTCCTTACTTTCAACATTTTAACGCCAGATTAAATATTAATAGACTCTATTTGCCTCTAGTCTAATTTCATCATCTCATCAATACAACATCATTTTTATTCATGAAGTTCACATCCTGACTTAGGTTGTAGGGAAGTGATCAAGTCTTCATAACCGCGAAGGTACGGCGATCCGAATCGATTATACTCAGTTGAGGATCTCCAATCACACGACATATGTAGCACTTAACCCTTGCATATGTCAACCCGCCACCGGGGTTCTTAAGACCAGATCAGGTTCACGCAAACCGAGAGCATAGATACACCACCGTCTAGCCTCTTGCCACGGTGGGTACACGCTACTCCCGCCACCGCTCCACGCCCATTTCGTGTTATCTTATTCTGGCCTTAGTCTGCCCGAGGCAAGGCTTACCCATGACGAGGCATGTGACCAGTTAAAGGGTCCTCGATCAGCACGCCTACATACGCATTCAATCCTTAATCAACCTGGGTAGAACATCACCTGTTCCAAACCCAAGTCTCGATTTAAGTACTTTCATCCTTAGGATTGTTTCTGTTCCTTAGGATGAAAAGAGCATCACAGGGAACTTTGCAGTAAGATCCCACCATGCTCCCAAAGAAAATATATTCTTGCAAGTAGAAGCCATCCTTCCTCAGGATAACCCCTGAGCTAGGCAGTATTGCAAAAGACAACCTCTATCCACAAGATCGAAGCAGGGCTAAGCATTTTTGTAAATCATATTTTTGATACTTCATCAAAAGTATCTATAAAGGTATGGATATCAAGGAAGGCAATGCATCAAAGGGTTTCAAGCAACTCCTATAAACCTAATGCACATTTCACTAGACTTAAAGTGTGCAAAAATTATTTAAAAACACAAGGAAGGGGTTGCATGCACCGGGGCTTGCCTTTTTGCAGTGAAGAGGTTCTAGATCCCTCTACCCAACCATCAATTAGATAGCTCCATCCTCTTGATGAGAAGACACTGGAGTAGACTCCTCTTTAGCAACCACTTCATCTTGAATCTTCACTCTTTGTTTTGGGAGCTCTACATGAAATGACATGAACATGAATGCTTATGCTTATGCTGTTTGCAAATAAAATACTATAAAACATCACAAGACTACACTTTTTCTCAATTCCACATGAGGGCTCAACATACTCCCCTACTAGGAGTTGTTCCTCTATATTCACTCTTTATCTTTGTTTCAATGGCTAGTAGCTGACCCCAAATAGATCTCAAGTTGAACACCAATTTAAGGTGAAAACACAAAAACTCAAATTTAGGTAACTGAAAAAGAACTGAACTGAATTCAGTTTTAGATACTGAAAGTTTACACAGTCGACACTACAACCAATATTCAGTCTCCATTTCCCCTCATTTCCATTCACATACACAGGTGAGAGCAGCAGGGGTGATCTTCATTAGTTTTCAAATGAAAGACTGAACCCAATTACCTTAGGCCTGCTGCCCCATCTACACACCTCCCTGTTGAAGCCCCTGGTATCTCATAATTTCATATGGTACAGACCAAAACTTCTTAGCCAAAGTTATACTCCAACTTTAGCTTTACCAACTTGGTATAACAACCCATGATTGAAAACATTCAGAGCAAATTCTATGGTACCCCAAGTTATCCCCACACCGAACTGCTATTTCAGCTAACTGAATAAAATTCAGTCACAATCACTCTGACAGTCCAGTTTTGGACAGCTGTTATTTCCTACTTTATGTGGATTCAAGCCTAACTTACTTAAAGGGATTTGTTCCTTATAACATGGTCTTGAACTCCTCTTCATAAACCATGGTTCAAAACTGCATAGAATAGGCAGCACACAGCCCCAAAACTGCACTAAAAATCCTGATTTCAGATACTATTCACAAATTTGAAAAAAATCCACAAGTCTGACAGAGAAGATTTGGACATGATTTACTCCCAATTTTGTGCAGCACCTAGCCCATCTCCCTTTAGTAATCTTGTTCATCTTACTATGGTCTTCAAACTTGCTACATAACTTTGGCTCAAAACCAAATAGACTGGGTGCAACAGAGCTCCAAAGTTAGGCTCAACACACTAAAACCTAGTTTCAGCCTTATGCACTAAGTCTGGGATCCAGAAACCTGACAGCCTATGTTTGAGCAAATTTCACACCTAGTTCCAGACAACCAATAGTGGTAGAGTTCAAGCAGTAAATGGTGTGAGCTTCACTGACCTGAGATGATTACGGAACAAGCTTCATACGGGCCAGCAACTCCTTAGGACGTCCGAGCCATGGCGAGGTGGGTGAGCTGCTAGCGTGGTCACTAGCACAGGGGAATGGCGTGTGATGAACTAGAGAGGGCTACAGAGACCTGCAGACTTTAGGATCACCACCCAAAGCAGTGAACCATGGCTAGACTCGAGGCAAGGAGGAGAGCTTCACTAAACCTGCACCTAAGGCACTGTAAATGTAGGAAAGTGTTCATTGAACCACTACACAACTCAGTGGGGAAGTCTTCTGGGGATGCCAGCACTACATGGCTAACACACATGGCTCCCATGCACAAACCTTGCTGGCACAGCACACAACTCACAAATATCACTGAAACACTGAATCTGGTCTGTTTGATATTGATAAGGAGCAAGCAGTGAAAACTGCACCTACAAACAGACACATTCCAGCTCACCTTGAGACTTATTAATGGGGAGCGAGACTTCTAGTCCTCAATGATGCACTTCATCCATATCCCATATTCAGCTCACCAGTATCCCATATCGCAGACAACAAATAAAACCAACAAATACTCTACTGCCCACTGCTCACTGCTAAAATATCCCACCTATTCACTGGATATGGACAGAGGTAGAGGCAGATAAAAAAACTCCACGGTAGACAGGCTCAACACAACCAAAAGTTTGATATTTTCTGCAGGGGGAAAAGATATTCTTTAGTTATTTTGGGAATCTCTGAATTGCTTTAGCTGGTCTGATCCTCCCTGTTCAGCCCCACTTTTCTCCCCATTCCTGTTAAGGATAGATCAGTCCCCTATAATCAAACTTGTTCACTAACTAAGGCACTTCAAGTTTGTTTCAATAATCTAGGATCCAAACTGCATGTACTACAAGTTATAGTGTCCAAGAATCAGCCACCTTCCACTAAATCTGTTTTCAGTTTTCTGAAACAGACATCTCTCACAGACATTTAGGCATGTTTAACTCTAAATTTTACTTAGCATCAAACCCACCTTCCTGTCGAAAACTTGTTCTCCTAACACCCATCTAAACTTTTGTCACAGGGTCTTTGGCTTATACCCACACAGATCAAGAGTTCTGGCATCCCAAGGTTGAGCCAAAACACTAAAATACCTAGTTTCAAAAGTCTAAAATAGCACAGTTTAAGTCTGATAGAGGGTTTTGCCTTCCCTTTTTTCCCAAACTCTACACAGTAACAAGTCAATCCTTTGCATAAAAGTTGTTCCCCTTCATATGGACCTTGACTTTACTACAGAACTCTTAACCAAAATCTCCATAGATTAATTATCATAGAGCTCCAAAACTAGGTAAAAACTCACTGAACTTCTCAGTAACAGTCAACTAAATCAGTCCCAACTCAATTCTGACAGGGGAAGTTTGAGGGTATTTTACTCCCAAATTTATATAGCACCAAGTCTATCTCACTTTAGGAAACTTACTTACCATATTTTGGTCTCCAACTTTACCATATAGTTCTTAGTCCAAAACCACTTGGATTGATCACAAATGAGCACCAAATTTGACACTTTTTACTGAAATTCAGATTTCAGTACTCACAAAAATTCAGCTAGTGCAACTCTAACAATCCACTTTTGGGCAGATTTTGCTCTACATTTTATTTGAGAGCAAGCCCAACTCTCTTAAAGAAATTTGTTCCCCATCATATGGTCTTTAATTCCTCTATATATTCTACAG
This sequence comes from Zea luxurians, assembly GCA_029449295.1. Taxonomy (NCBI): domain Eukaryota; kingdom Viridiplantae; phylum Streptophyta; class Magnoliopsida; order Poales; family Poaceae; genus Zea; species Zea luxurians. The sequence continues at coordinate 6,287,002 of JAOPSE010000084.1, forward strand.
CCCAAAACCTCATGGATTAGGCACAATTGATCTCCAAAAACAGCTACAAACTCTAAAATTCAGACTTAAACTCCTATTCATAATCTGAAAATTCAGAAACATTGGCAGCCCCACTTTGAATCACCTTTTCTCCAAATTCCGTGTAACTTTAGGGGTGTGATCTTTAACCAAACTTACACACCAATACATGGGCTTCCACCTTTATATATCACTCTTAGCTCATAACTATATGGATTAGCCCCAAACAGATTCCAAAGTTGCTCCAAAACATAAAGATTTCAGATTCAGATATAACACTAAGTTTGAAACCCACAATTTCTGACAGCCTTACTTTGGACCAGTTTTTCTATAAGTTCCAAACAGTACTAGGGCTAGTTGACTTAACAAAACTTATACTCCTCATGTAGCTCTATGACTTTGTTATAATGATCATCTTCAAAATGGTTCTAGATCAGAAGTTACAAGGGTCCAAAGTTGTCTAGTTTATATTATTTTCAGCAATTCCAAAATGAACCCAAAACTGAATTTTTGTACTTAACTCCAAATTCTTCCACACAACTTAGGAATCTCCAAATAAGAAACATATCCACTTTTCCAAGCTCTACAACTTTGGTATATGAACTTTTAACCAATCCTTTCTAGATTTTAAATTCCACCTTTGGGCAAGTTTAGGGCTTATAGATACTCAACCACCCTAAGTACTTCACCACTTCTAATCCACATATCAAAAGCAAACTTATCCATCCTCCTAAATCAAAGTTGCTCCTTAATCTCAAATCCAACTTTGGCTTATAGAACTCAGGTCCAAAGTATCCTTGGTTTAGGAGTTGTTTGCTTACACATAATTGCAAACAAACTTTCAACCCTCACATTAAGGTTTCTAAGTTGACCCTTCAGCTCAAGTGTTCCTTCCACTTGATCTCCCTTTGAAAACAAAGTTGCTCTAGGTCCTAAGTCTTACCTTTAATACTTTAAATTCTAAGCCAACTTATTACTTGCTCAAGAGATGACTTTTCTTCCCATGTCTTAAGCAGAGTTCTTAATCTGAGCCCTGTACTCTAATACACAACACCACATTCATTGAAATTTTTTTTTGACCTAGTGAATGCATTCTAGGTATATCAAACAAGATAATGCAAATGCTTATGATGACATGTCAGAGTTTTAGTTAACGTAACACCAGGGGTGTTACAATTGTAAGCTTTGAAAATGACTCTAGAAGGCTTCCTTCTGAAGTTGCAAAGAGAATGACATTCGAAGAGCAGTTAACTAGAGAAACTTGGATAAAGGAAGGACCAATACACCAGCACACCTTCATGGCACCCCTCCAAGGGACTCTACCTAAAATCTCGGGACGAGATTCCTTTAAGGGGGGAGGGCTGTAACACCCCAGGTGTTACTTAGGGTCTTCACTCAAGACTACATAAGTCAAGCCCATCATCACATGTGGTTTAACTTGAGCAAGTACACCAAACTTGGAAATCAAGATCCTAAGTAAGTGCAACTCATCTTAGAGGTCATGCCTTGGCTTATCATGCACATATAGTGGGGAGAATTGCCCAAACCCTAATTCAAACCCCTTTGGACAATGGGAGCCCTAGAAGTGAGTATGACCAAAGGGCTATGAAAACCAGATGATCATGACTTGGGCCAATTATAAAAGATGCAGTACACTTAATACCCTACAAAAAATAGTAAGAAAGTGACCCCAAAAAGATTTCAGAAAAACCCCAAAAGGTTCACCAAAGGGTTGAGCATAAAAGGAAAATCAGAATTTTTCAAAGTCCAAAACCAACCCTCTTCCAAAGATCAAACATGTTCACCCTCATTCAAACTTCAAAACCACTTGACCCAATTGACAAAGTGGCGCCTAAAGACCTCTAGAACACCCTGGAAAAGTTTGAACCCAGCCCTAAGTTGTTTGACACGACTTGGCACAACTTTTGTCTCGGTGTGGACAGCTAGGACAAAGACAACTTCCCACCCCCATATCTCTCTAACCCGACCACATCTCCCCTTGGAACTCACATGAACTAGGTAGCCCTAGGTGCAGGGAAGAGATCTCTCACAGGTCTTAGGGCAAGATTCGCACATTTTGGCCGCTCAGCAGAGGATAGAACAAGAGCAAAAACAAACCTACACGTGTTCGACGTGCACTGAGCTCGCCAGAGCACGCCCGATGCCCGCCCCCGTGTGCCCCACGTCGCGCCAAGCGGAGCCAGCGTCGTTGCCCGCGCCCGCGCCTATAAAGCCACAAGGGACTTCGACTTACTCCCCCGCGCGCGCTCGACCTCACCGGAGCACCAGATCACCGGTGTTGCCCCGCGCACGGCGTGCCCGCGGCCACCCGAACACCCGCCACCATAGACCAGCCAGCAGAGCCTCTCCCAACCCCGTCCGACCCATGGATAGACCCTGCATACCTTGGTGAAGCTCCCCGAGCGAGGAATCGAACTTTGCCTCGCCGGAGAAGCCAATTCACGGTCGCCGGACTTCACCCGACCGCCGGCAAGCGTGGACCGAGCGCCACGGTGAGTCATTCTCCGATTCCTTGCGCGAGTCGATTGCTTGACATCCCATGATGCCCCCTATGCCCTTGGATTGACCGGTGTCGCCGTGGTTAGGCCGGAGCACTCGCCACCGACGAGTTCACCCGCCTGCGCACGTTGACCGGCCGATTCCGGCCACCACCACCGTCGAGCCGTACCTCGCTGTGACCGCAAGAACCTCCCGGAGCCAACCCCGCCCCTCGCCGGACCTCCCTCGCCGCCGGTAAGCAGCTGCCCTGTTTATTTCCGCGGTTACTGTTTAAATAAGGGGATGGACCTCATGGGAGAAGAAGTAAAGGCCAGGGGTTTTGGGCATTGTCAGCGACTTAAGGGAATAGTGGCACAGGGGTATAAATGATGGGGTTGTTTTAAAAGAAGCCTAGGGTCTTCGATGCAAAGTGGATTTCCAGAAAACCTTTTTAATATTTCTGATTTAAATACAAATAGAACTTGAAAAATTCATAACTTCAGTTTTGTTTACCCAAATCGAGTCAAACCAATTTTGCCAGATCCTAAATAATGTAAACTACGTAGGAAAAATATAAAACCCCTAAGTATTGCAGAAGACTTCAAAGTTATGATTTAAGTGATTATCTGGTCAAAAGCTAAAGGAAATAGGGAAAAATAGCTACACTATTAGACTGGGATTAATAAAATTTAGAGAAGTACTTAATCACTTCCTAACCTGTTTAAAAATAGTAGACTCCTCTGTACACCCAATTAAGGTAGAGTTTGCTATTTAAATCATTTTCAGCTTAAAGTTAAAGAAAATATAATAGGTAGTTTAGAATAAAAACCAGGGAGCATCCACATTTTTGTTAGCTCCCTTATCCAATATAGTTCACTAGAAAATTTTGTTAGACCTTTGTTTAGTACAAAAGAAATGAGATATCTTTTATTTTAGGAAAACAAGGAGAACTTAGAAAAACCCTAGAAAAATAACCCTGAGGAGAAAACACCCCAAACCTTGGGATAACTAATGTTTTGTTATTATAAACATAGAAAAATTATGAGTTCTGTTGTTTGACATTTTTCCAATAACAAGTTAGTTGTAAGTATCTTTTTAGCATTAAACTTTAGAAAATCATAACTAAATACCCACTAAGTAGCCCTCTGTGATTATTTTGCACAGAAGCATGTTATTACCTATAGATACCAGCAAAAATGACTCTTAGTACAGAACCCACCCCTAGATAAGAGTTGTAGTACAAAGTGACCCCTTTGCCCCAACTTTTGTTATTTTTGTCCAAGGCATATTCTAATTATTCTGGGCCTCAAATTTATAGGACAGCCTACAGTGACCAATAGTAAGCCACTGTAATTTTTACAGAATTTTTGGAAGAAATTAAATCACTGTTGTAGCTCAAACCCACCCTAAAATCATAAATAGAAAATGAAAAGGGGGATTAATAGTGGAGACTAATATACCCTAACCAAATCAGCAAAACCCCTTGAGTGCCTACTAAAACATTTAAGGGGCAATCCATGTCTTAATCCATTATGCTTAGGCAAAATCTCAAACATAATTTGGTAAGCATAAACCCCTAAGAGCCTCTTATAACAAGGAAACCCTAAGTTATTAACTAACTTAATTTTCTTCACTAGGCATAATTGTTACTAAGTTCTACATATCATAGCATACATATATCTTATTCATTGCATTCGATAGATTATAACCTCGCGGACGGAGAGTACATCCTCGTGCCGGAGCAAGGAGTTGCTCAGGAGGTAGCCCCGGATCCAGCACCAGAGCCTGCCCCAGAGGATCTGCCTGCCCTAGCTTTGGAAGGCAAGCCCCAGTTTTATGCATAACCAGTTCTATATATTATTTTACTACACTTAATGATTGTAGGCTTGTATTGTGCACTTAAGTGTAGGAGTTGCCTGAAACCCTAGATGCATTACCTCAGGATTTCCTATTGAGATGGATACTAGTATGCTAGGTCGAGTAGCTGTTTTGCTAATTAGGGATCTCGGTAGAAGTCGAGTGATTTTTCTAGCACTCGCGCAAGGTCAGGAATTTGCTTGTATCCAAATTGTATCGGAATGATGATGGTCTGATGACAACGGTCCATGGGGATGCGTTGTCTACAAGATGGAAATTGGAATAAGGATTAAGGTGTGGTACCGTGAGTCAAGCGTTTGAACGTACTAAGCATATGCCGAGAAATATGGTAAATCGGTAAGCCTAGTACCTGATTGAACCTGGCAGTAGACTTTACTCCTCACGCGACCTGAGACGTGGTCTCCCATTCCAGTTATGGTGGGTACAAGTGCGGTCACTGCACGACAGCAGTCGGGGTCAGTGAGGCATTGTACGCCAAGGCGGTGAGCCCTGATCTGCAACGGGGAATCGATGGGGACGGTTGATGTGTGTGGGGACGGAGTGCCTCACCACGTCGTATGTTTAGGTTTACCTTGCAAGGATAAAAACTCGATTCGAATCGTCTGCTTCTCGCAGCTAATGAGACTGCTTGATCCATGCTGCTACATTGAGTAACAAGTGGAAATGTGATGACTTGGCAAAAGTTGTTGATTGTTAAATATTTGATACCATGTATGGTTAGATAGGTATACATTTAGTCTTAAGAGAGTCACACTAAAACTTGAAAAAGCTAAAACTTGATTTATAGACTCAGCTAGTGCTTTTGGCAACCAAACCCCTCAGCCAAACAGCTGCATGTCTAGAGGTAGAGGAGTAGACTCCTCACACCGGGTAAGTCTAGCTGAGTATTAGTATACTCAGCCTTGCTTGTGGCATAATTTTACAGGTTCTCTGAAGGACATGGTTGCTGGAGTGACTTGGCCGTCTATCTTGCCACCGGGTTGGACAGTCGAGTGGGACCCTACCTCGGCCGAGGAGGAGCATGAGGAGTGATGGGACAGGCTTCCCCATCTCTCTGTTTATTTATCGTTAGTTTTATTCCGCTGCATTCCAAACAATGATGACTACCTTTGCTAAAACTCCGATGATGATGTAATAAATTTAAAACTCCCTTAATGTATGGTTTATGCTTTATTGTATTTGCTCTGTGCCTCACCATCGAGTGAGTACGTGGTACTTGATCCTGTTAAGTGGCTTTATCGGACTAGATCCGAGAGACTGACGGTTTATTCCTATTTAAGTGTGGTCTAGCCTCTAAGGCGAGACTTAGTCACTTAAGTTGGAATAATTCGGGCGGTTCCGCCACAGGAAAATCCTCCCAAAAGTTGAAGTCAAACGGAGAAAGAACGGAGGAAAAATCACTTAGTGTGTTGTTGGCTGGTGCACAGGACAGTGAATAGTAGCTGTCCGATGCACAGGACAGTGAATAGTAACTCTGTTCGCTGCACAGGATAGTGAATAGTGACCTATCCGTTGCATAGGACAATGAATAGTAGTTGTGTCTGGTGCACAGGACAGTGAATAGTAGCTGTGTCTGGTGCACAGGACAGTGAATAGTAGCTGTGTCCGGTGCACAGGACAGTGAATCGTGACCTGTCCGGTGCACAGGACAGTGAATAGTAACCTATCCGATGCACCAACGGCTAGCTGTTCCAGAGAAGGAAACTGTCAATTAGATCCGTTACTGTTCACTGTCCGGTGCGCCACCGGACAGTCCGGTGCTCCCGCAACCAGGGAAGGCTGGGAGCTTCCGAATGAAGCTCCAATGGCTCCAAGGCCCTTTAGGACTATAAAAGGGACCCCTAAGCGCCTCCAACAAGAACACAAGTGCAGCCAACAAGTGCATACATCATTTAGATCAATTCTCTCTCTCCATCTCTTGTGTATCTCTCTAGTTTGTGTAGAGGCGAAGTTATAAGCCTTCAGAGAGAGGGGAAGTGCTGCTGAGAGCTAGAGCAATATCTTGAGCGCATTGTTACTCTGCCGGAGTGCTGTCGAGAAGATTGTAAGCATCCACGGCATCATTGTAACTGATATCAACATAGTGGAAGACTCTATCTGTCGCACTGACAGATCTGAGCAAACGGAGGAAGGAGTTGAAATAGACTCCAAGACAAGGTGTGGCTAACTCCAACGAGGACTAGGCAAGCATTTCAGGCTTGGCTGAACCTCGGGATAAATCCCCGTGTCTGTGTGCTCTGCTCTGTGCTGTGTGTTGTTTCTCTGTCTTATTTGTTGTTTATACTTGCACTTCAATATTTATATGTGGTACAAGCTGTCTTCGAAGTGCAGGGTATTTTAAGACAGGAACTTCAATTCCGCTGCAACCTACTCGAAGGGTCTTTCATTCCACTGCGATCCACCCTTCGAGTAGAGTAAGAATTTCCAGTTTTAAAGTGGTAATTATTATTCGCCTATTCACCCCCCCTCTAGGCGACATCCAGATCCTGTTCCCGGGCATAGGGAACTTCCAACTGCCGCTGACCGACCGTTGACTCCGTAGACAAGATGATCCCCGAGGCCTCTGTGGTAAGATTTCGGATGGCCTCAGTTGCCCTCTCCACAGATGAACTTCTCCAGCGAATGAAGGGAACTATGGGGAAGGCAGATTATTCCATCATGGTGTCGATGCGCCCCGAGCACGGCTACTGTCCCTGGTGAGTCCTCTATTTTTTGTTTTTGTTTTCAGTTTTTTCTTCTTTTCGTGTCAGTCTTACCATCTCATGCCCTTGATAGGGGCTCTGGGGCTTTCAGACCGCCCGACCCCTGGTCCCAGAGGACGCAGCGGTCAGGGATGTGTGCCGGCTGGCGGCCGAGGAGAAGCGGAAGAAGGACGAGGCGAAGAAGCGGGCTCGCAAGAGGATGGTGGCCCGCGATTCGCTGGAGAAGCGCTGCAGAGCGCAGGCGAGGGAAAGGATTCCGCTCGAGGCCTCTCGCAGCACTGAGGCGGAGGAATGACGACGACGACGATGAGGGGATGGAGGTCCGCACGGGCTTTAGCCCCGAGGTCGGGCCCAGGTCCACGCCAGCCTCGGCGGGCCCTTCTGGCGGCGCAACCCCTTCCACATAGGGGCCAGCAGCGTCCCTGTCTGAGGCGCGAACGTCAGCCAAGCCTACCCCTGTCCCTACCTCGGTGGAAGAGGCAGAGGTCATTGAGGGGGAAGCTACTCCCCTTCCCAAGGAAGATGTCGTCGCGCTTGAGGGCGCGCAGGCCGGGTCCCCTCAGCGGTCACCCGCTCGGAGGAACATGGAGGAGGGGCCCATCACTCCCCCCCCCCCCATGCCATCATCCTGGGGCCCGTAGTGGCCCCGGCCAACATTCTGCCCATGGCCCCCGCGCCTGGGGTTGCAGAAGAGGTGGCCACTGCCCCGCCTACGTCGGCGGCGGGGCAGCAGGGGCTAGAAATCTGAAGGCCAAAGCCTTGTACAATACCTGCCTCCAGGTATATAGTCAGAGTACAAGGATGACTTACATGTAAGATTTTTTCTCTAACTATCGTTTTTGTCCTTAGCTCCAAGCGCTGAGCCAATGTGCCGATCTTCACTTCTACCAAGGCGGTGAAGCACGGCGCAGGGACATTCGCGGGGGCCTTGTCCCGCCCCCCTTCTTTCCAGGAGCCATCTCAGCAGGGTGTTGAGGTGGTTGTCCCCGTCTTGGGGTGCCAATTGAGCCCAACACGACTGCGACCGAGGTGGCTCCCCCGAGTCGCGTGTTGCCAGCAGAGGCCATCGTCGTCTCCTCCAAGGATGAGGCAGAGGCGGGTATCGTTGCGCCACATGTTGCGTCGCCCACGGTCTTCGACCTCCTGCATGCCATCCCTGACACCCCCAAAGTTGTGCCGAGCTTGGGGGCGGGACGCGCCGAGGAGTCCAGTACCACGGGGCCACCGTGGAGGATAATCGACATGACACTTGTCACACCCGGATTTTAGGGGGTCCAAAACCTGGGCACGAAATAATCATCAAGTGTGCTAGGATCAAGTCTCACACATATGATGACTCATGGTACAAAAACGAATGTCACATCTTTACTATATAATATGAGTTCTGTATAAAATAGTTAAATAATTACATCATATGAAGACAACAATCCCACAACCAAAGCTAACTGGGAGACGACGGTCTAGACCTCTCACGATCTCGTCACAGCATCCTCCATGAGCCTCATCCTGTGATACCTATTCTTGACCTAAGGATGTGAGTACAGCAAGGGTGAGCTCATATACGTTCATCGCTCAACAAGTTGTGGGAAATAATGTGCATGAACTCACCAATGTTGGGAGCTCCTGTGAAGTGTAAGGCTTACCAAAGAAGATGGTTAAAGCTGAGCATTGCTTTTAAAGTTGGTCAAAATTTGTATTAGCAGTTACTAAGTATAAGTAGATACCAACCCAATTAAATAAGATATCAATATTAACAACAACACTGTCACACCCGGTTCCAGGGGGGTAGAACCGAGCGCATACCATATGTGTGCCAGGATCCATTTCCACATATATGTTGACGTCACAAGTGTAATATCTCAAAAGACAATGCAATAAAGGCGTAAAGAGAGTATAATACTTTATTACATCATCTGAAACATTGTATCTTTAACAAGTATCACATCAAAGTAAGGCGGAAATAAACAACTGGGCAATCTCCCACAGGAAGATGACCGGCGCATCGTTAGACTTAGAATTCATCGTCGTCGATAAAATCTCCATCAAAGTCTCCAGCATCACCCTCTGATCAAAATATTAGCAAGGGTGAGCTCACTTATGGTCGGGGCTCAGCAAGTGGGGGAAAATTAATGCAGGTATAACAAGGTGAGGCTAGGGTTGAGCAGTAAGCATTTTGGTTGGTCAATATTTTATTAACAACACCTGTCTTACTAATAATTGTGAATCCCAAATATCCCATTTAAACAAAGGAATATGAATATAACAAAAACACTTAAGTGAAACCACTTAAGCAAATTATTGGCAGATCATCGGATCTTAATTTAATTCCATCTTCAAGTTCAATTATCATGTGAGGAGTCCAGGTCGCTCATAACCGGGAGCACGGCTGATATATCAGTTTTACACTCTGCAGAGGTGGTACAACTTTACCCACAAGCCATGTATCACATCTAGCCCGGGTTGATCGGACCCTTAAACACTACCGAGGTGAATGGCTAGGGATCCATTATGAGGCTTTCACAAAATACACTTAATACGAAGCAACCCGCTAAGGTTTCTAAAGACGATGGTGGTGGCCCCCTGGGTGAGGTACCTTAGCCAAGAATACGTCCCCATGTTAACGTGGGCTGCCAGCACCTACCGCTCCCCCTCTTGCCCATATTTCAGGTAAGGTTGCCAGGTACTAAGCATATAAAGCTAATTATGCAAGGAATACAGGTAGTAAATCTAGGAAATCCTTAATTAGGTTAACCCATCAAATTATGCAATATATCAAAAAGTAAACATTATTATATGCAATGAGTGGGTACAAAAAGAATATGTAGAGGGAGAATCCACTTGCCTTGCTCAAATGCGTCCTGCGGATCATCTTCGAACGAATTTGGTTCGTCTACCGCACCGTCAGCTTCTAATAACGTTACACGTCGCCATACAAAAAGAAAGCATACACCAATAAATAAACATGCACCATTACACAATCATACACCATTACATACACATTAACGCATCACACTTATCACACCTTAAATACGTCCTAAACGCGTAAATATTTATTAATTCAATTATAGTTATTATTGTGAGTCCTAAATGATGAATTTATGAATGGGTGCAATAAATACAGTTTTAACTAGTATTAATTTATTTTAACATCATCAATGAAATTAATGATAATTATCGTCTTTTAATACTAATAAATAAATTAATACCTTTTATTATTTCTAACTCAAATTATTTAGTATAGCAAAAATGAATTTAACATTCTAAAAATCCCTATAAATACTAATTGAACTTTTATAACACAAGCGAGGTTATTTTGACATAAACTAGTATTTTGCTTATTCTAAAAATTTAAGTGTCAAATTTACGAACATGTTTATTTGACTAGCAAAAATCTATTTTCCATCCTACTAATGATATTTTCTCCTTTCTTTATAAAAAGAAAATATTAATAAAATAATTAGCTAAATCATCTAGAAATCTTATATTATTCATATGACATGAGTTCTATACCATTTTCTAAATCCATTAAAATGCACCTATGACTATAATTCTCCAAATAGTTTCTAATGTTTAATGTGACCAAATTTGACTACAAAGTTTCTTATCTAGTATTTTTATCACCAACGTGTGACTACTAAATCTACGTCATATTTTCTAATCCAAAAATCAACGCCACGACTAGCATGAACTATCACGGTGTACTAACAATTGCATATCTCTACCAAAAATTCTATAACGCACATACACATAAATTGCGGATCACACGTGTTCGTATTATAACAACTAAATATACAATCGAATCAAAAATATCTTATAAAATACACAAATTTAATTTGGGTCGTCTTCAACCTTGGGTTCGTGCGTGCGACGGAGAGAGTTCGACGGGGGTTCGGCCGGGTGGAGAAGAGCAGGGCTCGACTACGGACAGCGGATGACGAGTGCGTGGCTCCGGCGACGAACTGCGGGCTCCGTGAACTCCGGCGACGAGCAGTGCAGTAGCGATGAGCGAGGAGAGCTAGAGAGAGAGGTGAGCTCGGGTAGGCAGGAGAAGGGAGAGAGGCTCTGCTGCCTTTTATAGGGAGCAGGAGGGAGAGGAGAGGTCGCCAGTTCTTCATGGACCATCAATGGCGTTCTTCACTGGGAGAGTTAATGGGAGAGGGAAACGGACGAAATCAAGCTCCATAACACGAGATTCAAAACGGTCGTGCGGTGTTAGTCTTCGGCTTTGGTTTCGGGTGCACGCGGGGTACGCAGCGTCGGGTCGGGGTCTTCGCGACCTGGCGCGGCGGCATCGCGCGGGCTAGAGCGTGCGCGGTCGGGCTCGGACGTCGGGCGCACGGTCGTTGCGGCACAGCAGGCGGTCGGGCTGGAGCTGGCGTTCGGCGCGGTGTAGAGAGAGCAGGGACGCTCGGCCGGCGTGTGCAGGGGCGCGTGCAAGGCGCGGCGCGCCTGGGCAGCGCGCGCGTCGCGTGGCTGGCAGGATCGGCGTGCAGGAGGAAATGCAGGGGCCGGCTGCCTGGCTTGCGCTGGCGCTTCCTGCTTCCTGGTGCGTGAGCGCGTGAGGGAGAGCAAGGGGAGGAGAGAGAATAAGGGAAAGGGAGAAGTGGAATTAGCAGGGGCGGTGGCGGCTTGAGCTGGAAGCCAAGTGCGCGGCGCGCGGGTGCTAGGGAGCTGGGTCTAATGGGCCATTTAGGGTTAGGGTTAGATTTGTTTTTTTTAATTCCGAAATATATTTTTAAATAGCTCAAAAATTCATAAAAATTCACCAAAATTATTTATAAATAACATATTTATTTTTAGACTAGTAATTATTATATTATTTAATTATTATATTAATTACTAGGATTTTTCTTTAAAAAGAATTGATAAAAAAACATCCGATAATCGATCAAGCGCATACAAAGAAAATTGATTCAAAATGCAAATAAATAATTAAACACTTAAAAAAATTATTACCCTAATTAATACAATAACTAAATTCATTATTTTTAATTGATGGCTTTATGGTGTTACAAACACCCACAATGCAATGCAAATGACAAATTGAGTTTAATTCCATAAGTTACTCATGTGAGGGTCTGAGCCGCTCATGACCGTGAGCATGGCTGATATACCAGTTTTACACTTTGCAGAGGTTGCACATCTTTACCCACAAGTCATGTTACCCATTTGCCACGGGGTTGATCAGACCCCATACACATCTACCAAGGAAGCGAGGAAGGGTACCACTACGAGGCCTTTACAAAGTTCCACTAGCTTCAGCCCGCTACAGTTTCTAGGGAGCACAGTATAGGAATCCCCCCGTCTAAAAAGCCATCATAACAAAATCAATCCGAGAACCTCCCTATACCGACCACTCCCCTACTGCTCTTGCCCCTTTCGGGTAAGGTAGTCCTCCACTAGCTTTCCTAATTAATCAGCCAAGGGCGTCCCATACCACCCTTGTGGTAGCACCATTTTCCCGGGTGGTTCTCCATGTTCCAATTAACAATATGATCTTATCATGAACAATAATTAAACAACATAATTGGAACATGATCATAATAAAACATTAGTTTCCCAAAACCAGGTAGAGCAATAGTGAAAGTCGCCTAGAGGGGGGTGAATAGGGCGAATCTAAAATTTACAAAGTTTAAGCACAACTACAAGCCGGAGTTAGCGTTAGAATAAAATCGAGTTCGAGAGAGAGGGCGAAAACAAATCACAAGCAAATAAAGAGTGTGACACGGTGATTTGTTTTACCGAGGTTCGGTTCTTGCAAACCTACTCCCTGTTGAGGTGGTCACAAAGACCGGGTCTCTTTCAACCCTTTCCCTCTCTCAAACGGTCACTTAGACCGAGTGAGCTTCTCTTCTCAATCAAACGGGATACTAAGTCCCCGTAAGGACCACCACACACTTGGTGTCTCTTGCCTTGGTTACAATTGAGTTGATCACAAGAAAGAATGAGAAAGAAAGAAGCAATCCAAGCGCAAGAGCTCAAATGAACACAAGTCACTCTCTCACTAGTCACTATTTGATTTGGAATGAACTTTGGACTTGGGAGAGGATTTGATCTCTTTGGTGTGTCTTGTATTGAATGTTATAGCTCTTGTAAGGTGTAGGAAGTCTAAAAACTTGGATTCAATGAATGTGGGGTGGTTGGGGTATTTATAGCCCCAACCACCAAAAGTGGCCGTTGGGAGGCTGTCTGTCGCATGGCGCACCGGACAGTCCGGTACGCCACCGGACACTGTCCGGTGCGCCAGCCACGTCACCCGACCGTTAGGGTTCGACCGTTGGAGCTTCTGTCTTCTGGGTCACCGGACACCGGACAGTCACTGTACACTGTTCTGTGCGTCTTCTGACGCTGCTCTGACTCTGGCGCGCACTGTAGCACATTGAATGTGTTTGCAGACGACCGTTGGCGCGAAGTAGCCGTTGCTCCGCTGGCACACCGGACAGTCTGCTGCCCCCACCAGACACTGTCCGGTGCTACACCGGACAGTTCGGTGAATTATAGCGGAGTGGCTCCCAGAATTCCTGAAGGTGAGCAGTTCAGAGTTGGAGTCCTTGGTGCACCGGACAGTTCGGTGCGCCAAACCGGGGTACACTTCGATTGTCTTTTGCTCCCTTTGTTTGAACCCTTTCTTTTGACTTGTATTGGTTTGTTGTGAACCTTTGGCACCTGTAGGACATATTTTCTAGAGCAAACTAGTTAGTCCAATAATTTGTGTTGGACAATTCAACCACCAAAATTCTTATGGGAAAAGGTTTGACCCTATTTCCCTTTCAATCTCCCCCTTTTTGGTGATTGATGCCAACACAAACCAAAGCAAATATAAAAGTGCAGAATTAAACTAGTTTGCATAATGTAAGTGCAAAGATTGTTTGGAGTTGAAACCAATATACTTATCTCAATAGATGTGCTTGGATGGTTTTCTTCTTTATTAAAATTTTGGACCACATTTGCACCACGGGTTTTGTTTTGCAAATTCTTTGTAAAAATCATTTCAAAAAAAACTTTTTCAAATAGTCAAAGGTATATGAATAAGATTGAAGAAAGCATTTTCAAGATTTGAAATTATCTCCCCCTGTCTCAAATGCTTTTCCTTTGACTAAAACAAAACTCCCCCTAAATAAAATTCTCCTCTTAGTGTTTAAGAGGGTTTTGCAAGTTTTGAAGATACTATTTTCTCCCCCTTTTGAACACAATAAGATATCAATTTGAAAAACTTCATTTTTAAAATTTGGTGGTGGTGCGGTCCTTTTGCTTTGGGCTCATACTTTCTCCCCCTTTGGCATGAATCGCCAAAAACGGATACTTGTGAGTGAGATATAAGCCCTTTTTCAAACTTTTCTCCCTCTTTGGCAAACAAAAATATGAGTGAAGATTATACCAAAGTGGAGAACAAAGCGGAGTACAGGCAAATACAATTGGAGTTGAGTGGAAGCGCCTTCTTTGCCGAGAACTCCATTTCCCTTTCAATATCTATGACTAAGCATAAGATGACACTTGAAAACACATTAGTCATAGACATAAAAGAGATATGATCAAAGGTATATAAAAGAGCAATGTGTGCAAAGAATCAATCAAAATTCCTAGAATCAAGAATATTTAGCTCATTCCTAAGTTTGGTAAAGGATTGCTCATCTAATGGCTTGGTAAAGATATCGACCAATTGATCTTTGGTGTTTATATAGGCTATCTCGATATCCCCCTTTTGTTGGTGATCTCTCAGAAAGTGATACCGAATGGCTATGCGCTTAGTGCGGCTGTGTTCAACGGGATTATCCGCCATGCGGATTGCACTCTCATTGTCACATAGGAGAGGGACTTTGCTAAACTTGTAGCCATAGTCCCTAAGGGTTTGCCTCATCCAAAGCAATTGCGCGCAACAATGGCCTTCGGCAATATACTCGGCTTCGGCGGTAGAAAGAGCTATTGAGTTTTGTTTCTTTGAAGCCCAAGACACCAGGGATCTTCCCAGAAACTGACAAGTCCCTGATGTGCTCTTCCTATTAATCTTACACCCTGCCCAATCAGCATCGGAATATCCTAATAAATCAAATGAGGATCCCTTGGGGTACCAAATACCAAACTTAGGTGTATGAATTAAATATCTCAAGATTTGCTTCACGGCCCTAATGTGAACTTCCTTAGGGTCGGCTTGGAACCTTGCACACATGCATACAAAAAGCATAATGTCCGGTCGAGATGCACATAAATAGAGTAAAGAACCTATCATCGACCGGTATACCTTTTGATCTACGGATTTACATCCCGTGTCGAGGTCAAGATGCCCATTGGTTCCCATGGGTGTCTTGATGGGCTTGGCATCCTTCATTCCAAACTTGGTGAGAATATCTTGAATATACTTTGTTTGGCTGATGAAGGTGCCCTCTTGGAGTTGCTTCACTTGAAAGCCTAGAAAATACTTCAACTCCCCCATCATAGACATCTCGAATTTTTGAATCATGATCCTACTAAATTCTTCACAAATAGATTTGTTAGTAGACCCAAATATGATATCATCAACATAAATTTGGCATACAAACAAATCATTTTCAATGGTTTTAGTGAATAAAGTAGGATCGGCCTTTCCGACTTTGAAGCCATTAGTGATAAGAAAGTCTCTTAGGCATTCATACAATGCTCTCGGGGCTTTCTTGAGCCCATAAAGTGCCTTAGAGAGTTTGTAAACATGGTTAGGATACTCACTATCTTCAAAGCCGGGAGGTTGCTCAACAATCAACATAGACCTCTTCTTTAATAGGTCCGTTGAGGAAGGCACTCTTCACGTCCATTTGGTGAAGCTTAAAGTCATGGTGAGTAGCATAGGCAAGTAATATTCGAATTGACTCAAGCCTAGCTACGGGTGCATAGGTTTCACCGAAATCCAAACCTTCGACTTGTGAGTACCCTTTGGCTACAAGTCGTGCCTTGTTCCTTGTTACCACACCATGCTCATCTTGCTTGTTGCGGAAGACCCACTTGGTTCCTACAACATTTTGGTTAGGACGTGGAACTAAATGCCATACCTCATTCCTTTTGAAGTTGTTGAGCTCCTCTTGCATCGCCAACACCCAATCTGAATCTTGAAGTGCTTCCTCTACCCTGTGTGGCTCAATAGAGGAAACAAAAGAGTAGTGTTCACAAAAAATGAGCAACACGAGATCGAGTAGTTACCCCCTTACGAGTGTCTCCTAGGATGGTGTTCATGGGGTGATCTCGTTGAATTGCTTGGTGGACTCTTGGGCGTGGCGGCCTTGGAACTTGCTCATCCTCCTTGTCTTGATCATTTGCATCTCCCCCTTGATCATTGTTGTCTTCTTGAGGTGGCTCATCTTCTTGATCTTCTTCTTCATCATCTTGAGCCTCATCCTCATCTTGAGTTGGTGGAGATGCTTGTATGGAGGAGGATGGTTGATCTTGTGCTTGAATGGGCTCTTCGGATTCCTTAGGACACACGTCCCTAATGGACATGTTCCTTAGCACGACGCACGGAGCCTCTTCATCATCTAATTCATCAAGATCAACTTGCTCCACTTGGGAGCCGTTAGTCTCATCAAACACAATGTCACAAGAAACTTCAACTAGTCCAGTGGACTTGTTAAAGACTCTATATGCCCTTGTGTTTGAATCATATCCTAGTAAAAAGCCTTCTACAGCCTTAGGAGCAAATTTGGATTTTCTACCTCTTTTAACAAGAATAAAGCATTTGCTACCAAAGACTCTAAAATATGAAACATTGGGCTTTTTACCGGTGAGGAGTTCGTATGATGTCTTCTTGAGGATTCGGTGTAGATACAATCGGTTGATGGCGTAGCAAGTGGTGTAGACCGCCTCGGCCCAAAACCGATCTGAAGTCTTGTATTCATCAAGCATGGTTCTTACCAAGTCCAATAGAGGCCTATTCTTCCTCTCCACTACACCATTTTGTTGTGGCATGTAGGGAGAAAAGAACTCATGCTTGATGCCCTCCTCCTCAAGAAAGCCTTCTATTTGTGAGTTCTTGAACTCCGTTCCATTGTCGCTTCTAATTTTCTTGATCCTTAAGCCGAACTCATTTTGAGCTCGTCTCAAGAATCCTTTCAAAGTCTCTTGGGTTTGAGATTTTTCTTGTAAAAAGAATACCCAAGTGAAGCGAGGATAATCATCCACAATAGCTAGACAGTACTTACTCCCGCCGATGCTTATGTAAGCTATCGAGCCGAATAGGTCCATGTGGAGGAGTTCAAGTGGCCTGTCAGTCGTCATGATGTTCTTATGCGGATGATGGACACCAACTTGCTTCCCTGCTTGGCATGCGCTGCAAATCCTGTCTTTCTCAAAATGCACATTTGTTAGTCCCAAAATGTGCTCTCCCTTTAGAAGCTTGTGAAGATTCTTCATCCCAACATGGGCTAGTCGGCGATGCCAGAGCCAACCCATGTTAGTCTTAGCAATCAAGCAAGTATCGAGTTCAGCTCTATTGAAATCAACTAAGTATAGCTGACCCTCTAATACTCCCTTAAAAGCTACTGAATCATCACTTCTTCTGAAGACAGTAACACCTGTATCCATAAAAAGACAGTTGTAGCCCATTTTACATAATTGAGAAACGGAAAGCAAGTTGTAATCTAATGAATCTACAAGAAAAACATTAGAAATAGAATGGTCAGGTGATATAGCAATTTTACCCAATCCTTTGACCAAACCTTGATTTCCATCCCCGAATGTAATAGCTCGTTGGGGATCTTGGTTTTTCTCATATGAGGAGAACATCTTTTTCTCCCCAGTCATATGGTTTGTGCACCCACTGTCGATGATCCAACTTGAGCCCCCAGATGCATAAACCTACAAAACAAATTTAGTTCTTGATTTTAGGTACCCAAATGGTTTTGGGTCCTTTGACATTAGATACAAGAACTTTGGGTATCCAAACACAAGTCTTTGATCCCTTGTGTTTGCCCCCAACATACTAGGCAACTACTTTGCCAGATTTGTTAGTCAAAACATAAGATGCATCAAAAGTTTTAAATGAAACATTATGATCATTTGATGTAGCACGGGTTGATTGCCTAGAACTAGATGTCTCACTCTTATACATAAAAGCATGATTAGGGCAAGAGTGAGGCTTCCTAGAGTGAATTCTCCTAATTTTGTGCTCGGGATAACCGGCAGGGTACAAAATGTAGCCCTCGTTATCCTGAGGCATGGGAGCCTTGCCCTTAACAAAGTTAGACAATCTTTTAGGAGGGGCATTGAGTTTGACATTATTTCCTTGTTGGAAGCCAATGCCATCCTTAATGCCAGGGCGTCTCCCACTATAGAGCATGCTTCTAGCAAATTTAAATTTTTCATTTTCTAAGTCATGCTCATTAATCTTAGCACTAAGTTGAGCTATGTGATCATTTTGTTTCTTAATTAATTCTAGGTGATCATGAATAGCATCAACATTAACGTCTCTACATCTAGTGCAAATAGTAATATCCTCAATGGAAGATGTAGAGGGTTTGCAAGTATTTAATTCAACAATCTTAGCATGCAAAATATCATTCTCATCTCTAAGATTAGAAATAGAAGCATTGCAAACATCTAAATCCTTAGCCTTAGCAATTAATTTTTCATTTTCAATTATAAGGCTAGAAAGAGAGGTATTCAATTTTTCAATCTTAGCAAGTAAACTAGCATTATCATTCCTAAGATTGGAAATTGAATCATCACAAACATTAGCATCAACCTTAGCAATTAATCTAGCATTCTCATTTCTAAGGTTGGCAACAATGTCATGGCAAGTGCTTAGCTCATTAGTTAATTTTTCATTTTTCTCTACTTCCTGAGCATAAGCATTTTTAACTTTAACATGCTTCTTGTTTTCTTTAATTAGGAAATCCTCTTGGCTATCCAAAAGTTCATCCTTATCATGAATAGTGCTAATCAATTCATTTAATTTTTCTTTTTGTTGCATGTTCAAGTTGGCAAAGAGAGTAAATAAATCATCCTCATCATCACTAGAATTGGCCTCATCACTAGATGTTGCATACTTAGTGGAGGATTTGGATTTTACCTTCTTTCTCTTGTCGTCCTTTGCCATAAGACATTTGTGGCCGACGTTGGGGAAGAGGAGCCCCTTGTTGACAGCGATGTTGGCGGCGTCCTCGTCGGAGGAGGAGTCGGTGGAGCTCTCGTCGGAGTCCCACTCCCGGCAAACATGAGCATCGCCACCCTTCTTCTTGTAGTATCTCTTCTTTTCCCTCATCTTTCCCTTCTTGTCGTCGCCCCTGTCACTATCACTAGATAATGGACATTTTGCAATAAAATGACCGGGCTTACCACACTTGTAGCACACTTTCTTGGAACGGGGCTTGTAATCCTTCCCCTTCCTTTGTTTAAGGATTTGACGGAAGCTTTTGATAATAAGCGCCATCTCCTCATTGTCAAGCTTGGAGGCGTCGATGGGGATTCTACTTGGAGTAGAATCTTCTTTCTTCTCCTTCGTTGCTTTGAATGCAACGGGTTGTGCCTCGGGAACGGAGGAGGATGCGCCTTGCTCGATGATCTTTTTGGAGCATTTGATCATTAGCTCAAAGCTCACAAATTTACCTATTACTTCCTCGGGAGACATTATTTTGTATCTAGGATCACCACGAATTAATTGTACTTGAGTAGGATTAAGAAAAACTAGTGATCTTAGAATAACCTTGACCATCTCATGGTCATCCCATTTGGTGCTCCCGAGGTTGCGCACTTGGTTCACCAAGGTCTTGAGCCGGTTGTACATCGCTTGTGGCTCCTCCCCTTGGTGAAGCATGAATCGACCGAGTTCCCCCTCGATCGTCTCCCTTTTGGTGATCTTGGTCACCTCATCTCCTTCGTGCGCCGTTTTGAGTACGTCCCAAATCTCTTTAGCGCTCTTCAACCCTTGCACCTTGTTATACTCCTCTCGACTTAGAGAGGCGAGGAGTATAGTGGTGGCTTGGGAGTTGAAGTGCCGGATTTGGGAACTTCGTCCGAATCGTAGTCTTCATCCCCTACGGATGGTACCTGTACACCAAACTCGACAACGTTCCAAATGCTAGTGTGGAGTGAGGTTAGGTGATGCCTCATTTTATCACTCTACATGTTATAATCTTCACCGTCAAAAACCGGTGGTTTGCCTAATGGAACGGAAAGTAATGGAGCACGTTTGGAAATGCGAGGGTAGTGTAGGGGAATCTTACTAAACTTCTTGCGCTCATAGCGCTTAGAAGTTACGGACGGCGCGTCGGAGCCGGAGGTGGATGGCGATGAAGAGTCGGTCTCGTAGTAGACCACCTTCCTCATCTTCTTTTTCTTTTCGCCACTCCGATGCGACTTGTGTGAAGGGGATTCCTTTTCCTTCCCCTTGTTGCGGGACTCTCCCGATGGAGCCTTCCCGTGGCTTGTAGCGAGCTTGTCGTCGGTCACCATCTCCTTCTTGGCGTGATCTCCCGACATCACTTCGAGCGGTTAGGCTCTAATGAAGCACCGTGCTCTGATACCAATTGAAAGTCGCCTAGAGGGGGGTGAATAGGGCGAATCTGAAATTTACAAAGTTTAAGCACAACTACAAGCCGGGGTTAGCGTTAGAATAAAAATCGAGCTCGAGAGAGAGGGCGAAAACAAATCACAAGCAAATAAAGAGTGTGACACGGTGATTTGTTTTACCGAGGTTCGGTTCTTGCAAACCTACTCCCCGTTGAGGTGGTCACAAAGACCGGATCTCTTTCAACCCTCTCCCTCTCTCAAACGATCACTTAGACCGAGTGAGCTTCTCTTCTTAATCAAACGGGACACTAAGTCCCCGCAAGGACCACCACACACTTGGTGTCTCTTGCCTTGGTTACAATTGAGTTGATCACAAGAAAGAATGAGAAAGAAAGAAGCAATCCAAGCGCAAGAGCTCAAATGAACACAAGTCACTCTCTCACTAGTCACTATTTGATTTGGAATGAACTTTGGACTTGGGAGAGGATTTGATCTCTTTGGTGTGTCTTGTATTGAATGTTATAGCTCTTGTAAGGTGTAGGAAGTCTGAAAACTTGGATTCAATGAATGTGGGGTGGTTGGGGTATTTATAGCCCCAACCACCAAACGTGGTCGTTGGGAGGCTGTCTGTCGCATGGCGCACCGGACAGTCCGGTGTGCCACCGGACACTGTCCAGTGCGCCAGCCACGTCACCCGACCGTTAGGGTTCGACCGTTGGAGCTTCTGTCTTCTGGGTCACCGGACAGTCCGATGGTGCACCGGACAGTCACTGTACACTGTCTGGTGCGTCTTCTGACGCTGCTCTGACTCTGGTGCGCACTGTAGCGCATTGAATGCGTTTGCAGACGACCGTTGGCGCGAAGTAGCCGTTGCTCCGCTGACACACTGGACAGTCTGGTGCCCCCACCGGACACTGTCCGGTGCTACACCGGACAGTCCGGTGCTACACCGGACAGTCCGGTGAATTATAGCGGAGTGGCTCCCAGAATTCCCGAAGGTGAGTAGTTCGGAGTTGGAGTCCCTGGTGCATCGGACACAGTCTGGTGGTGCACCGGACACTGTCCGGTGCGCCAAACCGGGGCACACTTCGGTTGTCTTTTGCTCCCTTTGTTTGAACCCTTTCTTTTGACTTGTATTGGTTTGTTGTGAACCTTTGGCACCTGTAGAACACATTTTCTAGAGCAAACTAGTTAGTTCAATAATTTGTGTTGGGCAATTCAACCACCAAAATTCTTATGGGAAAAGGTTTGACCCTATTTCCCTTTCAAATAGCAAATCTACCCAATAGTTCATCTGTTTGCAATGTGAGGGATAAACAATGCTAGGGAAACCTATTAGGTCCCATCAAATTAACCTGAGCATGTCACAGTGATTAACAGCGAACATTATTAAGTAAAAAGGAGTGATCAAGGGCACAACTTGCCTATGACTCGAGATTCCAGGTACCAGGATGATCTTCAGATTCTCGTGACCTCACTATTATTCGTAGCAAAACAACAAACATGGTATAGTAAAAATTAACATCACACCAAACATAATAACCAACTGCATAATAATGATCTACGCATCGTAACGAGATCGTGGATTCGAGAACCACTAAATTCAGAGTTACGGTAATAAATTAAGATTTTCTAAAGGTTTAAGTATCTACTATAAAACAAAGGAGGTACAAGATTTTAACCATATGTTTCATGGTAATACAAAGCTACTAGATGATAAACAATATTAATATCAGATTAATGCAACTGGAATGGATAAAAAGGAGTTAAAATAAAGAAGTTATAAATTATCTAAGTTTCTAGATTTATTTTTATACTAAAAATCATTTTCTGTATTTAGTTTATAAATAAACCGAGCACTCTGTCTGCCAACTCAATTGTGGAAGAAGCTAGGGGCCAAAGTGCTAAAAACATGACCTATCTTCTATGTTTTCAGCATAGAGGAGGACGACGGGTTGAAGGGCAGAGGCTCTTTTACAAAACGGGATCGCTGAAGGGGTATTGGATAAATCTGGCCGTCCAGATCAGATCTCACGGCCAGGATAGAATTACCCTTAATGCAAATCGGTATTCAAGGGTAGCCATCGGATTGAGATCCGACGCCCGGCGTTTTAAATAACTGAGATCCCATATGATCCACCCAGCCCCAGATTGACGGTTCGGATTGAAACAACGAAAAGGTATACCCCGCTCTAATCTTGGCCATTGATCTGAGATGAACGGCCCAGAGTGCTTCTTCCACGTTACGACTGAGGCCGAGCAGGGGCACCCAAGCCCATGCCAGGGAGCTCACCGGAGCACCCCAATACAGCATTCCCGGGCCCGATTATCCCTATGGCAGGGGAAAAAATAATGCAGACATCATGGCTAAGCAACTGGGAAGGAGCTCACCGTGGATGACGTGCGCAGGAGCACCAACCATGACACAGGGCGGCCCGCGGCGGCGTTATGTCAACGGCAAGCAACCGACCATAGTTCAAACCATCAACCAGCGTCGCATGGCTTCCCGATCCTTCGGCTTGGCCACCTAAAGCTCCCTAGCAGCTCGCCGAGGCACAATCATCAGTATCGCATGAGCGGCTATGGCGGATTACCCTGTCTTCTTGCGTCGGCAAACTTCTCCCTGCTCCCTCTCTCTTGGCTTTGCTCGTGCATGGTGGCGATTGGCGTGCTCGGGACCATGGCCGAGACTTGGGATTAAAGGGAATAGGCCTTGGCTTTTATGTCCCGGATAGAGGCCGTAACAGCCGCGGAAATCCCGGAGTGGAATTGTTAAGATCGCGCCTAGGTTTGTTGTGCTCGCGCGGAGGAGATAGAGCTATCATGTGGGTCATGTAGGCAGTGTCAGTGGGAACACACGTGAGGCTGCGGGTGGGACCTGCCTTCCAGTGCTTGCTGTGGACAACTGGCGCGGGGTGGTCAGTTGGGCCGGGGCGCGTTTTCATTAGGCTGAGGCAGGCTGGAATTGGCCCAGTCGGTAGCTTTTTTTCTTTTCTTTTCTTTTCTTTTTTTGTTTTGTATTTTCTTTTCTATTTTCTCTTTCCTAGTTTCAATTTAGGTTTGAATTCAAATTTTGAATTACCTATAAATGTAGTTCAAATTTTAGGTCAATTTAAATGCACAAACCAAAATCTCGGCATGGATGCAAAGTTTCTTTTACTTCTTTATTTATTGCTTACTTTAATAAATGTCTCTAAATATAATATTGAGGAAGAGAGTATTTACTCAAATAAATAGAAAATTCTCCTATTATTTATTTTTCTAAGTTTAAAAATTAATTTTAAAAGTCTAGTTTAGATTTGAGTCATCGAAATTTAATACTATCCTTACTTATTTTTAAGGTGAGAGCACCTAGAGGGGGGTGAATAGGTGATCCTGTAAAATTCAACACTAAATAGCCACAAAACTTGGTTATAGAAATGTTAGTGCGACTAAGTAGTTGAGAAGCGAATTCTTGTGGACAAGACAATCACAGAAAGATCAACACAAGACACGCGATTTTTATCCGTGGTTCGGCCAAGTAACACTTGCCTACTTCCACATTGTGGCGTCACAATGGACGAGGGTTGCACTCAACCCCTTTCAAGTGATTCGATGATCAACTTGAATACCACGGTTTTTCCTTTAGATGATTATTCCCGTTTGCGAGGAATCTCCACAAGATTGGAGTCTCTCACCCTTACAACAAAGATCACAATGAAAGCACGGAGTAAGGTTAGGATGAGCAACACACACAAGACACAAATCGCAGCACACCCACGCACACAAGAGAAGACTTGAGCTCAAATGACAACACAGGGAGTCCTTGACTCGAATAGAGCTCAAATCTCTAACACAACGAAACGAATGCGCGGAACGAAGTCTGGATGCCTTAGGATGCTTAGTGAATGCTTATGTAGCTCCTCCATGCGCCTAGGGGTCCCTTTTATAGCCCCAAGGCAGCTAGAAGCCGTTGAAGGCCAACAAGGAAGGCCATCCTTGCCTTCTGTCGAGTGGCGCACCGGACTGTGTCGAGTGCGCCACCGGACAGTCACTGTAGACGGTCCGGTGCCGATCTCCTTCCTTTTCTAGCGCAGACGACCGTTGCAGCTCCAGGCCAGTTGGCGCATCGGACACTGTCCGGTGCACATCGGACAGTCCGGTGCCCCCTGCCGACTGTTGGTGCGGGCCACGCGTCGCCCGTGGATTGCGTGGCCGACCGTTGGCGTGGCCGCCGTTGGCTCACCGGACAGTCCGGTGAATTATAGCCGTATGCCGCCAAACTTTTCCCAAGAGCGGCCTGTTCACCGGAAACCAGCCTGGCGCACCGGACAGTCCGGTGTGCTAGGCCGAGCTGGACTTTGGCTGCACACAGCCAAGTCTTTTGCAATTCTTCCTTTTCCTGTTTCTAGCACTTAGACAAAATATGTTAGTACTCAAAACAATGTACTAAGTCTAGAAATGTACCTCATGTCTTGATTTGCACTTTTCTCTTCATTTAGCACATAAGAACTTAATTAAATGTGTTGGGCACTTAATCACCAAAACATAATAGAAATTGCCCAAGGGCACATATCCCTTTCAGTCTCCCCCTTTTTGGTGATTTATGCCAACACATCCAAAAGCAACCAAAAGAAGTGCAACATCAATGCAATTGAGAACAAAATTGTCTTTGCACAAGTTTTGACATATTTGGATCATTCTTTGCCACCACTTGGTTTGTTTTTGCAAATCAAATTCATTTTCCTATCTCTAAGTCAAACTCACTTGTTTGGGCACAAAGAGAGATAATCCAAGAGTGAAATTGATCAAGTGCCAAAAACTCCCCCTTTTTCCCATAATCATAAATTCTCCCCCACAAGAGATCAAATTTTACAATAAGAGTATTTTGGACAAATCGTTTGGGCACAAAGAGAGATAATCCAAGAGTGAAATTGATCAAGTGCCAAAAACTCCCCCTTTTTCCCATAATCATAAATTCTCCCCCACAAGAGACCAAATTTTACAATAAGAGTATTTTGGACAAATCAAAAGTTCTAACTCTATTGTTTTCAAAATTCACAAGTGGTAGCTGATCCATTTGTTTTGGCCTTAATTTCTCCCCATTTGGCATTAAGCACCAAAACGGGATCATTCTTGGCCCTTTAACCCCATTGCCTCACCAAAATTGTCAATTAAGATCAAAAAGGCAATAAGAGCATAGGTATGAACTTGGAAGTAAATACACCAATACCGGAGTGTAGTGGAAGTCTTTGCAACGTCCAAGTCCATTTTCCCTTTCAATGCACCTTTGAGACTACATCAAGAATACTCAAACACAAAGGTTAGTCTCAAAGGGTCAAGTTGTAGCATATCTCCCCCTAAATAAGTGCATCACTTGCAAATGGACTTGTGAGGTCCGGGGATCATGTGTACAACTTGAGCACCACAAATAAACAATAATGGATTGAAATGCATAAAGTAGCATGATCAAAGGCATAGAACACATGTATGCTATAGGTCAATCCAAGTTACGCGAATCTAAGACATTTAGCTCACTATGCAACCTGCAAAACCTTTTCTCATCTAAAGGCTTGGTGAAGATATCGGCTAGCTGGTTCTCGGTGCTAACATGGTACACTTCGATATCTCCCTTTTGCTGGTGGTCCCTCAGAAAGTGATGTCGGATGTCTATGTGCTTCGTGCGGCTGTGTTCAACAGGATTATCTGCCATGCGGATTGCACTCTCATTGTCACATAGGAGTGGGACTTTGCTCAGATTGTAGCCAAAGTCCCTGAGGGTTTGCCTCATCCAAAGTAGTTGCGCATAACACTGTCCTGCGGCAACATACTCAGCCTCAGCGGTGGATAGGGCAACGGATGTTTGTTTCTTTGAACTCCAAGACACCAGGGACCTTCCTAGGAATTGGCACGTCCCTGATGTACTCTTCCTATCAACCTTGCATCCAGCATAATCGGAGTCTGAATATCCAATTAAGTCAAAGGTAGACCCCTTTGGATACCAGATCCCGAAGCAAGGCGTAGCAACTAAATACCTAAGAATTCGCTTAACAGCCACAAGATGACATTCCTTGGGGTCGGATTGAAATCTAGCACATATGCATACACTAAGCATAATGTCCGGTCTACTAGCACATAAATAAAGTAATGACCCTATCATAGACCGGTATGCCTTTTGATCAACGGACTTACCTTCTTTGTTGAGGTCGACATGCTCGTTGGTTCCCATCGGTGTCTTCACGGGCTTTGCGTCCTTCATCCCAAACCTCTTGAGAAGGTCTTGAGTGTACTTCGTTTGGGAGAGGAAGGTGCCATCCTTGAGTTGCTTCACTTGGAACCCAAGGAAGTAGGTCCACTCGCCCATCATCGACATCTCGAACTTCTGTGTCATCACCTTGCTAAACTTCTCACAAGACTTTTGATTAGTAGAACCAAATATTATGTCATTGAAATAAATTTGGCACACAAAGAGATTACCATCACAAGTCTTAGTGAAAAGAGTGGGATCGGCTTTCCCAACCTTGAAAGCATTAGCAATTAAGAAATCATTAAGGCATTCATACCATGCTCTTGGGGCTTGCTTAAGTCCATAGAACGCCTTAGAGAGCTTAAACACATGGTCGGGGTACCTGTCATCCTCAAAGCCAGGGGGTTGTTCCACATACACCTCCTCCTTGATTGGCCCGTTGAGGAAAGCGCTCTTCACATCCATTTGAAACAACCTGAAAGAGTGGTGAGCGACATAGGCTAATAATATTCGAATAGACTCTAGCCTAGCCATAGGAGCAAAAGTCTCCTTGAAATCCAAACCTGTGACTTGGGCATAACCTTTTGCCACAAGTCGAGCCTTGTTTCTTGTCACCACTCCATGCTCGTCTTGCTTGTTGCAGAACACCCACTTGGTTCCCAAAACATTTTGCTTGGGATGTGGCACCAGGCTCCAAACTTCATTCTTCTTGAAGTTGTTGAGCTCTTCCTGCATGGCCAACACCCAGTCCGGATCCTGCAAGGCCTCTTCTACCCTAAAAGGCTCAATAGAAGAGACAAACAAGTAATGCTCACAAAAATTAGCTAAACGTGAGTGTCGGCGTTCCGAGACCGGGGGGTCCCCGAGCCGACGAGTGAGAGTGCCGCGTGCCCCAGCCCAGATGGGTCGAGCGCGTGGAGCGAGCGCGAAGGGGGGAACAGAGAGAGAGAGTCGGTGGCCGGAGCCGGGTCATGAGGGAGTCGGAGAAATTCCCGCGGCCTTCGTGTTCGTCCCGCGCCCAGGTCGGGTGCGCTTGCAGTAGGGGGTTACAAGCGTCCGCACGAGGTGAGGGGAGAGAGCGGCCCTGAGAGAGAGCGCCTGCCCCTGCCCTACGTCCTCGCGAGGCCAACCTTTTCTAAGAAGGCCCTGGCCCTTCCTTTTATAGTCGCAAGGAGAGGGTCCAGGTGTACAAGACGGGGGTGTAGCAAGGTGCTACGTGTCTAGCGAGGGAGAGCTAGCGCCCTATGTACATGCCCAGGTGGCAGCCGGAGAGATCGTGGCACCCTGTTGGTGTGGCGTCGTGGCTGTTGGAGGAGTAACGGAGCCGGACGGGGGGACAGCTGTCGAGGTGGCTGGGTCCTTGCTGACGTTCTCCTGCTTTCGTAAGGGAGCTGGGAGCCGCCGTCGTCATGATCTAGCGGGGCGCTATCATGGCCTATCTGGCATAGCTGGCCAGATGGGACGCCGGTCTTGTTCTCTGCGACCCAAGTCGGCTCAGGGCAGGGTGATGATGACGCTTTCTGTTGACGTGGCGGTCTCGTGTCCTAGGTCGGGCGTCGTGGAGGCTCCTCCGAGGCTGTGGCCGAGTCCGTCCTGCAAGACAGAGACAGAGTCCGAGCCCGGGGTCGGGCGAGGCGGAGGTTATTCGGCAGAGGCCGAAGCGGAGTCCGAGCCCTGGGTCGAGCGAGGCGGAGGTCGCCGTCTTCCGGGGCCTTAGCCCGAGTCCGAGCCCTGGGTCGGGCGGAGCGGAGTTCGCCGTCTTCCGAGGCCTTAGCCTGAGTCCGAGCCCTGGGTCGGGCGGAGCGGAGTTCGCCGTCTTCCGGGGCCTTAGCCCGAGTCCGAGCCCTGGGTCGGGCGGAGCGGAGTTCGCCGTCTTCCGGGGCCTTGGCCCGAGTCCGAGCCCTGGGTCGGGCGGAGCGGAGTTCGCCGTCTTCTGGGGCCTTGGCCCGAGTCCGAGCCCTGGGTCGGGCGGAGTCTCCTATGGCACCACTGGCGGAGTCTGGTCGCCCGTCGGTCTTACCTTTTGCGTTAAACGCCCCGGTGACTCGGTCGGTTGGTGCGGTGATTTAGTCAGGGTTTCTCCTTATCGGAGGCGGGGCCTAGGGCGAGCCGGAGATGCGTCTGCCGTGAATTAGGAGACCTCAGGCGAGACGGAGTCATCTTAGGGTCGGCTGCCCTCGCCCGAGGCTAGGCTCGGGCGTGGCGAGGTCAAGTCACTCGTATGGACTGATCCCTGACTTAATCAAACCCATCAGGCCTTTGCAGCTTTATGCTGATGGGGGTTACCAGCTGAGAATTAGGCGTCTTGAGGGTACCCCTAATTATGGTCCCCGACAGTAGCCCCCGAGCCTCGAAGAGAGTGTTAACACTCGCTTGGAGGCTTGCATCGCACTTTTTTGCAAGGGGACCAGCCTTTCTCGGAGGTACTTTGTTCCGGTGGGTGCGCGCGAGCGCACCCGCCGGGTGTAGCCCCCGAGGCCTCGGAGGAGTGGTTTCACTCCTTCGAGGTCTTAATGCCTCGCGCAATGCCTCGGCTGGTCTGGCGGTTCCCTCATGCGAGCAGGGCGTAACCCAGGTGCACTGTCAGGGCCCAAGTTCTCGGGCTGGTATGTTGACGCTGTCAACGGTTCGGCCGGAGCCGGGTTTGCGAGAGCAGCCCCCGAGCCTTCGCACGGAGCGAGAGGACGATCAGGGACAGACTCGACTTTTTATATACGCCCCTACGTTGCCTTTCCGCAAGGAGGAGGGGGGGAGTGCGCCATGTTACCCTCGATGGGCACCGAACATGGTGTCTCCGGTGAGCTGCGATCGGGTAATCCGAGTGGACGTCCGTGCCCCGTTCGTTAGGGGTCGGCTAGGGGCCCGGAGGCACGCCCAAAAGTACCTGCGGGTGATCTGCCGGACCCGGTCCCCTAGCGACGGGGTCCGAGGGCTCGTTGCCTCCCTCCGATGGGATTCCTTTACAGAGTCGTTCCCGCTGGTCTCGGAAATGTCCTAGGGTACCTCGGGAGCGCAGCCCGAGCCTTGGTTATGTATCGAACGTACCCCTGGTCATCCCTCGCTCGGCGTCTGAGGCGACTGTGAACCCTTCGACGGGCCAGCCTTCGAACCCCTGATCAGTAGGGGGCACGGAGCCCGAGTAGCCTGAGGCGGTCGTGGAACCTTTCGGGGGCCGACCTTCGAACCCCTGACCAGTAGTGGGTGTCGGGCCCACGCGATCTGAGGCGGCTGTTGAACCCTTCGGGGGGCCAGCCTTCGAACCCCTGATCAGTAGGGAGGCTCGGAGCCTAGTTCCTTCACGGGGAAGGATCCCTTTGGGGTCATCCCCCTTCTCGTTCCCTGTTGCAAGAGATAGAGAAAGAAGGAAAAGGGAAAAAGGATTCGAAATTGAACTTCGTGGCGTACCTTTTTCGGCGTGGCCGTTTTGGCGGAGGCGAAGCGTCGCCAGCTGCCCCTGCCAGAAACGTCACCTATTTCGCCGCGGAGTTAATGCGCCGGGGTGAGTAGTTGGCAAGGTTGCCGTTGCGCGTGCGCGAGCCGTTCGAGGTACGGGTCACGGGCGCGTCGTCTTCACGCCGTAAGAAGGGGTTCTCTTGCTGCCTCCGGATGGGACGTGAGCCTGGCCGATGGCGTGACTGCTGCCCTCGCGCGCCTGCCACCGTCATTACTGCCGGCCCATTTTTGACCATGTTTGACCGCTGCGCCAGGCTGGCGCCACTGGATCGCAGGCTGGGCGGCCTCGAGTCGCGGTATCGGTTCCGCAATCGAGGAGGTGCGGTGGTGGAGCGAGAGGCGCAGCGGTTCGCATGCAGCGCCCGGCGCGCCAGTTGAACGACGCGTGGTCTTGAGCCGTCGCGCTGGCCTGTCAGGAGTCGGAGAGGCGCGTCCACTTGGCGCGGTTGCATGCCGCCTGCATGGCCGCTCGCCCCTTTTGCCCGTTGGTCTGGGCAAAAGTGGAGGGTTACTTGTAACCGCTGGGCGGTTGCGTGCGTCGTGCGCGGCGGTTCGGCTTTCTCTGCTTGGAGCCGGTCTGCATGACAGGCGGGCCCCAGCCCCCGTGTCGTGGGGGGGGACTTTGGAGGCGTGTTGGAGAGGACTCCGCCCGTGACAGTTGAGGGCGCAAGCAGGGGGAGTTGCCTTTAAAAGGAGGGCGACCCTCTTCGTGAGGCGACCATGTCTCCTACCTCCCTTATGCATTGTGTCTTTCCATCTTCCGAGCCCCCGGATGGGGGAAACCGCCGTCTTTTCGCTCCATCGCCGGAGGGACGCAACTCCGCGGGAGTTGGTACCTTTCAGCCATCGTTCGGCTTCAAGGATTTTCATCATGCAGCCCAGCTGCACCCCTCCACCGGCGATCGCCCAGGAGGGCGACCTCCGGCTTGATGGTGGGGGAAAGCGAGCCGGGCTGCGGTCTCTGCCCCTCCCTCGGCCTCAAGGATTTTCATCACCAGGCCAAGAGGGAGGACGAGGCGAGCCAGGGAGCTATCTCCGTGTGGGTCGGTTGCCCTCTTCTTCCCCGTGTTCCTGGGGTGAGAACGGCATCCTCCAGCATCACGGAGACTTCCTCTAGCCATGCCGGAAGTGGGGGGTCCCGAGGCGTCGGCGGACGGAACTGGCTTCTCTACTGATGAGATTGCCAACTCCGTCAGTAGCCCTGGGTCTCCGTCTCCCGGCCTGAATGGCTGGCTCTCGTCCTCGGGGGGTGAGAGTCTTTCCGCTGCCCCGCAGGCCCGCCCCTATCGAGTGGGGTTGTTCGTACCTGCGGGGGGGGGAACCGGAGTTCCGTTTGTAATGGCACTTCGAGTGCCAGGTTTTTTGTTCATTTTCGGCTTTCGGGGCCTGAACATGTATGTAGCTCCGGCACAAAGCCGTGTTTTTTCCTCATTTCTGAGCAATAAGACTTGCCTGTCGATTGTCTGAATCGCTTCACCAAGCATGAGTCGCCCCGTGTCCAGGTGACGAGTGAGGTATCCGTATCCCGGAGGCGTAGGAATCCCTCGGCTCGGTCGGACCTGTTGTCCGAGGCTCCTCTAGCTTAGTTAAAGAGACCCCTCGGCCGCTCTTCGACGAGCCGAGGCCAGGGGTAGCGATATCAGCACAAGCAGAGGCGTTGTTAGCTCGGAAATGAAACCTGGTTGGCCGGAGCCTAGCCGGGTTGTCTGTCGGCAGGATCAGCGTCGGAGCTGATTAGCCGAGGCCTTGGACCGTGCTGGCGCCCTCGGAAGGTGGTCGGCCGAGGCCCCGGAGGTGGCCAGCCGAGCCATCCGCTCGGGCCGGGTTCTCGGGGAAGTCTCTGGCGGAGATTGCTCAAGCGCGGTGACGACGTCGTCCCTCGGAGCGGAGGCCCTCGGACCGCGTCGTCGCCCGAGGCTAGGTCGGGCCTTGCCGAAGGTGCTGCTGATGCCGAGGGTGTCGTCGCCCTCTTCCAGCGTCAAGATCCGCGCCTGCAGGGTCAGATCGTCTTGTAGCGTGGGCCTTGTGCGGCCGTTGAGGCCAGAACACACACCCTTGTCGCGTTATAAAGCTGTGTCTCTTTTCCTCTTGTTTCGAGTATCTGGACTTTTTGTCGGTAGCAGGGATGTTAGTGCGAGCAAGAGTTGCTTCTCGCGGGAGGTGATGAGTGAGGTATCCGTATCCCGGAGGCGTGGGAGTCCCTCGGCTCGGTCGGCCTCGCCGCTTACGCGTACTTTTACCCATCCATGAGGCCCTGTCACCGACTCGGTCGAGAAGGCTCGAAGAACCTGCTTCAACAGAAGAGCTTCCGTACGTAAAGACTCATTCGATCCGCGGAGTCACTTTATCCGAGCGCGAGTTACTTATCGCAGAAGGTGATGAGTGAGGTATCCGTATCCCGGAGGCGTAGGAGTCCCTCGGCTCGGTCAGCCTTGACTGCTTACGTGTACCCCGTCGTTTCCAGGACCCACTTTCCGAAGTAGTCAAAAAGCACGAAAGATGTTCTGGTGAAAGAGGTTTTTTGTTCGAGGAAAATTTTGACGCAGAGGGGGTTAACCCCCTTTTAGCCCCCGAGGGAGGGTCGGGCTCTGCCGAGGCGAGGCCGACCCTTCCTTGTTGACTAAACTTTGCGCGGGTACGGGGTATATGAACAACTTGGAAACATCTTAAGGATAGAAGCGACGTAGCTGTTGGATGTTCCAAGCGTTGCCGTAGACCTCGCCTTGGCTGTTGGCCAGCTTGTACGTTCCGGGCTTCAGAACTTTGGCGATGATGAACGGCCCCTCCCAGGGGGGCGTTAGCTTATGCCTCCCTCGGGCGTCTTGCCGCAGCCGAAGCACCAGATCGCCCACCTGGGGATCTCGGGGTCGGACCCCTCGGGCGTGGTAGCGTCACAGGGACTGCTGATACCGTGCCGAGTGTAGTAAGGCCCTGTCCCGAGCCTCGTCCAGCTGGTCCAGCGAGTCTTCTCGGCTGGCTTGGTTGCTTTCTTCGTTGTAAGCCCTCGTCCTCGGGGAACCGTATTCCAGGTCCGTGGGCAGGATTGCCTCGGCCCCGTAGACCAGGAAGAACGGCGTGAAACCCGTGGCTCGGCTTGGAGTCGTCCTCAGGCTCCAAACCACCGAGGGGAGTTCCCTCATCCATCGCTTGCCGAATTTGTTGAGGTCGTTGTAGATCCGAGGCTTGAGCCCTTGTAGAATCATGCCATTGGCACGTTCCACTTGCCCGTTCGACATGGGGTGAGCTACGGCGGCCCAGTCCACCCGGATGTTGTGATCCTCGCAAAAATCCAAGAATTTTTTGCCGGTGAACTGGGTGCCATTGTCGGTGATGATGGAGTTCGGGACCCCGAAGCGATGGATGATGTTGGTGAAGAACGCCACCGCCTGCTCGGACCTGATGCTGTTTAGGGGTCGGACCTCGATCCACTTGGAGAATTTGTCGATGGCGACCAGCAGGTGCGTGTAGCCCCCGGGCGCCTTCTGCAGTGGGCCGACGAGGTCCAGACCCCACACAGCGAAGGGCCAGGTGATGGGTATCGTCTGCAGAGCCTGAGCGGGCAGGTGGGTCTGCTTCGCATAGAATTGGCACCCTTCGCAGGCGCGGACAATTCTAGTGGCGTCAGCCACCGCCGTTGGCCAGTAGAAGCCTTGGCGGAAAGCATTCCCAACGAGGGTTCGAGGTGCTGCATGATGACCGCAAGCCCCCGAGTGTATTTCCTGCAGGAGGTTCTGACCCTCGGCGATGGAGATGCATCGTTGGAGGATGCCCGAGGGGCTGCGGTGGTAGAGCTCCTTCTCATCGCCCAGCAGGACGAACGATTTTGCTCGTCGCGCTACCCGCCGAGCCTCGGCTCGGTCGAGGGGTAGTTCTCCTCGGCGGAGATATTGCAGGTACGGGGTCTTCCAATCTTGACCTGGCACGACCCCGTTCTGCTCTTCCTCGACGTGCAGCGCTTCGCCCTCGGGCTCCGAGGGTTCCTCGGGTTGAGCCGAGGATGGCTCGGGCTGGGCCGAGGTTACCTCGGACGAGGCCGAGGGTGCCTCGGGCTCGGGCGCGTCGCCTATCTTGACGGAGGGTTGGTGCAGATCCCGGGAGAAGACGTCCGGGGGAACCGTTGTCCGCCCCGAGGCTATCTTCGCCAACTCGTCCGCAGTCTCGTTGTAGCGCCGGGCGATGTGGTTAAGCTCGAGCCCGTAGAACTTGTCTTCCAGGCGTCGAACCTCTTCACAGTAAGCCTCCATCTTCGGGTCGCGGCAGTGGGAGTTCTTCATGACTTGGTCGATAACGAGCTGCGAGTCGCCGCGCGCATCGAGGCGTCGAACCCCTAGTTCGATGGCGATTCGCAACCCGTTGATCAGGGCCTCGTACTCAGCCACATTGTTGGACGCCGGGAAATGGAGGCGGAGCACATAGCGCAGGTGTTTTCCGAGGGGCGAGACGAAAAGCAGGCCCGCGCCAGCTCCCGTCTTCATCAGCGACCCGTCGAAAAACATGGTCCAGAGCTCTGGCTGGATCGGGGCCGTTGGCAACTGGGTATCGACCCATTCGGCTACGAAATCCGCCAGTACCTGGGACTTGATGGCCTTCCGAGGGGCGAACGAGATTGCCTCACCCATGATTTCCACCGCCCACTTCGCGATCCGTCCTGAGGCTTCTCGGCACCGGATGATCTCCCCCAGGGGGAAGGATGACACCACAGTCACCGGATTGGACTCGAAGTAATGTCGCAGCTTTCGCCTCGTCAGGATCACTGCATATAGCAGCTTCTGGACTTGTGGGTAGCGGATCTTGGTCTCGGACAGCACTTCGCTGACGAAGTAGACTGGCCTCTGAACGGGCAAAGCATGCCCCTCTTCTTGCCTTTCGACTACGATCGCGGCGCTGACCACCTGAGTGGTTGCGGCGATGTAGACCAGGAGGGTTTCTCCATCAGCTGGGGGTACCAAGATGGGCGCCTCGGTGAGGAGCGCTTTCAGGTTCCCGAGGGCTTCCTCGGCCTCGGGAGTCCAAGTGAAGCACTCGGCCTTCCTTAAGAGGCGGTACAGGGGCAGGCCCCTTTCGCCGAGGCGCGAGATGAAACGGCTCAAGGCCGCGAGGCATCCCATGACCCTCTGTACGCCTTTTAAGTCTTTGATGGGCCCCATGTTTGTGATCGCTGCGATCTTCTCCGGGTTGGCTTCGATGCCCCGCTCGGAGACGATGAATCCCAAGAGCATGCCTCGGGGCACCCCGAAGACGCACTTCTCGGGATTGAGCTTGACGCCCTTCGCCTTGAGACACCGGAATGTCAGTTCGAGGTCGGAGAGAAGGTCGGAGGCTTTCCTCGTCTTGACTACGATGTCATCGACGTAGGCCTCGACCGTGCGACCAATGTGTTCGCCGAACACATGGTTCATGCACCGCTGGTACGTTGCACCCGCGTTCCTCAAACCGAACGGCATTGTGATGTAACAATACATGCCGAAGGGCGTGATGAAAGAAGTCGCGAGCTGGTCGGACTCTTTCATCTTGATTTGATGATACCCTGAGTAAGCATCGAGGAAGGACAGGGTTTCGCACCCTGCAGTGGAGTCCACGATCTGATCGATGCGAGGTAGAGGGTAGGGGACCTTCGGACATGCTTTGTTGAGACCAGTGTAGTCTACACACATCCGCCACTTCCCCCCTTTTTTCCTCACAAGCACAGGGTTGGCAAGCCATTCGAGATGGAATACCTCTTTAATAA
Source organism: Zea luxurians (assembly GCA_029449295.1). Classification (NCBI taxonomy): domain Eukaryota; kingdom Viridiplantae; phylum Streptophyta; class Magnoliopsida; order Poales; family Poaceae; genus Zea; species Zea luxurians. The sequence continues at coordinate 6,322,976 of JAOPSE010000084.1, forward strand.
ACCCTGCTGCCATCAGCTTGTGGACCTCCTCGCCTATCACTCTGCGTCTTTCCTCGTGATAGTAGTCGGGGGTCGGAATCGGGGCGGAAACGGCGCCCGCCGAATGGCTCGGCTAAAGACCTGCGGACCGGGTGGTTCGGGCGAGGGACTTCGATCCTCCCCGCTGTCGTAACATCCCCCACGCCTGGGGTGGTAGCCTCGGCGCACCCTTTCGTCGAGGCGTGCCCGACGGTCGCGATGAGGGTGCTCGACGCCGAGGTGGCCCGGGGCCGCAGGCGCGGTGGTGCGTGTGCGCCCGGTGAAGGCCGAGGCTTCCCGCGTGAGTCGGGAAGTCGCGGCACGAGGTTCCGAGGGGTATCCCTGCCTGCGGGAGGCAGAGCTCTCGGCCCGCCGGGCCGCAGCGCCTTCCAGGAGATGCTTGAGTTCTCCCTGGATTCGCCGACCCTCGGTGGTTGATGACTCCGGCATCGCGCGGAGGAGCATTGCTGCAGCGACCAGGTCCTGGCCAGTCCCGCCGGATGCGGGTGGCGGTTTGTCCCTGGCATCGTTGGCGATGCGGTGCTGGAGACCTTGGGGCAGGTGACGTATTCCTCCGGCCGGGGGTTGGCTCGCCCATACCTGCCCGATGTTCTGGCGGATTGCCTCGAGCGCTCCTGCTCCTTCATCGAACCCGGCCTGCGCCCCGCGGACTTGCTCGAGCTGTGGGTCGTGACCCCCCGCCGGAACGGGGACCACAGCTAGCTCCCGCGGGATGTCGGCGCGAGGCGCTGGCCTAGGGGGATCACCATCCTCCGGCATGCCGAGACAGCCGCCTCCGGAGGGATCCCCTAGCTCGATGTGGAAACATTCGCGACTCGGGCCGCAGTCCTTGTCGCCAAGGCTGCGGCTGCCGTCGGAACAGTCGGAGAGGCAGTAGTCACATGCGGTCATGAAGTCCCGCATGGCACTAGGGTTGCCAGATCCGGAGAAATCCCAGCAGATGCTGGGGTCGTCGTCTTCCTCGGACCCAGAGGGTCCGTAGGTCGAGACACCCGTCAATCGGTCCCAAGGCGACCGCACAGGAAACCCCAGAGAGGTTGCACTCGCCTCAATGTGAGCGCCCGCCAAAGCGAAGTCGCCAGGCGGGCTGAGGCCGAGTCGAAATAACGAAAGATGGGGAGCAGTCGGTACCTTTTCGTCGACGAGGAGCGATGAAGTCGTGTCGGGGGCTGACCGCGCCGTCGTCTTGGGTACGAGGGCGATGTCCTGCAGGCCCTCCGTGAGCGTGCTGGCGTCGTCCACTTGCTCGGGGTCGACGTGTTGCGGGGGGATGGCGCTCGCGTTTGCCTCGAACGCGAGGGCGACGCTTGGCGTGTCCTCCGCTGGGGCGCCAGGGATGTCGACTTGCTCGACAGCCGTCGGAGCGCGGCCTCCCGCTCGGTCCCGGTTGCCCCGCCTCCTCCTCCTCCGATGGCGAGGGAGAGGATGGGGCGAGCTCGAACGTTGTCCTTCCCCAACGCGGGAAAGACGTCGTTGATTCCGCCGCCGGCGGGCGGGCTGTCCGCCACCAATGTCGTCGTCGCGCGGCGGTGGAAGGAGTATCATGTCGTAGTCGCCATCGAGAGACATGAACTCGAGGTTCCCGAAACGGAGCACCGTCCCGGGTTGAAGAGGTTGTTGGGGACTGCCCATCCGGAGCTTGACGGGAAATCGAACGTCAACACGCAGCGTGCCCCTACCTGGCGCGCCAACTGTCGGCGTTCCGAGACCGGGGGGTCCCCGAGCCGACGAGTGAGAGTGCCGCGTGCCCCAGCCCAGATGGGTCGAGCGCGTGGAGCGAGCGCGAAGGGGGGAACAGAGAGAGAGAGTCGGTGGCCGGAGCCGGGTCGTGAGGGAGTCGGAGAAATTCCCGCGGCCTTCGTGTTCGTCCCGCGCCCAGGTCGGGTGCGCTTGCAGTAGGGGGTTACAAGCGTCCGCACGAGGTGAGGGGAGAGAGCGGCCCTGAGAGAGAGCGCCTGCCCCTGCCCTACGTCCTCGCGAGGCCAACCTTTTCTAAGAAGGCCCTGGCCCTTCCTTTTATAGTCGCAAGGAGAGGGTCCAGGTGTACAAGACGGGGGTGTAGCAAGGTGCTACGTGTCTAGCGAGGGAGAGCTAGCGCCCTATGTACATGCCCAGGTGGCAGCCGGAGAGATCGTGGCACCCTGTTGGTGTGGCGTCGTGGCTGTTGGAGGAGTAACGGAGCCGGACGGGGGGACAGCTGTCGAGGTGGCTGGGTCCTTGCTGACGTTCTCCTGCTTTCGTAAGGGAGCTGGGAGCCGCCGTCGTCATGATCTAGCGGGGCGCTATCATGGCCTATCTGGCATAGCTGGCCAGATGGGACGCCGGTCTTGTTCTCTGCGACCCAAGTCGGCTCAGGGCAGGGTGATGATGACGCTTTCTGTTGACGTGGCGGTCTCGTGTCCTAGGTCGGGCGTCGTGGAGGCTCCTCCGAGGCTGTGGCCGAGTCCGTCCTGCAAGACAGAGACAGAGTCCGAGCCCGGGGTCGGGCGAGGCGGAGGTTATTCGGCAGAGGCCGAAGCGGAGTCCGAGCCCTGGGTCGGGCGAGGCGGAGGTCGCCGTCTTCCGGGGCCTTAGCCCGAGTCCGAGCCCTGGGTCGGGCGGAGCGGAGTTCGCCGTCTTCCGAGGCCTTAGCCTGAGTCCGAGCCCTGGGTCGGGCGGAGCGGAGTTCGCCGTCTTCCGGGGCCTTAGCCCGAGTCCGAGCCCTGGGTCGGGCGGAGCGGAGTTCGCCGTCTTCCGGGGCCTTGGCCCGAGTCCGAGCCCTGGGTCGGGCGGAGCGGAGTTCGCCGTCTTCCGGGGCCTTGGCCCGAGTCCGAGCCCTGGGTCGGGCGAAGTCTCCTATGGCACCACTGGCGGAGTCTGGTCGCCCGTCGGTCTTACCTTTTGCGTTAAACGCCCCGGTGACTCGGTCGGTTGGTGCGGTGATTTAGTCAGGGTTTCTCCTTATCGGAGGCGGGGCCTAGGGCGAGCCGGAGATGCGTCTGCCGTGAATGAGGAGACCTCAGGCGAGACGGAGTCATCTTAGGGTCGGCTGCCCTCGCCCGAGGCTAGGCTCGGGCGTGGCAAGGTCAAGTCACTCGTATGGACTGATCCCTGACTTAATCAAACCCATCAGGCCTTTGCAGCTTTATGCTGATGGGGGTTACCAGCTGAGAATTAGGCGTCTTGAGGGTACCCCTAATTATGGTCCCCGACAGTGAGCGAGTTGTTACTCCCTTGCTTATGTCACCCAGAATCTAATCGACGGGGTGATTTCTTTGTATCATCGCTCGGACTTGAGTTGGAGGGGCCAGTGGTGCTTCTTCCTCCATAACTTGTTCTTCTTGTGCTCCCCTTGATCACGTGCTTCTTCTTGAGGAACCTGTCCATCATCTTGAGTTGGGGGATGCACCATTGTTGAGGAAGAAGGCTGATCTTGCTCCTATTGTTCCTGTGGTCGCACATCTCCAATCGCCATCGTGCGCATTGCGGCCGTTGGAACATCATCTTCATCTATGTCATCAAGATCAACTTGCTCTCTTGGAGAGCCATTAGTCTCATCAAATACAACATCGCTAGAGACATCAACCAAACCTGATGATTTGTTGAAGACCCTATACGCCTTTGTATTTGAGTCATATCCTAGTAAAAACCCTTCTACAGCTTTGGGAGCAAATTTAGAATGTCTACCTTTCTTCACCAAAATGTAGCATTTGCTCCCAAATACACAAAAGTAAGAAACATTGGGTTTGTTACCGGTAAGGAGTTTGTAGGAGGTCTTCTTGAGGAGGCGATGCAGATATAGCCGGTTTATGGCGTGGCAAGCTGTGTTCACAGCTTCCAACCAAAATCGCTCGGGTGTCTTGAACTCTCCAAGCATCGTCCTTGCCATGTCGATAAGCATCCTGTTCTTCCTCTCTACCACACCATTTTGTTGTGGTGTGTAGGGAGCGGAGAACTCGGGCTTGATGCCTTCCTCCTCAAGATACTCCTCAACTTGTAGGTTCTTGAACTCGGACCTGTTGTCACTTCTTATCTTTTTCACCTTGAGCTCAAATTCGTTTTGAGCCCTCCTTAGAAAAGCGCTTTAGGGTCCCTTGGGTTTCTGATTTATCCTGCAAAAAGAACACCCCAGTGAAGCGGGAAAAATATCAACAATTACTAGACCATACTTACTTCCCCCGATGCTAAGGTAGGCGACGGGTCCGAAGAGGTCCATGTGGAGAAGCTCTAGTGGTCTTGATGTTGTCATCACATTCTTGCTGTGATGAGTGCTTCCCACCTATTTCCTTGCCTGACAAGCTGCATATGGTCTATATTTTTCGAAACATACATTGGTTAGTCCTAACACATGTTCTCCCTTTAGAAGTTTATGAAGGTTCTTCATCCCAACATGTGCTAGACGGTGATGCCACAGCCAGCCCATGCTAGTCTTAGCTATTAAGCATGCATCTAGATCGGCCTCCTCTTTCGAAAAATCAACTAAGTAGAGTTTGCCATCTAATACACCCTTAAACGCTAATGAACCATCACTCCTTCTAAAGACAGAAACATCAACATTTGTAAACAAACAATTGTAGCCCATGTGGCACAATTGACTTACAGACAGGAGGTTGTATCCTAATGACTCTACTAAAAATACATTTGAAATAGAGTGCTCGCTTGTGATGGCTATCTTTCCCAAACCTTTGACCTTGCCTTGGTTCCCATCTCCAAAAATAATCGTATCTTGGGAATCCTTGTTCTTGACGTAGGAGGTGAACATCTTCTTCTCCCCTGTCATGTGGTTTGTGCATTCGCTGTCGATTATCCAGCTAGTTCCCCCAGATGCATAAACCTGCAAGGCAATTTAAGCTTGGGTTTTAGGTACCCAACTCTTGTTGGGTCCTACAAGGTTAGTCACAATAGCCTTTGGAACCCAAATACAAGTCTTATCTCCCTTGCATTTGGATCCTAGCTTTCTAGCAACTACTTTTTCATTCTTACGTACAAGCGCAAATGAAGTATTGCAAACATGGTAAATAGTGGAAGGTTCATTACATACTCTCCTAGGCACATGATGCACAACATGACTTCTCCTAGGCCTACTTCTACCATGCACAAAAGTAGAGCTAGAGGCAAACATAGCATGTGAATCAAAAGCATTATGATCATAACTCCTATGAGCATTCCTAGAATATTTTCTATCATAAATGTAGGCATGATACTTTTGAGAACTACTAGCCATAGGAGCCTTCCCTTTCTCCTTGTTGAGAATGGGAGCCTTTTGGCTTGTTAAGTTCTTGGTTTCCTTTTGAAAACCAAGTCCATCCTTAATAGAGGGGTGTCTACCAATTGTGTAGCCATCCCTAGCAAATTTTAACTTATCAAAATCATTTTTGCAAGTCTTAAGTTGAGCATTAAGACTTGCCACTTCATCATTCAATTTTGTAATAGCAATAAGATGTTCATTACAAGCATTAACATCAAAGTCCTTACATCTATTGCAAATACTAGCATGCTCTACACATGAACTAGATTTATTAGCTTCCTCTAGCTTAGCATTTAAATCATCATTTAAACTCTTTAAACTACATACAGTTTCATGGCAAGCAGATAACTCAGAAGATAGCATTTCATTCCTTTTAATTTCTAAAGCAAGAGATTTTTGCACACTAACAAATTTATCATGCTCCTCATATAAAATATCCTCTTGTTTTTCTAACAATCTATCCTTTTCATTTAGAGCATCAATTAATTCATTGATCTTTTCTACCTTAGCTCTATCTAAACCTTTGAATAAGCTAGAGTAATCTACTTCATCATCGGAAGAATCATCATCGCTAGAAGTAGTGTACTTAGGGGAATCTTGAACACTTACCTTCTTCTCCTTGGCCATGAGGCAAGTGTGGCGTTCGTTGGGGAAGAGCGAAGATTTGTTGAAGGCTGAGGCTGCCAGTCCTTCATCGTCGGAGTCGGATGAAGAGCAGTTCGAATCCCATTCTTTGCCAAGGTGTGCCTCGCCCTTCGCCTTCTTGTAAACCTTCTTCTTCTCCCTCTTCCCATGCTTTTCTTGTTCCTGGTCATTATCATTATCGGGGCATTGTGCTATGAAATGACCAGTCTTACCGCATTTGAAACAGGAGCGCTTTCCCCTTGCTTTGTTCTTGTTGGGGTACTCCTTGCGTCCTTTCAGTGCGGTCTTGAAGCGCTTGATGATTAGGGCCATTTCATCTTCGTTTAGCCCGGTAGCCTCAACTTGTGCCACCTTGCTTGGTAGCGCCTCCCGGTTGCTTGTTGCTTTGAGAGCAACGGGTTGAGGCTCGTGGACTGGTAGAGGGCCATTAAGAGCATCATCCACGTATCGCGCTTCCTTTACCATCATACGCCTGCTTACAAATTTTTCGAGTATCTCCTTGGGCATCATTTTGGTGTACCTGGGATTTTCACGAATAAGGTTAACAAGATGGGGGTCAATTACCGTGAATGACCTTAGCATAAGTCGGACGACATCGTGGTCCATCCATCTTGTGCTCCCATAGCTTCTAATCTTGTTGATGAGGGTCTTGAGCCTGTTGTAGGTTTGTGTTGGCTCCTCTCCCCTGATCATCGCAAATCTCCCTAGCTCGCCTTCCACCAACTCCATTTTGGTGATCATGGTGGCATTGTTTCCCTCATGAGATATCTTGAGGATGTCCTAGATTTGCTTGGCGTTGTCCAAGCCGCTCACCTTGTTGTATTCATCCCTGCACAAAGATGCTAGCAAAACAGTGGTAGCTTGTGCATTCTTATGAATTTGCTCATTAATAAACACAGGGTTATCCGTACTATCGAAATGCATTCCATTTTCAGCTACCTCCCAAATACTAGGATGGAGAGAAAATAAGTGACTACGCATTTTGTGACTCCAAAAAGAGTAGTCTTCTCCATCAAAGTGTGGAGGTTTACCAAGTGGAATTGATAGCAAATGAGCATTAAAATTGAATGGAATACGAGAATAATCAAATGAATAGTTTTGATTAACCGGTTTCTTTTTAGACGAGTCATCGTCGTCGTCGTCTCTTGGTGAAGAAGAGGAGGCATGTAAGACCTAAAATTAGTAGAAGAAAAAATTTATATATCATAAAATAATAAAATAAATAAATAAGAATATCTAGGATAGTATTTCTAGAATTTCCAAAAACCCTTGAGAATTTATTAAGATCCTTCCCATTTATAATCAATTAATGATATTAAGTTAAGCAACCATCAAATAAAAAAAGAAAGAAGAAAATGCATCCCTTGCTTATCACTTTGGCTAAGGCATTTTATTGAAGACATAACTTGGATTTGACCTTAGAATTTTAAATGAAAACGTAAAATAGAAATTGAGAAAAGGAATTTTAATGAAGTCATTTGTTTCTCCCATGAATAAATAATAAGGAAAAGAATCAATAATAATAATATTGTAAACAGTAAAGTTTATATTAGGATTAATTTTGGCACTTAGAAAGTTGAAGTTTAAATTTGAATAAATTTGAATTTGGAATAGAGATTTGAAAATTTAAAAGAAATTGAAAATAGAAAAGAAAAAAAGGAACAAACCTGCATGGGCCAAATCCCTACGCCCTCGGCCCATTTTCCCCAACTTCCTCACCGCGCAGCCCAGGTCCCGTATTCGCGCGCGCGCGTGCCTCTGGCTCGCTGGCCGGTGGGGCCCACAGGGCGGCCTCACCTCTCGCATCTGCACCGTGGTAACACTGCCAGGTGGGGCCTAGGTGACGGTCAGATGACCGATTCTTCTCGCGTTTCTGGGTCACCGGCGCGTGGGTCCCCTCTGCAGTCCGTTCATCCCCAACTAAATCACATGCATCTTCTCTGTGCCGCCGTGGACTCCGCCACGATCCTCGCCAGTAGGTTGGTGGCTGGCTGCGGCTCTCGCCCCTATATAAGGCGCCCTTCGTGGGGATCTACCGGTATCAATCCCGTGCTCACCTCAACAAGATTTGGCCGTGAGCCACCATTGCCGCGGATCCTGCCGCATTGCGATTTCCTCGTGGTCGTCATCAATCGGAGTGTGCAAGTGGTCGGGGAGCATCGCGTTTGCGCGTGGTTCGTGTCTTGGGTCACTGCCGAGCGCGGGAGGCCCGGGCGGTTGGGCGATTTCTCACCGGAGCACTCATCTCCGTCGCAGATCCGCCTGGTCCGCGGACAGCCTTGTGCCCACTGTTTTCTCTGGTAAAATTTCCTCATCCTGACTTCTCCTTGACCTCCTCTACGTGTTGCACGCGCTCGGTTGTAGTTTGGAGCACTGGGGCGTGGGGTGGTGGCTTGCCGGCAATGGCGCCGCCGCCGTGCGGTGTGCTTGGTTCGCCGCGTTTCTCGCCAGGGAGGGAGATGAACCCAGGGTCGTTGATCTGAAATGGATGGATGTGATGAAGCACCGCATAACGATTCGGCCGGATTGATCAGGGCCGTGGATCTGTGATTAGGCGGGTGGGATTGAGTCATCGCGTTCATGTGCTCGGATTGGTTGTGGACCGTCGCATCCAGATCCAAGGGATTGCAATTTGTACCGGTTCACTTAAAGCACGGTTCTAATCTGGGCCCTCGGTTTTGGATGGGCGGCTCAGATTCCATCTTACCCCTTCGCCGCGGTCACTTTCTAAAAATGCCCCTCGGGTTTCATTGATTTAACCCGCCATCCTGTGCGGGGGAAAAACTGAGTCTTAACCAGTTTTATGAACTAGACCCTGGATTCTTCTGAAATAGTGGCCCCGGTCCAGAAGTGGAATAAAATAACTAAATTAATGCGGAAAATAGGTTTTTAGTATAAAAATAAATCTATAAACTTGTTAAATTCATATTTAATTCATTCTAAGTCCGAATTGATCCATTCTAGTTCCTATAATTTTATAATATTATTGTTTATCATTTAGTGCCACTGTTTTGACATAAAAGCCAAATTAAAAATGTTATCTTAAGTAATCTTGTATAAAGCACATAAAATCTTTAGAAATCCATAACTTAAAATCTATAACTCCAAAATTAATAATTTCTATTCCTGTGATCTTATTTCAATATGTAGATTATTAATATGTATTTTGCATATATGTTTGGTGTAATGTTAATTTTGCCTATACCATGTATGTCTGTATTGCTACGTTTAGCAGTGAGGACACGTGTCATCTGAAGATCATCCTGGTACCTAGAATCTCAAGTCCCAAGCAAGTTGTGCCCTTGATCACTTCTTTTTACCCACTCATGTTCTAATTAATCATAATGATCTCCATAGGTTAATTTTGATGGGACCCAATAGGTTACCCTAGTTTGTCTATCTTTATGCCTTGTTTACCACTGAACTTTTTGGGTAGTACTTGCTAGTGCTTTATGTGGATTTGGGCATTGAGATACACATTATTCATACTTTTGTTATTAGTTGTTACTACTGTTCATGATAAGATCATTATGTTAATTGGAACATGGAGCGACCACCCGGGAAAACAGTGCTACCACAAGGGTTTAATGGGACGCCCTTGGCTGATTAATTAGGAAAGCTAGTGGATGACTACCTTACCCGAAAGGGGCAAGGGCAGTAGGGGAGTGGTCAGTGTAGGGAGGCCCTTGGGATAAATTTGCTGCGATGGCGGTCATGCGAGGGGTCCCTGCATTGGAGCTTCCTATAAACTATAGCGGGTTTTCTAAGCTAGTGGAACTTTGTAAAGGCCTCGTAGTGTTACCCTGCATCGCCTCCTCAGTAGAGGTGTATGGGAAGTCGTGATCCCTTGGCAGATGGGTAACATGACTTGTGGGTAAAGATGCGCAACCTCTGCAGAGTGTAAAACTGGTATACTAGCCGTGCTCACAGTCATGAACAGCTCGGACCCTCACATGATTAATTTATGGAACTAAATTCAATTTGTCATATGCATTGCATCGCAGGTGATGTTGTTACTTTTGTTCTACTACTTAATTGGGTTGGTATTTACTTATACTTAGTAACTACTAATAAAATTTTGACCAACTTTAAAAGCAATGCTCAGCTTCAACCATCCTCTTTGGTAAGCCTTACACTTCACGTGAGCTCCCACCTTTGGCGAGTTCATGCACATTATTCCCCACAACTTGTTGAGCTATGAACGTATGTGAGCTCACTCTTGCTGTCTCACACCCCCCACAGGTCAAGAACAGGTACCACAGGATGAGGCACATGGAGGATGCTGTGACGAGTTCGTGAGAGGTCTAGGCCGTCGTCTCCTAGTCAACTTTGGGTTGCTGGACCGTTGTCTCCTTATAATGTAATTATTTATTTTGTATAGAACTCCTGTTATGTAGTAAAGATGTGACATTCGATCCTGTGCCATGATTCATCATATGTGTGAGACTTGGTCGTAGCACACTTGGTGATTGTTCGCGCCCGGGTCTTGGTGCCCCTGAAACCCGGGTGTGACAGAAGTGGTATCAGAGGAATGTTGACTGTAGGACGAAACCTAGATAGAACTGGACAACCAATACTCACTTACCTTTGCTACTCTGGTCCTTTCTAAACTCTTCTTAATATTTTCTCATCTATTTCCGCTTTACTCTGATTATTCTTACCTTTTTATTCTAAAGACAAATGTGGATTTCACACTTTGAAATCCTGTGCCTAAAGTGACCTTTAGGAATAGGAGACCTACTCTTAGAAACAAAAACAAAACTATTTTTATATAGATATCTATGAACTTGAATGCTTGTTCTTATGGTATTTGTCTGATTTGGATCTTCGATTGAGTGTGATGGGTTGTGGATCAATGTCCACAATTACATCTGCATGAACATCTAGGCATAAAGGATAGTATTTATAAGATAACTAGACAATCTAGATTATCCCCCTTAAAAATGTCTAGTATTTCGTATCTATCTCATCTTGATAGGTTCTATCTTACCTTTGGACATTCACCTCATACAACTAGTTACCCTAGTCTTGACATAAAATATCTGGTCAAGCCCTGCCAAAGAATCTTCAGTACATAACCAACTATTAGCTTATTCATTCTGCCTACAAATGATTCCCTTGCAAAACTATCTTACCATATGCTTCTAACTTAGATGGTCAATACCAGGAAGGGAGGAGGAATTGATCTACCTGCCAATCCATATAACCGAAGGGTGCTTAGACAACAACAACAAGCAGAGATGAATCCCCCAAATCCTCCACCAGTCGGTGCTGATCCAGTTATTTCAGCCCAGATGCAAATAATGCAGCAAATGGCGGACACTATGGCAGACATGCACGCACAGATGCGATAGGAGCGTCAAGAAATGCGCCAGGAATGAGAGGATGTACGTCGGGAGATGCGCCAGGAGCGGGAGGAGATACGTCAAGAGAGAAGGGCGCAACAGCAACAGCAACAAGCACCACTGCCTCCACCTCCACTACCAGTTCCACCCTGGGACAAGCACCGGGAATTCATGAGCCACAAATCACCAACCTTCTCCAACTCTGCGGATCCGCTGCAAGCAGATGACTGGCTAAAGTCTGTAGAAAAGATGATCAACATAGCTCAGTGCTCAGACAGAGAGAAAGTACTCTACGCATCAGGTCGTATTGCTGGTCCCGCTATGGATTGGTGGGATGCGTACTGCGCTGCTCATGCTGCTGTCGATACAATTACCTAGGCAGAATTCTCCACTCAATTCAGGAATTACCATATTCCTGCTGGGCTCATGAAGATTAAGAGAAAGGAGTTTCTATCCCTCAAGCAAGGAAGTATGTCCGTGAGTGAATATAGGGACAAATTCATCCAGTTATCTCGATATGCTCCTAGAGATGTTGAGGATGATGAGCAAAAGCAGGAGCTTTTTCTGGACGGTTTGATTGGACCCTTGCAATATCAACTGGTATCGCACACATTCCCATCCTTCCAAAGGCTACTTGACAAAGCTATTGCTGTAGAAAACAAGAGGAGTATATTTGGAGAGAAAAGAAGGGCTGCTAACCAAGGGCAAGCTGGAAGTAGTTCCCGTCCTCGCTATACTACCACTCCAAGTGCACCAGCTAGTGGCAGTTCCGGACAACAAACTCAATGGGCACCAACTGCTCCTCCGAAAGCAAGCACCCCAGCAGGACCCGTTACTCCTAACACAACCACCAACAGGGCATGCTTCAAGTGTGGACAACCGGGACACTACGCCAACTACTGTCCCAACAGGGCTGCCTACACTACACCAGCTCCAATGAAACAAGGTCAGGCTTCGGTAGGAAAGAGTCAGCCCCTATCTGTCAACCGGGGACAAGCCCATCATGCAGAAGTAGAAGCTGAACCAGGAGAACATGAAATTCAAGAAGAAGAGCTAGTTGAAGATGAAGTAGTCGGTGAAGAAGTCAACGAACAACAAGAATAGAGATAAACATAAACATAAACATAAATACATATATACATATTTTACTATTTGTAAGACCTAAATATTAGTTTAGCTAGTAGTAGTATTTTACTATTTTAAGTAATAATAATAAGGTCTATTGACCCTATGTTTTGCTAATGAGTTATGAATCATGTTGAGATTTTGTTTGTGCATATGTTCTGAGAACAATATGAGTATATATCCTTTTTTCTTACAAATCTCGAGGACGAGATTTCTGTTAAGGGGGGTAGGATTTGTAAGACCTAAAATTAGTAGAAGAAAAAAATTTATATATCATAAAATAATAAAATAAATAAATAAGAATATCTAGGATAGTATTTCTAGAATTTCCAAAAACCCTTGAGAATTTATTAAGATCCTTCCCATTTATAATCAATTAATGATATTAAGTTAGGCAACCATCAAATAAAAAAAGAAAGAAGAAAATGCATCCCTTGCTTATCACTTTGGCTAAGGCATTTTATTGAAGACATAACTTGGATTTGACCTTAGAATTTTAAATGAAAACGTAAAATAGAAATTGAGAAAAGGAATTTTAATGAAGTCATTTGTTTCTCCCATGAATAAATAATAAGGAAAAGAATCAATAATAATAATATTGTAAACAGTAAAGTTTATATTAGGATTAATTTTGGCACTTAGAAAGTTGAAGTTTAAATTTGAATAAATTTGAATTTGGAATAGAGATTTGAAAATTTAAAAGAAATTGAAAATAGAAAAGAAAAAAAGAAACAAACCTGCGTGGGCCAAATCCCTACGCCCTCGGCCCATTTTCCCCAACTTCCTCACCATGCAGTCCAGGTCCCCTATTCGCGCACGCGCGTGCCTCTGGCTCGCTGGCCGGTGGGGCCCATAGGGCGGCCTCACCTCTCGCATCTGCACCGCGGTAACACTGCCGGGTGGGGCCCAGGCGACGGTCAGATGACCGATTCTTCTCGCGTTTCTGGGTCACCGGCGCGTGGGTCCCCTCTGCAGTCCGTTCATCCCCAACTAAATCGCGCGCATCTTCTCCGCGTCGCCGTGGACTCCGCCACGATCCTCGCCAGTAGGTTGGCGGCTGGCTGCGGCTCTCGCCCCTATATAAGGCGCCCTTCGTGGGGATCTCCTAGTATCAATCCCGTGCTCACCTCAACAAGATTTGGTCGTGAGCCACCATTGCCGCGGATCCTACCGCATTGCGATTTCCTCGTGGTCGTCATCAATTGGAGTGTGCAAGTGGTCGGGGAGCATCGCGTTTGCGCGTGGTTCGTGTCTTGGGTCACTGCCGAGCGCGGGAGGCCCGGGCGGTTGGGCGATTTCTCATCGGAGCACTCATCTCCGTCGCAGATCCGCCTGGTCCGCGGACAGCCTTGTGCCCACCGTTTTCTCTGGTAAAATTTCCTCATCCTGACTTCGCCTTGACCTCCTCTACGTGTTGCACGCGCTCGGTTGTAGTTTGGAGCACTGGGGCGTGGGGTGGTGGCTTGCCGGCAATGACGCCGCCGCCGTGCGGTGTGCTTGGTTCGTCGCGTTTCTCGCCAGGGAGGGAGATGAACCCAGGGCCATTGATCTGAAATGGATGGATGTGATGAAGCACCGCATAACGATTCGGCCGGATTGATCAGGACCGTGGATCTGTGATCAGGCGGGTGGGATTGAGTCATCGCGTTCATGTGCTCGGATTGGTTGTGGACCGTCGAATCTAGATCCAAGGGATTGCAATTTGTACCAGTTCACTTAAAGCACGGTTCTAATCTGGGCCCTTGGTTCTGGATGGGCGGCTCAGATTCCATCTTACCCCTTCGTCGCGGTCACTTTCTAAAAATGCCCCTCGGGTTTCGTTGGTTTAACCCACCATCCTGTGCGGGGGAAAACTGAGTCTTAAGCAGTTTTATGAACTAGACCCTGGATTCTTCTGAAATAGTGGCCCCGGTCCAGAAGTGGAATAAAATAACTATATTAATGCGGAAAATAGGTTTTTAGTATAAAAATAAATCTATAAACTTGTTAAATTCATATTTAATTCATTCTAAGTCCGAATTGATCCATTCCAGTTCCTATAATTTTATAATATTATTGTTTATCATTTAGTGCCACTGTTTTGACATAAAAGCCACATTAAAAATGTTATCTTAAGTAATCTTGTACAAAGCACATAAAATATTTAGAAATCCATAACTTAAAATCTATAACTCCAAAATTAATAATTTCTGTTCCTGTGATCTTATTTCAATATGTAGATTATTAATATGTATTTTGCATATATGTTTGGTGTAATGTTAATTTTGCCTATACCAAGTATGTCTGTATTGCTACGTTTAGCAGTGAGGACACGTGTCATCTGAAGATCATCCTGATACCTGGAATCTCATGTCCTAGGCAAGTTGTGCCCTTGATCACTTCTTTTACCCACTCATGTTCTAATTAATAATAATGATCTGCATAGGTTAATTTTGATGGGACCCAATAGGTTACCCTAGTTTGTCTATCTTTATGCCTTGTTTACCACTGAACTTTTTGGGTAGTACTTGCTAGTGCTTTATGTGGATTTGGGCATTGAGATACACATTATTCATACTTTTGTTATCAGTTGTTACTACTGTTCATGATAAGATCATTATGTTAATTGGAACATGGAGCGACCACCCGGGAAAACAGTGCTACCACAAGGGTTTAATGGGACGCCCTTGGCTGATTAATTGGGAAAGCTAGTGGATGACTACCTTACTCGAAAGGGGCAAGGGCAGTAGGGGAGTGGTCAGTGTAGGGAGGCCCTTGGAATGATTTTGCTGTGATGGCGGTCATGCGAGGGGTCCCTGCATTGGAGCTTCCTATAAACTGTAGCGAGTTTTCTGAAGCTAGTGGAACTTTGTAAAGGCCTCGTAGTGTTTCCTGCCTCGCCTCCTCGGTAGAGGTGTATGGGAAGTCGCGATCCCTTGGCAGATGGGTAACGTGACTTGTGGGTAAAGATGTTGAGAGCACCTAGAGGGGGGGTGAATAGGTGATCCTGTGAAAACTTGAACTTATAGCCACAAAAACTTGTTAAGTGTTAGCGCAGATAATGCCAAGTGGCTAGATAGGAGTCTCCACAAAACACAATAACCACAGAAGATCAATCACAGAGATGGCACAGTGGTTTATCCCGTGGTTCGGCCAAGACCAACGCTTGCCTACTCCACGTTGTGGCGTCCCAACGGACGAGGGTTGCAATCAACCCCTCTCAAGCGGTCCAAAGACCAACTTGAATACCACGGTGTTTTGCTTTGCCTTTCAATATCCCGTTTGCAAGGAATCTCCACAAATTGGAGTCTCTTGCCCTTACAAGTATATGATCACAAAGAAGCACAAAGTAAGGGAGGGAAGCAACACACACAAATCCACAGCAAAAATGCGCACACACACGGCCAAGAATCGAGCTCGAATGACTATCTCAAAGTTCTCACTAGAACGGAGCTCGAATCACTTAGAATCACAAACGAATGCGCAAAGAAAGAGTGTGGATGATCAAGAATGCTCTAAGGTTGCTTGGATGTCTCCTCCATGCGCCTAGGGGTCCCTTTTATAGCTCCAAGGCAGCTAGGAGCCGTTGAGAGCAAATCTGGAAGGCTATCCTTGCCTTCTGCCGTCGGGTGCACCGGACAGTCCGGTGTACACCGGACACTGTCCGGTGCCCGATTTCTTTCCTTAAACAGCGCTGCCGACCGTTGCAGACCGTTGCAGATCTGGGAGCCGTTGGCGCACCGGACATGTCCGGTGCACACCGGACAGTCCGGTGCTGTCTTCTAGCCGTTGGCTCGGCCACGTGTCCCGCGCAGATTGCGCGGCAGACCGTTGGCCCGGCCGACCGTTGGCTCACCGGACAGTCCGGTGCACACCGGACAGTCCGGTGAATTTTAGCCGTATGCCGTCAGCGAATTCCCGAGAGCAGCCAGTTCGCGCCGAGTCAGCCTGGCGACCGGACACTGTCCGGTGCGCACCGAACAGTCCGGTGTGCCAGACCGAGCTGAGTCTTGGCTGTACACAGCCAAGTCTTTTTCTCCTCTTTTCTTTTCTTCTTCTTTCTATTTCTAACACTTAGACAAGTATATTAGTACACAAAACCAATGTACTAAGGCTTAGAAACATACCTTTACTTCATGATTTGCACTTTGTTCATCCATGGACATAAATTCACATTTAAGCACTTGTGTTGGCACTCAATCACCAAAATACTTAGAAATGGCCCAAGGGCACATTTCCCTTTCAATCTCCCCCTTTTTGGTGATTTATGCCAACACAACATAAAGCAACTAGAACAAGTGCAAACTCAAAATAAAATAAATTTGAGTTTTATTTTGATTCAATTTGGCATATATGGATCATCCTTTGCCACCACTTGGTTTGTTTTTGCAAATCAAACTCAAATCTCTATCTCTAAGTCAAACACACATGTTGAAGCATAAAGAGAGTCATTCCAAAAGAGATTGATCAAAGATTTCAAAAACTCCCCCTTTTTCCAATAATCAATACTTCTCCCCATAAGAAGCCAACTTTTGATAAGAGAGACAACAAAAGAGTTTTGTCAAACAAAAAGCTCTATTCTACTATTTTCAAAATCTCTCAAGTGGTAGCTAATCCATTATTGCTTTGGCCTTTATTTTCTCCCCCTTTGGCATCAAACACCAAAACGGGATTAATCTAGGCCCTATAACCCCATTGCCTCACCAAAATCTTCAATTAAGAGCAAATGACAATAAGAGTTCATGAGATGAACTTGGAATAAGTTACCCTCTCATCGGAGTGCAGTGGAAGTATTTCATGGTCCAAGTCCACCTTTTCCCTTTCAATTCTCCTTTGAGACTAAAACAAGCAAACTCAAGCATATGGTTAGTCTCAAAGGGTCAAGTTGTAACACATCTCCCCCTAAAACTGTGCATCACTTTGCAACGGACTTGTGAGGTCCAGGGAGTGTTTGTACAACTTGAGCACCATACTTAACAACAAAATGCAAAAAGGAACATGATCAAAAGCATAAACACATGTATGCTACTTTTCAATCCAAGTTCCGCGAATCTAAGATATTGAGCTCACTACGCAGCCTGCAAAAGGTCTTCTCATCTAGAGGCTTGGTAAAGATATCGGCTAGCTGGTTCTCGGTGCTAACATGAAACACTTCGATATCCCCCTTTTGCTGGTGGTCTCTCAAAAAGTGATGCCGGATGTCAATGTGCTTTGTGCGGCTGTGCTCAACAGGATTTTCCGCTATTCGGATAGCACTCTCATTATCACATAGGAGTGGGACTTTGCTCAGATTGTAGCCAAGGTCCCTGAGGGTTTGCCTCATCCAAAGTAGTTGCGCACAACACTGTCCTGCGGCAACGTACTCGGCCTCAGCGGTGGATAGGGCAACGGAGGTTTGTTTCTTAGAGTTCCATGACACCAGGGACCTTCCTAAGAATTGGCACGTCCCCGATGTACTCTTCCTATCGACCTTACATCCAGCATAGTCGGAATCTGAGTACCCAATCAAGTCAAAATTAGACCCCTTTGAATACCAGATCCCGAAGCAAGGCGTAGCGACTAAATATCGAAGAATTCGCTTCACAGCCACTAAGTGACACTCCTTAGAATCGGATTGAAATCTAGCACACATGCATACGCTAAGCATAATATCCGGTCTACTAGCACACAAATAAAGCAAAGAACCTATCATGGACCGGTATGCTTTTTGATCAACGGACTTACCTCCTTTGTTGAGGTTGGTGTGTCCGTCGGTTCCCATCGGCGTCTTTGCGGGCTTTGCGTCCTTCATCCCAAACCTCTTTAGCAAATCTTGCGTGTACTTCGTTTGGGAGATGAAGGTGCCGTCCTTGAGTTGCTTCACTTGGAACCCAAGGAAGTAGGTCAACTCGCCCATCATCGACATCTCGAATTTCTGCATCATAACCCTGCTAAACTCTTCACAAGACTTTTGGTTAGTAGAACCAAATATTATGTCGTCGACATAAATCTGGCACACAAAAAGATCACCATCGCAAGTCTTAGTAAAAAGAGTTGGATCGGCTTTCCCAACCTTGAAAGCATTAGCAATTAAGAAGTCTCTAAGGCATTCATACCATGCTCTTGGGGCTTGCTTAAGTCCATAGAGCGCCTTAGAGAGCTTACACACATGGTCGGGGTACCGTTCATCCTCGAAGCCAGGGGGTTGCTCTACGTACACCTCCTCCTTGATTGGCCCATTGAGGAAAGCGCTCTTCACATCCATTTGGTACAACCTGAAAGAATGGTGAGCGGCATATGCTAGCAGGATACGAATTGATTCTAGCCTAGCCACAGGAGCAAACGTCTCCTCAAAGTCCAAACCTGCGACTTGGGCATAACCTTTTGCCACAAGTCGAGCCTTGTTCCTCGTCACCACCCCGTGCTCGTCCTATTTGTTGCGGAACACCCACTTGGTTCCCACAACATTTTGCTTGGGACGAGGCACCAGTGTCCAAACTTCATTGCGCTTGAAGTTGTTGAGTTCCTCCTGCATGGCCAATACCCAATCCGGATCTAGCAAGGCCTCCTCTACCCTGAAAGGCTCAATAGAAGAGACAAAGGAGTAATGTTCACAAAAATTAACTAGTCGAGACCGAGTAGTTACTCCCTTGCTAATGTCACCCAGAATTTGGTCGATGGGATGATCCCTTTGAATCATCGCTCGAACTTGGGTTGGAGGTGCCGGTTGCGCTTCTTCCTCCATCACGTGATCATCTTGTGCTCCCCCTTGATCACACGCCTCCTTTTGATGAACCTGTTCATCGTCTTGAGTTGGGGGTTGCACCGTTGATGAGGAAGAAGGTTGATCTCGTTCATCTTGTTCCTGTGGCCGTACTTCTCCAATCGCCATAGTTCGTATAGCGGCCGTCGGAACATCTTCTTCATCTACATCATCACAATCAACAACTTGCTCTCTTGGAGAGCCATTAGTCTCATCAAATACAACGTCGCTAGAGACTTCAACCAAACCCGATGATTTGTTGAAGACCCTGTACGCCTTTGTATTTGAATCATAACCTAATAAAAACCCTTCTACAGCTTTGGGAGCAAACTTAGAATTTCTATCCTTCTTCACTAGAATGTAGCATTTGCTCCCAAATACACGAAAGTAAGATACATTGGGTTTGTTACCGGTTAGAAGCTCGTACGAAGTCTTCTTGAGGAGGCGATGAAGGTAGACCCTGTTGATGGCGTGGCAAGCCGTGTTCACAGCTTCCGACCAAAAGCACTCGGGGGTCTTGAACTCTCCAAGCATCGTCCTTGCCATATCGATTAACGTCCTGTTCTTCCTCTCTACCACACCATTTTGCTGTGGTGTGTAGGGAGCGGAGAACTCGTGCTTGATCCCTTCCTCCTCAAGGAACTCCTCCACTTGAAGGTTCTTGAACTCGGACCCGTTGTCACTCCTTATCTTCTTCACCTTGAGCTCAAACTCATTTTGAGCTCTCCTGAGGAAGCGCTTGAGGGTTCCTTGGGTTTCAGACTTATCCTGCAAAAAGAACACCCAAGTGAAGCGGGAAAAGTCATCAACAATAACTAGACCATACTTACTTCCTCCTATGCTCAGACAGGCGACGGGTCCAAAGAGGTCCATATGCAGCAGCTCCAGAGGTCTTGACGTGGTCATCACATTCTTGCTGTGATGTGCTCCTCCCACTTGTTTACCTGCTTGACAAGCTGCACAAGGTCTATCTTTTTCGAAATAAACATTTGTTAGACCTATCACGTGTTCTCCTTTTAGAAGCTTGTGGAGGTTCTTCATCCCCACATGTGCTAAGCGGCGATGCCACAGCCAGCCCATGCAAGTCTTAGCCATTAAGCATGCATCTAGACCGGCCTCTTCTTTTGCAAAATCAACCAAGTAAAGCTTGCCGTCTAGTACACCCTTAAAAGCTAGTGAACCATCACATCTTCTAAAGACAGACACATCTACATTAGTAAAAAGACAATTATATCCCATATTGCATAGTTGACTAACAGATAGCAAATTGTAACCAAGAGACTCAACTAAAAATACATTTGATATTGAGTGCTCATTAGAAATTGCAATTTTACCTAACCCTTTTACCTTGCCTTGATTCCCATCACCGAATATAATTGAATCTTGGGAATCCTTATTTTTGACGTAGGAGGTGAACATCTTCTTCTCCCCCGTCATATGGTTTGTGCATCCGCTGTCGATAATCCAGCTTGAACCCCCGGATGCATAAACCTGCAAGGCAAATTTAGGCTTGGGTCTTAGGTACCCAACTCATGTTGGGTCCTACAAGGTTAGCACATATATCCTTAGGGACCCAAATGCAAGTTTTATCTCCCTTGCATCTTGCCCCTAACTTCCTAGCAATTACCTTCTTACCCTTTCTACAAATAGCAAAGGGAGCATTGCAAGCATAATAAATGGTAGAAGGTTTGTTCACAACTTTTCTAGGAACATGAGCAAAATTTCTCCTAGGCATATGCACAACGTCTCTCCTACACACATCTCTATCATGCTTATAGGAAGAACTAGAAGCAAACATGGCATGAGAATCATAAACATGTGAATCAAAATCATCATAAGCATTTCTAGCATGTCTCCTATCATGGTATAAGAAAGCATGGTTCTTTTTAGCACTACTAGCCAGAGGGGCCTTCCCTTTCTCCTTGACGAAGATGGGAGTCTTATGGCTTGTTAAGTTCTTGGCCTCTCTCTTGAAGCCAAGACCATCCTTAATTGAGGGGTGTCTACCAACCGTGTAGGCATCCCTTGCAAATTTTATTTTATCAACTTCACTCTTGCTAGTCTTAAGTTGAGCATTAAGACTAGCCAATTCATCATTGAGTTTTGAAATTGAAACTAGGTGTTCACTACAAGCATTAACATCAAAATCCTTACACCTAGTGCAAATTGTAACATTTTCAACATAAGAGTTACTTGCTACTTCTAGTTTAGCGGTTAAAACATTAATTTCACCTTTTAAAGAAGAAATGGTTTCATTACAAGTAGAAAGTTCACAAGAAAGAATTCCATTTCTTTTAACTTCTAGAGCAAGTGAATTTTGTGCACTAACAAATTTATCATGCTCTTCATATAAAAGATCTTCTTGTTTTTCTAAGATTCTATCCTTTTCATTCAAGGCATCAATTAATTCATTAATTTTAGCTATCTTAGTTCTATCCAATCCCTTGAATAAACTAGAATAATCTATTTCATCCTCACTAGACTCATCATCACTAGAAGAATCATAAGTATTAGCATTACTAGTGATTACCTTCTTCTCCCTTGCCATGAGGCAAGTGTGATGCTCGTGGGGGAAGAGAGCCGATTTGTTGAAGGCAGTGGCGGCGAGTCCTTCGTCGTCGGAGTCGGACGAAGAGCAATCCGAGTCCCACTCCTTTCCAAGGTGTGCTTCACCTTTGGCCTTCTTGTAAACTTTCTTGTTCTCTCTCTTCCCGTTTTTCCCTTGCTCCTGGTCACTATCATTTTCGGGACAGTTAGCAATAAAATGACCAACCTTACCACATTTGAAGCATGAGCGCTTCCCCTTTGTCTTGGTCTTGCTTGTCTGCCCCTTGCGACCATTTAGCGCCGTCTTGAATCTCTTGATGATGAGAGCCATCTCTTCATCATTGAGTCCGGCCGCCTCAACTTGCGCCACCTTGCTAGGTAGCGTCTCCTTGCTCCTTGTTGCCTTGAGAGCAATGGGTTGAGGCTCGTGGATTGGACCGTTCAACGCTTCGTCGACGTATCTTGCCTCCTTGATCATCATCCGCCCGCTTACGAATTTTCCAAGTACTTCCTCGGGTGTCATCATCGTGTACCTGGGATTCTCACGAATATTGTTCACGAGATGAGGATCAAGAACGGTAAAGGACCTTAGCATTAGGCGGACGACGTCGTGGTCCGTCCACCGCATGCTTCCGTAGCTCCTTATTTTGTTGATAAGGGTCTTGAGCCGGTTGTACGTTTGAGTTGGCTCCTCTCCCCTTATCATGGCGAATCGTCCAAGCTCGCCCTCCACCAACTCCATCTTGGTGAGCATGGTGATGTCGTTCCCCTCGTGAGAGATCTTGAGGGTGTCCCATATTTGCTTGGCATTGTCCAAGTGAAAGCTCTCTTGTGAGTTTTGGTGTTTGGATGACAACTCAATTAAAGGACTAACAAGTGTACTAAGTGTTGAACAGGTGCTTAAGGTAAAGCTTACTGGGTTCAACACAAGTGAACAAATGTGATTGTCCAAGAACTGGATTATGGATACATAATGGACATCACAAGTAAGATGGACATTGCATAAAGTGAGACTCGGGTGCGAAGCTCGGAGACAACTGATCAAGCCAAGGACGGAGGCAAGAGAAGCTTCGAGGTACCAAGTGCACGGGAGAAGGTCAAGGAGGCTGAGGAACCCAAAGCCAAGGGTGAAGAAGAAGGCTTGCAAAGTCAAGGGTGATCGAGTTGAGAAGAGCTATAGCACATCAAGGATCACTACATAAGGACGTGACTTACAACCAATGAGGTAACAGGTACAGTTATGTGGTGTAAGTCATAAGGCTCAAGACCAAGCTCTAAGAAAGAGATCAAGGTCACTAGAAGGAGAACAAGTGCCAAAACCAGAACTGGAAGCAGCCCAAAAGAGCTAAGTTCACCTTAATCTTTAGTTTGGGTTGTTCCTATGTTTGGAGATGTTCTATGTGACCTTTGCAGGATGTTGGAACTAAGAAATGTCAATCTAGATCAAGTCAAGCCGACTTGATGATTTATGAGTCCAACATCAAAGCTCAAGCATGTGAAATGCTATAGATCTAATGATTAAGAGAAGGTATGTTTCTAGGCCTTAGTACATTGGTTTTGTGTACTAATATACTTGTCTAAGTGTTAGAAACAGAAAGAAGAAGAAAAGAAAAGAGGAGAAAAAGACTTGGCTGTGAACAGCCAAGACTCAGCTCTGGCTGGAGCACCGGACAGTGTCCGGTGCGCCAGGCTGACTCCGCGCGAAGTGGCCGCTCTCGGGAAATTGGCCGACGGCGTACGGCTAAAATTCACCGGACTGTCCGGTGAGCCAACGGTCGGCCAGGCCAACGGTCGGCCGCGCAATCTGCGCGGGACACGTGGCCGAGCCAACGGTCGGAAGACGGCACCGGACTGTCCGGTGTGCACCGGACATGTCCGGTGTGCACCGGACATGTCCGGTGCGCCAACGGCTCCAGATCTGCCAATGGTCTGCAACGGTCGGCTTTGCTGTTTAAGGAAACAAATCGGGCACCGGACAGTGTCTGGTGTGCACCGGACTGTCCGGTGCCCCCGACGACAGAAGGCAAGGATGGCCTTTCGGTTTTGCTCTCAACGGCTCCTAGCTGCCTTGGGGCTATAAAAGGAGCCCCTAGGCGCATGGAGGAAATGTACAAGCGCAGCCAACAAGTGTAGACTTCATTGGAATCAATTCTCGCTCTCCCTCTTGTGTGTAACTCTATAGTTTGTGTAGAAGGCACAGCTATAAGCCTTTAGAGAGAGGAGCAGTGCTGCTAAGAGCTAGAGCAAGGTCTTGAGCGTATCGTTACTCTGCCGGGGTGCTGCCAAGAAGTTTGTAAGCAGTCGCGGTTCTGTTGTAACCCCACTCAATAGTGAAAGGCTCTATCTGTCATACTGACAGATCTGAGCAAACGGAGGAAGGAGTTGAAATAGACTCCAAGCCCAGGTGTGGCTAACTCCAACGAGGACTAGGCAAGCATTTCAGGCTTGGCCGAACCTCGGGATAAATCCTTGCGTCTGTGTGCTCTGTTCTGTATTGTACTCTGCTCTCTGTCTTACTCGCTTATATATCTGCACTTCACTACTTACTTGTGGTACTAGCTTTCCTTGAAGTGCAGGATATTCGTAAGACAGGAACTTCAATTCCACTGCAACCTACTCGAAGGGTTCTTCACTCCACTGCGATCTTGTCTTCGAGTAGAGTAAGATTTAAGTTTTAAAGTGATAATTTTTATTCGCCTATTCACCCCCCCCCCCCTCTAGGCGACATCTAGATCCTGTTCCTGGGCCAAAGGGAACTTTCAATTGGTATCGGAGCTAGGCCTCTCCAGTGTGGGCTTAGCCGTCCGGAGATAACGATGTCATCACAAGAGGTAACTGTAGAACTTCTTTTAGGCGATGGTTCTAATTACAAATCTTGGTCTGTCTCTATTTACAAAGCTTTCATGAATGTTGATTCTGATTTGAGACAGATCTTTAGTAGAAGTATTTTTCCCTCTGATTTTAGTAAAAATCCTTCTAATGAAGAACTAAGATGTTTATCTCTCAATCACCATGCTTGCAACATCTTAGTTGACTCTCTTTCTAGAAGTGCTTATTTTGCCATCATGAGTAGTGATAGTGATCTATTTGTTGATGCTCATGATTTATGGAATAGGATTAAAGAAAGATATTTTGTAGCAAACTGTGATGCTCCTACTCCCTATATTACTTGTGATACTAACCATTCAAAGGGAGAAGAACAAGAACGATGGCACCCAAACGATGAATCCACCTCGTCAACAGGCTTGTTCTCCACTAGTGATAAATGTTTTATTGCTAACAATGACGGTGGAGACAAAAGCCATGATGAGGAGGAATATGAGGATGATAGCGACGATGAATCTTCATCACCTCAAGGTACATTTTCCTGTTTGGCTTCCACTGACATTAATGACAGGGAAAATGATACCAATGATGTGGAAGAAGAGGAGATTCGCCGTTTCTACATCCATCTCAACAAAGAGGACAAAGCTCTCTTGGTTAAGTTGTTGAGAAGGAACAAGGAACAAGGCGAGACGCTTCTCAGGCTAGAGGAGACCCTCATCAAAACCAACAACAGCCTGGAGAAGATGACCAAAGAACATGAGGAGCTAAAGTGCTCTCATGACGATTTGGTCCAACGGTATGAATCTATTTTATTTGAGCAAAGAAATAATGATGATGTTTTATCCTGTGTTGCTCAACTTAAAATGGAAAACGCCATGCTTAAGAGTCAAGTAGAAATTCTAAATTTAGAAAAACTTGCTCTAGGTGAAGAGTATGATATGTTGTCAAATTCTCATAATAAACTAGTTGATGACCATATCATGCTTAATGTTGCTCATGAGGTTATAATTGTAAACTTAAATTCATGTAAACCTCATTCTCGCACGTGTGCGCATTTGAATTGTATATCATCATGTGCTAACCCCTGTTGCTCAAAAGAAAGTCAATCATTGATTGAGCAACAAGTTTTAGGGTCACAAAAGAAATTCTGTGGGAATAAGAAGCAACGACAACTGAGGAGAAGACACTTTGCTCAACTCTCTCAAGATATCCACGGGCGCGTGGTGAAGAAGCTTGAGAAAGGAAAAACTGCAGCAAGTGTCAAGCTCAATAAGAGAAATGTTCCCAAAGCTATAAATGAAGAAATCAACATGAAAAAGGAAAAAGGTAAGGATTCAATTAATCATGTTGTTTGCACTGACCTTCTCTCCATGTCATTCAAGTATAAAAAGGGAAAAGGAAAAAGGAGGTGTTTCAAGTGCAAGAAGTTAGGCCACCTCATCGCGTCTTGTCCGTACAAAGACAAGAATGAAGGGACAAGGAGTGGTTTTGGATACAACAAAAAGGACCACACGATCACTTCATGTCCGGTCATGAAGAATCAAGGATGTGCATCCTCCAAGGTGACCCTCACCAAGGAAAATAACACACAACAAGCGTCGTGTCAAGTTGAGCGACGCTTCTGCTACAAGTGTGGTGAGCAGGGTCATCTATCCAAGGTATGTTATAAAGGTAAGATTCCTAAGCAAGTGAATTTGTGTCAATCTTATTCGAGTAGGAGACCCATATCATATACTTGTGCTAGATCTATAACGAGATCATCTAGAACTAGCACAAAGGCAATTTGGGTACCAAAGGCACATTTAGATGATCATTATGGACCCATCCCAAGATGGGTACCAAAACTGTGCTAACTAGACCATGCAGGTGCCTTGAGATGGACTGGAGACCATGGGAGAGCTTAAGACGGTTATCTAAAACTCTATGCTTAAGCTATAAATTGTTTTGGTGTTTATTGACCCAGGGTTGAATTATTGTGAAACACTAATCCCATGTTCATCTCAAGTGAAATAAGGTGTATAGGTCCTAAATCATTATTGGTGTATCAAGTAAAGGACTTTGATGAGAATTTACACCTTGCTCTCCAAAGGATGGTACCCGTATGTTTTAAGTACATAATTGCAATTTAGTATTGCTCTTAAGTTGGCTTGTTGTGCTACCTGTCTTTGGAGTAGTTACGCTTTATGATTGCCTGTGTTAAATGAATCACAATGATGCTCGCTTAATCATGACTAGTGCTATATAGGATATATCTTTTGAATCATTCATTGGTAGCTCCTTCATTTGTTATATCCACAACGATTAACTCTCTTGTGTATATGGATAAACTTGTAACTTTGTGTAAGTCATGCTATGTGCAAATATTGACATATTGTTTAATCCATGTTCACATGATTACCCTAGTTTTGTACTGTGTGAATTTCAAATCCATGTTGTGCCCTTTGAGCTATGTGGTGCATGAGCAAAAGGAGCCCTGAATTGGTGATAACAAGTGCTCTCATAAAGGCAAAGGTATGGAAAATGGAACTGTGCAATTTTATTGAATATCTTAAAGTTCCATTGATAGTGAACATAGCTGTGTTCTTGCATTTCATTGGTAGCATCGTGGCTTAGGAGACTTATGCCTTAAAATAATGTTTCTTTTGTGCACCTAAGAAACCTTCTTAATTATGGCATGCTTAGACATTACGCTTTATACACATGGTTGTGTTGATCTTCAATTGGTATATGCAATGATAGTTGAGTATGAAGCATGTCCAAATTGCGGAAATGTTAGACTTTCTGTTAGTATTCAAATGGCTTAGGTGCTCCTAAGGCATGCATTGTTGAATTTAGTCAACCTTTCATTTAGCCTTAAATTTGTGATTAAGTGGTTTTACAATTGATATTCAAATTGGCATCCTTGTGTGATGACAGTGATAGAGTATGCCTTGACCAAGGTATGTTGTGATCCCCTCTAGTTCTGAGGAAGCTGGAATGTGCAAAGTGCAAGTCATTCAAATACTTGATGCACAACTTGAGGGGGAGCACACATAACTTGTGTCTTTTGAGACTAACTGTTTCTTGAGCAATCTTGTACAGTCTCAAGGTGGAAAAGAGAAGATGAGCATGAAATGGAGCAATCAGGACTTGGGTACCTCTGTAAGTCAAGTAATTGGTATCTTAAGTCATGAGTAATTGTATATCTTTAGATTGCTCATGCTCTATAAAATCTGGTGATAATAGATGTTTTTTCTTAAATATCATGGAGCCATGATGAACTTGCAATTGGTATCTTTCAATTGGTATCTTTCAATTGGTAGCTGTGATAGTTTGCTTCATTTGACATCTCTTGATAATCATTAGAATAGAAGTTTCTTCTTGTGCCCAATACTATAACTTGTTCTAAGTTTGGTGTCTTAGCAACAAGGAAAGTTAGGATAAAGAATCAGGCACAAGTGTGGAGATGCTCTCGAGAGATTAACTACTTTCAAGATGGGAAGTACACTACAACATGGTAAAGGTACAAAGGGAGTAAATCTTTTTGCATATATGTATCTTACCTAAATGTTGATAGTGCATATGTTCAATAAGTAAGGGGGAGTTTTAGATAGTCGTTTTTCCCCTTGACACCCTGCTGTCCCTTGACATCATCCTATGTTCTTGCTCGAGTATGGTTTTTGGTGTTTGATGTCAAAGGGGGAGAATTTGTGCATTAAAGCTTATCTCAACTTGAGAGGAAAGCTTATCCTAAGGGGTGTGTTAGTTTAAGCTTTGCTAGTGTGTCATTCATATGCTTCCTGCAGTATTATATGTGTTGCATCATATGGACTAGTGCTTCCGTTGCTATGAATTATTTGGCCTCTAGAGTGTAATAGATAGTCATGTGGTTAATGGTGCTTTAAGATTGTCATGGTGCTTTAAGATTGTCTTAAATTTAGTGTCTTAGTTTAAATTGGTATTAGTTTGAATTGGCATCTTAATGGTGAATAGTGGTAGGTTAATATTCCTGTGATATATCCACTAATTTGAATGGTGTTTAACTCTGATTATGTGCATTTGTGTGTTATAGCATCATGGTTTGATTCTAGATACAATGCATTCCAAAATTGCTAAGATATAGAAATGTTTCGGATTGCCTAAGTATGTGCAAATTGGCGTCTGAGGCCAAAATTATGTTTTTGAAGTAAGCACATATTTAGGGGGAGCATTCTATAAACTTAGAATTCAAAATTTGTGCTTCAAATCTTATTCTCATGTAAGCTTTAATTGTGTTGCCATCAATCACCAAAAAGGGGGAGATTGAAAGCTCTCTTGTGAGTTTTGGTGTTTGGATGACAACTCAATTAAAGGACTAACAAGTGTACTAAGTGTTGAACAGGTGCTTAAGGTAAAGCTTACAGGGTTCAACACAAGTGAACAAATGTGATTGTCCAAGAACTGGATTATGGATACATAATGGACATCACAAGTAAGATGGACATTGCATAAAGTGAGACTCGGGTGCGAAGCTCGGAGACAACTGATCAAGCCAAGGACGGAGGCAAGAGAAGCTTCGAGGTACCAAGTGCACGGGAGAAGGTCAAGGAGGCTGAGGAACCCAAAGCCAAGGGTGAAGAAGAAGGCTTGCAAAGTCAAGGGTGATCGAGTTGAGAAGAGCTATAGCACATCAAGGATCACTACATAAGGACGTGACTTACAACCAATGAGGTAACAGGTACAGTTATGTGGTGTAAGTCATAAGGCTCAAGACCAAGCTCTAAGAAAGAGATCAAGGTCACTAGAAGGAGAACAAGTGCCAAAACCAGAACTGGAAGCAGCCCAAAAGAGCTAAGTTCACCTTAATCTTTAGTTTGGGTTGTTCCTATGTTTGGAGATGTTCTATGTGACCTTTGCAGGATGTTGGAACTAAGAAATGTCAATCTAGATCAAGTCAAGCCGACTTGATGATTTATGAGTCCAACATCAAAGCTCAAGCATGTGAAATGCTATAGATCTAATGATTAAGAGAAGGTATGTTTCTAGGCCTTAGTACATTGGTTTTGTGTACTAATATACTTGTCTAAGTGTTAGAAACAGAAAGAAGAAGAAAAGAAAAGAGGAGAAAAAGACTTGGCTGTGAACAGCCAAGACTCAGCTCTGGCTGGAGCACCGGACTGTCCGGTGTGCACCGGACAGTGTCCGGTGTGCCAGGCTGACTCCGCGCGAAGTGGCCGCTCTCGGGAAATTGGCCGACGGCGTACGGCTAAAATTCACCGGACTGTCCTGTGTGCACCGGACTGTCCGGTGAGCCAACGGTCGGCCAGGCCAACGGTCGGCCGCGCAATCTGCGCGGGACACGTGGCCGAGCCAACGGTCGGAAGACGGCACCGGACTGTCCGGTGTGCACCGGACATGTCCGGTGCGCCAACGGCTCCAGATCTGCCAACGGTCTGCAACGGTCGGCTTTGCTGTTTAAGGAAACAAATCGGGCACCGGACAGTGTCCGGTGTGCACCGGACTGTCCGGTGCCCCCGACGACAGAAGGCAAGGATGGCCTTCCGGTTTTGCTCTCAACGGCTCCTAGCTGCCTTGGGGCTATAAAAGGAGCCCCTAGGCGCATGGAGGAAATGTACAAGCGCAGCCAACAAGTGTAGACTTCATTGGAATCAATTCTCGCTCTCCCTCTTGTGTGTAACTCTATAGTTTGTGTAGAAGGCACAGCTATAAGCCTTTAGAGAGAGGAGCAGTGCTGCTAAGAGCTAGAGCAAGGTCTTGAGCGTATCGTTACTCTGCCGGGGTGCTGCCAAGAAGTTTGTAAGCAGCCGCGGTTCTGTTGTAACCCCACTCAATAGTGAAAGGCTCTATCTGTCATACTGACAGATCTGAGCAAACGGAGGAAGGAATTGAAATAGACTCCAAGCCCAGGTGTGGCTAACTCCAACGAGGACTAGGCAAGCATTTCAGGCTTGGCCGAACCTCGGGATAAATCCTTGCGTCTGTGTGCTCTGTTCTGTATTGTACTCTGCTCTCTGTCTTACTCGCTTATATATCTGCACTTCACTACTTACTTGTGGTACTAGCTTTCCTTGAAGTGCAGGATATTCGTAAGACAGGAACTTCAATTCCACTGCAACCTACTCGAAGGGTTCTTCACTCCACTGCGATCTTGTCTTCGAGTAGAGTAAGATTTAAGTTTTAAAGTGATAATTTTTATTCGCCTATTCACCCCCCCCTCTAGGCGACATCTAGATCCTGTTCCCGGGCCAAAGGGAACTTTCACCAAGCCGCTCACCTTATTGTACTCTTCCCTGCACAAGGATGCTAAGAGAACAGTAGTAGCTTGTGCATTTCTATGGATCTGTTCATTTATAAGCAAAGGGCTATCCGAGCTATCAAATTTCATTCCATTCTCTACAATCTCCCATATGCTTGGATGGAGAGAGAATAAGTGACTACGCATTTTGTGACTCCAAAATCCGTAGTCCTCCCCATCGAAGTGTGGAGGTTTTCCAAGAGGAATGGAAAGCAAATGCGAATTCGAACTATGTTGAATACGAGAATAATCAAATGAAAAGTTCGAATTGACCGTCTTTTTGTAGTCGTTGTCGTCGTCCTTTTGGGAAGAAGTAGATTCATCACTATCGTCGTAGTAGATGATCTCCTTGATGCGCCTCATCTTCTTCTTCTTTCCTTCCTTCCGTCTATGACCCGAGCCGGAGTCGGTAGGCTTGTCGTCCTTCGGCTCGTTGACGAAGGATTCTTTGTCGTTGATCACAATTCCCTTCCCCTTAGGATCCATCTCTTCGGGCGGTTAGTCCCTTTTGTGAAGAGAACGGCTCTGATACCAATTGAGAGCACCTAGAGGGGGGGGTGAATAGGTGATCCTGTGAAAACTTGAACTTATAGCCACAAAAACTTGTTAAGTGTTAGCGCAGATAATGCCAAGTGGCTAGATAGGAGTCTCCACAAAACACAATAACCACAGAAGATCAATCACAGAGATGGCACAGTGGTTTATCCCGTGGTTCGGCCAAGACCAACGCTTGCCTACTCCACGTTGTGGCGTCCCAACGGACGAGGGTTGCAATCAACCCCTCTCAAGCGGTCCAAAGACCAACTTGAATACCACGGTGTTTTGCTTTGCCTTTCAATATCCCGTTTGCAAGGAATCTCCACAAATTGGAGTCTCTTGCCCTTACAAGTATATGATCACAAAGAAGCACAGAGTAAGGGAGGGAAGCAACACACACAAATCCACAGCAAAAATGCGCACACACACGGCCAAGAATCGAGCTCGAATGACTATCTCAAAGTTCTCACTAGAACGGAGCTCGAATCACTTAGAATCACAAACGAATGCGCAAAGAAAGAGTGTGGATGATCAAGAATGCTCTAAGGTTGCTTGGATGTCTCCTCCATGCGCCTAGGGGTCCCTTTTATAGCCCCAAGGCAGCTAGGAGCCGTTGAGAGCAAATCTGGAAGGTTATCCTTGCCTTCTGCCGTCGGGTGCACCGGACAGTCCGGTGTACACCGGACACTGTCCGGTGCCCGATTTCTTTCCTTAAACAGCGCTGCCGACCGTTGCAGACCGTTGCAGATCTGGGAGCCGTTGGCGCACCGGACATGTCCGGTGCACACCGGACAGTCCGGTGCCGTCTTCTAGCCGTTGGCTCGGCCACGTGTCCCGCGCAGATTGCGCGGCCGACCGTTGGCCCGGCCGACCGTTGGCTCACCGGACAGTCCGGTGCACACCGGACAGTCCGGTGAATTTTAGCCGTACGCCGTCGGCGAATTCCCGAGAGCAGCCAGTTCGCGCCGAGTCAGCCTGGCGCACCGGACACTGTCTGGTGCGCATCGGACAGTCCGGTGTGCCAGACCGAGCTGAGTCTTGGCTGTACACAGCCAAGTCTTTTTCTCCTCTTTTCTTTTCTTCTTCTTTCTGTTTCTAACACTTAGACAAGTATATTAGTACACAAAACCAATGTACTAAGGCTTAGAAACATACCTTTACTTCATGATTTGCACTTTGTTCATCCATGGACATAAATTCACATTTAAGCACTTGTGTTGGCACTCAATCACCAAAATACTTAGAAATGGCCCAAGGGCACATTTCCCTTTCAGATGTGCAACCTCTGTAGAGTGTAAAACTGGTGTACTAGCCGTGCTCACGGTCATGAGCAGCTCGGACCCTCACATGATTAATTTATGGAACTAAATTCAATTTGTCATATGCATTGCATCGTAGGTGGTGTTGTTACCTTTGTTCTACTACTTAATTGGGTTGGTATTTACTTATACTTAGTAACTGCTAAAAAATTTTGACCAACTTTAAAAGCAATGCTCAGCTTCAACCATCCTCTTTGGTAAGCCTTACACTTCACGTGAGCTCCCACCTTTGGCGAGTTCATGCACATTATTCCCCACAACGTGTTGAGCTATGAACGTATGTGAGCTCACTCTTGCTGTCTCACACCCCCACAGGTCAAGAACAGGTACCACAGGATGAGGCGCATGGAGGATGTTGTGACGAGTTCGTGAGAGGTCTAGGCCGTCGTCTCCCAGTCAACTTTGGGTTGCTGGACCGTTGTCTCCTTATAATGTAATTATTTATTTTGTATAGAACTCCTGTTATGTAGTAAAGATGTGACATTCGATCCTGTGCCATGATTCATCATATGTGTGAGACTTGGTCCCAGCACACTTGGTGATTGTTCGCGCCCGGGTCTTGGTGCCCCTGAAACCCGGGTGTGACAAGGCGTCGCTGTCGTAGTAAATAATCTTCTTGATGCACCTCTTCTTCTTCCCGTCCTTCTTCTTGTGACTCGAGCCAGAGTCAGTGGGCTTGTCATCTCTTGGCTCGTTGAAGATGGACTCCTTCTCCTTGTCGTTGACCACCATCCCCTTTCCCTTAGGATCCATCTCTTTGGGCGATTAGTCCTTTACGTGAAGAGAATGGCTTTGATAACAATTGAGAGCACCTAGAGAGGGGGTGAATAGGTGATCCTATAAAATTCAACACTAAATAGCCACAAAACTTGGTTATAGAAATGTTAGTGCGACTAAGTAGTTGAGAAGCGAATTCTTGTGGACAAGACAATCACAGAAAGATCAACACAAGACACGCGATTCTTATCCCGTGGTTCGGCCAAGTAACACTTGCCTACTTCCACGTTGTGGCGTCCCAATGGATGAGGGTTGCACTCAACCCCTTTCAAGTGATCCGATGATCAACTTGAATACCATGGTTATTCCTTTAGATGATTATTCCCGTTTGCGAGGAATCTCCACAAGATTGGAGTCTCTCGCCCTTACAACAAAGATCACAATGAAAGCACGGAGTAAGGTTGGGATGAGCAACACACACAAGACACAAATTGCAGCACACCCACGCACACAAGAGAAGACTTGAGCTCAAATGACAACACAGGGGGTCCTTGACTCGAATAGAGCTCAAATCTCTAACACAACGAAACGAATGCGCGGGAACGAAGTCTAGATGCCTTAGGATGCTTAGTGAATGCTTGTGTAGCTCCTCCATGTGCCTAGGGGTCCCTTTTATAGCCCCAAGGCAGCTAGGAGCCATTGAAGGCCAACAAGGAAGGCCATCCTTGCCTTCTGTCGAGTGGCGCACCGGACTGTGTCGAGTGGCGCACTGGACAGTCCGGTGTGCCACCGGACAGTCACTGTAGACGGTCCGGTGCCGATCTCCTTCCTTTTCTAGCGTAGACGACCATTACAGCTCCGGGCCAGTTGGCGCACCGGACACTGTCCGGTGCACATGGGACAGTCCGGTGCCCCCTGCCGACCATTGGTGCGGGCCACGCGTCGCCCACGGATTGCATGGCCGACCGTTGGTGCGGCCGCCGTTGGCTCACCGGACAGTCCGGTGAATTATAGTCGTACGCCGCCAAACTTTTCCCAAGAGCGGCCTGTTCACCGGAAACCAGCCTGGCGCACCGGACACTGTCCGGTGCACCACCAGACAGTTCGGTGTGCCAGGCCGAGCTGGACTTTGGCTGCACACAGCCAAGTCTTTTGCAATTCTTTCTTTTCCTATTTCTAGCACTTAGACAAAATATGTTAGTACTCAAAACAATGTACTAAGTCTAGAAATATACCTCATGTCTTGATTTGCACTTTTCTCTTCATTTAGCACATAAGAACTTAATTAAATGTGTTGGGCACTTAATCACCAAAACATAATAGAAATTGCCTAAGGGCACATTTCCCTTTCATAAGGCCATAACTCCAAAGTAGGAAAACATGTATTAAGGATGATTTAACCTATGTCCATTAAACAAACAAAAATTCTTAAATCCCAAAAGCAAGATTTGGGGTGTTACAACGCTGCTCGGTGACGAAACGATCATCGAGCCCCCTATCAAATGGGCTTGCGGTGACCTTGTCTGCTCCGGGTAGGACCCCTTGATGTGGGGAGGGCCGCCCCTAGAATGGACGGCTACTGAGGGCGACCCGTACTTCGTCCTCAATGATGTCGAGGAGCTGGAATTCTGGGCCGAGTTCAGGGCATTGAACCAAGTAAGGGCGTTGATCTCTTTGCCAAGATTCCTTGTCCCTTAGCAGCATGATGATGAACGTGTTCTTTCCCTTGCAGGAGCTCATGACAAGGTTGATGTCCAAGTCCATCTTCCTCTGCCATGAACGGGGTGTCTAGGAAGCGCTGCAGTGCTACCGAATCGCGCTGCTTTGGTCGAATGAGCAGCTGGCATGGAGGAGCACCGAAGTGGCTGACCTGACGTCCCAGTGCGAGGGACTGAAGGAGGAGGGCACGGCCGACCGTGAGGAGGTCCGGCGACTGAGGGATGAGGTCCTCGGTCTGAAGGCGGAGGCGGACCACCATGAGGGGGTGCTGCAGTAGGCACAGGAGAGCCTCCATGCGGTGACGGTGGAGCGTGACTCCCTCTCCAAGTCCATGGAAGATGAACGGTTCGAGGGTCGGGCTCTAAACGCCCGGATAGTAGGTATTTTGCTGATGTCTTGTTTCATTTTTTGGGTTCGGTCTTTTTTCTTAGCCTCAGCTTGATGCATTCGTCCACTTTCTAGGACTTGAGCAGGATCTAGAGGTCGCGACCTAGACCTCTCTGACCCTGTCCCAGACCATGGAAGAGAAGGGGACTGAGTTGAGGGAGTTGTTCGAGGCAGTGGAGGACCTCTTCTAGGACCTCGATGTGGTGGGCATGCCTTGGAATGGACCCTCGCGGCCTTGTGTGTAAGCCCTAAGCGGCTACGTACGAGGTGAGCTCCACGGAGCCGTTCACCTTAGGGTGAAGCGAGCCCTGGCCATAGTCACCTCTCACTACGAGATTGATCTCGAGCGGGTGTGCGATGGCTACGTGCTCCCCGACGAGCCTGAGCTGGATGCTACCGAGGTGTAGATGCTTGAAAGGGAAATGTGCCCTTGGGCCATTTCTAAGTATTTTGGTGATTGAGTGCCAACACAAGTGCTTTTGTGTTAATCTATGCAAAGTGGTGGACAAAGTGCAAATCAAGTCAAAAGGTATGTTTCTAGACTTAGTACATTGTTTTATGGACTAATGTATTGTGTCTAAGTGCTGGAAACAGGAAAAATCAAGTTAGAAAAGAGATGGCTTTGTTCAGCCAAAGTCTGCTCAGTCTGGGTGCACCGGACAGTGTCCGGTGGTGCACCGGACAGTGTCCGATGCGCCAGGCTGGCTCTGGCGAACTTGTTGCTCTCGGGACATCGATAGCGGTGTACGGCTATAAATCACCGGACTGTCCGGTGGTGCACCGGACTGTCCGGTGAGCCAACGGTCAGCCGGGGCAACGGTCGGCTGAGGATTCGACGCGTGACGCGTGGCCGAGCCAACGGTCACAATGAAGCACCGGACTGTCCGGTGTGCACCGGACAGTGTCCGGTGTGCCAACGGCTCTTAATATGCAACGGTCAGTTTCGCCAAATAAGGAAGGAGATCCGCACCGG
Source organism: Zea luxurians (assembly GCA_029449295.1). Classification (NCBI taxonomy): domain Eukaryota; kingdom Viridiplantae; phylum Streptophyta; class Magnoliopsida; order Poales; family Poaceae; genus Zea; species Zea luxurians. The sequence continues at coordinate 6,359,377 of JAOPSE010000084.1, forward strand.
ACAGTGTCCGGTGGTGCACCGGACTGTCTGGTGCGCCAGTCGACAGAAGGCAAGATCTGCCTTCCTGGAATGCTCTCAACGGCTCCTAGCTGCCTTGGGGCTATAAAAGGGACCCCTAGGCGCATGGAGGAGGACACCAAGCATACTCAAAGCATTCCTAAGCACCAAGACTTCGATTCCACGCATTTGTTTCTTCGTGATAGCATCTAGAGCTCTAATTGAGTTGTGAACTCGTTGGGTTGTGTTGCGAGCTCTTGTTGTGACTTGTGTGCGTGTTGTCACTGTGTTTTTGTGTCTTGTGTGCGTTGCTCATCCCTCCCTTACTCCGTGCTTCTTTGTGAACTTCAAGTGTAAGGGCGAGAGACTCCAAGTTGTGGAGATTCCTTGCAAGCGGGACAAAGAAAAGCAAAGCAAAACACCGTGGTATTCAAGTGGGTCTTTGGACCGCTTGAGAGGGGTTGATTGCAACCCTCTTCCGTTGGGATGCCACAACGTGGAGTAGGCAAGCGTTGGTCTTGGCCAAACCACGGGATAAACCAATGTGCCATCTCTGTGTTGATATCTTTGTGGTTATTGTGTTTTGTTGAGACTCCTCTCTAGCCACTTGGCATTATTGTGCTAACGCCTAATCAAGTTTTTGGTGGCTTAAGTTTAAGTTTTACAGGATCACCTATTCACCCCCCCTCTAGGTGCTCTCAATTGGTATCAGAGCCGTTCTCTTCACGAAGGGACTAAACGCCCAAAGAGATGGATCCTAAGGGGAAGGGAATCGTGATCAACGATAAGGAGAAGGAGTCCTTCGTCAACGAGCCGAAGGATGACAAGCCTACTGACTCAGGCTCGGGCCATAAATGGAAAGATGGGAAGAAGAAGAAGACAAGGCGCATCAAGGAGATCGTCTACTATGACAACAGCGACGAATCCACTTCTTCCCAAAAGGACGACTACGACTATGAGAAACGAAAAATGGTCAATTCGAACTTTTCTTTCGATTACTCTCATATTCCGCAAAGTACAAATGCTCATTTGCTCTCCATTCCACTTGGCAAACCTCCTCACTTTGATGGAGAGGACTATGGATTTTGGAGTCACAAAATGCGTAGTCACTTGTTCTCTCTCCATCCGAGCATATGGGAGATAGTTGAGAGTGGAATGAAATTTGATAGTACTGATAGTCCCATGTTCATTAACGAGCAAATCCACAAAAATGCACAAACGACTACTGTTCTTCTAGCTTCATTGTGCAGGGATGAATACAATAAGGTGAGCAGCTTGGACAATGCCAAGCAGATATGGGACACCCTCAAGATCTCTCATGAGGGGAACGACGTCACCATGCTCACCAAAATGGAGTTGGTGGAGGGCGAGCTTGGAAGATTCGCAATGATAAGGGGAGAGGAGCCAACCCAAACATACAACCGGCTTAAGAGCCTTATCAACAAAATAAGGAGCTACGGAAGCACGCGATGGACGGACCACGACGTCGTCCGCCTAATGCTAAGGTCCTTTACTGTACTTGATCCACATCTGGTGAACAATATTCGTGAAAATCCTAGGTACACCAAGATGTCACCCGAAGAAGTTCTTGGGAAGTTCGTAAGCGGGCGAATGATGATCAAGGAGGCGAGATACGTGGACGACGCGTTGAATGGTCCAATCAATGAGCCTCAACCCGTTGCTCTCAAGGCAACAAGAAGCAAGGAGGCGCTACCTAGCAAGGTGGCGCAAGTTGAGGCAGCAGGGCTCAATGATGAAGAGATGGCCCTCATAATCAAGCGCTTCAAGACGGCGCTAAAGGGTCGCAAGGGACAGCCAAGCAAGACCAAGACAAAGGGGAAGCGCTCATGCTTCAAATGTGGTAAGATTGGTCATTTTATTGCTAACTGTCCCGATAATGATAGTGACCAGGAAAAAGGGAACAAAAGGGAAAAGAAGAAGAATTACAAGAAGGCCAAGGGCGAGGCACATCTCGGAAAGGAGTGGGATTCGGATTGCTCCTCGTCCGACTCCGACAATGAAGGACTCGCCGCCACTGCCTTCAACAAGTCATCCCTCTTCCCAAACGAGCATCACACGTGCCTCATGGCGAAGGAGAAGAAGGTATGCACTCGGAATACCACTTATACTTCTTCAAGTGATGAGGAGTCTAGTGATGATGATGAAGTAGACTATTCTAGTTTATTTAAAGGTTTAGATAGAAATAAAATTGATAAAATCAATGAATTGATTGATGCTTTAAATGATAAGAATAGGTTATTAGAAAAGCAAGAGGATCTTTTATATGAAGAGCACGATAAATTTGTTAGTGCACAAAATTCACTTGCTCTAGAAGTTAAAAGGAATGAAATGCTTTCTTGTGAACTATCTACTTGTCATGAAACCATTTCTACTTTAAAAGGTGTTAATGATAATTTAAATGCTAAACTAGAAGTAGCAAGTAAATCTAACTCTTGTGTAGAACATGTTCTGATTTGCAATAGGTGTAAAGATTTTGACGTTGATGCTTGTAGTGAACACCTAGTTTCAATTTCCAAATTGAATGATGAATTGGCTAGTCTTAATGCCCAACTTAAGACTAGCAAAAGTGAATTCGATAAGCTAAAATTTGCAAGGGATGCCTACACGATTGGTAGACACCCCTCAATTAAGGATGGACTTGGCTTCAAGAGGGAAGCCAAGAACTTGACAAGCCATAAGGCTCCCATCTCCGCCAAGGAGAAAGGGAAGGCCCCTATGGCTAGTAGTGCTAAAAAGAACCATGCTTTTATGTACCATGATAGGAGACAGTCTAGAAATGCTTATAGGAGTTGTAATGCTTATGATGCTTTTGATTCCCATGCCATGTTTGCTTCTAGTTCTTCCTATATGCATGGTAGAGATATGTCTAGGAGAAATGTTGTTCATCATATGCCTAGGAGAAATGTTGTTAATATTCCTAGGAAAGTTAATGAACCTTCTATAATATATCATGCTTGCAATGCTTCATTTGCCATTTGTAGAAAGAATAAGAAGGTGATTGCTAGGAAGTTAGGGGCAAGATGCAAGGGAGATAAAACTTGCATTTGGGTCCCTAAGACCATTGTGACTAACCTTGTAGGACCCAACAAGAGTTGGGTACCTAAGACCCAAGCCTAAATTTGCCTTGCAGGTTTATGCATCCGGGGGCTCAAGCTGGATTATCGACAGCGGATGCACAAACCACATGACGGGAGAGAAGAGGATGTTCTCTTCCTACGTCAAGAACAAGGATCCCCAAGATTCAATAATATTCGGTGATGGGAACCAAGGCAAGGTAAAAGGGTTAGGTAAAATTGCTATTTCGTCCGAGCACTCTATTTCTAATGTGTTTTTAGTTGAGTCGCTTGGATATAATCTGTTATCCGTTAGTCAACTTTGTAAAATGGGATATAATTGTTTATTCACAAATGTAGATGTGTCTGTCTTTAGAAGGTGTGATGGTTCACTAGCTTTTAAGGGTGTACTAGACGGCAAACTTTATTTAGTTGATTTTGCAAAAGAAGAGGCCGGTCTAGATGCATGCTTAATTGCTAAGACTTGTATGGGCTGGCTGTGGCATCGCCGCTTAGCACATGTGGGGATGAAGAACCTCCACAAGCTTCTAAAGGGAGAACACGTGATAGGTCTAACTAATGTGCATTTCGAAAAAGATAGACCTTGTGCAGCTTGTCAAGCAGGCAAACAGGTGGGAGGCTCTCATCACACCAAAAATGTGATGACCACATCAAGACCCTTGGAGATGCTTCATATGAACCTCTTCGGACCCGTCGCCTATCTAAGTATAGGAGGAAGTAAGTATGGTCTTGTTATAGTTGATGATTTTTCCCGCTTCACTTGGGTATTCTTTTTGCAGGATAAATCTGAAACCCAAGGGACCCTCAAGCGCTTCCTCAGGAGAGCTCAAAATGAGTTTGAGCTCAAGGTGAAGAAGATAAGGAGCGACAACGGGTCCGAGTTCAAGAACCTTCAAGTGGAGGAGTTCCTTGAGGAGGAAGGGATCAAGCACGAGTTCTCCGCTCCCTACACACCACAGCAAAATGGTGTGGTAGAGAGGAAGAACAGGACGCTCATCGATATGGCGAGGACGATGCTTGGAGAATTCAAGACCCCCGAGCGCTTTTGGTCGGAAGCCGTGAACACGGCTTGCCACGCCATCAACCGGGTCTACCTTCACCGCCTCCTCAAGAATACTTCGTATGAGCTACTAACCGGTAACAAATCCAATGTTTCGTATTTTCGGGTTTTTGGGAGTAAATGCTACATTCTAGTGAAGAAGGGTAGGAATTCTAAATTTGCTCCCAAAGCTGTAGAGGGGTTTTTATTAGGTTATGACTCAAATACAAAGGCGTATAGGGTCTTCAACAAATCATCGGGTTTGGTTGAAGTCTCTAGCGATGTTGTATTTGATGAGACTAATGGCTCTCCAAGAGAGCAAGTTGTTGATGTTGATGATATAGATGAAGAAGACGTTCCGACGTACGCACCATGGCGATTGGAGATGTGCGACCACAGGAACAAAAGGAGCAACATCAACCTTCTTCCTCAACGATGGTGCATCCCCCAACTCAAGACGATGAACAGGTTCATCAAGAAGAGGCGTGTGATCAAGGGGGAGCACAAGATGATCATGTGAGGGAGGAAGAAGCACAACCGGCACTTCCAACCCAAGTTCGAACGACGATTCAAAGGAATCATCCCGTCGACCAAATATTAGGTGATATTAGCAAGGGAGTAACTACTCGTTCTAGATTAGTTAATTTTTGTGAGCATTACTCCTTTGTCTCTTCTATTGAGCCTTTCAGGGTGGAAGAGGCCTTGCTAGATCCGGACTGGGTGTTGGCCATGCAGGAGGAGCTCAATAATTTCAAGAGAAATGAAGTTTGGACACTGGTGCCTCGTCCCAAGCAAAATGTTGTGGGAACCAAGTGGGTATTCCGCAACAAACAGGACGAGCACGGGGTGGTGACGAGGAACAAGGCTCGACTTGTGGCAAAAGGTTATGCCCAAGTCGCAGGTTTGGACTTTGAGGAGACTTTTGCTCCTGTGGCTAGGCTAGAGTCCATTCGTATTTTGCTAGCATATACCGCTCACCATTCTTTCAGGTTGTTCCAAATGGATGTGAAGAGCGCTTTCCTCAACGGGCCAATCAAGGAGGAGGTATACGTAGAGCAACCCCCTGGCTTCGAGGATGAACGGTACCCCGACCACGTGTGTAAGCTCTCTAAGGCGCTCTATGGACTTAAGCAAGCTCCAAGAGCATGGTATGAATGCCTTAGAGATTTTTTAATTGCTAATGCTTTCAAGGTTGGGAAAGCCGATCCAATTCTTTTCACTAAGACTTGCGATGGTGATCTTTTTGTGTGCCAAATTTATGTCGATGACATAATATTCGGTTCTACTAATCAAAAGTCTCGTGAAGAGTTTAGCAGGGTGATGACGCTGAAATTCGAGATGTCGATGATGGGCGAGTTGAGCTACTTCCTTGGGTTCCAAGTGAAGCAGCTCAAGGACGGCACCTTCATCTCCCAAACGAAGTACACGCAAGACTTGCTAAAGCGGTTTGGGATGAAGGACGCCAAGCCCGCAAAGACGCTGATGGGAACCGACGGACACACCGACCTCAACAAAGGAGGTAAGTCCGTTGATCAAAAAGCATACCGGTCAATGATAGGGTCTTTACTTTATTTATGTGCTAGTAGACCGGATATTATGCTTAGCGTATGCATGTGTGCTAGATTTCAATCCGATCCAAGGGAGTGTCACTTAGTGGCCGTGAAGCGAATTCTTAGATATTTAGTCGCTACGCCTTGCTTCGGGATCTGGTATCCAAAGGGGTCTAACTTTGACTTGATTGGATATTCAGACTCCGACTATGCTGGATGTAAGGTCGATAGGAAGAGTACATCGGGGACGTGCCAATTCTTAGTAAGGTCCCTGGTGTCATGGAACTCTAAGAAACAAACTTCCGTTGCCCTATCCACCGCTAAGGCCGAGTACGTTGCCGCAGGACAGTATTGCGCGCAACTACTTTGGATGAGGCAAACCCTACGGGACTTTGGCTACAATCTGAGCAAAGTCCCACTCCTATGTGATAATGAGAGTGCTATCCGAATAGCGGAAAATCCTGTTGAGCACAGCCGCACAAAGCACATTGACATCCGGCATCACTTTTTGAGAGACCACCAGCAAAAGGGAGATATCGAAGTGTTTTATGTTAGCACCGAGAACCAGCTAGCCGATATCTTCACTAAGCCTCTAGATGATAAGACCTTTTGGAGGCTGCGTAGTGAGCTAAATGTCTTAGATTCGCGGAACTTGGATTGATTTATAGCATACATGTGTTCATGCCTTGATCATGTTCCTTATGCATTTTGTTGTTTACTTGTGGTGCTCAAGTTGTACAAACACTCCCCGGACCTCACAAGTCCTTTTGCAAGTGATGCACATATTTAGGGGGAGTTGTGCTACAACTTGACCCTTTGAGACTAACCGTGTGCTTGAGTTTGCTTGTTTTAGTCTCAAAGGAGGTTTGAAAGGGAAAAGGTGGACTTGGACCATGCAAGACTTCCACTGCACTCCGATGAGAGGGTAACTTATTCCAAGTTCATCTCATGTACTCTTATTGCCTTTGTATTCTTATTTGAAGATTTTGGTGAGGCAATGGGGTTCAAGGGCCAAGATTGATCCCGTTTTGGTGCTTGATGCCAAAGGGGAAGAAAATAAAGGCCAAAGCAATAAATGGATCAGCTACCACTTGAGAAATTTTGAAAATAGCAGAATAGAGCTTTTGGTTTTGAAAAACTCTCTTGTTGTCTCTCTTGTCAAAAGTTGGCCTCTTGTGGGGAGAATGGTTGATTATGGGATATAGGGGGAGTTTTTGATACTGTGATCAATTTCTATTGGAACAACTCTCTTTATGTCTCTACAAGTGTGTTTGACTTAGAGATAGGAAATTGAGTTTGATTTGCAAAAACAAACCAAGTGGTGGCAAAGAGTGATCCATATATGCCAAATTTGAATCAAAACAATTTTGAGTTCTCATTTGTATTGATGTTGCACTTGTTCTAGTTGCTTTATGTTGTGTTGGCATAAATCACCAAAAAGGGGGAGATTGAAAGGGAAATGTGCCCTTGGGCCATTTCTAAGTATTTTGGTGATTGAGTGCCAACACAAGTGCTTTTGTGTTAATCTATGCAAAGTGGTGGACAAAGTGCAAATCAAGTCAAAAGGTATGTTTCTAGACTTAGTACATTGTTTTATGGACTAATGTATTATGTCTAAGTGCTGGAAACAAGAAAAATCAAGTTAGAAAAGAGATGGCTTTGTTCAGCCAAAGTCTGCTCAGTCTGGGTGCACCGGACTGTCCGGTAGTGCACCGGACAGTGTCCGGTGCGCCAGGCTGGCTCTGGCGAACTTGCTGCTCTCGGGACTTCGACGGCGGTGCATGGCTATAAATCACCGGACTGTCCGGTGGTGCACCGGACTGTCCGGTGGTGCACCGGACTGTTCGGTGAGCCAACGGTCAGCCGGGGCAACGGTCGGCCGAGGATTCCGCGCGTGACGCGTGGCCGAGCCAACGGTCACAATGGAGCACCGGACTGTCCGGTGTGCATCGGACAGTGTCTGGTGTGCCAACGGCTCTTAATCTGCAACGGTCAGCTTCGCCAAATAAGGAAGGAGATCCGCACCGGACAGTGTCCGGTGGTGCACCGGACTGTCCGGTGCGCCAGTCGACAGAAGGCAAGATCTGCCTTCCTGGAATGCTCTCAACGGCTCCTAGCTGCCTTGGGGCTATAAAAGGGACCCCTAGGCGCATGGAGGAGGACACCAAGCATACTCAAAGCATTCCTAAGCACCAAGACTTCGATTCCACGCATTTGTTTCTTCGTGATAGCATCTAGAGCTCTAATTGAGTTGTGAACTCGTCGGGTTGTGTTGCGAGCTCTTGTTGCGACTTGTGTGCGTGTTGTCATTGTGTTTTTGTGTCTTGTGTGCGTTGCTCATCCCTCCCTTACTCCGTGCTTCTTTGTGAACTTCAAGTGTAAGGGCGAGAGACTCCAAGTTGTGGAGATTCCTCGCAAGCGGGATAAAGAAAAGCAAAGCAAAACACCGTGGTATTCAAGTGGGTCTTTGGACCGCTTGAAAGGGGTTGATTGCAACCCTCGTCCGTTGGGACGCCACAACGTGGAGTAGGCAAGCGTTGGTCTTGGCCGAACCACGGGATAAACCACTGTGCCATCTCTGTGTTGATATCTTTGTGGTTATTGTGTTTTGTTGAGACTCCTCTCTAGCCACTTGCCATTATTGTGCTAACGCCTAATCAAGTTTTTGGTGGCTTAAGTTTAAGTTTTACAAGATCACCTATTCACCCCCCCCCCTCTAGGTGCTCTCAAGGTTGAACGACGTTGTCGAGGGGTTGGGGACTGCGCTGGCCCATCACTTTGGGGTCAAGGTGGAGCCTCCTCCCCCGTCGCCAACCGCTGTCGAGCCCCTGTAGGACTTCCTTCGACGGCATGAGCCTGGACATTGCCCTACAAGGAATTTTAAAATTCTTGTAATATATGTTAAGAACTTGGTGGATACTAGGTATCTAAACTTTTGTTCATTTTCTATGTGCTTTTTCCACTGTTTTGTGCTTGTTTCCTTAGTCCTACTATGGTGTCCCTATTAGAACATGAGTTACCCTTTAGGGAGAGAGTAGTGAGGAAACAGTATCCCAGAGGCGTAGGTGTTCTAGCGGCTCGGCTATTCTTCCTTAGTCAGGACGTCCTCTGTTCCTAGGTGTTTTCACGTTACGACTTAGGGCGAGGCAACGAAACGTGTTCTTTTTTCAAAACTACGAGAAAAAAGGCAACACAGAGGAGGGGTTCCCCTTCTAGCCTCCGAGGGAGGCTAGGTTTTGAAAGCAAGGCCAAGCCTCTCTTGAGAGCCATTCTTTATTAAATATGTGGAACATAGTACAACTAGGTCTAGGCCTATATGCCTAAGGGTAAAAACGACATAGCTGCTCTATATTCCAGGCGTTGTCATAGACTTCTCCTTCCTTGTTGCAGAGCTTGTATGTTCCCGGCTTCAGCACCTTGGCGATGATGAAGGGTCCTTCCCAAGGAGGAGTGAGCTTGTGGCGCCCTCAGTTGTCTTGTCGTAACCGAAGCACCAGGTCGCCTTCCTGGAACCCCTGGGGTTGGACGCGTCATTCGTGGTAGCGCCGAAGGGATTGTTGATATTTTGCTGAGTGAAGGAGAGCTACGTCCTAAGCTTCGTCCAGCTAGTCCAGCGAGTCTTCACGACTGACTTGGTTGTTGCATTCGCTATATGACTGCAGCCTTAGGGAGCCATACTCTAGGTCGATGGGTAAGATGGCCTTGGCCCCATAGACCAGGAAGAATGGTGTGAATCCTATGGCTCGACTCAGAGTAGTCCTCAGGCTCTAGATCACTGAAGGGAGCTCGGCGATCCATCGCATGCCGAACTTGTTCAGGTCGTTGAAGATCCTCGGCTTCAGGCCCTGTAGGATCATGCTGTTGGCACGCTCCACCTGCCCGTTGCACCTCGAATGAGCCACTACTGACCAATCTACATGAATGTGATGGTCGCTGCAGAAGCTGAGGAACTCCTTCCCTGTGAATTGGGTGTCGTTGTCAGTGAGGATTGAGTTCGGGACCCCGAAGCGATGAATGATGTCCATGAAGAATGAGACCGCCTGCTCGGATTTAATGTTGGCAAGGGGGCGGACCTCAATCCATTGGAGAATTTGTCGATGGCTTCCATCAGGTGCGTGAAGCCCCAGGGTGCCTTCTGCAGAGGACCCACAAGATCCAATCCCCATGGGTCCCAACACGTGGTTCATGCAACGTTGATACGTGGCTCCTGCATTGCGCAGCCCGAATGGCATGGTTATGTAACAATACATGCCCTGTGGGGTGATGAAACAAGTCACGAGCTGGTCGAACTCTTTCATCTGAATCTGATGGCAGCCAGAGTACGCATCAAGGAAGGAAAGTGTTTCGCACCCTACAGTGGAGTCTACAATTTGATCTATCCGAGGAAGAGGGTAAGGAACTTTCGGACATGCTTTATTTAAACCAGTGTAGTCTACACACATCCTCCATTTCTCCCCTTTTTCCTAACTAATACAAGGTTTGCTAACCATTCGGGATGGAACACTTCCTTGATGAATCCTGCCGCCAAGAGCTTGTCGACCTCCTCCCCGATGACCCTACGCTTTTCTTCATCGAATCGGCGCAGGTGCTGCCTCACCAGCCAGGAGTTGGATCGGATATCCAAGGAGTGCTCGGCGAATTCCCTCGGTATGTCTGGCATGTCCGAGGGACTCCATGCGAATACTTTGGTGTTCGCGTGGAGAAAGTCGACGAGCACTACTTCCTATTTGGGCTCGAGCTAAGAGCCGATCCACAGCACCTTCTCTCTAGAGCCGCTAGAGTCGAGGGGATGGTCTTTGTGGCTTTGGTCGGCTCGAAGTTGCTGACGTGCTTCTTGGCGTCAGGCACCTCTCCAGCGAGGTTTTCCAGATCGGCGATGAGGGCCTCAGAGTTGACGAGCACCTCGGTGTATTCAACACACTCGACGTCATACTCGTAGGCATGACGGTACATGGGGCCGACGGTGATGATGCCCGTAGGCCCAGGCATCTTCAACTTAAAGTACGTATAGTTTGGAACAACCAAGAACTTGGCGTAACATGGCCGCCCGAGCACAGCGTGGTACGTACCTCGGAACCCTACCACCTCGAATGTGAGGGTTTCCTTTCAAAAATTGGTGGGTGTCCCAAAGCAAACAAGCAGGTCAATCTTCCTAAGGGGATGCACCCTTTTGCCAGGGGTGATCCCGTGGAATGGCGTGGCCCTAGGCCGGATCTGAGACCGCCCAACCCCTAGGAGATCCAGAGTGTCCGCATAGATGATGTTGAGGTTGTTGCCTCCATCCATGAGCACCTTCGTGAGGCGCGTGTTGCCGATGATGGGGTCGATAACGAGTGGATACTTCCCAGGGTTTGGGATGTGGTCCGGGTGGTCATCTCGGTCGAAGGTGATGGCGCAATCCGACCAGTCTAAGTAGACTGGGGTCGCTACCTCGACCAAGAAGACTTCCCGAAGTTCCTGCTTGCGCTGCCTTGAGGATAGCCCTGCTAATGGCAAAAAATCCAATCCACGCCCACCCATACCCAAATCTAGTAACTTGGTATCCATCCCACAGCCACCCAAAAATATTAGAAGTAAGTTAAACTCAACCCATCCAATAACATTATTGACCCCAAACCAACCCGTAATTGGGTGGAAACCCATGGAAAACCCGTTGATTTAGCTTATTGTCTCACATCAATCCAACTACATACACTGATACACAGTGATAATTTTATAGGTAGTTTCAGTGACATACAAAAACATAGTTGCATACACAATGACAAATTTGGTCGATGAACATTTAGGTCTCAAGAGAATAACAAAAAACATATGTTAAAGATCCTTAATGAACAATAATCTTTTTGGCAAGAAACATAAACTAGCAGTAGTGGAAAGAGTCTCTGATCAATCTCGAAGCTAGAAATAGTGGAAGGGCACATCTAGGTAGCATCAAAAGCCCACCGAACGACGCATAAATCTCCCTAGAAGTGAAAAGAAAAGCACCATGTGAGAAAAACAGCACATTGAACTGTCGAGCAAAAGGAGAAATGGCTAAAAGCAAATAAATGAGGGCATGTTGCTTTCTTGCTGAATGTAAAAGTAAATATTTTCCTAAATAAAGCAAATATTTTCTTTATTTAGAAAAAACAACACATTTATTTTGTAATCCCACGTACATATGGAAACAAATATACCCTACACTACAATTCTCCTCTCTGCATTCTTGCTACTGTACATGAACCAGAACTTGATGATCAGGGCATATATAAACTGAAGCTCTTGTAGTGTTCTAACAATTTGGACTTCAGGGAGGACTTATCAATAGAAGTCATTTCTTTTTAGTGCCAGCATACATCACAGTAGTAAAATAGAAAAAAGAGAGGATATATTGTTTAATAATCCATTTCCACTGGCAGGAAGAGTGTTGCTGCTAGCTAGGTCCAAACACAACTGGATAAATTGAAATAGCAAAACAACAATTGTTAGGAAACTAGAGTGATTACTAGCATACTTAGCAATATATCACAGTAAATATAGAGAGAGTAAAAGAAACTAATAAGCTATGTGATTACTAGCATACTTATCAAGTACCGTGAATATTTGGGTATTCATACAACCAATCCTTGTAGCATACAAGGCATTCAAGTGTTTCTGGTGTCATTGAGCTTCGATTATCAGCAAGAATGCGACCACCGGTGCTAAAAGCAGAGTCCAAAGGAACAGTGCTCAAAGGTATTGCAAATAAATCACACGCCATAGCTGAAAGCACTGGGAATTTGTTTGCATTTGTCCTCCACCAACTTAGAATTTCAAATCTTTCATCTGTTCTCACAAATTCTTCTTCTAAGTATGCGTCAAGCTCAGACTTTGCAAGACGTCTTCCTCTTGTTTGGGACCACTAAGAAAATTTTTTATCCAACCTTCTTTTTCCAAGAATCAGTGAGCCCAAAGTACTAGTATTTGTAGCAACAATAGGTGAGACTGTAGTATCTTTTTGAACAATTTTTGCATATTCACCAAATAAATTGGTGAACCATTGTTTGGCCAAGGACATGTTTATCTGGATGTCGATAAACTATTGACACGTCTTCTCATAAAAGAAGTCCAAAAAATCCATCTTCTTTGATGGGTCAAGTGTAGTGGCTATGACAAGTGCCATATTATACTTGCCCTTCTCCCAGTATTTATTGAACTTAGAATCCATTGCTAGTGCCAAATCCTCAAACACACAATTGATTCGCCAATTTTCATTTCTTAGACCTTGATGGATACATAGCACATTATGCAAAAACAAATGAGATGTTGGACTTCTATGTGCTGAGAATGCTTTTGTAGCTTCCCCAAATGCCCCAAGAAACTCTCCAATCGCCTCAGAATTTGTCCACTCTTCATCATCTGGTGAAGGCTCAAGTTGTTCCTCGGCATATCTCCTCAAGACAATTTTGTACTCAATGGCCTCCATAATCATGTTGTGTCGAATTCCAACGATTTGGAACATCAAGAATTAATCTAGCCTTTGAAGGCAATCCAGACCTCTCAGCAATCTCATTAAAATCTTGTATGCGAGAGAGTGAGGATATGATATGTCTGGCCAGATCATGAATCTTGTCAATTGCTCCATGAGCAATTGTCATTCCATCTTGAACTAGGAGATTCACGATATGTGCACAACATTGGACATGAAGATGCTCGCCTCCAAATAACATGTCCGAACGTCCACTTTCTCGAAGGAGGTCACATGGTGATTGATTGTTGGAGGCATTATCCAATGTGATAGTAAACACCTTCTCTTTTGTCCCCCACTCTATGAGACACTTCATAATTACTTCTTCGATTGCTAGGCCCATGTGTGGATATTTGACATCTTTGAATGCAATAGTCTTCTTTTTCAAGATAAAGTTTGCATCAATGTAGTGGGTTGTCAAGCAAAGATAACCCAACTTCTGATTTGAGGTCCAAAGATCAGATGTCAAGCGAATCCGAGAGTTAAGACTCGGTAGCTCATTCCTTAGCTCTTGCCTCATCATCTTGAATCTGGCAATACAATCATTTCTCATTGTCTGATGCCCAACACCGTTGAACGATGGCTGCAATGACTCCATCCACGGGGCAAAGAAAGGATCATCAAACTTGTTGAACGCAGCCTCGGCACTGATGCACCACTTAACCATGCACTCACGAGTCTTTTTAGGGTCAAATACAAATGAAATAGTGTACATGAAAATAACAATCTCTCTCGCTCGCACGTTTTTGTACGTGGTTGATATATAGCTGAGCTGGAGTCTAGCTAACGATATGAAACAATGTACATGAAAATAACATGCCATATAGGGATACAAAAATGACATGCATTACGGGGATAAGAAAAAGACATGTAAATAGTCTATGGCTCAAAGTAGGGAAAACACTAGACTAACTAGTTGTTAGTTGCTTTCTAGTTAGCTCTTTTGTGTAGTTATAGAGTTAGTAGCTGGTATTGTGAAGTGATTAGAATGACTTGTTTAGAGAGCTTGATTGAAGTGAACTATAGCTAGTGCTTATAGCTACTATTAGGGTCACCTCTCGTATTAACCATTTTACTCTAGTGACATTATATTTTGTAGATTTTTTATAGCCTATTCACTACCTCTATGCCTATAGCTATAGATTCTTATAATGGGATCGTCGTCATCATGGTCTTTAATTGATTAGAAGATTAAAACCATGAACTTGTTAGTTGTTGTCTTCACTTCTATCCTTATCAACATGTTAAGCTTGAATTTGTTCATTAACTTGGATGTTATCATCCACTTATGGTTGATCTTGTGTCACATTTGAATCCCCTTTCACCATTGCATCTTGATGTAGAAGTTTCACCATGAGCATTGGAGGACCCATGATGAATGGATGGATCATCAAAAAAGTGTACTTGAGAAACGTCATCTTCATTTTGAGCCTCTTAGGCCTGACTTCATCAATCACAAGCTTTTCATGGCTTGGTAAGGAGGCTCTTAATTACCTACAATATCAACACTTGGTCTTTTTAAGTGCCATCGGTTTCATCAAAGGTCACAACTATCGCTACTTCAACGTAACAGATGGTTTTGTTGAAGACAAGATATCTATGTTCATTAGTACCATAACCAAGTAAGAAACCTTCATCTACCTTTGGTGCAAACTTTGAGCTTTTGGATTTATTGTTAAGTATAAAACACTTGCAACCAATAACTCTAAATTAATGTATCTCTTAGACTTGTTACTAGTTAGAAGCCCATAGGTAGTCTTCTTCAAGATCTTGTGAAGATAGAGCCAGTTTATTGTATGGCATGCCATGTTGACTTATTCTACCAAAACATTGCCTGGAATCTTGTACTCATCTAATATTGCTCTAATGCTCTTGTGGCTTCAATGATAGTTTGATGCTTCCTTTCAACAGTACCATTTTGTTTGGGACTGTAAGGACCCAAAAACTTATGGTTGAGATATTCACATCAAAGTCATTTTGGGATCTTTTTGCGAACTTCTTAAAGATAGATTGGTCTTTACTTTTATTGTGCAAAAAGATTAACTATGTGAAACGAGAATAATCATCACTAATAATTAAACTATATTTGTTCCCACCAATGCTTATTGTTTAAATAAGACCATGTGAAGTAGTAGCGATGGTCCCATAGTTCATATAACATTCTTGATAGGATGTTTAGCTCCAACTTACTTTTTGGCTTGACATGCACTACAAATCCTATCTTTCTTAGAAGAAATATTTGTTAGTTCAAGGGTGTGCTAACCTTTTCAAAGCTTGGACAACTTATTAATCTCAACATGGGTAAGATGGTGATACCATAGCCAACCCATACTAGATTTTCTACTAGACAAGTCTCAGGCTTTACTCTAATAGTTGTGAGATCAACTAGATAAAGCTTGCCTTTTAAGAGACCATAAATGCAATGGAGAAATCCTCCCTTCTATAGACGGACACACCCTCATCCATAACGAGACAATTCTAACACATCTCACCAAGTTGTGAAACAAATAACAAATTGTAGCTTAATGAATGTATATGTAAAACATTAGAAATTGAATTAACATTTGACATAGCAATTTTACCTAATCCAAGGACTTGAATCATATGACTAAATTGTATGTTCACATGCCCTTTTCTATTGTCACCAAATATAATGTTCTCACTTGAGCTATGATTTGGTTCAAAAGATGTGAACATAATCATCTCTTTGGTCATATGATTTGTGTGTCAACTATCCAACCCCTAACAGGTTCCGCTAGAGGGCTAGTCCTCAAAGCAAATCAAGTTCTTGCTTTAGATACCCAAATAAATTTGAGCCCTATAAGGTTAGCCGCATAAGTCTTGGGCACCCAAACACTCCTAATAATCTCCATCTTTAGGGCACAACATATCTCACAACAATCTTGCCATCCTTGCCCAATATGTAGTCACTAGCATAGCTTTGAGAGATCGACACTTATTGCTGGGGGTTCCACTTGCTTCAACTTGTTAGCCTTGTCACATGCAAGTGTAGTCTTGGATGTGCAGTGTTATTGGTCTTGGATATGAGCTCATCGGTAGCAATACCCTTGTTGAACTTCACGCAAGGCATGCCATTGATTAAGTTCCTTCGATTATATTTTCCATCATATGTAATAGTCAATTCCATATATGGTTGATGTCTTCCTTGATGATTTGTATATTGTTCCCTTGGGTTGAGCTTGACATGTGCAACCATTCTTCATTATTAACTTCATCCATATTAATCTCCTTGTCTTTTTTTCTCTATCTCAACAAGGTTTGTTGCACAAGCGTTTATATCAACTTTATACCATCTTTTACAACCATTTCTAGTGAAAAACATTAGTCTTTAGTTTCCTTAGGAGTGGTTGAAGTGCTAGCCCAAAGAGTGTTAAAGTTTAGTTCAACATTTTTGCATCATTTCCAACCATGTAAGGATTGCTTGAGCTATACATTTCTCATCCTTTAAACAAGACATTGAGTCATTAACTAAGGAATGTTATTTAGTCAATCTTCCAATGGTATCATTGGCGAAAGATAATTCCAAAGTTAACTTCTCAACTTTTGGTCTTTAGTTCGCACTTGTAGTTCCATATAAACAATGAGTAGAACATATGCAAAAATCAACAACGCCTAGATCCCATCTCCAATGCTACTTAGGGTCCTGAAAATCTGATTCTAGTTGTGAGCTGTGAAGAAGTTGTGAACTGATGGTTGTGAAAAAAATCTGATTCTAGTTGTGAATTGATTCTAGTGCCATATCCTTCCCCTCTATCGTGCCCCACATCCACAAACGCCTGCTCTGTCGTACACCGAGCTGCGCCACCGCGAGAAAGACGTCGTCATGGGACTGCCGCAGTGGAGTCGCGTCTACATTAGCGTTGTGGCCTAGGCGAATAGATCGGGGGCTTCATCGCGTTCGCAGACGTCTGCGCGTGGCTTTCCCGGGCATCTTTGGGGGTCGGCTGGGGGTGAATTGCTCGCCGGAGCGACGACCACGCGGAGGAGCCGCTCAGGCGTGTGAACCGGCTGCTATGTTGCCGCCGTGTTGGTATGTGACCCTCTCCCATGTCCGTTATGCTCTACTATACATCTAGCTAGGTCTGGATTGATGTTTGGCGCACTGGAGTGTGGTTTCGGTTGCCAGACGGCTATGGCGCCGTCGCGTTTTGGGGGCCGTCCGTCGTCGCCGGCGGTGTCTCGGGCTGGGGCGTTGTGCGCCGTTAGATCAGGCGCTTGTGGCCGAGTTACACCAGGCGCGTACCGCTTCGGGATGATAGCGCGTGCCGTCCGATTGGGATATGACGCGTAGGATCTAATTAGGGCATTTTAAATCGGGGTCGCGGATCACCGATCCAACGGCCATGGCAACATACCGGTTCGCGAGGGCTACGATTTAATCCGAGCCATCCATTTATAATCCATCGGCTGTAGTGCCAGGATACCCCTTCGTGTTGTACACTTTGTTAAAGGGACCCCTAAAAAATTGTTAACCAACCCGTGGTCCATGGCACTGTCGACTGTGTCTCGGGAAACTTATAAAGAAGCCCCTGTCTTTCCTGGTTATTGAGACGCAATCCAGAGAAGGTTAGAAATAGAGAAATAAATATAGAAATTAGTTTTAAATACAAAATAAATTCTAGAAACTTGGAAAATTCATATTTAATTCATTTTAATTCCAAATTGATCCATTCTAGTTTCTAAATTTTTGTAATATTATTATTTATCAACTAGAGTCTCTGTTTTGGCATGAAAACAGTAAGAAAAATTATTTCTCATTTAATCTTATTCCAAGCACATAAAACCTTTGGAAATTCATAACTTAAAATCTATAACTCCAAAATTAGTGATTCCTGTTCCTAGAATCTTAGTTTAATGTGTAGATTTTTATTGTGTATTTTATTTACATGTTTGGTGTGATGTTAATTTTTGCTATACTATGTATGTATTGTGTTGATGCGAGTAGACGAGCAAGCTACTGTGGATCCTGAGGTTCAGCAGATAGAAGTTGCTGAGCAGGAGCTCATTGAAGGCAAGTTGTGCCCTTGATCACTTATTTTACCCAGCCATGTTCTTATTATTCATAATGATCTGCATAGGTTAATTTTGATGGGATCCAATATGTTACTCCAGTTTTTGGCTAACTTTATACCTTATTGCCACTGAATATTTTTGGGTAGTACTTGTTATTGCTTATTGTGGTTTTGGGTATGGAGATACACCATTCATGATTACACTTTTATTATCTGTTTATTATTACTGTTCATGTTAAGATCATTATGTTAAAGGGAACATGGAGCGACCACCCAGAAAAACAGTGCTACCACAAGGGTTTAATGGGACGTTCTTGGCTGATTAATTAGGAAAGCTAGTGGATGACTACCTTACCCGAAAGGGGCAAGGGCAGTAGGGGAATGGTCAGTGTAGAGAGGTCCTTGGGTTGATTT
Organism: Zea luxurians; assembly: GCA_029449295.1. Lineage (NCBI taxonomy): Eukaryota > Viridiplantae > Streptophyta > Magnoliopsida > Poales > Poaceae > Zea > Zea luxurians. Next base: position 6,377,991 of record JAOPSE010000084.1, read on the forward strand.
TGCTGTGATGGCGGTCAGGCGAGGGATTCCTGCACTGGAGCTTCCTATAAACTGTAGCGGGTTTTCTGAAACTAGTGGAACTTTGTAAAGGCCTCATAGTGTTACCCTGCCTCGCCTCCTCGGTAGAGGTGTATGGGATTGGCCGTCTCTTGTCAGATGGATAACATGACTTGTGGATAAAGATGTGCAACCTCTGCAGAGCGTAAAATTGGTATACTAGTCGTGCTCATGGTCATGAGCAGCTCAGACCCTCGCATGATTAATCTATGGAATTAAAACTTAATTTGTCATTTGCATCGCATTGGGAATATTTTATTATTACTTTTATTTATTATTACTAAGGTTTGGTATTTACTTAAACTTAGTAATTGCTAATAAAATTTTGACCAACTTATAAAAGCAATGCTCAGCTTCAGCCTTTATTTTGTTGATCAGCCTTAAACTTCACATGAACTCCCACCTTTGGTGAGTTCATGCACTATTCCCCACGACTTGTTGAGCTATGAACGTATGTGAGCTCACTTTTGCTGTCTCATACCCCCCACAGGAGAAGAACAGGTGGTCGAAGAGGAGCCGCTTAACACTGAGGCTTTCGATTTGATCTAGGTGGCGTCTCCCAGTCAGCTTTGTGGCGCCAGGAAATAATATTTAGTTCGCTTTATTTTATCATTTATTTTTCTAAGACTTCCACTATGTAATAAGTACATTTATGATATTTATGACATTTATCTTTATGCACTCTGTTATTATATGTGTTGCCTTCTCTGGCGTATATATGAAATGCACCCGGTTTTGTTCGTTAAATCCGGGTGTGACACCAATCGATAACAGACCATCGCCTGGCGAGGGGCAGCATGTCGTACCGTGGGGGCTACGTCCATAGCACTAGGCCCAAGTGTCATGGCTGTAGTCACGCCTACTCTAGTGTGTTGCATAATGCCCTGCACAAGTAGCGCATATGGCGACAACAACTAAAGCAATAGATTTTACATCATCGACTTCCATGAGGATAAAGCCTCGTCGTCACTAAACATTGAAGTGGGGGTTGTATAGATGTTGAGGGGACAACGTCTGATGGGGATGGAGGACACGGATGTTGAACGATGAGCAACGTTCAAGGATCAATGAGAAAGAGGTTTGGTCGTTTAGGGACAATTGAGCCATGTCGTCGGCGATGACAAAAAAGAAAATGATTTGATCCTATAGACAGTGTCATATAACTAGTAGTTTCAAAAAATTGGAAGACAGAAATCTGAAAGAATCTATTCACCTATTATACCTATTTGGTTGGCATTCTAATTTTAAGAGTGAATCTAGCTCAGAAAGCTAAATCAAAAAGACCCGCATAGTTGGTGAGAAGAAAATCAGCTCTAAGAATAGGAATATAATAACAAATAGCAGAAGCTTCATAATATTAGGTTCCCATGTTGGAAGCAATATTATTGTAACACAAACTTAATCCTGTTTAAATTCAGTTTATCCATGCCAATTTCTAGTCAGCGGTACCAATCATGTTGCATGGAAGCTCAAAAATAGAATAGAGGATGCTAGTCATTAGACTGTCTCCAGCAACTTCACTATCTCATCTCCTATTTCAAATTTAATCTTAACAAATTCCGTTTGCCATTTAGTTTTCATCTCTATAATTAGTTTTATAATTAAACTAACCATAATTGATATTCAAATGTTCAAACACCTAAGTTTGAAAACAGTGAAGAACAATTTGTTGATATTGTTTTAACTTTAGTCACAGAAATTTTTTGGCCCCCACATAAATAAGGTTTATTTTTTCATTTATATCAACAAAACAGGTCTTAAGAGGCTTGAACCGAAGGGTGGTAGCAGCGGTACTCGCCTAGGGCATTGGAAACATGCAAGGGAGCTAAAATGGCCCATAATCAAGATCATCATTTCAGGTTAAAAACGGCCTACAAAGCAGCTCCATAATCATCACACGGTACAGTACAGTGCGACTACCAAAAACGATATAAGAATATCATCCGCAGAAGACCTCTGCATATTTTACAGGTATGATCTAGAGCTAGAACTTGCAGAAGCAAATGAAAAAAAAAAAGAACAGAAAAGAACAACAATAAACAAGGCACGTGATTATTTTTGCCTATAGAAGGACCCGCCTCACCCAGCCTTATGCCCTCTCCGAAGTGTTCATGGATAGGGTCCGCAACAATCTCGATCTCCTTTGTGATACACCGCATGACCAAGCTGAATCTGGCTCAGGATGTCCATAATTTCTATAGCTGTTATTAGTTATAAGGTCTACCGTGAGTCCTTGTCGCCAAAGCCACCAAAACTACCTGAGCGAGAACTACCAAAACCGCCACCGAAACGACCTGAACCAGAATCACTGAATCCTCCACCGCTGCCACCAGACCGGCCAAATCCTGAATCACTGAATCCTCCGCCACCACCTGACCTGCCGAACCCTGAGTCACCAAACCCTCCACCCCCGGAGCGGCCAAATCCCGAGTCACCAAATCCACCACTTGAGCGGCCAAACCCAGAATTGCCAAATCCACCACCGCCTGATCGGCCAAAACCACCACCGCCACGTCCACCAAAGCCCCCTCGTGAGCGCCCATAGTTTGAGCCACCATAACCACCACCTCCGCCCCCGAAGGAGTCAAATCCACCACCCAGCAAGTCGGATCCCTCAACATTAATTTTTGGAAGCTGCAAGGCAAACGAAAACCAAGTGAACATAATGCAGTGGGAACAGCCAAAAAAAAGCATTGTACAACACAAACCACAAGCCCCCACCTCCGTAAACTTGCATCCTACGTCACGTTCAATGACCCGCACAGCTCTACTTTGTTCATAGTTGTAGATCACAATTGCAGTGCCCTTCTTCCCAGCACGGCCAGTTCGGCCAGATCTGTGAACGAATATCTCTGACGAATTTGGCAATTCGAAATGTATCACCTGAGCAAGGAGAACCGCATGAGGGGTACACAACAGATGATGCACATGGTGATTGCAACAAAAAAATGATGGAGATAGCTTAGAGAAGGGGAAGCACAAACCAGATCTACATTTGGGATATCCAATCCACGAGAAGCGACATCAGTAGCAATCAATATATTAAACCGCCCATCTCGAAATCCTGCCAGTGTCCTCTCTCTTTCAGATTGAGAGATATCCCCATGAAGCGCCTCGCATTGGAAACTTCGACTCATATTGTGTGACAATCTATCTGCATCCCTTTTTGTTTGTGTAAAAACAATGCACTTGCCACCTTTTGCATGTTCCTACACGAACAAACAAATTGCTAACGTGCTCCAGCAAATTAGAAAAAATAAATTAAATTTTAATGGGACAAATATAATAAACGCCGACCTTAATCAATTCCCTAAGAACAGCTGGTTTTTCACGGTTTTCCGAAGAGACAGAGAGCAGACTAATTCCTTCAGCCAGCTTCTGGTCATCCTCACCAACCTAGAAAGAAAAAAAATTAAATCCATGTACTAGCAAACAATTTCTCAATAGAAAACAAAGAGGAACAATCTGCCTATAATGAAATTGTTCATCAGAGAAAACTATGTGCAGCAACCACCAAATGACATTTAGCAAAGGCAAAGTACAACAAAGTGCAATAAATTGACAAACTAAGGCAGACACCACTTTAGATTAAAAGTTTCCATGTCAACAAATATCATTTTTTGGAAGAAAAGGTTCCCCTACTTTATTCCTCGCGAAATGAAGTGTATCAGCCGAATATTACATCTCAGGTTTAAAACGTATTCGAAGCACGTCGGCTAATTGTCCAAGACATCTAAAAGTAACATATTATCAAACTCACTACGGCGGTTCAAAGGTCCAAATATTTTCTTGGTTTTCTTCTTCACTTGGATCTAGCAGATTTGAATTCATCCTCCAGGAAACGTGCTCTGGTTCCCAAGCCACTTTCTCCAAAGCACCAGTGAACAAATATCATTTACACTACATGGATTCAGTAATAATGCTTGCAGGTTTTTGCTACAGTAGCTACAGACACCACTAGACGAATTTTCCAAAAAAAAAAAACTGTTTGACCCTGGTTGACGGCAACCACTGCATATCTTGGACTCGTCAGGATTTCTTAGCATATGCTGCAATTAGTATTCAAACTTAACGCTCTCCAAGTAATCTTTGGGATAATCTATCCATATAACATTTCTACAACAAAATCCACTAACCAGTATACTTAATGATTGGAAAACTTTTACAAGAAGAGCTGCTTACACTCGTATAATATTTTAGACCATATTGTTAACAAAAGATTTTACTAGATCAACTGCATGCATTCTCGAGCATAATTAGGCCAGATGTAGCAAATAAAAAAGATTCGATATGAACATAACTTAAAAGCACTTGCAGAGATGGGACCCCAACAATCAAACGTAGTCAAATCGGTCGGTTTAGTTCCCAATTTAAACAAGCAACAAGATAATACAAAGTATGCAACATAAACAGGTCCAGAAATGGTTCCACAGTTTGTTCATCGAAGTTAAAGTTACTAAGTCAAGCAATAAATGTGCGTGAACAGAAGTAACACTAGAAGTTGCACTCACAAGGTCCACTGTAACAGGACTGTTGAGGAACTTCTGTGTGAGCTTCCGTATCCATGTTGGCATTGTCGCAGAGAACATCAATGTTTGACGTTGCGGGGGCACTCTCTCCAAAATTGTTTCAACATCTTTATCAAACCCGACGGACAACATCTGATCTGCTTCATCAAGAACAACAAACCGGATCTCTGCCAAACTAAGAGCACCCCTTTTTAGCAGATCAATCACACGTCCAGGTGTCCCAATGACCACATCAACACCATAATTAAGTTGCCTTATTTGCTGCATAATTGGAGTCCCTCCATATACACACAGCGTTTCCAAAGGGGAGGAATCAAGGAACTCCCTCTCAACCTGTTTTGCAAGTTCTCTTGTTGGCGCCAAGACAATAGCCAATGGAAACTTACCAGGCCTGTAAATCAACAACAATTATATGCAAGATGAGAACGGTCCGAAAAGGAGCAAATGAAGAATGCTTTACATGTGTACGTTGTTAGGAAGAACCAATCTTACTTGTACTTCTCGTTGTGACGAATAATTGCATCCATTATGGGGATTCCAAAAGCCAAAGTTTTACCAGTCCCCGTTTTAGCACGACCAACCATGTCCCTTCCTTGCATTGCTGGCTCAAGGACAGCCCTCTGTATAGTGAAACAGAAGGCAAAACTTACTATGAAATCGGTAACGATCTAAAAGAAATGTATTGATTCATAGAATTGCAAGGCATTCCTTCATCATTTGTAATCTGGCGCCTCAACATAATTAACAAATAGTAGCAATTCTAGTATTTTCATCCAACCATCATGCCAAGGTAGTGGTGCAAACTGAAATGTCATGACCAGAAAAGCGTGATTTTTACCACCATGCCAAGGTAGTGATGCAAACTGAAATGTCATGACCAGAAAAGCGTGATTTTATTTCGCTGCCGTACATAAGCAGTCAAATTACGACCAATGTGAACTTGTAAACAACACCCCACCTTTTCCCGCTATATAATATAAACAGAATAAAGAAAAAGGAAAGCAATTTTCTCATATTATGGCTATAAATGAGCTGCTTAATTCTCTGCAATCACTAATCAAACATCGAATTCACCTATATAGCCCTAATGCCAACGAAACAGAGAAGGACAAAAGCAGCTTGGCACACGCATGATTCGAACGTAAAAGGTAGAGATTCCAGCGCTCCACGTTACCTGGATAGGGAACAGCTTGGTGATGCCCTTGCTGGCGAGCCTTTCGACGATCTTGGACGAGATCCCGAGCTTGGCAATCTCGAGCCCCTCAGCCGCCGCGCCGCCGGGCGACGCCGTCCTGTCGTCCTCGTAGAACGAACCTTCCTCAGCGGCGAACTCCGCGCGCGCCGCCAACCCTGCGGTATCCCGGAAACCCAGCCACGCCGGCGAGGAGTGGAACCACGCGGCCGCCGGGAGCGGCGTCGGCGCCCGCGGGGCTATAGCTCCCAGCGCCGCCGGCTGCTGCTGTAGCAGCGCGGCGGCGAGCGCCGACACGGCGCGCCGCCTGAGGGGCGCCGCGCGGCGGAGGACGGCGTACATGGCTGTACGGCTGTACCGCTTCCGCGTCGGCGGCGGCGGCGGCGGCTAGGATTTAGGGTTTTGTGAGGGTGGCTGTCGTATGGGGAGGGGACGGACGAAGCGAGACGACGAGAAATCGGAATGGGTTAAATGGCGCAGGGGTAGGAGATATTTCTGTGCTCATGGACGGTGTCTACACTCCTCACTGGTAAAGCTTACACGTGGGGTCAAGGATGCACCGGCACAGTGTGGCCCGCATGTCAGTGTTTAATGAATGGTGAGAGGTACTTCTTGGAGGAAAAGTAATGGCGGTTGGGTTACAGCGATGGGCTTCGTTGATCGTTTTGGCAAATTGAGCAGGGAACGTGTGATAATGGGCCTTGTCTACAGAAGTTTCAGCCCGTTGGGGTTGGGCCCTATATGCGCGCGCGATTGGCCCGGGTTACCTATTGGACCCCGCAGGAGTTGGGTTGGCCCCTTTTGATGCGCGTGTGAATGGCCCGAGTGAACTGTTGGGCCCTTTACCATATCGCCACAGGAATGAGACACTTCCGCACTTGGTCGCTGTCGCTCTTCGTCGGCTGGAAATCTCCATGGCGCTCGCACCAGGCTCCAGAGGCAGCATAGCCCATAGTATAGGTGTACATTCGGGCCGTCCGGCCTGGCCCGGCCCAAACCCGAAAAGGTCCGTATTGTTTGAATTTCGGGCCGGCCCGGTCCGTTTGAATTTCGGGCCGTGCCGGGCCGGCCCATGGGTCTAGCCCTCGGCCCACGGCCCGGCCCGTAATTGCTTAAACGTGCCAGGCTTATTTCGGTCGGCCCGAAATTATAAAAGCCTGAAATTCACATTAGGGCCCGAAATTCAATTTTTGGCCCGAAATTCAGTTTTTGGCCCAAAATTCATATTAGAGTCCTAAATTCAAAAAAATAATAAAACAAATAAAAGATAAGACAAATAAATTTGTACAAAATCAAACTTAATATTTGTATTAAAGTTACCACAGCTATGCAATGACTACCTCGCATTTTGTTAGAAGGAAAAAAAGTATAATCAGCTGTATACAAAGTTTGTAAGTTCAGTTTATTGTCTAATGTTCATAACAAAAGTAAAATTACATCACACAATCTAATTCAAAGATACAAAAAACATCTAATTAGCATTATCTCTAGCTTTGTGTTCTTTATCAAGTATATGAAAGTGCGAAATGAAGTGTGGTTTTAATAAATATATGGGCCTTTTCATGCCTCTATATGGGTCTTTTCGTGCCTGCCTTAAACGGGTCGTGCTCGTGCCCGTCCATGGGCCGTGACCTCGGCCCAAACCCGGCTCGGTACTAAATTATTTCGGGTCGTGCCGTGCCTGGGCCGTGCTTTTTTTTCGTGTTTCGGGCCGGCCCATAAGGCCCGACTCAAATGTACACCTATAGCCCACACGGTGCTGCACAAGAGAGTAGCCACCTTTACTCATCGATCTGATCTCCGGCTCAAAACGTGCAGTAGTATGCGCTCGAAATTCTAGGTCTGTTCCAAATGGAAGCATCTTGATTTTGGCTGCATTTATAGAAAATGGTATCAACAGTAAAAGTATATTCTGTAATGAGATAATTGGATTTTTGTCACTCACAATATTGTCTTCTTGTTATATGAATTGTGGGTCCAGCTGGGTCTATAAAATGTGGGTCTGATGGCAATTTTACAAACCTGTTTCTTGCTGATGGCAAATATCAGAATCTTTCATTCTGTAATAAACCTAATTGTCCATACGTACTGAACTGAATAATGGTGCAGAACCAAGTTCCGAGCGATCCAAGACAGAATTTGAGAGGGATGCATATACAGAAAACAAAAAAGAAAGTCGCTAGAAAACAAAAACTCGCTCCTTTCTTACCATCTCGAGACGGCAAAAAGGAAAAGTAGGTCAAAGCTCTGCTTTTGACTTTCATTCAGGGGCATTTTCCCCTTCTGTTGAATTGTCCAATCTCCCAGCCAATCATTAGCGGAAGCAGCAGCATCAGGTGTGCTTTATTTCGAACAAGGGAAGGAACGAACGAAAAGGCGAGCGACAGCGCTTGGCGCTTTGCTTGGGCGTGGACGCTTCCAAAGGGCCCCCGAGGACGGATCTTTTTTCGGCACCCGAGCTGCGAGCCTTTACTTGCCCTGCCTTGTCGTCACCGGCAGCTGGTGCTGCACAGAGCGACGGCGGCCTCAGCACAGCAGCAGCAGCGCTTCGAAATTCAGACACATGGAGGCTGTCATCAGTTCTGCCGCCTGGATCGGATCCGCCGGGCGACGACGACTGCTGGCCTGAAAAGCAGGACGCACTGCTAAGCTTCTGCTCCAGCTACTGTTGGCATCGTTAGTTCAATCGCGGGTGTTGGTTCTTGGTTGCAGGCTTTGCATTGCAGGACCCTCAAGAAAGAAAGCGAAGCTTTAGTCTTTGCATGGACGAATGTAGGACGAGGCAACCGATTTTTTTTAAAAAAAAATTTATGCCACTTCTTTTAAAAAAATACTTCTCTTTAGACCCATTGTGCTCTTCAATTTCTATTGTGAATCATAGCTTCGGCATCGTGGCGTGGGTCATGACATCGAGCTAGGTGCTATTCGTTAAGGGTACCAAGATACATAGCATTGTGCATCACGACAAGTTCGGCATCGCGGCTTTCACTAACTCCCTCTTCCATTTTTCTTGCGCGCACTCTTTCTCGATGCCTATGGCCCATGGCCCCACCGACAAGCCGCCGCGTCCGTACGTCTCTCCCTATTGTGTCGGCAGTATCAAATCTTGAAAGACATACAAATGAGATGACACCATGCTGAGAAAGAAAAACATGACTCTAAATTCATATTCATGTGAGAACTGTTTATGGCAAAGAGAGGAGACTCATTATCACCTGTTTCTCAGATGCAATTTTGCAAAAGCTTGCTGAAATACAATTGGCATAACCTCACCCAAAATTGCTTATCCAGAGGAGGCCTCGGCAAACCTCAAACAACAGCTTAATGTTCCTTTTTCTATGGTGGTGATTATACTCATGACATGGAGCATTTAAAAAAGTCGAAATGAATGGCTATTTGAAAACAAAGACCCTTCAGTGCATCACTGTAAGAATAAATTCAGTAAGGAACTGCGGTTGGTTATTCACAGAGCGAGAGGGAAATATGACATCTCCATCCCAAGCTGGTTGGATCAGTGGCAGTCATAAGATTTATTTTGCTCTGACCAATCTTTGCAACTCTCTAATTAGATCTTACAGGCTAACTTCTAACTATTGTAATCAAGTCGAGTTATACCCTTTCATTTTTAATAAAATTTATTAGTAGGGGTTTCCCCTCCTGATCTTTCAAAAAAAATGTCCATGTGCTGTAACGATATACAAAATATTAGACAGAATGCAAACACCACATATATTATCGACTTCAATATCTCACAAATTCTTTGGCAACAACCAAATACGGAACTAAACTGATACAATGGATCATATTGGCACATCTCCTAACAACCTTAAAAGTTGTAGTTTAAACAAAATAGGAATAATCGCAATGTTTTTTTCTTGGCATGAAGCATAATGATAGCAAACCAAAATGGAGCACGAATAACATATGACACACTGATTTTTAAGTTGATGTTGTGACAATCAACTCATAAAGAATAATACAAAATAAAGAAGATTTTCCAATCTTGTATATATTGTGAAAAATCAAACAGGCAGCACTAAACTAAGTTTTTAACTCAATAAACTTGTACTAAAGTCCTATCAAAATATGACTCACTATACATAATAAGCCTATGCATATACCATTATCTTGCATGTCATAGTGTAAAGGCCATTGCATCCTAAAAGGTACTTTATACCTGAGAAGGATACACCAAACCTGCATAAGAAAAAAATCATTCGAACTCTAAGTAATTGGTTACTAAATTGAAAACAAGATCTGTCCAACACAAACTTCACATATTTATGCAACCAATGCTCTAGAATAGATTAGTAACCTCACAAAAATGTACACCTTTTTTAGTAGTCCAATCTAATCTTTGAAGTAGAAAAAACAGAAGAGTAAGTTAATGGCACACATAATTATCTAGCTCAGCCAAGACATAAAAGATTAAACACATTAAACGATAGGTGACAACATGAGTACTCTATAAAACAAGCAGCTACATGAAAAATAACTTCAGAAATCAAAAGTTTAGATGAAAACAAAAGATTGTTGACAACCGCTTGTATCACTATCGGCATCTGAGTACCCTCCTTTTTTAGTAGTTCAATCTTGTCGTTCTTTTGGAAACAGGAGGACAATAAGATTTGTATTCGGTGGGGGATGTTAGCACGGACTCACTCCGAATGGTGAATCAATGGGATTCAATGGGAGATCTGAGACACGAGGGTTATACTGGTTCAGGTTCACACCCTACTCCAATGTAGTGTTGATCGTAGTATTGATTTGAGCAAGTTACAGCAAGTGTGCTTGTGTGCTTATATGTCTGAGAGGAAGAGGGTCCTTCCCTATTATATCCCAACGGGCAGACCTTACATTGCTCCCTCTTTAGAGAGAGAGAGAGAGAGGGGGGAGATGAAACAAAAAGAGAAAAAGTCTTCCATCTATTGTTTGGGTCCCTTCTCCCGGTTGTACAAAGTAGCGCTCCTTGACATGGTACCGCTTGTTGTTCATATCCTTGCGGTGGGCTCGTGGCTGATGTCCTCGTGGTGATGCATGGTAGGACCCATGGTGTAAGCCCAGGACTCGTTTGATACTGCATGGTTCCCCTTCGCCATTGTGGGCTCGGTGTTGTCCTTTCGTGCGTGTGGACTAGTTCATTCGACATGGCCTCCTGTCTTATCGCTTCTGCCTTACTGGCCACTGTAGAGGCTTCGGCACTGAGGTCATCCCTGACAGGAGAGTTGTGTATGTGTCTTATTACTTAGGCTCTTGGCGTCATGCACTGTCGTGGTCAACGTATGCTTGCGGCTCTGGCTCAACGCTTTAGACTTGCTCGGTGGGGGACTTGGTCGTCTGCTCCGCCTCGTAGGCCTGCTCAACGGTCGCAGACTTGCTCGGCAGGGGACTTGGTCGTCCGCTCCACCTCGTAGACTTGCTCGGCGGGGGGCTTGAAAGGGAAATAGGGTCAAACCTTTTCCCAAATAATTTTGGTGGTTGAATTGCCCAATACAAATTATTGGACTAACTAGTTTGCTCTAGATTATGAGTTCTACAGGTGCCAAAGGTTCAACACAAACCAATAAAAAGTCCAAGATAGGGTTCAAAACAAAGGAGCAAGAAAACCGAAGGCTGCCATGGTCTGGCGCACTGGACTGTCTGGTGTGCCACCAGACAGTGTCCGGTGCACCAGGGAGAATCACTCTAAACTGCTCAGCTTCGGGTTTCTAGAAATGCCACTCCGCTATAATTCACCGGACTGTCCGGTGTAGCACCAGACTGTCCGGTGTGCCAGTGGAGCAACGGCTAGCGCGCTAACGGTCGTCTGCAAAAGTGTACAGTGAACAGTGCGGACTGTGCGTGCAGAGTCAGAGCAGGCGCCAGAAGGCGTACCGGACAGTGATCCGGTGCACCACCGGACTGTCCGGTGGCCCAGCTGTCAGAAGCTCCAATGGTCGAACCCTAACGGTTGGGTGACGTGGCTGGCGCACCGGACAGTGTCCGGTGGCGCACCGGACTGTCCGGTGCACCCATCGACAGCAGAGTTCCCCAACGGCCATTTGGGTGGGTGGGGCTATAAATACCCCCAACCACCACACATTCAAGGAATCCAAGTTTTCAGCCATTGCATTCAATACAAGAGCTCTAGACTTCACTCCAAGACACAAACAAGAGATCAAATCCTCTCCCAAGTCCGGAATCACTCCAAACATTTAGTGACTAGTGTGAGAGAGATTTTCGTGTTCATTTGAGTTCTTGTCGCTTGGATCGCTTTTCTTCTTCCTCATTTCTTGTTCCCAAGTCATTTGTAATCAAGGCAAGAGACACCAATTATATGGTGGTCCTTGTGGGGACTAAGTGTCCTAATTGATTGAGAAGAGAAGCTCACTCGGTCTAAGTGACCGTTTGAGAGAGGGGAAGGGTTGAAAGAGACCCGGTCTTTGTGACCACCTCAACGGGGAGTAGGTTTGCAAGAACCGAACTTCGGTAAAACAAATCACCGTGTCATCCGCTCTTATTTGCTTGTGATTTGTTTTAGCCCTGTCTTTTGGTCTCGATTATATTTCTAACGCTAACCCTGGCTTGTAGTTGTGCTTAAAGTTTATAATTTTCAGATTCCCCCTATTCACCCCCTCTCTAGCTGACTTTCAATTGGTATCAGAGCTCGGTACTTCATTAGAGCTTAACCGCTTGAAGTGATGTCGGGAGATCACGCCAAGAAGGAGGTCGTGACCGGCGAGAAGCCCACCACAAACCACGGGAAGACTCCATTGGGAGAGTCCGGCAACAAGGGGAAGGGATCCCCTTCACACAACAAGTCGCATCGAAGCGATGAGAAGAAAAAGAAGATGAAGAAGGTGGTCTACTACGACACCGATTCTTCGTCGTCATCCACCTCCAGCTCCGACGCGCCGTCTGTCACTTCTAAGCGCCATGAGCGCAAGAAGTTTAGTAAGATCCCCTTACATTACCCTCGCATTTCCAAACATACTCCATTACTTTCCATCCCTTTAGGCAAACCACCAATGTTTGACGGTGAAGATTATTCTAGGTGGAGTGATATGATGAGATATCACCTAACCTCACTCCACAAAAGCATATGGGACATTGTTGAATTTGGAGTACAGGTACCTTACGTAGGGGATGAAGATTATGATGCGGACGAAGTCGCCCAAATCCTACACTTTAATTCCCAAGCAACTACTATACTCCTCACCTCTCTAAGTCGAGAGGAGTATAATAAGGTGCAAGGGTTGAAAAATGCTAAAGAGATTTGGGATGTACTAAAGACCATGCACGAAGGAGACGAGGTGACCAAGATCACCAAGATGGAAACGATCGAGGGGGAGCTCGGTCGGTTCATGCTCAACCAAGGGGAGGAGCCACAAGCTATGTACAACCGGCTCAAAACCTTAGTAAACCAAGTGCGCAACCTTGGGAGCACCAAATGGGATGACCATGAAATGGTCAAGGTTATTCTTAGATCACTCGTTTTTCTTAATCCTACTCAAGTTTAATTAATTCGTGGTGATCCTAGATATAAGCTAATATCTCCTGAGGAAGTGATAGGAAAGTTTGTGAGCTTTGAATTGATGATCAAAGGCTCTAAACAAATCATCGAGTGAGGCACCACCTCCACACCCGAGGTGCAACCTGTTGCCTTCAAAGCGACGGAGGAGAAGAAGGAAGAGTCTATATCAAGTAGGCTTCCCATCGACGCCTCCAAGCTCGACAATGAGGAGATGACGCTCATCATCAAGAGCTTCCGCCAAATCCTCAAGCAAAGGAGGGGGAAGGATTACAAGCCCCGCTCCAAGAAAGTTTTCTACAAGTGTGGTAAGCCCGGTCACTTTATAGAAAAATGTCCTATTTCTAGTGACAGTGACAGAGGAGACGACAAGAAGGGAAGGAGGAAAGAAAATAAGAAGTACTACAAGAAGAAAGGCGACGATGCCCACGTGTGTCGGGAATGGGACTTCGATGAGAGCTCCACCGACTCCTCCGACGACGAGGACGCCGCCAACATCGCCATCAACAAAAGCCTCCTCTTCCCCAACGTCGGCCACAAGTGCCTCATGGCAAAGGACGGCAAAAAGAAGGTAAAATCTAGAGCCTCCACTAAATATGCAACATCTAGTGATGATGAAGAAAATTTGTTTGCTCTTTTTGCCAACCTAAACATGCAACAAAAGGAAAAATTGAATGAATTAATTAGTGCCATTCATGAGAAGGATGAACTCTTGGATAGCCAAGAGGACTTCCTTATTAAGGAAAACAAGAAGCATGTTAAGGTTAAAAATGCTTATGTTCTAGAGGTAGAAAAATGTGAAAAATTGACTAGTGAGCTAAGCACTTGCCATGACACTATCTCTAACCTTAGAAATGGAAATGCCAAATTAATTGCTAAGGTTGAGAAGTTAAATGTTTGTGATGATTCTCTTGTCAACCTTAAAAATGATAATGCTAGTTTAATTGATAAGATTGACAAGTTGAATGAATCACTTTCTAGCCTTAAAATTGAGAATGAAAAATTAATTGCTAAGGCTAAGGATTTAAATGTTTGCAATGATGCTATTTCCAATCTTAGAAATGAAAATGCCATGTTACATGCTAAGATTGATGAATTAAATGTTTGCAAACCCTCTACATCTAGTGTTGATCATGTTACTATTTGTACTAGATGTAGAGACATTAATGTTGATGCTATTCATGATCACATTGCTATGATTAAACAACAAAATGATCATATAGCAAAATTAGATGCTAAAATTGCCGAGCATGAACTAGAAAATGAAAAAATTAAATTTGCTCGTAGTATGCTTTATAGTGGGAGACGCCCTGGCATTAAGGATGGCATTGGCTTCCAACAGGGAGGCAATGTCAAGCTTAATGCCCCTAAGAAATTGTCTAATTTTGTTAAGGGTAAGGCTCCCATGGTTCAGGATAACGAGGGCTATATTTTATATCCTGCTGGTTTCACGAACACAAAATTAGGAGAATTCATTCTAGGAAGTATCACTCTGGCTCTCATCATGGTTTTATGTATAAGAGTGAGGCATCTAGTTCTAGGCGTTCTACTCATGTTAAAATGCCTAAAAAGAAATCTCCTATTGCATCAAATGATCATAACGTTTCATTTAAGACTTTTGATGCTTCTTATGTGCTTACTAACAAATCAGGCAAAGTAGTTTCCAAATATGTTGGGGCCAAACACAAGGGGTCAAAGACTTATGTTTGGGTACCCAAGGTGCTTGTTTCTAATGTCAAAGGACCCAAGACCGTTTGGGTACCTAAGAACAAGGCCTAAACTTGTTTTGTAGGTTTATGCATCCGGGGGCTCAAGTTGGATCATTGATAGCGGGTGCACAAACCACATGACTGGGGAGAAAAGGATGTTCTCCTCCTACGAGAAAAACCAAGATCCCCAAAGAGCTATCACATTCGGGGATGGTCAAAGGACTTGGTAAAATTGCTATATCACCTGACCATTCTATTTCCAATGTTTTTCTTGTAGATTCTTTAGATTATAACTTGCTTTCTATTTCTCAATTATGCAAAATGGGCTACAATTGTCTTTTTACGGATGTAGGTGTTACTGTCTTTAGAAGAAGTGGTGATTCAATAGCATTTAAGGGAGTGTTAGAGGGTCAGCTATACTTAGTTGATTTTAATAGAGCTGAACTTAACACTTGCTTAATTGCTAAGACTAATATGGATTGGCTCTGGCATCGCCGACTAGCCCATGTTGGGATGAAGAAACTTCACAAGCTTCTAAAGGGAGAACGCATTTTGGGACTAACAAATGTTTATTTTGAGAAAGACAGGATTTGTAGTGCATGTCAAGTAGGGAAGCAAGTTGGTGTTCATCATCCACACAAGAACATCATGACGACCGACAGGCCGCTTGAGCTACTCCACATGGATTTATTCGGCCCGATCGCTTACATAAGCATCGGTGGGAGTAAGTATTGTCTTGTAATTGTGGATGACTATTCTCGCTTCACTTGGGTGTTCTTTTTGCAGGAAAAATCACAAACCCAAGAGACCTTAAAGGGATTCTTGAGACGGGCTCAAAATGAGTTCAGCTTAAGGATCAAAAAGATTAGAAGCGACAATGGAACGAAGTTCAAGAACTCACAAATTGAAGGCTTTCTTGAGGACAAGGGCATCAAGCATGAGTTCTCTTATCCCTACACGCCACAACAAAATGGTGTAGTGGAGAGGAAGAATATAACTCTACTTGACATAGCGAGGACCATGCTTGATGAGTACAAGACTTCGGATCGATTTTGGGCGGAAGCAATCAACACCACTTGCTACGCCATCAACCGTCTCTACCTTCACTGAATCCTCAAGAAGACATCTTATGAACTCCTCACCGGTAAAAAGCCCAATGTTTCATATTTTAGAGTCTTTGGTAGCAAATGTTTTATTCTTGTTAAAAGAGGTAGAAAATCTAAATTTGCTCCTAAGGCTGTAGAAGGATTTTTACTTGGTTATGACTCAAACACAAGGGCATATAGAGTCTTTAACAAGTCCACTAGACTGGTTGAAGTCTCTTGTGACATTGTGTTTGATGAGACTAATGGCTCTCAAGTAGAGCAAGTTGATCTTGATGAGCTAGATGATGAAGAGGCTCCGTGCGTCGCGCTAAGAAACATGTCCATTGGGGATGTGTGTCCTAAGGAATCCGAAGAGCCTTCACAAGCACAAGATCAACCATCTTCCTCCATGCAAGCATCTCCAGCAACTCAAGATGAGGATCAAGCTCAAGATGATGAAAATGAAGATCAAGAGGAGCCACCTCAAGAGGAGGACAATGATCAAGGGGGAGATGCTAATGAACAAGACAAGGAAGATGATGAGGGTCCAACACCGCCACACCCAAGAGTCCACCAGGCGATTCAAAGAGATCACCCCGTGAACACCATCCTCGGCGATATTCATAAGGGGGTAACCACTTGATCTCAAGTCGCTCACTTTTGTGAACATTACTCTTTTGTTTCCTCTATTAAGACACACAGGGTAGAGGATGCACTTAAAGATTTGGATTGGGTGCTGGCGATGCAAGAGGAGCTCAACAACTTCACGAGGAATGAGGTATGACATTTGGTTCCACGTCCTAATCAAAATGTTGTAGGAACCAAGTGGGTCTTCCGCAACAAACAAGATGAGCATGGTATGGTGACAAGGAACAAAGCCCGACTTGTGGCCAAGGGATATTCACAAGTCAAAGGTTTAGATTTCGGTGAAACCTATGCACCCGTAGCTAGGCTTGAGTCAATTCGTATATTACTTGCCTATGCTACTTACCATGGCTTTAAGCTTTATCAAATGGACGTGAAGAGTGCCTTCCTCAATGGACCAATCAAGGAAGAGGTCTATGTTGAGCAACCTCCCGGCTTTGAGGATAGTGAGTATCCTAACCATGTGTATAAACTCTCAAAGGCGCTTTATGGGCTCAAGCAAGCCCCAAGAGCATGGTATGAATGCCTAAGAGATTTCCTTATCGCTAATGGCTTCAAAATCGGAAAAGCCGATCCTACTCTCTTTACTAAAACTATTGCAAATGATTTGTTTGTGTGCCAAATTTATGTTGATGATATCATATTTGGGTCTACTAACAAATCTACTTGTGAAGAGTTTAGTAGGATCATGGTACAAAAATTTGAGATGTCTATGATGGGGGAGTTGAAGTATTTCTTAGGATTTCAAGTCAAGCAACTCCAAGAGGGCACCTTCCTCAGCCAAACGAAGTACATTCAAGACATACTCACTAAGTTTGGAATGAAGGATGCCAATCCCATCAAGACACCCATGGGAACCAATGGGCATCTCGACCTCGACACGGGAGGTAAATCCGTAGATCAAAAGGTATACCGATCGATGATAGGATCTTTACTCTATTTATGTGCATCTCGACCGGATATTATGCTTTCCGTATGCATGTGTGCAAGATTTCAAGTCGATCCTAAGGAAGTTCACCTTAGGGCCGTGAAGCGAATCTTGAGATATTTAGTTCATACTCCTAAGTTTGGTCTTTGGTACCCCAAGGGATCCACCTTTGATTTAATAGGTTATTCAGATGCTGATTGGACAGGGTGTAAAATTGATAGAAAGAGCACATCAGGGACTTGTCAGTTCTTGGGAAGATCCCTGGTGTCTTGGGCTTCAAAGAAACAAAACTCAGTAGCTCTTTCTATGCCGAAGCCGAGTACATTGCCGCAGGCCATTGTTGAGCGCGCAATTGCTTTAGATGAGGCAAACCCTTAGGGACTATGGCTACAAATTTAGCAAAGTCCCTCTCCTATCACTACAGGAAAAGCATAAATTTTCGTAGGCCGGGATATTTTCGTCGGCCGGCCCACGAAAATACAATGTTATTTTTGTCGGCCCTCGTGACCGACGAAAATGTGGACTATTTTCGTGGGCCATGAAATATTTTCGTCGGTAGGCCGACGAAAATACAAAAGTTATTTTCGTCGGCCTCCAGGCCGACGAAAATGTTGTGTATTTTCGTCGGCCTCAGTCCAGCCGACGAAAATACGTCCTTTATTTTTGTCGGCCTCAGCCCGGCCGACGAAAATAGACGTTTAACGGGCCATTATTTTCGTCGGCCTCACTGAGGCCGACGAAAATAGAGGCCGTTAATCTTCCATCCCGGCCTCACCGCACCTTCTCTCTCTCACTCGTCTAACCTTCTCTCACGCACCCGCCCTCGCCGCCGCACCTTCTCCCTCACGCGCCCGCCCTCAACCACACCGCACCGCGCCACGCCGAGCTGCCTCCCCACGCCGCACCCACTCCAAGCAGCCGTCCCACGCCGTGGCCCCCTCCACCGTTGCCACAGTAATGGTTTTACTTAGTTTATAGTAATTAGTTAGCTAATTTACTTGATATAATGTATAGATTGATAGTTATTCACTTGTTAGTATAAATAGTTAGCTAGTTATTTATATGTAGGATACTTGTAGCATTTCGTTTAGCACATTGATATCACATGGTTAGTATATTGTTTATTATGTAGCTATCGTGCAGTATTCTGTGTTGGTAACCATCGTGTTGTTGTTTCTTTGCAGGTTTTAGAAACATCACTTTATAGTGGAGGTGCTGCCGATTTTTTTATTGACAATAGTAATTTTTGTACATAGGTGTTCTTCCGACTTGACCTTCTCCACCGTTAGCTGGACTCGTACATTATTCTCAGGTATACATTGTTTTCGTAATTTCGGTTAATATGGTCATTTATTATTTACTATATAGTTATTAGTTAATAAGTAGTTACTATTTATTTATTACTTAGTAAGTTCCTCGCCCGCCCGTGAAGAAGAGAGCCCGCCGTCCGTCCGTCCACACCGACGTGGCGTGCCGTGCGCGCGGCCATGGCGTGCCGTGCGCGTGCCGTGGCGGCTGTGGCTTGCCGTGCGCGCGGCCGTGCATGTGCCGTCTTTTGAATGTTATTTATCTTTTGTTTAATTAGCCTTTGAAATGGACGGTGATCGGAGGGTGATGTCTTTTGTTTAATCTCCGAGATATTTTTTAATGTTTAGAGTTCAGTTTTAATCGTTAACCGTAGCGAACCGTATGCGTCACCCGTTCGGGACAAAAACGAAGGACTGGTCAGGTGGCTGTGTGGGACGAGTTCTGGGTGAGTTTACTTTCGTATATAAGCAATTCACTGAATTATTGCTTCTCCTAATCTTACTTTAACTTAACTTCTCCATTGATATGTAGGGGAGGTTCCAATTGCCGAATGAGATCGAGGAGGATCAGGCTCAGTGGGCACGTGTGAAGAGGCACTTTCGGAAGTGCGCTGATAAGGTAATCAAGGATGCCATGTACAATGCTCGCATCGTGGCCGTCAACTACTACTACAAGAAGATAAAGGGGCAGAAAATGAGCAAAGCATTAGGGGCCAATGAGATCTACCTCACAGAGGAGCAGTACCTGGAGAGCGCTGTGGATTGGCTGGTGAAGGACATGGAAGCCTGGAGGTAGTTGGCTAAGAGATGGGCGTCGCCTGAGTGGATTGCAGAGTCCCAGAAGCACCGTACCAACCGTGGCACTGAAGGACCGAGGCACAGGTACGGCGCCGATGGACACCTTGGTACCGCACGTCGCATGGTAAGTATATAAATCAAACTTGTATGTTACATCTATGAAAATTCTATGGTTTAACTCTTCTTTTTCATGCAGGAAGCTGAAAGTGGAGTTGCTCCAAGTTTTATGGAGGTTTACGTCCGTGGTCACCGTGGCCCTGATCCGGCGAACCCTGATGAGCTATGCAGCGAGGCGGCAAGGGAGAAAATGGTAAACAAGTTTGTATTTACGAATTAAATTGCATGTTTTGTGTCTAACTCCAACTCTAACTTTCTTTGCAGAATGCATATGGGGAGGAAATGACTCAACGCCATGGGCCTGATTTCGACTGGATGCATTCAGACTTAGATGCCTCGGCGTTGTACCACAGTGGTGGGGATAGAAAGCATGGCAGGTGAGGTGGTTGTCTTTGATTCGACAATTTCATTAACAAGAATGTGTCCACTTAATGGCTCAACTATGTGTATCATGCAGGTTTGCCTTTGGCACCGGCGTTGTGGAGTACAACAGGACAATAGATCAAGGGAAGGCATCGTCTTCGGCATGGAGTTCTCGCTCCTCCAAGTATGCTCGAGAGGCTCAGCTGGAGGAGGAGACTCGGGCAGCACAGGAGCAGGCTCGAGTAGCGCAGGAGCAGGTCGGACAGCTGACGCAGTATATGGCTTCTTATTTTCAGGTAATTCGTCTATCTCATCACGTGTCATTGAATTCAAAGTATAATGTTGCGATTCTAACATTTTATCCATTTGCAGGAAATGACTACTCGACTCGGCCCTGATATGAACTTGCCGCTTTTCGCCCTCCCTAGGTAACACTATCTGAACACTTCAATTCCATAGCAACTCTTTTTTTATTATCAAAAATGGCTCGCAGGCACAAGGATGGGGACAGTGGCCAGGACAAGCTCCAGCGTCGCAACCATAGTGGACCGGTGTTGGGTGGACGCAGGCACCTCCAGGCACTTGGACGCCTCCACCACCCCAAGGATCGCAGCCAGTCCCGGGATGGGTGCCACCGGTCTCCCAGCCACCGGCGGGCTCTCAGCCATTTCAAGCGTGGATGGCACCGCCACCGACGGGGTGGGTGCCACCACCTCAGGGGTGACCAGCACAACAGTATCCGTGGATGCATGCACAACCTCCTCATCACCATGGATCACAGGTGATGTTCCATGTTTAGTTTTATACAAATGGTGACCAAAACATAGCAATGTATAGGTATAGGGATAGCAAAACACAACCTTATTTGAATGATTGATGAATTGCAGGGTTCAGCGTCACATGCTCAAGGATCGGAGGGTGCTGTCAACGTCCAAGACTTCTTCGTCCATGGTTCTGGAGGCAGTGGCCAAAACTCCCACAGTCCGCAGGAGTGAGTAGTGAGTTTGTTTGAATGTGTATTGATTGTGAATGTTTGAAACTATGGATGTGTATGGCCAACACTCCCACGAAAACTATGTATGGACTATGGACTTATGGACTATGGACTATTTATGTACTATGGATGGTTGTGAATGTGTTTTGTGAATTGTGTATTTTTCTTGTGAATATGTATATGTGAATTGTGATATTGTGTCTTTTGCTGTCAATTGAAAGGTGCACAAAATTCTGTTTTGGGGGGGGGGTATCATGAATTTTCGTCAGCCTGATTGCAGGCCGACGAAAATACTGCCAGCTATTTTCGTTGGCCACCACCGAGGTCGACGAAAATACGGGCCCAGCTATTTTCGTCGGCCACCACCGGGGTCGACGAAAATCAGGCTCCTATTTTCGTCGGCCGTCAGTCGACCAACTATTTTCGTCGGCTTTGGGGAAGCCGGCGAAAATAAATCATTTTCGTCGGTACCGACGTAAATAGTTGCCTATTTTCGACGGCTATTTTCGTCGCTCTGTCGACGAAAATAGTATATTTTCGTCGGTTTACGCTTATTTTTGTGGGTTTTTGGCCCACGAAAATTTAGGTGTTTCCTGTAGTGTATGTGATAATGAGAGTGCTATCCGCATGGCTGATAATCCCGTTGAACACAGCCGCACTAAGCACATAGCCATTCAGTATCACTTTTTGAGAGATCACCAACAAAGGGGGATATCGAGATAGCCTATATTAACACTAAAGAACAATTAGCCGATATCTTTACCAAACCACTAGATGAGAAAACCTTTACCAAACTTAGGAATGAGCTAAACATTCTCGATTCTCAAAATTTTGATTGATACTTTGCACATATAGCTCATTTATATATCTTTGATCATATCTCTTTTATGTCTATGACTAATGTGTTTTCAAGTGCGATCTTATGCTTAGTCATAGAATCATTGAAAGGGAACCGGTATTCTGCATCATTCTCCACTTTGGTATAATCTTCACTCATATTTATTTGTTTGCCATTGGGGAGGAAGTAAAAGGGCTTATATTTCACTCACAGTATCCGTTTTTGGCGATTCATGCCAAAGGGGGAAAAGTATTAGCCCAAAGCAAAAGGACCGCACCACCACCTACGAATTTTAAAAATAAACTTTTCAAATTGGTATCTTAATGTGTTTTCAAAAGGGAGATAAAGTATTAGTATCTTCAAAAATCTGTAAAACCCTCTTGAACACTAAGAGGAGAATTTCATTAAGGGGGAGTTTTGTTCAAGTCAAAGGGAAAGCATTTAAAACAGAGGGAGAAAATTTCAAATTTTGAAAATGCTTCTTTCAATCTTATTCATATACCTTTGACTATTTGCAAAAAGGAATTTGAAAAGAATTTACCAAAGAATTTGCAAAAATAAAACTCGTGGTGCAAATGTGGTCCAAAATGTTAAAATTAAAAGAAAACAATCCATGCATATCTATTGAAATAATTATATTGGTTTATCTTCAAGCAACCTTTGCACTTACCTTATACAAACTAGTTCAATTCTGTACTTATACATTTGCTTTGGTTTGTGTTGGCATCAACCACCAAAAAGGGGGAGATTGGAAGGGAAATAGGGTCAAACCTTTTCCCAAATAATTTTGGTGGTTGAATCGCCCAACACAAATTATTGGACTAACTAGTTTGCTCTAGATTATGAGTTCTACAGGTGCCAAAGGTTCAACACAAACCAATAAAAAGTCCAAGATAGGGTTCAAAACAAAGGAGCAAGAAAACCGAAGGCTGCCCTGGTCTGGCGCACCGGACTGTCCAGTGTGCCACCGGACAGTGTCTGGTGCACCAGAAAGAATCACTCTGAACTGCTCAGCTTCGGGTTTCTGGAAATGCTACTCCGCTATAATTCACCGGACTGTCCGGTGTAGCACCGGACTGTCCGATGTAGCACCGGACTGTCCGATGTGCCAGCGGAGCAACGGCTAGCGCGCCAACGGTCGTCTGCAAAAGTGTACAGTGAACAGTGAATAGTGCGGACTGCGCGCGCAGAGTCAGAGCAGGCGCCAGAAGGCGCACCGGACAGTGAACAGGACCTGTCCGGTGCACCACCGGACTGTCTGGTGGCCCAGCTGTCAGAAGCTCTAACGATCGAGCCCTAATGGTTGGGTGACGTGGCTGGCGCACCGGACAGTGTCTGGTGGCGCATCGGACTGTCCGGTGCGCCCATCGAGAGCAGAGTTCCCCAACGGCCATTTGGGTGGGTGGGGCTATAAATACCCCAACCACCATACATTCAAGGAATCCAAGTTTTCAGCCATTGCATTCAATACAAGAGCTCTAGACTTCACTCTAAGACACAAACAAGAGATCGAATCCTCTCCCAAGTCCGGAATCACTCCAAACATTTAGTGACTAGTGCGAGAGAGATTTTCATGTTCATTTGAGTTCTTGTCGCTTGGATCGCTTTTCTTCTTCCTCATTTCTTGTTCCCAAGTAATTTGTAATCAAGGCAAGAGACACCAATTGTGTGGTGGTCCTTGTGGGGACTAAGTGTCCCAATTGATTGAGAAGAGAAGCTCACTCGGTCTAAGTGACCGTTTGAGAGAGGGAAAGGGTTGAAAGAGACCTGGTCTTTGTGACCACCTCAACAGGGAGTAGGTTTGCAAGAACCGAACCTCGGTAAAACAAATCACCATGTCATCCGCTCTTATTTGCTTGTGATTTGTTTTGGCCCTCTCTTTTGGACTCAATTATATTTCTAACGCTAACCCCGGCTTGTAGTTTTGCTTAAAGTTTATAATTTTCAGATTTCGCATATTCACCCCCCCCCCTCAAGGCGACTTTCAGGACTCGATCGTCCAGTCCGCCTCGCAGACTTGCTCGCATAGGGGACATGGTCGCCTACTCCTGCTCGCAGACTTGCTCGATGAGGGACTTGGTCATCCGCTCCGCCTCGCTGACTTGCTCGACGGGGAACTTGATCGGATGGGTCGTTCTTTGGGAGTTTCTTGGGCTTTATTTTGGCACCCCATCCCTAGTTGCCCAACAGCAGCCCCCGAGCCTCTACGCAACTCTTCGGAGTTGTGTAGACGCTTTCGTCTGGAACCGGTTTTTTCTTGGTGCACACAAGCACATCTGGTAGATGTAGCCCCTGAGCCCTTGAGTAATTTGTGATAACTGCTCGGGGGTTTACTGGGATAATTCTGCAGTGTAGGGCAGACCATTTCGGTCGTGGTCGTCACACGCTGAGCGTGAGCCGTTCTGTTATTGTTTCTAACCTGCTCACGACCGACGTTTGGGAAGCATGAGCGCATCTGCTAGATGCAGCCCTCGAGCGATTTGTGAAGACTGCTTGGAGTCGGTTTTTGATGGTGCCCTATGTAAGGCTCGAGCTCATCTGCTTAAATGTTGAACCGTTGTTTCCATGGGTGATTTTTCCGGTTGTTACTTTTCCCTTTTTGGTGCACACGTCTTCCCTTAGGTCGACTTCTGTTGGAAGTCTTCCTATGTGGGGAGGGTCATCCCCCTCCGATCTAGTCGGCACGGGGAGGTAGGGCGTCGAGCTGCTATTGGGTTATCCAAGTGAGATCCTCCCTCCCTCCGGTAGGGTTAGGTCTTGGCGAGCGATCCCTTTGGGGGCATATCATCAATTACTTCCTTATTTGATCCCGTTCTGGCCCTCTGGTCGGCATGGCCGATCAAAGAGGGGCCTTATAGCCACCTTATCAATCGGATTTTCGTAGGAGAATTTGAGGTACGACCTTGGACGTGGTGCCGAGTGAATGACCTATGCGCTGGTCATCTAGCCTGTGACTCGCTGGGAGTTTATTCGGTCCACCCCTCACTCTACGTGTCAAGTTGGAGCACGATTTGGTTTTTACCTGGCTGGCATGACGTATCCATTAGGGGCGGTCGCGGGAGCCGACAGAGTCGAGTGCGGATGGGAAGCGCGCGGACGAGGAGCGACGCCAGAGTGCAGATGGAGAGCAAGGAGATGGAAGGGAGCTCAAAGTAGCCCAGGAGGAGGAGGAACACTGGAAGGAGACTCGCGCCCACGATGGTCGGGCACAGGAGGGCGAAGATGCAACGGTACACGATGCCGATCTAGTGTGCACGGGATAGGAGGAGCGCACGTGACGCCGATGGCAGCCAAAAAGTGCCAAACCCTAGAGGGAGGACCGACGCCAGGTCGAGGGGGGCTAGAGTCGTGCTCTGGTCCCACGAAGACGTGACATGTTTCAGTCCCACCCGGCTGCGATGCATGTTAATGTTGGACAACATTTTATATTAAAAAGAGTATAAAGACTTTTATGTAAAAGAGACGATGGTGAAAACGAGGACAACTAGTGCCTTATAATAGTAGAGATAGAGAAGAGATTGAGAAATATTGGAATATCTCTATAGGGCTGGGCCAAGTCAGTCTTGAGGTTGGAGGTTGCGGTAGGGGTTAAATTTAGGGTTGGGCTGATAGTTTAGAAGTAATCTTAGACACAAATTTTACAAATACAGAAATTTTACAAATACCTAGCAGTCGCATTGTTCGTCTGTTTATAGAATCAAGCTCATGTATAATCATGTGTGAAATAACATTTTTACCTCTCCATTTTATATAGTAATGCTTCATATTCGTAGGTGTGTATATTTATGATATTTTACCACACATGTCATGGGCCTTTTGTTTATGATATATTGTGCCACGCATGTCATCGGCCAGGGATCTTTTTTTACGCCGTTGCTCGCAACGCCAAAAACGTGTTATCTCCTCCGTGCCTTTGATTCACACGTCGAAATAGAGATAAAAGGATAAAATAAAATTTGCAGCAACCTATATATAAATATATTTTTTTTTCAACAAAAAAAAACCCCTCGCCGCCAACTCGGCATCAACCATCATCAGGGGCTCGAAACCTCCCGTCCAAACGAGGCGAACGAGCATGCGGCTTCATTGCCGGGGCCAGGCGCCGGAGCTTTGTCCTGACGTGGCGAGGCGAGAGCACCCAATCAGCTCGAATTTTTTGTATTTTAGCCCCTAAACAGAAGTAAATTCACGTTTAGACCTAAAAAAATTTTAAATGCAGTTTTAGACCCTTAGCTCGGCGCCATAGCCTGTGGCGCCGAGCTAACACAGCTCGGCGCCACAGGCTGTGGCGCCGAGCTGTGACGTGGCCGCAACGGCTAGTTGCGTCCAGGGCTGACCTGGCGCTGACGTGGCGGCGGCGCGGCCTCGTAGCTCGGCGCCACAGATCTTGGCGCCGAGCTACGAAGTCCTATAAAAACCCCCGCGCGGCTGGCCGAGAGCAGCTCATTTCATCCCATTTCCAAACTTCGTAAAAATCTCCTGGATTCAAATATTTGAGTTGGTTCACTTCGTAGACCAAGGTATGATTTCGAACTGATTCGTTTTGTATATTAGGTTGTTAGTTTAATAATTTGTATACACTTATTATATTATCATTTCGATTATTAGTTTGTGTAAACTTATTATAAAGCATAATAGGTACAAGTGATAATTATAATCGTTTATTAGATGAAAGACATGTACCGAGAGGCGTTGTGGCAGAAGAGAGGTCGTCCTCGGGAGTTATATCCGGACGTATCTAGTAAGGATGCTCCTGTTCCTCCTAAACTCCCCGTGCCTAACTGTGACTGTGGCAGACTGGCTTGGGTACATCAATCACAACATCCAGACACGGCTGCTCGCTGCTACTACCTTTGTGGCACTTTGGACGTACGTAGCTTATGACTTGTCACTTAATTTTGTTCGCATTCATTATTTTGTAAATATGTAATAGTGCATCTTTCCATTATTTTAGGGACATCAGAGGTGTTTCTTTTTCCAGTGGATCGATGGTCCTGATAAATTCGACCCTCGATATCTTCTTTTCGTTAATTGGTTGAGTGGAAGGACCAGTCATGAGCGTTTTAAGCGTTGGGTACCTCCTCCCCCGAATCCTCCACCAATGACGGATGCGGAGAAGGAGGTAGCAACAGAAAGACGGATGGACTCACCGCCTCGATGCGATTGTGGAGACCGTGCTGTCATCGACGAAGACCATGACAAGCAGTTCTGTTGTCCGAACATTGATTATGTGAGCCCATTCCTACGTTAAATGTATGAACTAGTTTTTATTTACAATAAATTACTAATTTTTTCTCCTGCAGCCATACGGGTGGCGTAAGTGTCGTTTCAGAGAGTGGTTGTATGGTCCTTTGTCCCATTGGCCAGAGCCAGAGGTAAAGGAAAAGAGATACATGGGGTGGGCGGCTGAAGAGGTCAAATTTGATCCAGTACTCTGCAAATGTGGTATTGAAGCTAAGTATGGATTAGTTCCTTCGGAGCTTGGTGTTGGATATTTTTGTGGACATATGGTCGATTACGATGAGGTTGGTATTTTTTTTTGCACGAGATATAATGTTATAGCGGTACTTACTATTTTTTTTAGGAGACGAGGAAATGCAGTTGGGAGAGTTACGACGACAAAGGAGAGGTGATGCGCACAATAGAGTCCAAGAGAATAATGGGACAGAAGATGCGTTGTGGATCTCAGCTCGTCGATTCGTACATTAACGATCGCATACGCGACATGCGTAGGGAAGCAAAATCTGCCTTTTATGATAGCCCGAAGCGTGCAGAGTATAGGAGGTTGAAGGCGGCTGATGAGAAGAGAGCACAGGATGCAAGGGAATGGGAAGCGGCTCAAGCCGAGAAACAGATGTTGGATAATCTTGCTGATCGCCTCAAGGGAAGTAAGTGAGATGAATGATATTATAATTATGTTAGTACAATTTATTTATCCTGACTTTGCTAACTTAATTTTCTCATTATATTTGCAGAGATTGGAAGCGGCGTAAACTATTTGGCCGATGAGGCGCATGCGAGATATGTTCAGGATAAAATGGCAACGATGGAGGAGGAGGACGACGACACATCTAGATTGAGTGAGCTTATCGCCCTCGCAGAGGCAGGATTACATGAAGAAGAGGAGGACGACATGTCAAGGTTGAGTGAGCTCATCGCACTAGCTGAGGCAGGATTACGTGCTCAAGAGGAAGAGGATGAGTTTATGTCACAGGCCGCCGCAGAGGTAGAGGCAGCTTATTACAAGAAGAAGGCTGATGAGGCTGAGGCTGAGGATGAACTATTCTCCCAAGCTGCAGATGAAGCAGAAGCCAATTATTACAAAAGAACTGGTGACAAGTGTGATGCAGGACAATGCAGCAAGTGGAATGAGGTTGTTGTTGAGGATTGCGCGACGGATGACTCCGAAGATGAGTTACTCATAGATTGTGATTCAGACTGAAGAATTGTAGCCTATTATGTAGTATTTACGTATCAAAAATAATTTAGAACTCTAAAGATGCGTTACTTATTGCTTATTATGTTTTTTTACAGTTCACAAAAAAAATTTGCAAGAGTTCCCCTTGTTTTATTAACAACCACAGTTCAAATAATCACATATTATAAGACATATAAGCATTTCAACATATAATACATCACAAAATAACATCGAATATAAAAACATCCACAGAACATAGTTCTTCATACAATGTCCACAAACAAAGTCCAAAATACAAGTTCCACAATACATAGTCCAAAACACATAACATAGTTCACAACGTCTCCAGCATAAGTCCAAATCACACAGTCCAAATCAACGCCTCCTAGTCTTACCCTTGCCCTTGGCCCCAAGAGCGTCGGTGCCTGGAGTGTAAGGGTCTCGTGGACGCCTTCTACGTGGTGTCAGCTGTGATGCCTGAGTTGTAGGAGCATCCTGCAACTGAGACGGTCCAATCTCCACCTGACCTGCGGCGCCAGCGCCAGCGTCGTCGTCGTCGTCGTCGTCGTCGTCGTCGTCGTCCTCGTCGTCCTGGGCCACGTTCTCAAACGTGTCCCGCGTCGATCGCGACGAGCTGAGTCCTGCTGTAGATGGTCCAACTGCAGAAATGGGAGGCTGAACGTCCTGCTGCATACGAGGCACAGGCAGCTGCACGTCAACGCCCGCTAGAGACCGGCATCCACACCGAGCCGCTGCTCGACGAAGACGACGTGATACCCTCTGTAATCGAAAAGTTAGTTAAAGACATATGTTACAACATACAAATAAACAAGTTTTCTTTTAGACATTGATACTCACTGATAGTAACGATAGCGTAGTAGTATCTGAAGTTCTCTGTGAGATACGCTCGAGTTCAACAACAGATACGAGCATAGAGTTTCCCTATCACAAGTTAAGACATTAGGATGCTCAAAACTAGACATAAAACATTGAATTGAAATCTCTAATTTTAGTATAGAAATAGTTACCACTCTATCAAGTATTGGAGCAGCCTCAATTTGGGTCCCGTGCCGAGCAGCTATGTCGAAAGCTGTGTCTTCGTCGTCTGACGATTCTTGCTCGGCGTAGTCTGCAGCTGTCCACTGTCCCTTCAGCTTGCACCTAGTCACACCAGAATACCAAATCAAATACCTCCGGAAGTTGTAGTTTGTGTGCGCCTGGTCATTCTCATAGTTAAGATCCCCCTGCTGGTCCCATTCATCAATGTAATCACGATGGTGCGTCTCGAAGTCCGTGACCTTCTTTTGTCTCTGTCTGTCGAACCTGCAAAAGTTTGAACCATATATTAGCGACTAACTGATATTTCAATTATTAGTTAGAATAACAAGTGCATGTAGTAACTCACTTATGAAGTTGTATTGAAGTCGAGAATGGCTCCACTGGATACGGTTGCCAAGTCACCTGCAAAAGTTTTAGAAAGCCCACGTAAGCACGCTGGTGTCGTGCGATAAAAGTAGAAAGGACATGTACAAAGATAAAGGAGACAACTCACCATCGAAGGAGTAAGTGCGTCGAGCTCGTTTGAGTACTCCACGTAAGCACGCTGGTGTCGTGCGAATGGCTCCTCGACCTGGTCCCATCGGTAAGCAGCCGTGGGCTTAAGCCGATGTCCGGCTACCACGAACCACTCACGAGGAGGAAACTCTCTGGGTCGCCCGACGGGTATGTGTGCCCACATCCACAGCTGTAGTAGGTACACACATCCACCTAAGCTGGCGGTCCTCGACGAACGACGACAAGCCTCGCAAAGTTGCCTGTACAGGAAGGCCAACACTGCTGAAGCCCAGCTGTAACCTCCGGTCGTATCCCAGTCAGTCAGGCAGGGCAGAAACATCCATGACGCGCTGTCGCCTGTCGCGTCTGGAAAAAGAACAGAACCAAAGAGATGGAGAATCCAAGCTCGACAATGGTATCCAACCGTCTGCTCATCTGCACCAGGTGGACACTGCCCAAAGGTCTGCCTAAGCCAGGTCAGTGGGACTCCGGTGTTGTGGCTACCTCTTAGCTCATCCGGAAGCAGTGTCCCAAGAAAGGCCTCCACCCTCTGCCTCCAACCGCCTGGTGATGCCTGACCGGTCACTGGACGACCCATAATGCTGAGACCAAGAATCTTCTGGCAATCTTCAAGCGTCACGGTCATCTCACCGCAGGGAAGGTGGAAAGTGTGAGTCTCTGGCCGCCACCTATTGGAAGACAAACGAATACAAAATCATTAGTATGCAAAGTAGATTATATAAGTTGAGAGGTAAACAAATATAAATGTCAATACTATTCACTATAAAACAACTAGAGAAGTCTTTACCTGTCGACCAGAGCCGTCAACGCCGCTGGGTTGAAAGTGGGCAGCCCACGGCGGACCTGGTACGATAAGACGTCCAAGCCAGCCCTCTGTAGGAGAGGAGTGTACCTCTCATCGTACCTCATCTCCTCCAGAAACCGGTCGTGGGTCCGGACCCGCAGAACGGGCAACACCTATCAATCAAAAGAAATTTCGTTAGTCAAATATAGGTCGCATATATTAATTCGAAAATTTAATTTATGTACAAAATATTACCTCTCCCTCTGCGGTGAGACGGCCCCTGTGGTGCTCGTCGTAGTGAGGGTCCAGCAAGTGGAACTGCGCCATCCTGCAAATTAAGATATCAACATATTAGAATATAACTTGTGTACAAAGTGTAACAAAAACATCGACATATTAGAATAAAATTTGTGTATAAAAAAATATATCACACCTGACTAAGTGTCCAAATGCATGTACGTGAGTTGTGGCCAAGTCTACCGCATTTTCCGCATTCATTCTGCTCTGGGTCCACGAGAAAGGGGGACGCTCGACCTCTCCTACTGCGACCGGAAACCTGATCCATAACCATGTTGCACCGGCTCCTTTTCCTACTACCACGTTTGTCCCATCGATGCGCTGGATCAGCAACGTATACCGGACCGGTGTACGTTGGCCATTGTGACTCATCAAGAAATGGCTCAAAACGAGGGCTCCAGGTACGTACTAAGCTCTCTACACTGAACTCAGAAGGTATTCTGCTCTCAAATGCAAAGTTACGATGACGTGCGGCCGCAACATAATGAGAACATGGAAAATGGTATTGTCTAGGTTTACCACATCCGCACCAGAATGCATCAAGTAACACGACATGTGTCCTCGAAGGTCGAACCTCACCGTCGGAAGTTATGCCGCCTAGTGTTGTTACCTCGTATTTACCCAGCTCCTCATCAAAGCATTGTACCTCATGTCTATGGGCACGTTCCTTTGCATTATTAAGGTGTGATGTTGGTTTAGGTGCCCATCTCTGCCCACGGGTCTGCATTGCCTTGGCCTGCGCGTGTCTATCATTAAACCAAGCCACAAGCCTATAAAAAGTGAATGTTACTATAGCATTGACTGGCATGCCCCGTATACCCTTGAGCACACTGTTAAATGACTCGGCCATGTTGCTAGTCTGAAACTCGAACCGCCAGCCACCTTCGTCGTAGGCCCTTGTCCATTTCTGTGGTTCCCGCAGCAATCCAGCAATCCAGTTCTTACCTTCAGCATTTGTTGCATCTTTTAGTTCCTTCAACTTATCCTCGAAAAACGAAACCTCCAACTGACGACAGACCTCCTCAAAAAGGGGGAAGTTAGCCTTGCTATGATCCTTTCGAAGAAGATTTTCTGCTAGATGTCGAGTGCACCATCTGTGGTGCATGGGTGCGTAGCCAGAAATCTGCTCTTGCACTGCATTAAGAATACCTTGGTGTCTGTCAGATATGACACCAACCTCGCGTCCAGGGCCTACGACATGGATTCGTACAAGCCGCAAGAACCAAGACCAACTATCTCTGTTCTCCCTCTCCACCAAAGCAAATGCCAAAGGAACCAGTGAGTTGTCTGCGTCGCATGATATGGCAACCAACAATGTGCCCTTATACTTCCCAAGCAGAAAAGTACCATCAATAGAGAGCACGGGACGACAATGCCTGAAGGCCTCTACACACTGCGAGAAACACCATAAAGCACGATAAAATATCTCTTTGCCGTTCCTCCATTCATTAGGTTTGGGGATGTACTCGTAATGCATGCCTGGGTTTTTTGCTTTCATTGCATTGAACAATGCTGGTAACTTCTCATAACCCTCCTCCCAATCCCCGTATATCATCTTCCATGCTCGCTGCTTTGCCCTCCATGCCTTCCCATATTTGATCCTGTAACCAAACAGCTCCGAAGTCATGGTCATAATTGACTTCACCTTCAAGTTTGGCTGACCCTTCAATATCCCCAATATCCTTTTCGCAATCAGGGTAGATGTCAACTGACGATGCTTAGAGCTCAGCTCTGTCTGGGCACAAGTGTGTGGACCTACAATTTTGGTGATCTTAAACTTTCCGGTGTCCTTCTGCCTTCGGGCACATACCCTCCAATTACATTCTGGCACCTCGCACACAACAGTGTAACGACGCTGTGCATACGAATGCCTCACCTTGAACGGCCTCTTCCGGTTCACAGAATATTCCTGTAGCCATCGTCTCAGTGTAGGCAGATCCTTGAAAAGTAAGCCAACCTTAATCTCAATGCTGTCGGCGTTATCCGGAGCCTCTAGCAGTTCATCGTCACGTCCTTCAGCATACGCACGGGTGGAATGACTTAAACTGCTAAATTCATGTACTGCAGGGTCTCGCTCCGGACACAAACGTCTTATGAGTTCAATTTCTTGCTCGGTCATTTCTTGAACCGGACGGTCATCATCAGAATCTACGGCCCGTGCAGCCTCATATGGCTCCTCCTCATCCTCAATCTGAACATCAACACTATTGGATGCCCTGCATATGTTGTCCATATTATATGACACAGGCACATCAATCTGAACATCAGCATTATCGATATGTGGAGATCCTGCATCGGGTCGGAGCAAGAAAAACCACATTAAAAGTTTAATCAAACGTAATAATGATGGATACGAACAATGTGTCGAAGACACTTACTAGGATGATCGTGAACTGGATCCTGGGACAATGGGATCTCTTGGGGGGTACCACCGCATTAGAAGCCCCACAAATCCCATACTCGTGCGGACCCGATTGAGCATCGGGCACAACAACGACTTCTTCATGAAGCTCTACCAAAGGAGCTTCAATACGAGATACATTTGGCA
Organism: Zea luxurians; assembly: GCA_029449295.1. Lineage (NCBI taxonomy): Eukaryota > Viridiplantae > Streptophyta > Magnoliopsida > Poales > Poaceae > Zea > Zea luxurians. The sequence continues at coordinate 6,411,685 of JAOPSE010000084.1, forward strand.
TTTGTGGAGACAACCCGACTGGACCTCCGCAATGACTAACAGGTAACTTTTGAACAACCACATCCAAACATGGTGGAACCATCGTCTTCACAATTCTTAAATAGATCACCCAATCATCTTCTGAGGTAATGGAGATCAACCGTCGGACAACTGTTCCATATGTAATATGGGACAACAAACCCTGAATTGATATTCTAGGGTCGTTTATGTCGCAACTAATCTCCTCACAAGCTCGAGCCAAAAGCTGGTCAAAAGTTGGTCTTTCAACGAACAACATGGTCACGATCTTCATACCATCAAAAGTAACACTCCCATAAGCATCTATCTCCACCCTTCCTCCATGGTATAGTGTTACTAGGCTGTCCATCTATTGTAAAAATGGATTACTAACTCAATAATGGCTATATACTTAAGCCTACTAACTTACTAAGTAATAAATATATATTAACTAATAACCCTATAGTAAATATTAAATGAACACATCAAACGAAATTACATAATCTATAAATAATGTACGAAAACTATGTATACCTGAGAACGCGTACGAGTCCAGCTAACGGTGGAGAAGGTTAAGTCGGACGAACACCTACGTACAAAAAAACCAATTGTCAGTAAAAAATTTGGCAGCACCTCCCCTGTAAAGTGATGTTTATAGAACCTGCGAATAAACGACAACACGATGGTTGCCAACACAGAAAACATGTAATATCAATGCGCTAACTATTTTAATAAAATCACTACGAATTTACTAAACACTAACAATATGCTAAGCACTAACAAGAAACTAGCTAACTATTTTAATAAACACTAACAACAAAATTACTAACTATTTACTAAACAATAAACAGTTTACTAACTATTTACTAACTTTTTACTAACTATTTACTAACAATTAACATTAACAACAAAATTACTAACTATTTACTAAACAATAAACAGTTTACTAACTAAGAAATTAAAAAAAAATTACCGGCGGCAAGGCACGGGCCGGGGCGGTGGCGAGCACGGCGGGCGGCGGCGATTTTCCGGAGCTCGGTGGCGAGCAGGGCCACGGCGGCCGCCGGTGGCGAGCAGGGTGGGCGGGCAGGCCGGCCGGGCGGAAGGCGGGCAGGCCGGCGGCGGAGCTCGGAGCTCGGAGCTGGGCGCCCTCGCCGGAGCTGGGCGCGCGGGCAGGCTGGGCGGACGGCGGCGGCGGCGATTGCAGGCTGGGCGGGCGCGATATCAGTGAAAAGAACAGAGAGCGCAAGCAAGGAGAAAGGTGGCCTGCGGCGGTTATTTCCTAGCTCGGCGCCAAGATCTGTGGCGCCGAGCTAGGTGCCACGCAGGCTGCCAGGTCACGATGCTCGGCGCCACAGGCTGTGGCGCCGAGATGTGTTAGCTCGGCGCCACGGCCTATGGCGCCGAGCTAAGGGTCCAAAACTGCATTTAAAATTTTTTTAGGTCTATACGTGATTTTACTTCTGTTTAAGGGCTAAAATACAAAAAATTCGGCCAATCAGCTCTACTGAGAAAGTCAGCTGTTGCACTGTACACTGGAGTACCCACCTTTTGTTTCCTCCGAACTGCACTGGGACTGGGATTCAGTCGTCCTTTTGCCGTCTCGCGAAATGCTCGGTTTTCAATTCGAAAGCTTGAGAACGGTTTGAACACCGGCGCGCGCGCGCGGGCGGCGAGCAGCGACCTTTTTGCATGCCGGCAGGACGACGAGCGTGAAAGGCGCCCAATCAATCGCTCGATCCTTTACCCTTTGGAGACAATCATCACCCAATCAGGCTTCGTGACTATCTCTCCTACGCACCCCCATAATAATATTCAAACTCCAGTCTGTTTTGGATAAACTACGGAGTAGCAGTGCTGCCACTTATCACCGCCTTCTTCTTGACTTCAGTGATCGGTGTGGTCTGTCCAGTGTCCATGCAGTGCTACAGCAGAATTGAATATAATGGAGTCGTCGACGTCGAATGGCTCTCTCCTTCCTTCCTTTGTTGGCCTGATCTGAATAATGGATAGCTCTGGATTCCTGGAAAAGTGTGTTTAATTTGCGTGCCGCCAAAAGAAAGCCCATCCTGCATGCATCGTGGTCGTGGACCACTGAATTCGAAAACCAGAACCACCATTCATGCCAAAAAGAAGGAGAAGAAGAAAACGACGACGAAGAACGACGACAACGAAAGCACGTGGAAAAGACCGAGGAGAGAGAGGGAGGATAACCGATGCAAGATTAAAGGGGGGTAGTAGTAGGTTAAAAGGAGAGAACAAAAAGAGAGGAAAAGATGCAGCAGCTAGCATAGCATGAAGGTTGGTTTAGTTTTTATGCTGTCTGCTCGAGCGAGCTGAGCTTTACGCTTCTCTCCCGCCGCTTTTTCATGGGGACAAGTGCAACTAACCGCCTTTTTTTTTATCTCGAGGCCTCACTTAGCTAGCTTTGTCCACCTCCGTCGTCGTCGTCGTCCCTCCGGGCCGGGCGACGGATCAGAGACGATCGTGCATGTTTGTTGGGCATTTCAAATTCCGCCCCGGTGATCGATGGACACTAGCAAAATACACAGTGGCATTGTTTAGCTCTCGGAACGCTTTTGCATGTTGAGTAGTAACAGGGCTAACAGCCATCAGAGCACGATCGAAGCTGGCTGCAGTGTGCCTGTGTGCATGGACCGCCATGATGTACAAAGACGACGTACCATGCGTCAACGTGTATATATATATATATATATATATGTATCGACATCGTGCACGCGTACTAGCTACACCGTTCACGTACGATCGAGCAGCCCGCCGGTGGGTCGACGACACGACGTCTCGTCGTCCCTGTGCTGTTGGCTGAATTGAACGTACGTACGTAGTACTCCGTACTAGTTAGCTAGACCACCGGCCGGACACAACAGTGTATGTATGGTGCGTCGGTCCGGGTCGTCGTCAGTGTGGGCGCCAGCATCTTCTTGCATTGCGTACTGCATCAGTTGCAGCACAGCTAGTTAGCGACGCGTACGTACGCGTACGACGCACGATATGATGTGGTGGCAGGGCCACGCACTGCCAGTGATCGCCATTCCCTAACCACCGGGCCCTCTCGACCTCGATCTCTAGCTACCTGCTGCTAGCTATATACGTACGTACGTACATACACGACGAAACAGCTACCGTATAGACAGACTGCGTACGTACGTACATGCTAGCTAGCTCCTTGGATCAACACGACGACCACCGCCCGGCATATTCAGCTTGCCTTCCTTTGATCGAGTGCAGACTGCAGACTGCAGAGTACACATGCATGTATCTTTGAATCGACGACAGCGTCCTACTACTACCTGCTAGTGCTACACGAAGGAGACGATACTACTACGACAGTGCCGAAGGAAGAACCAGCAGTACGTGCGTGCGTGCGTGCGTGCCGACGGATCATTTTTTTCGTACGGACACGATCGACGACGGTCCGTACACCGTATACTACGAGACGACGTCGGCGTTCGTTGGTGGTGGTAGCTTGGTACGCGGTGCAGGTATCATCGATCGCAACACCTAGCCAGCTCTCTGCATGCATGCATGCAGCTCACCTGCCGGCGGCTAGCTGGTGCTACCGATCCAAAGTACATTAGACAAGCACACGTACACACGTAACGTAACGTGGATTGACCAGCAGCCAGTAGGAGTGGAGTGGCATCACACACCTACGTATCTAGCTAACTGGCTAACCGAAACGGCGTACCCTCGGCTCGATCCATGGATGACGCCACATGACATAAACTAAGCACAACTATTACCTCTAATATGTGTATCACGTACTACTACTTGTTAGTGACACCGTTTATGACTCTTAATTGTATGCATATGCTGAATAATTAATGGACGAGAGAAGAGAGTGTGAAGGACCTCTTTGAAGGGTAAGCGAGCTAAGCTGGCCTTAGCTTTTGGGCCAGTGCTGGTGCAATTAAGCAAACATACAGTAGAGCTCTTAAGAGCTAGCCACTCCGACTGAGAAAACAGAACAAACAACAGTAGAAAAAGGCTAAAAGCTACGGGTCGATATATTTTTACGGACGAATTCGGTTATCCATCACATGCGCTATTTTTAGCGTGGCGGTTCCTTAAGAAAACCGTCACTATAAATCGTACAAGCGGTTTCTTAAAGAAAACCGTAGGTAGAAATCCATAATTTATATTGACGGTTTTATTAAGTAACCGCCACTAGAAATCATTTTTATCCTTAATTTTTCGAGTTTTTTCAAACGACCTCTTATGATGAAACCACTAAAATAAAAGTTACAGATCTCTAATAGTTATGAAACTTTGTACTTGACAACTTTTTTATTTGAACTTATTTCGGTTCTCAAAAACTGCATCTAAATTTGTCAAATTTAAAATTCAAATTTGTAAACGACCTCGGATGAAAAAAGTGTCAAAATGAAAGTTGTAGAACTTCAAAAATTATTCAACTTTGTAGTTGACAACTTTTTTATTTGAATTTATTTACGGTCTCAAACAAACAATTTACACTCAGTTGGTTGTAATATGCGAACAACAAAACTACAGACTAGACGTAAATCATGTCATAGGCGGAGTGGTAGCGGAGGGTACACGTAAGAGTGAGATCATGAGTTCGGTTCGATTTCTAACAATCACGTAGCTTGCGAAAAATGCCCTGACTTGCGACGGAGACGGGTGGGATGAGGTCCTCCTTAAATATTGTTTTTGCTGTTTTTAAAACCCGTTTAATGTTTCTAAAAATAATTTTCACTAGCGGTTTTATTATCTAACCGTCAGTAAAAATTGATTTTTACTGGTGGTCCTCAGTTACCCGTCTGTAAAAATAATAATTTTTACTGGCCTCTAGCACCGACGATTCTAAGAAACACGACAATAAAATTAGGTTTATAACCCACTATAGAGCTTCTGTATACTAATGAAATATGCATGGCTCTATGCATCTGTTAAATCAGGTTGTGTGTGCATGTTGGTGATAGATGTGCACGGGCGTGTTAGACGACGTTAGTTAACTTAAAAACACACGGCCGGGGCATGGCATGGCATGGCAGCTCCGTTCTATACTAGTAAGTAGCTTCATTGATAGCAGCGCAGTGCAGCTATGTCGACGCAGAGCTAGCTGAGCAATTGAGCGTCGATCGATGACCTCTCCCTCTCTCTCTTCACATCACGTGCCGCGTCGCAGGTCTCCATGAACAGCGGTCACCTGCTGCTTCCCGGCCTCTCCATCATCCATGGCCAGATCTGGCGCAGGCGTTTACTCTTCCTCCCTACGTACGTGCATCGCGCTGCCCATTAATGAAGCCGTGTGGTCGCCGCACTAGCTAGAACCTCGGTCCGGTCCCCGGCCGCGGCCAGGCCACCTTGTCCGGCGCGGCCACACGTCTACATGTATCGCCGCTTTCGATCTTTCAGGACGACCCTCGCTCTGAGGCTCTGAATAAAGAAAATGTTACAATATGATGCCGCTTTCAAACAAATTAAAGAAATAAATACCATGAAATTTGTAGGGTCCGTATGGATTTATAGAAGATTAAAAGTTATTGGATCTCGTGAAAACTTCAGTCCATGTGTGTCGTGTTCCTGTGTTTTCTTTCCATTTCATGTATATAGTGACGCTGAAAGCATTCTTTTAGAGCATTTCTAGTAGTTTTATAAAAAAACTCTCTAAAGACAAATGTGAGGAGTTGCTAAATGATAGTAGAGTTTAAAAAAGTATATATTCTCCGGTAGTTCTCAATTTTAGCTATCAAATATTTTAAAATATGTCCGTTAGAAACTTCTCTCGCTCTCACGTTCTAAAAAGTTTTATATTCTTCTCATCAAATATGATATTGTTCTTGTAATGGTTCTAAAATTCTGCGTACAAAACAGACGCAAATCTCTATGATTCATCGATTCCAAACATGACCTAAATTGCAAATTACAGAAATAAAAAGTGTAACATGCAGCAAAATTCTTTTCCACGTAGTAGCCTGAAGCTTATTAATAAAAAAATAAAAGTAAATAAAAACAGAACACATAAAACACTAACTTTGCACGAAAAAAGTGCTTTGAGAAGTCCCTCTCGGGTTGCCAAATGTAGAGACAAGAAAGGATAAAATAGCAACTTCTTAAATTTAGCAACATCGTTTAGGGTATCATTGGAGACGTGTTTTTTCTAATAACTTCTTAAACTGAGATTTAGAAACTTTTTTACATAACAGTTGGAGATGCTCTTAGAGCAGTTAAGTTTGGCATGGGAGTTGGGGTTGAAATGAGCCGAGCCGGTGCCACGGCTCATTCAAGTAACGACTCGTTTATGTGGCGATCCTCAAATATAAGCTTGGCTCGGCTCGTTACTGACACGCAAGAAGTAACACGCGAGCTGGCTCATCGAGTCTATCTATAAGCGTGAACTCACCCAACACATTATAATATAAAATCACAAAAATAATTTAAGTAACATACTTTAATTTGGTAAAATAAATACATTACTAATATAACATAGAAAAAAATTAATTTTACTTAGTAATCTTAAATAACATAAACTAAACATCTATTTGGTACTAATACTATATATTAATTAAAATTTTATGTAATAAATTGTTGTTGTGTCAAGCTATGAGGTAGCTCAACCGCAGCGAGACAAGCAGAGATGGCTCCTCCTTTTTTCGAGACATAAAAATAGCCTCGGCTAGAGCTGGTTCTAAACGCTGAGTCGAGACGAACGGCTGGGTGCTCAGAGTTTTTCTTTCAAATCTACATGGGAGAAGCGGAGGAGCACGCGCGCGCAAACACCTCCGCTCCGCTCGACCGCTCCGCTCCCCGCTAGCTGTTCTCCTATGGAATTGCTCCTGCAGTTGACGCGCGGTGAAAAAACCGGGAGGGGAGGACAGCAATGAGGATTAGTTAACCAGAGAGGTGGACAGCCGGCGTGGGTAATCTTTTTTGTACTAGGCGCCGTGGGATTTATGGCGATCCACCCAGATTAATTAACCTCGTTCGTCTGACCAAGTCGTCGCTGCCGTTGACATGTTGGGCATTGGGCGTGCACGCACAGCTCACAGTCACAGCTGGCCTCTCTGCTGCCTCTATTCTACTACCTTGAGATTCACCTTCACCTGCACAGCAGCCAGCTTCGGCATTCGAGCGCCGTCAGATCTATGGAGCCTCACCTCAGATTTTATTCAATCGTGGTAGCAGACCCCGGAGCTGTAAAACAAAAAAAATTCTGTTTCATTTTGAATTAAAGCCAACTGTTTGTGATAGCTCTACGTAGTTAGGGATGAAAACGGTCGGAAACGGTATTTTTTTCGGTAATCACTTTTTACTTTAATTGTGAGTAAATAGGATATAGAATATACAATACAAATTTGTATTCTTGTTTTTAACATCCATCTTGTTAAGATTCATAAAAGATAAACCTCAAATTCATCCTATATTTTCTTAAATAATAGATATAAACTTCGGTATGGATTCCGAAATAAATTCGGTAATTTTTTCAACTTTTTATGTTGTAGGGAGAAAATAATACATAAAACAATGTATGTAATATTTTATTCATATTTGTACTAATGTGCTTGATAACATAAGAAAAGATCAACATCAAATTTTATACATATCTATTTTAAAATATTAAATTTGTCCTAACAGTTCGGATTACCACTTTCATCCCTATACGTAGTCTGTTCATTTTGGATTAAAGTCAGCTGTTTGTGATAGCTCTCTGTGGCCGGTGACGTCTCCGCCGCGACGTGAGGTATGTTCACTGGCTCCGATGAATCAGGTACACAAGAACAAGGTATGTTCTAGGTGGATTTCTGTTATTTTATTTCATATCCTCAAATCTCCCGTGGTTAGGGTTTATATACTATCCTTAATCCACTGATTTAAACCCTAGTCCAACTACAACCCACTATTAGGGTAAGTATTACCAACTATTACAATTTTATAATAGCAATTCAAATCACTAGTGGCACCTTGCCTTTCTTCCCTTCACAACCCAACTGCTTCTGATGACTGAACTTGTCCACCATGTGTGACATCCCCCCCCCCCTTGAGCACTTGCTTGACCCCAAGCAACAACATCAGGAAATCGACTTCTCACCACATGAAAGTCTTCCCAAGTTGTTGACTCCATCGGAATACCAGACCATTTAATCAATACTGGAGTAATAGCTGAATTCCCATTCTTGACCAAGCGCCTATCTAGAATCTCCATGGGTTCAATCCCTTGTTGCTCCAAATCCGCAATGCAAGGGAGAACAGAAAACACTGGTGTGTATTGAGGGGTAAAAGGCTTGAGTTGTGACACGTGGAAACAGGATGCACTTGAGCATCAACCGACAAAATCAATCGATAAGTCACAACTCCAATTCTCTCCACCTTCTTGTATGGTCCAAAATATTTGAATGCCAATTTTGGACAAGGTCGATTGACCACCTAATGTTGGGCATAGGGTTGAAGCTTGAGCAACACCATTTCTCCTTGTTGAAACTCCATTGGTGTACGTCTGAGATCAGCATAATGTTTGAAAAGTTGTTGCGCTCGAGTAATCTGCTCCTTTAACAGGGCACTATAATTAGCTCTCTGAGTAATCTAGTCCACAACAGTTCTGTCTTCTATGCCTAGAAAAGTAGGGGCAGTAATCACCGTAGCGTCATAACCATATAGAGCTCAAAAGGAGTGCAACCCAAAGAAGTATGGTATGAGGTATTATACCATAACTCAGCAAGAGATAACCATGCCTTCCACTTCTGAGGCGAAGCTGACATTGCACACCTAAAATGCATCTCTAGACACTGGTTCACTCGCTCACTTTGTCCATTCGTTTGTGGATGATAAGCAGTACTCAACGATAACTTCACGTCCATTAGCTAAAATAGATGTTTCCAAAACCCACTAGAGAATATCTTATCCCGATCTGAAACTATAGATTTTGGAAGCCCATGAAGCTTGACAATATTGTTTAACACAATCTGAGTTACCCCAGCTACTGTAAAAGGATGTCAAAGGGCAAAGAAGTGAGCATACTTTGAGAACCTGTCAACCACCACCATTATAGTGTCACAACACTCTGATTTGGATAGCTTTTCAATGAAATCCATTGTTATATCTTCCTAAGCACCTTTTGGAACTGATAGTGGTTGCAAGAGGCCTGTAGGACAAATCTTTTCACCCTTGGACTACTGACATACCTCACAATGCCTCACATACTGTTCCACATATGTTTTCAGCCCATTCCACCAAAACATCTTCTTGATGTGATGATAAGTAGCACCATATCTTGAATGGCCTCCCAAAGCTAAATCATGAAGTACTAAAATCAACTTAGTCCTCAATGTTGAGTTGTTCCCAACCCATATTTGCTGCTGCCTTCTAATGATACCTTATTGAATTGAAAGTCCTTCTTCATTGGGACTATACAAAGCCAGCTGTTGCAGTAGCCTCTGAGCTACTTCATCAGTTACATGGGAATTTAACACCTCTTGGATCCATAGAGGTTGAATTTCAGAGATTGTAGTTAATGCCATCACTAAGCCTACTCTTGACAGAGCATTAGCCACAACATTTTCTTTTTTCCTTTCTTCTGGAGTTTTGAGTGCAAATATTGTTCTCCCGAAAAATACAGAGACCGATGATCTGTTCTGATAATGAAGGGAGATATCTACAAATAAGCTCTCCACTTGTTTAATGCCATTATGGGGGCCAAGATCTCCTTTTCATAGATGGATTTTTGCTGGTTTTGTCCCCCAAGGCTTTACTAAAAAATACTAAAGGTTTGCCTTGTTGCATTAAGACTGCCCTAATGCCCAAATCACAGGCATCAGTCTCCACAATGAACTGCACATTAAACTATGGTAGATCCAAAACTAGGGTTTTTGTCATGGTCTGTTTCAACTCGTCAAAAGCCTGTTGAGCTGCATCTGTCCACTTCCACAGTTTCTTTCCTTGCAACAACATAGTCAAGGGTCTTGCAATCAACCATAATTCTTAACAAAATTTCTATAATAGCCCGTGAACCCCCCAAACCCCTCAGCTCAGGGACTGTAGTTAGTCTAGGCCATTTGAGCATTACTTCAGTTTTGGAAGGATCTGTGGACACCCCTTATTTGGAAATGACATGCCCCAAATACTGCAGCTCTAACTTAGAAAAAGTGCATTTCTTCCTTTTAAGATAAAATTGGTGTTCCCTCAACACTTCAAACACTTGCCTCAAATGTCCCAAGTGATCAGTCAGAGTAGGGTTGTATACTAGGATATCATCAATGAATACCATAACAAATTTTTTGAGAAAAGGACTCAAGATTGAATTCATAGCACACTGGAAACTAGTTGGAGCATTAGTCAACCCAAATGGCATTACCCTAAACTGGTAGTGCCCATGGTGTGTCTTAAAAGTTGTCTTGGGCTCATCCTCCTCTCCCATCCTTATCTAGTGATACCCAATAGTCATGTCTAGGATGGAGAAGTAGTGGGTTGTAGCTAACTAATTAAGAATCTCATCCACTAATGGCATTGGGAATTTATTCTTGATAGTCATATCATTCAACTTACGATAATCTACACAAAATCGCCACAACCCATCTTTCTTTTGCACCAATCGAACTGGGGAGGAAAATGGACTTACACTTGGCACAATAAATTCTGGTTGAAGGAGTTCTGCCACTTATCTTTCAATTTTAGTCTTGTGTAGAGGAGAATATATGTAGGGTCTTGCATTAACTGGAATGGCTTCAGGCACTAGAGGAATATGGTGATCAAATACCCTCTGTGGTGCAAAGCACTAGGAGTCTCAAACATATCTTTTAATTCTTCTACTAACCCTAACATCTGCCCTTCTTCCTTTTGACCTCATGTATCCTCCACATTTTCTAACAACACCAGATCCCATACATCATTCCCCATTGAGCCAATTCTGAATCTAAAATCCTATGTCTGAGGAACTACTGCCATAGAAGGACTATCCCCTTCTAGCACCACTTCTTTTCCTTGATGATGAATGGATATACTCCTCTTCTTCCAATCACACTTCATTAGGCTATGAGCTAGAAGCCAATAAAACCCCAATGTAGCATCATAGACTCCCAGATTGAATGTGTGGCCTTCTATCCACCACCCCAATTCTTTAACTCTACTTCCACTCCTTAGAATTTCTCCACTTGTAGTTTTCACCAGCGCTGATTTGCATTCTTCTATGGGCAGCCCCAATTTATCCACCAACCCTTGACTAATGAAGCTTGTAGAACTTCCAGAATCAACAGGTGATAGCATCATTTGATTCTGTATCAAGGCTCTGGTCCTGATACAATTCACAGCATCAGCCCCACTCATGGCATGTACAAATAGTTCATGAGTTTCTTCTACCACACATTCCTCTTGATCCAACTGCTCTAATACTTCATCTGTCAGGATCTATTTCATATCTTCAATAGTTAGAGCATGCACCTGTAGTTCTTTCCCCTTCAAACATTTGTCTTGATGCCTAGGTTCAAACTTCCCACCACAGGTGAAGCATAAACCATTCATCCTCCTATATTCTCAAAGCTACCTCTCCTTACTCAACCCAGTCTCCTCCCCTCCTCCTTTGATATCCCCTTTTCCAAGTGGTGCAAGTTTTCCTGGTAATTCAACCATGCCAAACTTAGAAGACATATTCTCCTTAATTTCTTGGCAATCCAACGCCAACCTCGTAGCTTGATGTACTATTGCAGGCAACTAGGACATAACATGCCCTTGAATATCCCCTCTCAACCCTGCAACAAAGTGGGCCACATAGAAGACCTCATCTAGTTTCGGATTATGAACGACAATAGCATATCTTACTTCCTCAAATTCTTGCACATACTCCTCAACTCCCACTTTCTACCTTAATTGCAGCAACCTTCTCATGGCTCTAGGATATTCATCAACACCAAACCTCTGGATCATAGCCTGAGAAAACTGCATCCAATTCCCTAAATTTCCTATCAACATGATAATCTTCACCCACCGAGCATCATTCCCTTCTAGATTCATTGTTGCTGCAGTCACCTTCATCGATTCTGAAACCAGATACAGGTTGAAGTAGTCCTCACACTAAGCCACCCAAATAGCAGGATCACCACCATTGAACCTCGAGAAAGGCATCTTGGGTATACGTTGTTGATGAAGTTCTTGGTTCCATCCTTCTTGCTGAGTCTCTCTACCCCCTTATCCACCTTCTTCTCTTCTTCCTTTGTGCCCTCCCCGATTCTACTGACTTCCCATTCTCCGGCCATCGTTCGAAGTTTTAGGAATTTCTGAGTACTGCTCCATCTCTTTTGCCAAACCCTCAAGACTCATCCTGGCCAACTCCTTTCCGTTCTCTTCGACCTGTCTTGCTAGAACCGTTCTCTCTTTGCTAGCCTACTTGGCCACATCGGCAACCAGCTCCGATTGCCCCAACTACTGATGCTGAACTTTCTCTACCACCTCCATCTTCCCCTTTCAACATCTCCATCTTCCTCAACCTCTCCAAGGTATTCATCATGGACTCCCATTGGGCTTTGCTCTGCCTTGCCTCTATAGCCATGGCCTCCAGCACTAGCTTAGACAACACCGATGATTTCATAGATGGAGCCAACATGATCACCTCTGATCCTTCCTCTAGGTAGTTGTGGTCGAGCATGTCGTTGTTCTCTCGATCACCACCACCATGAGGCTGGTTCTAATGAAGTCAGTGTTGCAAAGAACCGATAGCTTTTATACCAGTTGTGATAGCTCCGCGTGGCCATCTACGTCTCCACCATGACGTGAGGTAGGTCCACCAACTCTGATGAACCTAGGTACATAAGAACAAGGTATGTTCTGGGTGGATTTCTATTATTTCATTTCATATCCTCAAATCTCATGTGGTTAGGGTTTATATACTACCCTTAATCCACCGACTTAAACCCTGGCCCAAGTATGTCCCACTATTAGGGTAAGTATTACCAACTATTACAATTGTATAATAGCAGTTCAAATGTCGCCTTACCTTTCTTCCCTTCATAGTCCATCTGCTTCTGATAACTGAACTTGTCCACCATGTGTGGCACTGTTTAGACTGTTATAGCTGCAATCCATAGAGACAAAACATTTTAGAAGCAGTAGAAGCCGGTACGGATTAAAACCAAGCGAACAGGGCAAAAATTGTCTCAACTCATTATGTTGGTAGTTGGTGTCGTTCGATCGGTGCGGTGTGTGGCTTTGTTTGTCTGTAATTATATAGTTTTTTCTATTGTATCTTCTAATAAAATTTGTCGTAAACCTTTTGTTATTCTTTCTAAAAAATCCAGATAAAAACGATATATTTTATTGGATTTTGTGTATGCTAAAATCTCCTAACATATAGATTTTTCGAAAGGAACCATAGGATTTTGATATATTTTTTAAAATAATTTGGATTCTTAAAGAACTTAGGGATTCAAATGGTACCTTTGTGAGATCGTGCAATTCAGGAGCCATTTTGGCAGTGCTCATTTTGGAGCAGATTTTTCATAAGAATCACTCCTCGGATAAAACACATAAACATTATGGTTTGGATCAGGCAACAAACATTCTCCATTTTATATTAAGGGTGTGTTTGGTTTAGGTTTCTAAATCAGGTTCATTGTCAAAAGTCATGAATCTCAACCAATAAATTCCTCTAGTTTAATTCGGAATCACCATCTATCCCAGATTTTCCAGATTACTATCATCCATGTTATCAAGCTACCATGCTTTTATAGAGTCTACAATCGATAGTTGTTTTTACCAAACATATTTTAGCTTTCTCACAATCGTCAGCTCACAACATATTTCTCACAACGCATAGTTAGAATCAGATTTTCCAGGAACTACAAGTGAAATAAATAGACACTAAAAACTAGAAGTTAAGAAAACTCCTCTCTGAATTCCATCCACACCACACCACACCAGGATCATCCTAAAATTAATACTTACATGCTCTCTCTGCTAAAATAATCATGACGGAGAAACACTACCAGAGATTAAAGGAGTATAACTAGATAGTTTAGCAGTAAAGCTTTACCAAACAAGCCCTTGATAATATGGGGGGCATGCTAGCCCTATTTGTCTTTCACCTTCTTTCTTATCAAGAGTATTTTTTGGAAAAATGTTTAAATTGTCCACATATCTTTTCAATAACTTGTTAACATAAGTTTCACAAAGGTCCTTTTTTTAATAATAAGTTTTTGATGCAATTTCTTGCAATAAACTTTTGGAGAGAACTTGTTCCACCATGTTTCTAGCAAAAAGACCGTGCAAGCACAGGGAATTTTACAACATTGGGATTTATATGATTTTTTCCTCCATGGACCTTTGGAACAAAAGATCAACTTATAAATCTTCTATGGTGTTGCTTGGTCCATAACAATTTCTATAGCAAAATGTATAATGAGGTTCAACCTCTTAAATGTTTCCCTTTCAATCTCTCTTCCAATTTCTGTGTTTTTACTGTGTCACATCTACACACTCGATTGAAGACTCCAATATGTTCATATTTTTTGTTAGGTTGCAGGTTGTCGTTGCGTAACAAAAATAGAGTACTTAAAGTACCAAAAGACAGAGTTTTGGGAGAGAGTAGAGAGTAGATCGACGATCATATAAACATAGACACGAGTGCAAGCCATCACATGACAGTTAGATAGGTTTGGGTCGCTATGTGGATAAGACCCGTGTCCTCTTGCTACTCACTGGTTAATGAACATAAAGGTAAAAAATATTACAAACTCATACACAAGCGAGTGTCAAGACCTTCTAGCTCACCCCACTCTTGGTTATGGCGGGAGTTCTAGGCTAATTGTATTAATCTGCCTTTATGTTTGCTTTCTGTTTAGGGAATATTTCTACGAAATAGATCTAATCGGGCTTAAAACAGTCCCTTGGGTCCAACCAAAATGGTTCTCCCTAACCGTTACTCTGCCCCTCATGTTTATAGTACAATGCAAGAGAGAGGTTACATTAGCCTTAGATTCCCTCGACTATGCTCAACTACCTCATTATTATCCTATTCTAGGAGTCATAGGGTGGGTATTCCATTAGTCGTGGCAAAGTATCAGAGATGTCCATCACTAGGTGACTTTCATACCATTCGATATGATATAGTTGATAGCGGGTGCAACCTTTTGTACTTAATAATACTTCATGGTATGTTCGCACGCGTGGCTAAAAGATCGATGCATGTACCGTATAGTGGCCTTGAGTACTCTATAGTCTAACTCATGACAACATCACGTTTGTTAGCCCTGTAATATCATATATCACACAATTAATATGTTGTACCTTAAACTTATCAAGCCAACGATATGAACTTGTCACCAGGGCTTTAGATGCGGGGCCCTGACCTTATGTCTTGAGACAAGATTACACTTAGTCGCACCATGTCCCTTGTCTCTACAGAGACATTAGGCCATAAAGGGTTGGGGGGTCCGGTCATCCTCATGATTCAAGACCGAGGACCTCAAGGACCTTAGGGTTGTACCGCTTCGGTGGACCTGAGTACATCATTTTGTCTTGAGACAAGATTATACTTAATTGCACCCAGTATCTTGTTCCTATAGGGGGCTTTGATGGCCGATAAGAGAGGGCCGTGTTGGTGGCAACCAGGTTATTAGGGCAGAATAAATTTAGGATGGAAAGAGAATTAACCGATACAAGAGGAGCTCGGTGTGTAGTCCGTGGTGGTGGTGGTGATTTGATTTTCCTACTCCTATGAGAAGATAACAAGTGTTTTTACAACTTTCTCGAGGAACGCTATGGCATCCAAATTTCTGATGGCTATATAGTTATTGTGTACATAGCAGTGAATCAGAGGAATTGTGCATATACTTTGAGGATGTAAGATAATAACTTACAGGCGACTAGGCGAGATGTATATATGTTGGACATTTACTCTATAAACCATAGCTGGTTTTACAAATTTTGTGGTGGGTGCATGTGAACCCACTACTTCCTACCTAGCATCGCCACTCTGAGTACGGGGTGGATGAATGCTGGCAGGCACAGGGCACACAAACACAGGGCACGAAGCGGAAATGACAGGTGCTGGGATGAAGACCGAAGACCTGGCCGGAGGAGCACGGCCTTGTCCTACTGACGGGCAGGCCAGTTTGTTGGTGGCTGGGCGTATGGTGCGCCGCCTCCTGCTGGTCGAAATCATCCCTTCCCATGCCAAAATTTTGGCCTGGACCAAACATCCAAACGCACACCGTGCTCGCTCTCGTCCGAAGCTACTACTCGCAGCAGCTTCTCAAGTGTCCCTTTCCCGGTACGCCTACGGCCATGAGAGTAGTGTTGCCAGAAAGGAAGGATGGCCCACCTAGCAGTATACATGGGGGAGGCTTCCATTCTAATCTGCTTGGAGGGAGATTAAAGGGAGCCACCCACTGAACACTTTGAATAGCACCCAATTCCACTTTTTTTTTTTGCATTCCTCCTCCACGCTACATTGCTATACTGCTCGGCGTCGGCGCATGAAACACGGTGGTGGTCACCTTTTTTTTCGCTCAAACTTGGGCGGCATATATAATAAATAAGTTACTACATCCATCTTATAATAATAACTTAAATTCACCACGTTTTAGCTCTGTCCTGGACGGCTGGACCCACATATCAGTGGCTCATCTCCATCGACGTGTGGGTAAAAAAAGAGAGAGAGAGGGAGAGGGGGAAGCGGATGGGGTGGAGGTCGCATATGCACTCCTCTGTCCACGGCGGCATGTACAAAACTCAGGACGGACGACGGCCGCCGTCGGCGGCTAATGCTGGTAGGAGCCCTGCGACGCCGGGGACGGCACGGTGGAGGCGGTCCGGACGGTGGCGGAGGAGGCGGTGGTGGCGGACGACAGCCGCGGCGTGGCCGTGGGGCGCGCCTGCCTGATCACCACGGTGGGCAGGCCCGGGCTGCGCGCCCGCCGCTGCTGCTCCTTCACCAGCTCCGCCGCGAACGCGTCCAGCTTCTCCCGGTTCGACTTCTCCGACACCCGCCTCCCCCGAAACAGCTCCGCCTCCACGTTCCGCTGCGCCAGCATGCCGTCCGCCGCCGCCGCCGCCTTCTTTGCGTCCAGCGACCGCAGCGCCTTCCTCCCGGAGCACGACGCCTGGATGGATCGATCGGAGGCCCAGCACCAGCAGAGCGGGGGATGACGTTAATTATTCATGGCACGGCCGGTGTGTGCCTGGCGGTACAAAGTCAAAAGAACAGCAGAGACACCACAACCCACCTGGATGCGAACGTAGTTGCGCCCGCACGTGTGCCCGAACGCCATGGCCACCGCTTGGTCGACCTGCACAAGGCCGGGGCGCCAGCCAGTGTTTTTTATTACCACCAGTATGAGATCAAAACGAAGAAAAATTTCGACGGCAGCCGTGTGTGGTGTACTGACGAATCAATCAGGGGAGGCGGAGCGCCGGAGCGGGGGTTGGTTCTTACCATGTCGGCGACGCCCTCGGCGGTGAGGCGTACCATCTCGGCGGGCGACGGCGAGCGCGGCGGGATGGGCGTGCGCCAGCCGGCGGAAGGTGCGGCGCCGGCGGAGCATCCTGACCCGATGGAGACGACGAGGAGGTCGTCGACGCCGGCGGCGAGCGGGAACTCGTGCTTGTTGTGGAGCACGTGCGTGATGGCGGCCGCGGTGGGGTTGCCCATGGCGGCGACGCCGCCGGACGCGGCGGCGATGGCCGTGCGCCCGTCCACCGACCGCACGGCCGCCGCGGCGCCCCCGCCGGCGCAGGTGGCGGCGCACACGTCGCGGAGCCGGAAGTCGAAGCTGTCGCTCTCCACGGCGTCGGCGCGGGAGAAGAGGAAGGGCGCCGCCGTGGCTAGGTCGTAGCAGGGGACCAGCAGCGGCGCCACGGTGTCCCTGAGCGTGGCGTCCCCGAACACCCGCCGCAGCGGCGACGGCCTCTCCCCGCGCCGGAACAGCGCGGCCCACCTGCTCCGGAGCCTGCCGCCGACGCCGCCGCCCCACCCGCCGTGCCTCCCGAGGCTGGACGCCACGAACGCCAGCGCGTCGGCCGCCGTGTACCGCGCCCTCCCGTCGTCGCCCCGCAGCAGCAGCATCGCGGCCAGCACGCCCCCGGCCCCGGCCCCGGCAGCGGCGTCGAAGAAGTCGGCGACGCGCGCGTCGGGGTCCCCCGCGCGCGCCCGCAGCGCGGCTTCCAGCCTCGCCAGCGCGGCCGCCGCCAGCAGCGCGTCGCCGGGGCCCGGCCCGCACCCGTCGATCGCCAGCACCCGCACCCTGCCCCTGTCCCTGTCCCTGTCCTCGCCGGGGCCCGGCCGCCCCGGCGTGCCCGGCACGGAGCCGGCGCCGAAGAGGAACTTGCTCTCCAGCAGCGAGAAGATCTCGTAGCTGAGCTTGCCCAGGTCCACGTCGGGCGGAGGCGACGCCATAGCTGCTGCAGCTGGCGGGTGATGGGAGGTGGTGGGACGGGAGGGTTGGGAGGAGTAGGAGAGCGGCGAGGCGTCGGTTGAGGTGGTGATGGCTCGACTGCTCAGCGCGCGCTCGCGGCCTGCTTATAGATGGCCGCACTGCAGCCACTAGTCAAGCGTTGCGTTGCGTCTCTCGTCTCTCGTCTCTACTCAGCTGCGCCACGCCGCCACGAGAAAGAGGCGGGTTTCTCCGAAGCCGTCTCCCGCAGAGGTTGGCGTAGACACGCGCACACGTGGAGTGGAGAGCGGCGCATCGGCTGACGGGCCGAAGAGACCGCCCGCCGACGGCCCGCACAGCGGCGTGTCGCACTCGCCATTAGCTGGCAGCCTGGCAGGTGGACGGGTTGTCTAGTTCGCTGACTGGCATGTGGACCGTCAGCGGCGGGCCCGTCGTGTCAGTGAATGTAGCAGTGGAGCGCACGTGTGGCGGCGTGACCGACTGGATGCCGGTGCGGTGGGGCCGCGCAGCTCTACTTACGTGGGCCCGGTATGTCAGAATCCATTCCTGCACATATCCGAGCTGCGTCAGCATGCCATTGTGTACTCTGAAGCGTACGGTGCTCCGTTTTCGGCACCGAGAAAATAACGCATCTGAAAGTTAGGTCGTGTTCATTTACTTCCTGAGTTATATAATACAGATTATATAAGCATATAAGAATTTGTTTATAGATTATATCCTTTACCTTATGTAAACTGATTTATATGATCTAGAGGACAAACAAACAGTTTGGAAGCAACGGCAGTCGAACCTGAGGAAGGTTTCATAGATAATTAAATATCTTATTTAAACAATAATTTCTGACTCACCCTAAAAAATAGAGATTCTGGAAGGATTTGATATTCCAAACTAGTTCAAAGCGTGAGTTTACATTGAGGAATCAATTTATTTTAGATAAAAGTGATTATTTTTAGACGAAGTGGTGTACTATATATTTTTTTCATCGGATATAGTAGAATAGTTCTGTTTATGATGAACTACATGACCCCAAACTAAAGTTTAGCCCCTGTCCAATCGAATGTTTGAACCTCCGTTTCGGGTATTAAATGTAGTCGGATTATAAAACAAATTTGTCAGCCGAAGATTAAAAGACGAGACGAATCTAGTCCAGTTGGTTGGGTCTATATTTCATACTCCTATTTGAAAGTCAAACGCTTGATGTGACCCGGGCTAAACTTTAGCAGGGGCAACCAAACACCCCCTCAATATACTCTATAAACCAAACGAAAACAATAATATGATGATAGACCATATATATTATTCCACCAACCAAGCAGTACTAGGTTTTCAACCCCGCGCTCAATTCAAAGGAACCTGGCCGTTCCAACGTTGTTTCTAAACAAAACAGTGAGAATTACCTACCGAATTTAAAAAAAAAACTTTGCCTATCACGGAATTGAAATTTTGAAACAACGTGGCATCCATGCAATTAAGGACGACGAATCGACGATCCTAAGGACCGGGGCAATCGGTTCAGACCTCAAACTGTACTGCGTCCGTCGTGCCAAGACGAAGTGACAGGCTAGCTGCTAAGACAGCCATGAGCGAGCGACCCGATCGAACAAACAAACAAAAACGATCACGGCCGTGCGAAGAAGGTGCTAGCCATAGCCTAGCTAGTGACGACGCTGCAGGTCCGTCCACGGCCAACCTCAGGCTCTATTGCCTGCCGTTGTGGTCTCTGGGAAGAGCTCGCTCAAAACAAAAGCGTTTTTGTAACTAATCTGCTTGGCATTTGTGGTACAAAGTAATCAACATATATTTCCTGTAGCATTAAAGACTTTCTTCTTGGCATTTGTGGTACAAATTAAATCAACTGCTCGGAGCACGGTGTTAACCATTTTTTAAGCTGACCCCTTTGGATTGGATAGTACAAACAAAAAATTAACTAATTAATTGTTGAATTGCTCTGCCGGTGGGATTGGGCCAGGGCTAGGTTTGGTGCGCGAAAACCATGATGTCGGTGTTTCGAACCCTAAACTCTAAACCCACACCCTTGCTCTAAACATTTGGGATAACCATCTGACCACATATATCTTAGTGTTTATAAATAAACAATAATTATATTTTAATAAATATCTCAATACCTATTTATCAATACTACTCTATTAAGAACATAATGTGGGCACCTGGTGCTACCACAACTTTACCCTCCACGCTGACACTCTAGGCCCATCCCACGCGCTCCGACTAGTTCTCCCGTCTCTCTCAAAGCTACTGCCCTGTGGACACGTTGATACTCTAGCCTCGCCCCACGCTCTTTGACTGGTTCTCCCGCCCCTCTCTCAGCTACTGCTTTCTGGATCCCAGCGCCCACACTGCCAGCTACTGTGCCTGCTTAGCACTCGAACCCACACCCCCAGCTCCGGAAATTTGGGCTAATCACTAGACCACACATGCCTTAATATTCAGAAATAAACAATAATTATATTTGAATAAATATCTTAATATCTATTTATATGATATATAAAAATCGTAGCAAAGCACGGACAACTGACTAGTTATAGACTAAGGTGGGACCAGTTACAAGTGGCTTTTCTCGGAAGGGGTTGTTGCATTGTGGTTAAACGAGTCGTTTTACCCTTGGTAAAGGCCCGTCCGTCGGTATTCGCACTCGTCGTCTGAGCTCTCTAATCGTGCTTCTTTTTAAGTCAGCTGTGACAACGCGCACGATGGTAGGGAGTATGAGCATCATAAGTACTCTCTCTGCTCTATGTCGACCCTTGGTCTTAGTAGCCTGACCCCTAGCGTCCCTCATCTTGTTATGGGCTCTGGAGGGGGAGTCAGGCATATGCCATGAGTGTGACGTAGGCCTAGGACTCGTAAGTCATAAGTGGGGCTCTAGCCTCGGGCGTGTATGATGAGTGGAAGGAGGACCGACTCCTTTGCGTCTCGCGGCTCGGTACCAGACGCTGTCAAAGCAGTTGGGCATTAATGGTTGGGGCAGTCCATCGGTCAAACGCAAAATCCACTTGAGTGGCTCCCTGATGGTCCGTCTAACCCATCCTGGTTCCGCCTCGCTCGGCCCCTGAGCTCGGTGCTCAGGGGTCATCCGGGGGCGGGTCCTTCTGGGGCAGACTTCTCCTTTGCCTTGCTCTTGGCTCCTGGGCCCTCAGGATCCCGGGGATCCGATCCTTGACACATCGCGAAGCTAGAGTGGATCAGAGGAGGTTGCACAATGCACATACCGTGAAGATGTAAGAAAATAACGGTAGGTGCTGCAGTAGGTGGTGCATATATGGTAAAAATCTGATCTAAATCACTCGTGGATGCATGTGCACCCCTATCGTATACTCACTTCGTCCCAACATATAAAACATAACCACATCTAATTTAAAACCCAAAAAAATATTTATTATTTCTATCCTGCTGCATCGATGTACACATATTTAGAAAGGGTATGTCTTATATTATAAGAACAAAATAAAGAGTGATTACACATGCTAGGACGTAGGGAGTACCTAGCTTCGTCCCTGGTCTCATTCACAGTTACCATTTATTATTACCACTGCTAAAACTAAACTTAGGAATAGGCAGATATTTAAAAAGGACCTTATTCATAGTCTAAACCATGACCATGAATTTAAATCATGCTAAGTGCTGAATTCTTAGTTCAGTGATAAATTTAAGTTGGATGCAGCCATTAGAACTTCAGGTATTGGTGCTGATGACGCTGCATTGCCCTGGACATGGCATTTAAAACCCTCCGCCCCGGTGCTCTTTCAGTTTCAGATCAACCGGTTCGAGGTTGAGTCACCTCTCGTGTATAAAGCACTGTGGAGCTAGGCGGGCATACGCTAAATGATTTAGGGTTGCCGTCGATCAAGACAAATACAGTACTTATTTAGGACCTGCTCGTTTTAATCTTAATCTATATGAATTAAAGGAGATTTGATGAATTTAAATGCCAAGAAGTCAAAATCCCTTATAATCTCTTCCAATTGCATCCTATGAGATGGGAATATCCGAATAAGGAAGGAACTAACGGATGGATCAAAACTTTAGAGCTGATTTGGTAACAAAGTGATCACGGGAGGATTAGAGGAGATTGATGGGAAAATGCATGTACTAATTTCTCCCTCAATCCCTTCCAATCCCCCGTGATCCCTGATCACCAAATCATCCCTTAGCTTTAAGTTAATCTCATGACTAATCTTGAATTCGCCGAGATCAGTTTAAAAAACAGCCACAGTCCTTGCATTCCAATAAATCTTGAATTTGCCGAGATCAGTTTCCAACAACCGCCACAGTCCTTGCATTATTCCACCCCGCTGCTTAATGCTGAGTCGTTGCATGCCCATGTAGAGACATCCGCTCACGCGTGAGTATGTGCGTGCACGGGATGTACATGTACGCGGGCGCTGCGATCGGTCGAAGCCGCTGCAGGCGAATTGAAATCGAGCGCCTGCAATGCCGCTGCTGGTCATCACTGCCGGCTGCCGCGCGCCATGGCTAGCCAGCTCCCGATGCTTGTCGTGCATGTATGCATTGCGCTGCAGCGCTAGCTCTGTCATGTGTCAGGTGATGGTTCGAGGCAGCCAGAAGAAGAAGCGGCAGCGACGATCGGAGCGGCAGTAACACGGCCATCGTCGTTTTGGGTTTGGAGCGTCGTAGGAATTGGGTTTGAAATAATCCTCACCCCTCCCCCAACAAAAAATGACATATTATATTCGGAGTAGATAAAATTCGTTAGGTTTAATTATGCTGGGGCGAAGGCATACTAACTCCACCTTTGATCACAGGGCACCATCGTTGTGCAGATAAGCCCAGTGATGAAAACTACATCGAGAGGATGAAAGTCCCTTAGTTCGCGAGGGCACCCCTTAGACTCGGTCGCCTCCGACAGAAAACGGGGGCTCAACCTCCCCCGATGAAGACAAACGAGAAGGGGTCGAAGGCCCTCTGGCCCATGTCACCCTTCGACTCCTGCACCTGGACGATGTGTCAAGCCAAGACGAAGGCATGTAAAGGCCAAATGGAATTGCTTCCCATCGGCGAAAGCACGAAGGCGATGAAGACCTTGAGGCGAAGTCCTCGAGGACCCAAAGCCTGGGGACTGGGGTTAGGTGTGGCTGGCCCCGACGTCCGGTGGCCTCCCTCTAGTGGGACAGACCTTCCTACCAGTCTCTATGGCATGCAGAAATTTCTATACAACTAGAACTAAGACATTATTCTCCCGTAATTACCCCAATGTACAGTATATTCAAGAAATGTAGTAGGTAACCAATGACATAAATGTAATTTAGTTCCTAGTATAGGTGTAATCGGAACAGATATAGACATACATCACTTGTTCTATATTTGTTTTCATATTTTCACATCGGATTCAGATTGGATACGAATATTATCAAGTTATGCTAGATAAGTTTTGAATGAAAACCGACATCTTAAATATCCAAATTTGAGAATACATATACGAATAAAGATCGGATATGGATTGGATACTGAGTACCTTGATTCGGATATAGATCGGATCTCAGCACTCTTAAAAGAAGCGACTTCGAATACAAAGATATAATATTCATACTGTTTACATCCCTAGTTCTCAGGACCCTAGTTAGCCTATAAATACCCTCGTCCCATCTACAGACATGAGACGTTTGACAAGACATTTGAGCCCTGAGACATCCATATTGTCATGCATTATGTCGTACTTACTCTCAAGTGCTTAGGCCCACGTGTCGGGTCCCAATATTTGGCACCTATCGCTTATGCTTCGAAGACCAACCCCATGATGATTCCCAAAAAGTGAACACCAGGGCTAACTCCTCCACTAGGACATGGCCGTGAAGGCAACCCTCGTTACCAACACCATAAAGCCAAAGTCTCTTTCGCGGATGAAATCCAACAACTCTCAACCAAGAATCCAACCCTCACTATTAATGAACCAAGGGTGAGACCAACTAAAGGTTTGTTTGTTTCAGATTATAGATTATATAATCTAGATTATAATCTATATTACAATCTGTCTAAATTATAATCTTTATATAGCTGTTTGGTAGTCTGGATTATACAAATACATATTATTATTATCTAACAAACAAAGTCAACAATGCCCTTGTTTTTTTATTTGATTTCTTTTTTGTAGGTATGTCATTGTAATACCCAATTTGTAAGAGATAATATAAAAGGAGAAAAGTTATTTCCTTTATTTATGTGTGTGTGTTGTATCTATTTATCATCACATGTGAACACCATATTTAAAACAAATAATTAATACAAGATATGCCACTAAATATTGCATCATGCTAGATTTTATTTTTTGTGCATTTTGTGACAATATAAAAATAATGTGACAAGAAATATATTAAAGTCCCAAAGTGGAATTTAGAATATAAAAGAAATTCTAGAATTTAGAAGTGGAGAAAGAAAAGAAATACCACATAAAATATAGGAAATAAATATATACATAAATAAATTCTTTTCATCCCCAAATTTAATTTGGTACATTTGACATATGTGCAAATCCATAACTGAGATTCAAATTTGAATTTGAAATCCAGAAGGAGAAAAGAAGGAAAACACTATACAAGATAAAATAAAATATATGGTTAAATAAAATACTACCATACTAGTATGTTTAATTGGTACATTTAATTTAAAGTACAAGATCACAACATGGTTTAAATTCAAATTTGAATTTAAAATAAAAAGAGAAAGGAAAACAAAATACAAAAGCAATGGAGAAAAATAGTGCTGGGCTCGCACAGTCGCTTTTTGGTCCACTAGGGAATTACTTCTGCGCGGCCCAATCTTCATTTCCCACCGCGCGTCGACAGGTGGGGTCTACGTGTCAGCGACAAATTCGCGCCCACGCCGCTTCTCACCGTCTCACTGGTGCGTGGGACCGCCCTGACAGTGACCGCTTGAACACCATTCACTCATCTACGTGCTGTGTCGCTGACCGTGGTCCCCACGCGTCAGATCCTTCCGCAACGAACCAGCCGCGCCATCCGGATCTTCAGCTCAAGACGTGAAATCCTCGGCGATGACCTCACCCCGGTTCCGGAGCTGCGACCTGGGTATAAAACTTGTCGCGCCACGTCCCTATGACCCTAATCGACCATTTAGACGGCTAGGGCATACCACCGCAACGCAAATTGGGGAGCTCAAGTTCTGCCATGGGAGATTAGCGTGCACGCCGGTGTTACGCCTCGGGTAGGGAAGTGACGTGTTCATTCTAGAACGCCGTTCGCATACGTGGTCACCATTGGCCAGGCCAGGGCGTGGGAGACTGGGAATTCGCCGTTGAACTCCAACCAGAGCCTTCGGTCCGCCGCTCGTCGTGGTCGGACTCGCCTGCGACAAATTGCGTGGTATGTAACCGTTAGTTGCATTCTTCAGATGTAGGGCATCGTGTAGCACCCTTCGACTGGTGCTTTGCGCGTAGTACCGAGAACTTGGGTGTTCTGGCCATGGCGCCACCGTGCTTGGCAACCCTGCCGCCGGTGGGTCGGTCGGCCATGGGAAGAAAGGTGTTCCGCCCTTCAATCTTTGCGGGAAGGTCTAGATTAGAAGGTGTGCCGCTTCACTCATCCGCGATGGTGACCGTTCGATCGAATCTTGCGGCTGGCGTTGGCTATCACGTAAGCGTGTGGGAGCCGTTGGATCCGGATCCAGTGATCGGCAGCGATACGATTCGAGGTCTTAATCAAACGGTTGATCCCTAATCGTGCGGTTGTGTGTGTGTGTGAGAGAGAGTAGATCGTAAGCTGTAGGTCATGGATCTCGGATCCGACGCTTGAGAGAGAAAGTGCGGGTTTAATAGTAGCCGATCTAATCTGCTGCTCACGTTTTTGATCCGGTGGCCTAGATCTCACGATACCCCTTCGGCCGGGCTCATTCACATAAGAGTCCTTGGAGTTTAGGGAAACCAACCCGTGGTCCACATCGGGGTCATTCTGAGTCTTAGGGATATTTACACCGGGGCCCCTGCGTTTCTCTGTTTTAGTGTGCGCGATCCAGGGATCTGGGAAAATGAAAAAAATCCTTTGGAAAATACTTTTTAGTGTATAAATAATTGCTAGAACTTGTATAAATCATAGAACATTCATATGAACTCCAAATTGATCCATTCAAGTTCCTATAATTTTATAATATTATTGTTTATCAAATAGTGCCACTGTTTTGACATGAAAGCCACATTATAATTTATTTTCTAATTAATCTTGTATCCAACACATAAAACCTTTGGAAATTCATAACTTAAAATATAGAACTCCAAATATAATGATTCCTGTTCCTAGAATCTTATTTTAATGTGTCGATTATTATTATGTATTTTGTTTACATGTTTGGTGTGATGTTAATTTCTCCTATATATTGTGTTTGTTTGTATTGTGGCGAGTAGAAGAGCCTGTGGCTGAGGATCCTGGTGCCTAGCAGATAGAAGTTGCTGAGCAAGAGCTCATTGAAGGCAAGTTGTGCTCTTGATCACTTTTTTTTACCCAGTCATGTTCTTATTAATCATAATGATCTACATAGGTTAATTTGATGGGATCCAATAGGTTACCCTAGTTTTGGCTATCTTTATACCTTGTTTTACCACCGAATTTTTGGGTAGTATATGCTAATGCTTTATGTGGTTTTGGGTATGGAGATATACATTACTCATGTTCACACTTTTATTATCAGTTTATTATTTAATGTTCATGATAAGATCATTATGTTAATGGGAACATGGAGAACCACCCGGGTGTCACACCCGGTTTTAGAAGGCAAACCGAATGCGAACCATGTACGTGCCAGGATCAGCAATTCACGTACACAACAGTTACATAACATGGACATCATCACACAGTGCTCAAATAGTATTAAAAAGGGAAATAATAGTCGATTACATCACATGTCTGGGACATCCACATAGTCTTTACAATAATCAAAGTGCGAAAACGAAACGTAGATAAACGCGGCCTTCACAGGCAGCCGACTGGGGGTTGCCGCTAACCCACGCCTAGAACTCGTCGCAGTCTTGGAACTCCTGGAAGTCTCCTTCCACGGCTTCATCTTCTCCTGAGCAGTGGTTGCAATGCGGACAACCTGGGGAAGGGGGGGATTTGGTGTGTAGAGCAAGGGTGAGTACACATCAACATACTCAGCAAGTGTCCTGTTTGGCTGTAGTGGACTAGCTTTATGTGGGGGGTAAGTCAAGCAGTTGCTTTTAGTCGGTCAGATTATTATTACTAATAGAGAAAGCCAAGTTTTAGATTTAACCCACGTTATTAACCCAAATGTACTCCTTTCCAAACGGAAAGAGTACCACTTACCATTACCAGAGTCAATTCCAAGAACCATCAATCTCATTGCCACCTACAAATCCGAACATCTCTGATCAAGTACCACTAATCATTGGAGCTCCCTTGGCCGCTCATAACCGTGAGCACGGCTGATATATCAGTTTTCATACACTCTGCAGAGGTTGTGCACTTTACCCACAAGCCGTGATTCCCTTTCTGCCCGGAGAGAGCTACTCCCCATTGACCACTACCTAGGTGGTCCAGCAGGGCATCACTACGTAGCCTTTACAAAGATTCTCCGAGGCTGTAGCCGCCCGTTAGGTTTCCTAAATATACCACACTCCTCCCCAAGGGACAAATCAACCTTGGCAGAGCGAGCCGCATACACCGAGCCCTATTGACGACACGACGGCTAAGCGAACTACACCCCAGTTCCTCTAATTATTCAGCTAAGGGCGTCCCACTCCACCCTCATGGTTGCACTGTTTTCCCGGGCGGTCATCCAACGAACAGGTCCTTACGGAGAGGCACTCGAGAAACCGCTCGAGCCCCCTTGAAGGTCACAAGTATAACATCATAATAAAAGAGGGGAAAACAACGTATCATTGATAATTCTCATCATGTTTATTGATTAGAGTTGAGCAATAGCATAAGACTAAGCAATAATAATCTAACCCAAATAGGTAAACAAGGACATGGATAACAAAAGCTAGTCGATCCTTAGGTATAACTATGAAATGCGGGAGGTGAATTAAAGAATGTATAGGATAGAGATAGGTCAAGGGACACTTGCCTCCACCAACCGACTGCTGCTCAGGGGCTTCACCTGCGAGTTCTTCGGTCTCTTCAACCGGATCGTTCTCTATGCAGACGCAAACATATTTACATCCACACATTTAATACAAAAGAACAGTACACCATACAATAGAATGCAGTAAATAAACGGACATTCCACGCGGGCTCGCAATTAAGGTTAAGAGAGACAGAGAAAAAAGACAGTCGAGAAACGATCACGTTACATTATTATAAATTAAACCACTCGCTTAATAGAAGGGAATTAATTTGGACACTACGTTTTAGCATAAAGTAAAGTCAAGTTCCACATTTAATCATTATAAACAATTGAAGATGAATGAAAGGGAGTGGTCGCACGACGAGACGTACGACATAACATTTAGATTGAATTAAGAAGTAAACGACTCGCCGCGTGACAGAGCGCGCAACAAGACACTTGCATTACTTATAAAGAGATGTTAAGCATCGCGCGACGAAACGCACGACGACATACGTCAACACAGCTGAGTTTAAAGTGGAACGCCATGCGTCTGGACGCGCGACATCGCACCTTAAACAACCTGAAATTAAAATAGATCGTCGCGCGACGAAGCGCGCAACGCAACACTTTAATAAATATAAATTAAAAGAATCGCCGCGCGACGAAGCGCGCGACATAGCACATTAATAGAATCCGAAATTAGACAAATTCGTCGCGCGACAAAGCGTGCAACGCAACACTTTAATAAATATAAATTAAAAGAATCGTCGCGCGAAGAAGCGCGCGACGCAGCACCTCGACTACACAAATTAACATCGATTAAAACGGGGTTAAGCGCAGTGCGACTACGGTCGCACGCATGAGAGCGCGCTACGCGTGCCGAAGGCACGCGAACTGTGCAGGCGCGCGAGACGCGAGTCGCTGGGGCATGGGCGCGGGCAGGGGCACGGCCGGGGGTGTACGACCGAGGGTGCGGGGGCAGGCACGATCGCCAGGGCGCGCGACGAGGGCGCAGCCGCCGGGGCACTGCCGGGGAGCGGGGGCTCCCGACGGGGCAGGCTCGGCGGGGCGAGGGCACACGGGCAGGGGCCGAGCCGCCGGCGTTGGGCGCGGGCAGGGGGCCGCGGGCGCGGGGCCGGGGAGGGCTCGCCGGGCGCGAAGAGGCCGCGGGGGGGGGGGGGGGGGGGGCGGCGCGGCTCGTTGGGGCGCGACTGAGGGGGCGCGGGGCTCACCGGGGCCGAGGCCGGACGCAGGGGGAGGGGGAGGGCTCGCCGGGGAAGGGCGCGGCGGGGCTCGCCGGGCGTGGGGGAGGGAGGGGCTCGCCGGGGCGGGGCCGAGGCCGGGCGTGGGGACGCCGGGGCGGTGCGGGCGCGGCCACGGGAGGGCGCGAGCGCGGGGGCCGAGGGCGGCGCGGGCGTGGGGGCCGAGGGCGGCGCGGACGTGGGGGCCGAGGGCGGCGCGGGCGCGAGGCGCGCGTGAGCAGGGGAAGAAGAAGGGAGAGGGAGGGAGAGAGAGAAGGGAAGGGGAGGGGAAAAACTCACCTCCGGGGATCCAAATTCCGGTGATCTCGACTCCAAACCCTAGGGCACCACAGGGAGAGAGAGAGAGGTGGAAGAAGGAGAGAGAGGTTACTGCGCGGGAGAAATCAAATGAGCCAGACTGATCTGGGGAGGGGGGGGGGGCGCAGGGGGTTGGCAGGGGCGCCAGGGGCGCGCGGGCCGGACCGGGTCAGGCTGGGCTGGGTCACATCGCGGATCGAAACCCATGACACGCACGACCATTAAACGGAATTAAATCGCGAACCGAAATCCGAAATGGAACGAGACGAACATGCGACATTAGACAAAGAAATGCGCTTCGGCATGATGCAACACCCATGACACTTAGGTTTTGTTTATACATGACACGGACACCTGTCACTATACTGGTTTGAAATTGGGAAAAAGGAGGCGAAATGGGAAGAGAAAAGAGAGTAACGCCCAAATTTGGTGAGAGAAAAGAAGAAAAAATTCTACTCCCAAATTCAGGGCGTTACAAACCTATCCCCCTTAAATGAATCTCGCCCTCGAGATTCAGGGTTGGCTAGCAAAGAGTCCATCAGATCATCTTCATGCTCATAGGTTGCTTCTTCCTCAGAGTGGTGATTCCATCGGACTTTGCACATTTGGATGGTCTTCCTTCGGGTGACTCTATCTGCGGTTTCAAGAATTTGCGATGGTTTCTCTGTGTACGTCAAGTCCTCCTGGACCTCCAGACCTTCCACTGGCAACTGCTCTTCTGGCACACGCAAACACTTTTTCAACTGAGACACATGAAAGACATCATGCACTGCGGACAAGCCTTCTGGCAAACTGAGCTGATAGGCCACTTCTCCACGCTTTGCGAGAATATGATACAGACCGATGTAGCGGGGTGCTAGCTTGCCTTTGACTCCGAATCTTCTGACTCCTCTGATCGGTGACACTTTCAGATACACAAAGTCTCCAACTTCAAAACTCAGCTCTCTTCTTCTTGTGTCTGCATAGCTTCGCTGCCTTGATTGCGCTATCTTCAAATTCTCTCGGACCATCTTGATGTTCTCTTCGGCTTCGAGCAGAATGTCTGGCCCAAACACTTGCTTTTCTCCAGGCTGATCCCATTGCAATGGAGTTCTACAACTCCTCCCATAAAGCGCCTGAAATGGTGACATCTTCAAGCTGGCCTGGTAACTATTGTTATAGGAGAACTCTGCATAAGGCAACTTCTTGTCCCATCCGGACTGATCCTGCAACGCACAGGCTCTCAACATGTCTTCAAGGATTTGATTGGTTCTTTCAGTCTGACCATCTGTCTGCGGATGATAAGCTGAACTAAAATTTAGATGTGTGCCCAAGGCTTCATGCAACTGCTGCCAGAAATGAGAGGTGAATTGCGTTCCTCTGTCCGACACTATATTCTTTGGCACACCATGAAGACAAACGATCCAAGACATGTACAATTCTGCCAATACTGCACTGCTGTAGTTGGTCTTGCAGGTATGAAGTGGGCTGACTTGGTTAAGCGGTCCACTACTACCCAAATGGAATCGTAGCCGGCTCGAGTGCGAGGCAATCCGACTATGAAATCCATACCGATTTCATCCCATTTCCACTGAGGAATTTGCAATGGTTGCAACAATCCAGCTAGTCTCTGGTGCTCTGCCTTGATCCTTCGACAACTATCACACATAGCCACATGCTCTACGATTTCCCTCTTCATTCCGTACCACCAGAATTTCTTCTTCAGATCCTGATACATCTTCTCACTTCCAGGGTGAATCGAATAGGCTGTCTCATGAGCTTCCTTGAGGATCAACTCCCGAATAGATTGGACATTGGGAACACACAAGCGGTCTTTGAACCATATCACACCTTCTGCGTCTTCCCTAAAATCTTTGCCTTTGCCTTCCAGAATTAGTCGCCGGATCTCACCGATCTTCTCATCATTCTTCTACGCTTCTTTGATTTCCCGCCCCAGGGTAGGTTCCAACTCAATGGTGACTCCTCGCGAATTATTCAGAAATCCGAGACTCAACCTGTCAAACTCTTTGGCCAACTCATAAGGCATTGGACGAGCGACCATCAGATTGACTTGACTCTTCCTGCTCAAAGCATCTGTCACTACGTTCGCTTTGCCTGGATGGTAGTGAATCTCCAACTCATAGTCTTTGATCAGCTCTAACCATCTTCGTTGCCTCATATTCAGCTCTGACTGAGTGAATATGTACTTCAGACTCTTGTGGTCTATGTAAACATCACATTTCTGTCCATACAGATAGTGCCTCCATGTCTTCAATGCGTGAACCACTGCTGCCAACTCTAGGTCATGGATTGGGTAATTCTTCTCATGAACCTTCAGCTGTCGGGACGAGTAAGCCACAACTCTTCCCTCCTGCATCAACTCACATCCCATACCAGTGTAACAAGCATCACAATACACCGAGAAGGGCTTGTGCACATCAGGCAAGACTAAGACAGACGCTGTAGTCAACTTCTCTTTCAGCGCTTCGAAGGCCTCTTGACATTTCTGAATCCACTTGAATTCAACCTTGTTGCCTAGCAAAGCTATCATTGGTTTCACAATCTTCGAAAACCCTTCAATGAATCGCCGATAATATCCGACCATTCCAATGAAGCTCTTGATTCCTCGAGCATCTGTTGGCGCTTTCCAGTTCAGAATGCCTGCCACTTTCTTCGGATCCATAGCCAATCCTTCTTTGTTGATTATGTGACCCAAGAACAGGACTTCACTGATCTAGAACTCGCACTTGCTCAACTTTGCATACAACTGGTGCTCTCGCAATCTCTGCAATACCATCCTCAAATGATCTGCATGCTCCTCTTCGCTTTGAGAATATATCAGAATGTCATCAATAAATACCACCACAAACTTATCAAGATAGTCCATGAATACACTGTTCATCAAGTTCATGAAGAAAGCTGGTGCATTTGTTAGACCAAAAGACATCACAGTGAACTCATACAACCCATACTTGGTAATGAATGTCGTCTTCAGGATGTCTGAAGGTTGGATCCTGAGCTGGTGATAACCTGACCTCAGATCTATCTTGGAGAACACACTGGCCCCTCTCAACTGGTCGAACAGATCTTCTATTCTGGGCAAATGGTACTTGTTCTTGATGGTGACCTCATTCAGAGCTCGATAATCGATACACATCCTTTTGGTGCCATCTTTCTTCTCCACAAATAGGACGGGGGCGGCCCAAGGCAAGGTGCTTGGCCGGATGTAACCTTTCTCTGATAGCTCATCAATCTGCTTCTTAAGATCAACCAACTCTGGTCCGGATATCCTATAAGCTCTTTTAAAGATGGGGGCAGTTCTAGGAAGAAGCTCTATAGCAAACTCAACTTTCCGCTCTGGTGGCATACCTGGCAAGTCCTTTGGAAACACATCTGGGAACTCGGACACAACCTTGATACTCTCAATTGGGTCTACTTCACTGCTATCGACAACCATCTGATAACAACTTCCTTTTTTTTGGCTCAAGCGGGACTAACTCGGTCACCACTTCTCCTCCTAGTGGAGACACTAACTTGATCGTCCTCTTATCATAACTGATAACTGCCTGGTACTTATCTAACCAATTCATCCCTAGGATGACATCTATTCCCTGAGTACCCATTACTATGAGGTTAGTGGGAAACGCTATCCCCCTTATTTCCACACATACATTCAAACAAATGCTATCGGCTCGAATTCTACCACCGGCTGAGTC
The DNA here is from genome assembly GCA_029449295.1 of Zea luxurians. Classification (NCBI taxonomy): domain Eukaryota; kingdom Viridiplantae; phylum Streptophyta; class Magnoliopsida; order Poales; family Poaceae; genus Zea; species Zea luxurians. The sequence continues at coordinate 6,445,345 of JAOPSE010000084.1, forward strand.
AATTTGAATGGGGGTTGACATGGTAGTTATTGGAAGACTATGTGCTTTTACCCATGATGCGGTAATGAATGAATGCGTTGCTCCAGTATCAAATAACACTTCTGCAATATGGGAGTTGACTGGAAACATACCTACTATCATGCCGAGGGTCTCCTGAACTGCTTCAGCCTCCAAGTGGTTCAGCCTCCCATGATTATAGCGCGACTGAGAGCGGTTGCCTGCTCCAGGCTGAGGCACATTCTGTTTCGCTGGGGCATTGGGGCCTGACTGCTGCTGGGCTGCCTTCTTTAGACATTGCATCACCCAATGGCCTTGCTCTCCACAGTGGAAACATGCTCTGTTTCCAACCGGAGCTGGCACTGCCTGACTGTTCTGCTGGTTTGCTGGGGCAGGAAGACGAGGTGCCTGCTGATTCTGCCTCTGGAACTGACCTCCTCCTGACTGATTGTTCTGGCGATTCTGATACTGGTGCTGAGGATACTGCCTTTGAAACTGCTGCTGCTGAGGTGGACGCTGGTTCTGCCTGAACTGCTAAGGTTGATTGCCTGAGAAACGAGGACGATTGCTGCTTCCAGGCTAGGGTCCACTGATCTTGTGCTTGCGATCCTCCATCTCCTTACGCTTCCTCTCTATCATGATTGCTTTGTCAATCAGGTGCTGGAATGTCAGGAAGGTATGATTCATCAGCTGATAATGTAGAGGGTCAACCAAGCCTCTCAGGAAACGGTACTGTCGCTTGGCATCGGTGTTGACATCTTCAGAAGCATAGTGAGACAACTGCAGAAACCTGTCCCGGTACTCACTGACAGACAACGACCCTTGCTTAAGGGCCAGGAACTCCTCCTTTTTCACTGTCATCAGACCTGCAGGAACATGGTACTGACGAAAGCTACCTCTGAACTCTTCCCAGGTGATGGTGTCGGGGTTAGCATGGGTGGCGAGATAAGACTCCCACCAAGACTGAGCTGCTCCTCTCAACAGACGAGTACCATACAGGACTTTCTCTCTGTCATCACATTGAGCGTATGCAACTCTCGCTCCACTGTGCGCAGCCAGTCTTCAGCATCCATGGGGTCAGAAGAATGAGCAAACGTTGGGGATGACCTCTCATGAATTCAGCACGCTTGTCTCTAGGCATCTGAGGCATCTGAGGCTGAGGTGGTGGCTGTTGCTGCTGCTGCTGCTGAATGGCGGCCAGAGTCTGACCAATGGCTTGAACTGCCTGAATCTGCATCAGGAACATCTGCTCGATGGACATCGGGGGCGGGGGCGGCAGTTGCTGTTGCTGGGGTACCTCATCCTGCTAAGCTGCCTGCTCCTGCTGAGCACGCCTTCCTCCTCTGCGCCTATTTTCTGACATCTGCAGAATGCAACCACACATCAGAACTTATCTTGCAAATCTTGTAGCATAAGCAAAGAGTATAGAATTCTCCACAGCACTGAACAGATGAGCATCTTCACTGATCTTCAACACAAACCAACACAGCTTCTCGGATAAAGAGGAAAGTGGAATAAAAGGCTTCCCAACTAGATAACTAACTTCATTAATATATAACAGGTAAACCAAAATGCAGGAGATGCCCACACTCTGGTGACAGTCATTACAAAGATCCAAATCCAGCATAGTTCATCATAACAAGCATAAAAGCACAGGATATAGCAAACTACCCTGTCTAACTAAGACTAACTAAGAGCGAGACTAACGCTAGGACTAAGACTAAGACTAAAACTTCTATATTAAGCATTTATTACAAGACTCAACACTGACGATCTATGGTTCTAAGTCTATCTTGGTCTTGCAGTCGGGATTGCCATAAGGCTGGTGTCCACGCCGGGGTGAGCGGTACGGGTGCTGAGTCCCGACGGGAGCGGGGGAACCATCATCCAGGTGACGACGTTCCGCGCGCTCAGCTCACAGCAGGGCGATCTCAACACGAGCCCTACTCAGCTCGTCTAATGCATGGTCCAGCTCCGTGTTTAGCACGACGGCTAGGTTGACTATGCTGCTCAACCTAGGATTGTCCTCACCGACAGGTGAAACAATCACGCCTCCTGTGCTGCCAGATGGACGACGGGGGTAATACTTCAGGTTGAGACCATTAGCTACCCCACCGAGCATTTAGCAGTAGTGCGAAAGCGCACGCCGTGCGGCATCTTGCATGGCCGCCTCAGCTGAGTCTCACTCAGAGATGGAATAGTGCTCTGAGCAGATCTCCGCACCCAGAGACCGTTCTCCGGACGGCGCACCAAGCAAGTCGCCTCCTAGCGGTCCGGGTAGACCCCGCGACTGTGCTGGAAGACCACACAGCGATACTCGACAGACCAAGTACGTCGGTCAAGTGCCCGACGTAGCAGGGCGTCGAGCGCATCGTGGAAGTGACACCCGCGAGCAGCGTCACGAGTGATGGGTCGAGGAACCCATTCTTCCAACTCCTGGTCGGCAGAAAAGTCAGTGTCGTGGCTCAAGCTGCTGTCGCCACCTCTGTCGTCTGGGTCTCCTCCAGCAGCTACTCCAGGGGCTGGGGCGCTCAGTGGTGGTGCAGGGGGCGCCTCCAGCGGGAGCACAGGGGAGCAGCTCCTCACAGACTCTATCTCCTGCTGGAGCAAGAAAGAAGATCACTGCTGCTCCTGTCGTCGACGCTCCTGCTCCTCACGCAGGCGGTGGTGCAGCCTCTCCAAGTGGCTGGACTGACCGGTCATGGGACGACGAAGCGGACGCTCCGCGAGACGGGAGGGTAAGAAGGGGATGACAGACTTCCGTGCAGTGTGTCTAAGACGAGCCATCTACAAAAGACACTGCAAGCATAAGAGTGAGAACAGAACTAGTATGATCAGCAAGTAATGAACCATAAATAAATGAAGGATTAGAATAAAACACAATTTTCAGCAAGGTATAATATATAGTAGAACATAGGTTTGGTCGATATGACCAACTTTTGAAGGGATACCAAAGTCAAGGCAGGGACAGAGGTCTATAATCCTTAGAACGACCATTCTACACTAGGTTAGCGGTCCTACAGTCAGCACGGCTTTGATACCACCTATGTCACACCCAGTTTTAGAAGGCAAACCGAATGCGAACCATGTACGTGCCAGGATCAGCAATTCACGTACACAGCAGTTACATAACATGGACATCATCACACAGTGCTCAAATAGTATTAAAAAGGGAAATAATAGTCGATTACATCATATGTCTGGGACATCCACATAGTCTTTACAATAATCAAAGTGCGAAAACGAAACGTAGATAAACGCGGCCTTCACAGGTAGCCGACTGGGGGTTGCCGCTAACCCACGCCTAGAACCCATCGTAGTCTTGGAACTCCTGAAAGTCTCCTTTATTGGCTTCATCTTCTCCTGAGCAGTGGTTGCAATGCGGACAACCTGGGGAAGGGGGGGGGGGGTTTGGTGTGTAGAGCAAGGGTGAGTACACATCAACATACTCAGCAAGTGTCCTGTTTGGCTGTAGTGGACTAGCTTTATGTGGGGGGGGGGGTAAGTCAAGCGGTTGCTTTTAGTCGGTCAGATTATTATTACTAGTAGAGAAAGCCAAGTTTTAGATTTAACCCACATTATTAACCCAAACGTACTCCTTTCCAAACGGAAAGAGTACCACTTACCATTACCACAGTCAATTCCAAGAACCATCAATCTCATTGCCACCTACAAATCCGAACATCTCTGATCAAGTACCACTAATCACTGGAGCTCCCTTGGCCGCTCATAATCGTGAGCACGGCTGATATATCAGTTTTCATACACTCTGTAGAGGTTGTGCACTTTACCCACAAGCCGTGATTCCCTTTCTGCCCGGAGAGAGCTATTCCCCATTGACCACTACCTAGGTGGTCCAGCAGGGCATCACTACGTAGCCTTTACAAAGATTCCCCGAGGTTGTAGCCACCCGTTAGGTTTCCTAAATGTACCGCACTCCTCCCCAAGGGACAAATCAACCTTGGTAGATCGAGCCGCATACACCGAGCCCCATTGACGGCACGACGGCTAAGCGAACTACACCCCGGTTCCTCTAATTATTCAGCTAAGGGCGTCCCACTCCACCGTCATGGTTGCACTGTTTTCCCGGGCGGTCATCCAACGAACAGGTCCTTACGGAGAGGCACTCGAGAAACCGCTCGAGCCCCCTTGAAGGTCACAAGTATAACATCATAATAAAAGAGGGGAAAACAGCGTATCATTGATAATTCTCATCATGTTCATTAATTAGAGTTGAGCAATAGCATAAGACTAAGCAATAATAATCCAACCCAAATAGGTAAACAAGGACATGGATAACAAAAGATAGTCGATCCTTAGGTATAACTGTGAAATGCGGGAGGTGAATTAAAGAATGTATAGGACAGAGATAGGTCAAGGGACACTTGCCTCCACCAACCGACTGCTGCTTAGGGGATTCACCTGTGAGTTCTTCGGGCTCTTCAACCGGATCGTTCTCTATGCAGACGCAAACATGTATACATCCATACATTTAATACAAAAGAACAATACACCATACAATAGAATGCAGTAAATAAACAGACGTTCCACGCGGGCTCGCAATTAAGGTTAAGAGAGAAAGAGAAAAAAGACAGTCGAGAAACGATCACGTTACATTATTATAAATTAAACCACTCGCTTAATAGAAGGGAATTAATTTGGACACTACGTTTTAGCATAAAGTAAAGTCAAGTTCCACATTTAATCATTATAAACAATTGAAGATGAATGAAAGGGAGTGGTCGCACGGCGAGACGTACGACATAACATTTAGATTGAATTAAGAAGTAAACGACTCGCCGTGTGACAGAGCGCGCAACAAGACACTTGCATTACTTATAAAGAGACGTTAAGCATCGCGCGACGAAACGCACAACGACATACGTCAACAGAGCTGAGTTTAAAGTGGAACGTCGCGCGTCTGGACGCGCGACGTCGCACCTTAAACAACCTAAAATTAAAATAGATCGTCGCACGACGAAGCGCGCAACGCAACACTTTAATAAATATAAATTAAAAGAATCGTGGCGCGACGAAGCGCGCGACATAGCACATTAATAGAATCCAAAATTAGACAAATTCATCGCGCGACGAAGCGCGCAACGCAACACTTTAATAAATATAAATGAAAAGAATCGTCGCGCGACGAAGCGCACGACGCATCACATCAACTACACAAATTAACATCGATTAAAACGGGGTTAAGCGCAGTGCGACTAAGGTCGCACGCGCGAGAGCGCGCTACGCGTGCCAAAGGCACGCGAACTATGCAGGCGCGCGGGACGCGAGTCGTCGGGGCACGGGCGCGGGCAGGGGCACGGCCGGGGGCGTACGACCAAGGGCGTGGGGGCAGGCACGACCGCCGGGGCACGCGACGTGGGCGCAGCCGCCGGGGCACGGCCGGGGAGCGAGGGCTCGCGACGGGGCGGGCTCGGCGGGGCGAGGGCGCGCGGGCAGGGCCCGAGCCTCCGGCGTCGAGCGCGTAGGGGGGCGGCGTGGCTCACCGGGGCGCGGGGCTCGCCGGGGCCGAGGCCGGACGCGGGGGGGGGGGGGGGGGGGGGGGCTCACCGGAGAAGGGCGCGGCGGGGCGGGGCTCGCCGGGCGTGGGGGAGGGAGGGGCTCGCCGGGCGCGGCTCTGAAAGTCGCCTAGAGGGGGGGTGAATAGGGCGAATCTGAAATTTAACAACTTAAACACAACTACAAGCCGAGTTAGCGTTAGAAATAGAAACGAGTCCAAGAGAGAGGGCGCAAAACAAATCGTGAGCAAATAAGGAGTGAGACACGATGATTTGTTTTACCGAGGTTCGGTTCTCTCAAACCTACTCCCCGTTGAGGAGGCCACAAAGGCTGGGTCTTTTTCAACCCTTTCCCTCTCTCAAACGGTCACTCGGACCGAGTGAGCTTCTCTTCTCAAATCAAACCGGGAACAAAACTTCCCCGCAAGGACCACCACACAATTGGTGTCTCTTGCCTCGATTACAATTGAGATTTGATCACAAAAGCAAGTGAGAAAGGAAAGAAGCAATCCAAGCGCAAGAGCTCAAAAGAACACGACAAATCTCTCTCACTAGTCACTAGAGCTTTGGGTGGAATTGGAGAGGATTTGATCACTTGAGTGTGTCTAGAATTAAATGCCTAGCTCTTGTAAGTGGTTGGAAGGTTGAAAACTTGGATGCCTTGAATGTGGGGTGGTTGGGGGTATTTATAGCCCCAACCACCAAACTAGCCGTTTGGTGGAGGCTGTCTGTCGCATGGTGCACCGGACAGTCCGGTGCACACCGGACATGTCCGGTGCGCCAGTCACGTCACCAGGCCGTTAGGGTTCCGACCGTTGGAGCTCTGAATGTTAGGCCCGCCTGGATTTCTGGTGGCGCACCAGACATGTACTGTAGAGTGTCCGGTGTGCCGTCGCGCGCGTGCCTGACTTCTGCGCGCTCTAGCGCGCATTTAATGCGCCTGCAGGTGACCGTTGGCGCCGAAGTAGCCGTTGCTCCGCTGTCACACCGGACAGTCCGGTGTACATCGAACATGTCCGGTGAATTATAGCGGACTAGCCGTTGTGGATTCCCGAAGCTGGCGAGTTCAGAGTCGCTTCCCTTGGAGCACCGGACACTGTCCGGTGTACACCGGACAGTCCAATGAATTATAGCGCGGCGGCTCTGAGATTTCCCGAAGGTGCGAAGTTTAGCTTGGAGTCCCCTGGTGCACCGGACACTGTCCGGTGGCACACCGGACAGTCCGGTGTGCCCGACCAGGGTGCCTTCGGTTGTCCCTTTGCTCCTTTGTTTGAACCCTTTCTCTTGATCTTTTTATTGGCTTATTGTGAACCTTTGGTACCTGTAGAACTTATAAACTTGGGCAAGCTAGTTAGTCCAATTATTTGTGTTGGGCAATTCAACCACCAAAATCAATTTAGGAATATATGTGTAAGCCTAATTCCCTTTCAGGCTCGCCGGGGCGGCGCGGCCGCGGCCGCGGGAGGGCGCGAGCGCGCGGGCCGAGGGGCGGGGCAGGGCGGCGCGGGCGCGTGGGCCGAGGGCGGCGCGCGCGAGCAGGGGAAGAAGAAGGGAGAGGGAGGGAGAGAGAGAGAAGGGAAGGGGAGGGGAAAAACTCACCTCCGGGGATCCAAATTCCGGTGATCTTGACTCCAAACCCTAGGGCACCACAGGGAGAGAGAGAGAGAGGTGGAAGAAGGAGAGGGAGGTTACTGCGTGGGAGAAATCAAATGAGCCAAACGGATCAGGGGAAGGGGGGGGGGGGGGGCGCAGGGGGTGGGCAGGGGCGCCAGGGGCGCGCGGGCCGGACCGGGTCGGGCTGAGTCGGGCTGGGCTGGGTCACATCGCGGATCGAAACCCACGACCATTAAACAGAATTAAATCGCGAACCGAAATCCAAAACGGAACGAGACGAACACACGACATCAGACAAAGAAATGCGCTTCGGCATGATGCAACACCCATGACACTTAGGTTTTGTTTATACATGACACGGACACCTGTCACTATACTTGTTTGAAATTGGGAAAAAGGAGGTGAAACGGGAAGAGAAAAGAGAGTAATGCCCGAATTTGGTGAGAGAAAAGAAGAAAAAATTCTACTCCCAAATTCAGGGCGTTACACCGGGAAAATAGTGCCACTACAAGGGAGGAATGGGACCCCTTGGTTGACTAATTAGGAAACTAGTGGAAGACTACCTTACCCGAAAGGGGCAAGGGCAGTAGGGGAGTTACATGCAGGGATGTTCTCGGGTTGATTTTGCTGCGATGGCGGTCAGACGAGGGATTCTTGCAAGTGCTCTTCTCATAAACTGTAGCAGGTTTTCGGAAGCTAGTGGAACTTTGTAAAGGCCTCGTAGTGGATCCCTAGCCATTCACCTTGGTAGTGTCTAAGGGCCTTGCAAACCCTAGCGACATGGGATACACGACTTGTGGGTACAGGGTACAACCTCTGCAGAGTGTAAAATTGGTATACTAGTCGTGCTCACGGTCATGAGCGGCTCGAACACTCACATGATTAATTTATGGAATTAAATTTAATTTATCATTTACATTGCATTGGAATTAATTTATTATTACTTCTATTTATTATAACTAAGGTTTGGTATTTTTTTACACTTAGTAACTGCTAATAAAATTTTGACCAACTTATAAAAGCAATGTTGAGCTTCAACCTTTATTTTGTTGATCAACCTTACACTTCACATGAACTCCCACCTTTGATGAGTTCATGCACATTATTCCCCACAACTTGTTGAGCGATGAACATGTGTGAGCTCACCCTTGCTGTCTCACACCCCCCACAGGAGAAGAATAGGTGGTCCAAGAGCCTCATAGCGAGGAGTTCGACTTGATCTAGGTGGCGTCTCCCAGTTGACTTTATGGCGCCAAGGATGGACCTTAGTTCGTTTTATATTTATCTTTTATTTTGTAAGACTTCCGCAATGTAATAAGTACTCTGATGTTATTGTGACATTTATCTCTATACACTCTGTTATTATATGTGTTGTCTTCTTTGGCGCATATATGAGATGCACCTGGCTTTGTTCCTTAAATCCGGGTGTGACAGTCATTCTATCGATTCATACAAATATTTTGAAGATACAAAAATAGAAGTCTGCCAGTTCGTACATCTTATTTATGCAAAAGAAAATATCTATAAATAAAATTACATTCTTCTAGCAAACAATGCATTTGCAATTTGATCTGAAATATTATTCATGCCGGTCTCTCGCTCATCATCTCCCAATTGACTTGTACTATCTTGTTGTGTTGGAGGAATTGGCATATAGTTCTCATCTCAATCGCACCAATCAAACTTTTCGTCGGCCAGTTTGCTGTCTTGAATGAAATTATGTAGAGCCATACATGCATGTATTATTTTTGACTGCTTCAGTATTGGATAGCTTGGTAAATCCAGTAAAATTCTCCATTTCATCTTCAAAATACCAAAGGAACGCTCGATATGATTACGAAGAGAGGAGTGTAACTGGTTGAATACCTCTTTTCTTCCACTTGCTCTTGGTCCCGCTCCAAACTCTGGAAAATGGTATTTCACACCTTTGTATGGAGCTAGATAACCCTTCTAGTTTGGATATCAGGAATCAACGAGGTAAAATTTTTCTACAATTTTATTTCCAACATAAAATTAAAAAGCGCAGTTTTTAATTCAAAATAAAACATGTGTACAAATAATCATACCTGGTGGAGGATGAGGAAAGATGGTGCCGTACTTGTGCAAAGCATCATTAAATATTCTCATATCATGCATCGATCTGGGCCATCCCACAACAACAAAAGTGAATCTCATATCGAAATCACAAATAGCTAACACATTTTGTGTCGGATAACCGTGTCGACCCACGTGTTGGACAACTTTTGATGATGGTACAACTACTGGAATGTGGGTACCATCTATTGCACATATACAATTGTTAAAATGTGGCGCAAACCGATCGCTTAGCAACTTTGGATGAGGTGTCAGGAAATCAATATCACTAGGCTTCACAAGATCCTTAGACATACGATATACACATTCCAACACTTCAATTACTTTTCTACTAATGGTTTCTTTGGACCTTCCAAACCGATTCTTCACTTGAACAAAAGATTGGGAATACCAACAATCCATAGAAATATTGCCAAAGCTTCAATAGATGTCATTTTTTTACTTGATGCCAACCCATATGACGATACTAACAAATCATGCAAACTTTCAAACAAATGTCTGCTCATCCTAAACATGTCATAACATTGTATAGGATCACTAGTTGTTCTCATGACCTAATCATATCCAGTCGTCAAAGGTTCTAATATTACAGATTTGTTCAAGTAAGTTTCAGTGCAGAACATACCAAGTCCAAATATAACTGGTTCAAAATTTCTCAAAGTCTTAACTCGATCAAGTGCAACAACCATTGACATGTCCACCTCATCATCATCACTTGAACCACTGTCCATCTACACATAACATAATACAATAACATAATATGGTTTAATTCACAATAAAATAACAAGGTCTCATAACATAGCTGATGACGATAAGTAACAATGTTCATGTTCACCAGCGATAACATAACAAGTATTGTAATTAAAAACTCAAAATAATATCTCATAAAATATCTACTAAATGTAGCCTGCATTAGCACAATGACGCTTCAACCATAATAGCCTTCCTTCATCTGTCTCAAATGCTTTGAATGTTGCCCTGTTCTCAGCTTTCTTAAACAATTCAGTTGCCATGAAATGTTCCACTGACCCTTCTCTTGTCCCAATCGAACAACTATTTGTTGAACTTCCTTGATCTGTTCATCCAAATGTTGACCAAGCATGACCATCTCAGAAATTTTACAATTATTCTTTAAGGCCTCATGAATGCCCTGCATAACTTTAACCATTGGATTTTTAGTGCGCTTTCTAGGACTAGTTGTAGTACTAACATTTGGATGTTCAGAGGGCCTCTTGCTCACAGATGTACTGGGGGGAGACATATACGTGTCAGCATCTTTTGGAGTATAGTTTGCAGGCACCTCATCAGCACCCAACTCTTCACCAGGAGCTCATGCACCAGAGCCATCCACAACAACGCCTCCAAACAATTGTTGTAACAGCTCTTCATGATCAGGAGGACCCTTTTTCAGTTTTTTCTAGTGAGAGTTGCCCTGCACACACGTACAATAATGGTTAATCCAATGCCATTACAATAACTGTATAAAATGAAGTAATTGTACAAAATTAAATAAGTGATACCTTAGTAACACGATTCCAATAGTCCTCAGGTTCATCCATAGTTTTTAATGCAGAATTCCATCCTAATCCAGTATTTGCATTTAATTGCAACCAAAAACCATATAAACCTTTCAATAAGTCAATTTATTCTTCAATTGAAGCCTTGAATGGTGAAACCCTGTTGCTGTCTTGTACTTTTCAGCTATGTTGTTGAAAGCATGAGTAGTCATGATGCCATTCGGCCTATTACCAGCATTGATTTCTTGGATACAAATTTCATAAAATACTCTAGTGTTCTCAAAAGTCCAAGCTGCTTTGTCATAAACTTCATTCTACTCAAAATTTAAAACATGTATGCAAACAAAGTTTAGAAATTTAAAACATGTACGTAGTTAAAGTCATGTAGAACAATAGGAAAAAGGGAAAAGGACTTTACATTATTTCCAATTAGTGGTTCAACATGTTGTTCCTCTTCGATGGGTTGTGAATCGTCATCATGAATTGTATTAGATCATGGAGGCTTATATGCGTTCCCACGTTCGCGGCCATGAACAAAACAAACAGACCCTTGCGAACCTAAGTGATGGCCGCTTTCCACGTCTGGAAATAACATCTACAAAATCATATCTTGTCAACATTGGAACAAACAAGTGGGGTTAACAAGAATAGGTAAACGTAACACATGACACAACCTGTGAACATCTATAGCACACCTGCGACACGATCCGTAGCTTGGTCCTGTGTGGCGACACCACACCCTGCGCTTGTGGAGCGATTGCCGCACCCAGTGCTCGCGGTTGTGAGGCCGCGCCCAGCCCTCGCCATTTCTTCGTCTTTCAGGAACGCATTAAAATCCAAGTCTCGTTGCAAGGTGCTCCTATACTTTAAGGCCGCCACCAAATTTTCCTCAGCGTCGAGGTTGTCCATGGAGAATGGAGAGGGGCGACGAGATGGACGACAGACAGCGCGGGATGGTAGGGGGCGGGACTATAATCAGGTTGAGGAGGAATTGGGGCGGCGGGACGACAATCAGGCTGACGAGATGGATCCGGCCATGGGATTGCTTGGGCGGCGGGAGGAATTGGGTTGGTGGGAGGAAAACAACGTCAGGTTCATGGGAGGCGGCGGATGGAAAAAATAATGAGGACATTGGACATATCTCGTGTACATGGAGGATTGGTGTACATGGTGTACATATTAAATTACCACCACTTATTTTATATCTAACGTCTCTAGTTGATTATTCAATTTATAAATAACACCTTCCACCACTACACACTACCACGTTGGAGGGTATCCTTAGCAAAATATACCAAACAACTACAGACGTTAGATCTAAATTGAGTGGTGATGACCAGATATCTTTTCAAAAATAATATGGCGGCTCAGGTTCCTGAATGGCGATAGGAGGAAAAATGAATGATGGCTGGATGCCTTGGGGGTTGGGGGAAATGACGTGAGTAAAAAAAAAGAAATGGCAGATTAATGTAATTTTCATTTATATAACCATGGGTAGTGGGTCTTTTACCAAAAATAATCTAAAATAAGCTACTCTTGGAGAGATTATGAGATTTTCATAATCTAGATATTAGATTATATAATCTAGACCTATAATTTACGTGTTTGTTTACCTATCAAATTATTTGCGTTAGATTATATAATCTCATCAGATTATAATCTAAAACAAACAAGGCCAAACTCTCCTACCACCATAAAGAGCTACCCACCCCATAGGAAAGTGTTCACACCTGCAACTCAGAAACCCCAAACAATGCCCTTTCTAACCCATAAAGCCACCCCTACCAGGCCAAAATCCGCCCCGACCTAACAAGAAACATGCCTCCTGCCCTACCCATCTTCGCACTCCTAGAGCACCGGAATAGCCTCAATAAAGGCATCGTTCAGGACATTGAGGACCTTAGCATCAACTCCGAGGACCAAGTATTGTTGAAAAGCCTCTGCATGAGACATAACCATATATAGAAATAAAGGGAGGCCCTGGCAGCCAAGAGACATAGAGATGACATTTGGGCCAAGATCAGGCAGCTAATCCAGAAGGAGACATAAAAATTGAAGGAACTGCAGCAGGAGATCGCAGATCTATAGAGGGAAGTCCCTCCTTGCTAGCTTTTGCCCAGACTGGCTGAACAGTTCGCTCAACCTGCCAAATCGATGAAACAGATGGATGCTTTTCACAGTCTCAACTTTTCGGATGAAAGAAGCCCACTCTCTAGAAGACTACATGCAACACCGTTGCCACATAACTATCGCTCTGGCACAGCTCCAACTACAATGGCAACTCTGACCGCTTGCAGTACATAATGAGTTATCAAGTCATCATCACGTCCTCGAGAGGCGAAGACAACACCATGGCTAAGTCATTCATCATTGCCCTCGAAGTGTCTGCCCTCACATGGTACTCCAGGCTACCATCTCTATCATTTGACTCTTGGAGATCCCTTCGTAACAAGTTCCTACTCAACTTCTTGGGTAAGAGGCTAAACCGACACCCTCACAAAACTATCCCTCTGTAGGTAGCAAGAAAGGACAGATTCCTACGCATGAAATCACAATTGCCCTTAGTCGTAGAACAAATACAATCTACTATGCAATCAGCGGCCTCTGAGCCAGATAGCTTTACAATCACTGCAATAGGGACCCCCTGGGCACCCTTGGAGAGCTATATCATCTTGTCGGATACCATAATTAGGGGTACCCAGATCACAACCCTAAAATCCCTAGACACTTGAGTAAGAAGGGAACATGAGCAAAACACGCTCCCGACCATACTAAGGCAAGGGATCCAAATCACGCCTCGCCAAAGGCCAACCCCGAACGGGAGACCCCAGTCATGTACTCGCCTAGGGCCACCCTCGGGCGGTAGATACAGTCATAACTCGCCCGAGGTCACCCTCGAGCAAGAGACACAGTCACGGCTTGCATGAGGCCACCCCGAGCAGAAAACATAACTGCGACTCGCTCGAGGCTAGCCTTGGGCGAGATGCACATTTTTGATTCGCTTGAGGACGCATCAGACAACGCTCAGGATCTACCCACTTTGGCCAACCACTTCGGTTCCCGAACGTGCATTCGTACGTACACCTGCCCCACTGAGGGCACCAAAGTCAACAAAGGACGACACGACTGTGATCTTATCTACTTTCACCACCCACGACGATGCACATGGCATGAATATGGGGCACTGTTCCCCCACTCCGACCACCTTTTCAACTACCCAGAGCGTGGCTACATGTGACGCCAAGACCTGGCCTCGGCCTCAGGAGAGATCTCCACCTCACCCAAGCCCGACCTCGGCCAACTGCTCCAAACTGGGAAACACGTGATGCCACTAGCTGTCCTGCGAACCCCGCTGAAGACAGGATGGCTATAGAAACCACAAGTTCGGTGTCCAATCTGCTTTCCACCTTTCCAGATGATGCACGAGCCAGATTACCACATACTTTTCACCACACCGAGCGCTATTTCAACCACTATGACTTGACATACTTATAAACATCTCATCCGCACCCCTTCATAGGATGGGCTCGGGCACACGTCCAAGCCCTTGAACCCGGCCTTGGCTCTCTACCTGGTCAAAGTGCAGGTTACAAGGATCAGACATCCTTCTCTTGACCAAAGACAATGCCAAGTACATGGGCTATCCCACCGACCATACTGCTACAGGGACTCAAACTCATCTCCTCTGATCACAACAACATGACTGAGGCTAGGGCTACAAATCCCGAGGTACTCTACGACATATTAGAGACTGGCATGAATGATTCGTGATGGTATACCATCAGAGGAGACATCGAGCCCACGAACCCTATCGAGTGGATATGGGACTAGCGAATCACCCATAAGTGTATTGGGGGCGCATCTCTGGACTGCTAGCTGACCCCTATCTATGGGGCTCAGGCCTCCACTCGAATTACCCGCTAATAGCCCATAGGAAACGCCATGCTCGTTGCCCATCGAAGGTAGCATGGCGCCTTACCCCTCTTCCTCCTGGCGGAAAGGCGACGAAGAGGCGTATCATCAAAAGTCAAGGCGGTCCCTAATCGTCCTCTCGCCTAGTGTACAGGCTCGGGGTTTGCCCTTGCACCAAGGCTGCGACAAATTGTTGATAGCATCAACAAAACAACACAGAGGCTCAGGGGCTGCTCTTGCACCCAGGCCATGACCAAGTTACGTGGAATTGTCAGATCAATAAAGTCCACAAAGGGAAACATAAAGACCTCAAAGGGGTAACCACTCCTTAGAGGCCTCAAGGGCTACACCCGACGGGTGCGTTCGCGCGCACCCATTGAAAAAAATCTACCAACTCTCAAAAAACCCGGCAAAAACACCCAAAAGGTTTAGCAAGAACCTCCAAGCGAGTTCCTACACTCTTTGAAGGCTCAGGGGCTACAGTCAGGTACCATAATTAGGGGTACTCAAATCACAACACTAAAATCCCTAGACACTCGAGTAAGAAGGGAACATGAGCAAAACACGCTCCTGACCATTCCAAGGCAAGGGATCCAAATCACGCCTCGCCCGAGGCTAACCCCAAATGGGAGACCCTAGTCATGAACTCACACGAGGCCACCCTTGGGTGGGAGACACAGTAATAACTCGCCCGAGGCCACCCTCAGGCAGGAGACACAGTCATAACTCGACCGAGCCCACACTTGGGAGAGAGACACAGTCATGGCTCACTCGAGGCCACCCCTAGCGGAAAACATAATCGCGACTCGCCCGAGGCCAGCCTTAGGTGAGATGCACATTTTCAATTTGCACGAGGATGCCTCAAATGACGCTTACGAGCTACCCGCTTTGGCCAACCACTCTGGTTCTCGAACGTGCGTTCATACGTACACCTACCCCGTTGAGGGCACCAAAGTCAACAAAGGATGACACGACTACGGTCTTATCTACTTTCATCGCCCATGACGATGCACTGGGCGCGAATACCTTGCACTGTTCCCCCACTCCTATCACTGTTTCAACAGCCTAGAGTGTGGCTGCATGTGATGCCAAGACCTGGCCTTGGCCTCGGGAGAGATCTCAGCCTCGACCGAGTCTGACCTCAGCCAACTGCTGTAAACAGGGAAACACATGATGCCACTAGCTCTCTCGCGAACCCCAATGAAGATAGGATGGCTACAGAAACCACAAGGCCGATGTCCAATCTGCTTTCCACCGTCTCGAATGATGCACAAGCTAGATTACCACATACTATTCACCATGCGGAGCACTATTTCAACCACTATGACTCGACATACTTATAAATGTCTCACCCACACCCCTACATAGGACAGGCTCGAGCACGCGTCTGAGCCCCTGAACCCGACCTCGGCTCTCTACCTAGTCAAAGTGCAGGTTACAGGGATCAAACATCCTTCTCCTGACCAAAGACGACGCCAAGGACAAGGGCCATACCTCCAACCATTCTGCTATAGGGGCTCAGACTCATCTCCTCTAATCACAACAACAGCATGACAACCATTGTACTCCTGGGCTTCCCCCTTACAACTATAAAAGGAGGAGTTCAGGGTCTCCAAGGGGGAGGAACACAACCCTTGACCACTCCCTCCACTCCGTATATTGGCACCAACCTCAATCACACTTAGAGACTTGGGACCTGCTCCCTATCTCAACTAGCTTGTATCCCCTACTATGAGCACCTAGGTGCAAGATAATATAAGTCTCATCCCCCTCGCTAGATGTGGGGCCTTCTCTTTCCCAAACCAGGATAAATCTTGTGTCTTCTTGCATCACCTATCTAGACGGGGGCATGCAACACAAATTCACTTGTTGGTTAGGACCCTCGGGTTAGAACACCGACACATCTCTTCAAAAATACTCCCGATCAGAGGAACTGCATTTTAGAAAGCTAGAGACGTAGCATATGCCCAAAGAGACTTTGTAGACTCGCAGGCCACAAAACCATGGGTCAGAGGCCAACAACAAGATCGCTAGAACCAAGATCATCTGCCAACAAGTGCACAACATCACCAATTAGCAACATATAGGCGAAGTCCCCCCTCGCACTCACGATAACCACCCCACATCTAGCCCAAGGGGGCGAGGCGGATATAGGCCACAATTGGTACTAAGTTCTCTAATAGCAGCACATGCTGTATTGCATGTTCCATGGAGAAGATGTCAGACACTCCGCCAATGACTGCCCAGTCATAAAGGATGCCAGAGACCGTATGACCCAAAAGTATCAGGCAACAACCCAAGAGCCATCACACACACCTATCAACCCCACTACCCCTTCGCGATCAAGACATATAGCCACTCTTTCCCCACTACCACCAAAATTGCAACGAACACCAAGAAAGACTTTCCCCCACCTGTCCACCAAGAAATGCTTCCCCTACCACCCCACCACAAATAATTCTCCTAGTCCGACAGCTCCCCCTCCAGAACCTAAAGAATAGGAAGACTTCATACAATGACCTGTCCGGGGAATAATCCACATGATCACAGGTGGGTCCAATATGGACTTCAAGAACAACTGACAAAAGGACCCCTATCAAAGAGTAAATCATGTAGCCATCACCAGACCCATAATTCAAACAAAGTGGCCCCGTGTAGACCCGCGTAGCACCCCACATTCAGACACAATGGTCATAAACTGCAACATAGCAGGCTAGGAACAGTATAAGGTCCTTGTCGATAATGGAAGCCAAGAGTACGTCATTTTTCTACACGCCTTCGATCATATGGGCATCAACCACAACCTCCTATAGCCGGCTGACAACCCACTATATGGTTTTAGCAGGAAGGGTACCTTGCCCTTGGGAAAAATCAAGTTGACAATATCCTTTAGGTCAACTCCCAATGTGAGGACCAAGCATGTATTCTTTGATATAGTAGACATGGTCTACCCCTACAATGCAATCCTTGGTAGGGGTTCGATCAACAAACTTGAAGCAGCTATACATGGATTGCACCTCTTCATGAAGATCTCAGGCCCTTAGGGCGTAATAAAAATATAAAAGGACCAGTAGGCGACCCGGAACATTGAGATATACCTCACTCTCGGTCAGCGCAACATACACTACCTTGCCAAAGAGGGTGAAGACCATCCCTGCCCTCGCACATCAAAGATAGAAAAGGAGAAGAGTCTCATCTAAAGCAACAAGGAGGCCAAAAAGTCCCCTTACATCCCAGAGTACCTAATCAAATAGTACTGATAGGTGAAGACCTCAATAATGCAGAAGTGCAAAAGTTACTAGCCTATTTGAATAAGAATAAGGATATCTTCGCCTGATCCTCAGTTGACCTAGTGGGTGTCAACCACACCATCATCGAGCACTATCTGAGCATTGACCCCTCGATCTACCCTAGGAAGCAAAGCCTCCACAAAATGTTAGATGAGAAAAAATGTTAGATGAGAAGACTGAGGTAACGAAAGCTGAAGTCCACCGAGTCCTCGAGGCAAATTTTATGGAGCCAATTGAGTACCCAACTTGGCTCGCCAATATAGTCAAGGTCAAAAAGAAAAATGACAAGTGGAGAATGTGTATAGACTTCACAAGCCTCAACAAGGCATGTCCCAAGGACGACTTCCCTCTACCAAGGATAGACAAAATTGTCATTACGTGGTAGGATGTGAAGTCATGTCGCTCCTTGATGATTTCCCGAGTTACCGTCAAATCTATCCAAAAGAGAGAGAGACAAGGCCCACACCAATTCTAGGCTAACAAAGGCCATATTGGAAAATAAAGTCGACCCAATCATTTTTACATATTTCGACGACATAGTCATCGCCGACAAAACATGGAGGACCTTATATTGAAGGGAGTTGGACGGATTCAAAGGCAATCCATAACATAGATGGAGCAGAAGCTTATCAACAATATAAGCACAAAAGAGAGAAGGCTGCTTCGGCAGATCAGCCAAAGCCTATGCTCCTATGTGAAGATATAGCAAATCAAAGGGTACTGCTGGGATCTAAGTTATCTGATGAACAAGAAAAGACTCTGTTAAGATTTTTGTTCAATAACAAAGATGTCTTCGCTTGGACAGCTAATGATCTCTGTGGTGTTAACAGAGATGTCATTGAACATTCACTCAATGTGGATCAATCTTTCAGGCCAAGGAAGCAAAGACTTCGGAAGATGTCTGAGGATAAAGCTGAAGGTGCTCGGAATGAAGTAAAGAGACTTCTCAGCGCTGGCATTATTAGAGAAGTAACATATCTAGAGTGGCTAGCCAACACTATTATGGTGAAGAAGGCTAATGGGAAATGGAGAATGTGTATTGATTTCACAGATCTCAACAAGGCATGCCCGAAGGACGAGTTCTGTTACCAAGAATAGACTCCCTTGTAGATGCATCAGCTTCTTTGGAACTCATGAGTCTATTGGACTGCTACTCAGGCTATCACCAGATTTGTATGAAGAAAGAGGATGAGCAAAATATAAGCTTCATAACTCCCAGTGGTACTTATTGCTACCTTCGGATGCCTGAGGGGCTCAAGAACACTGGAGGGAGCTTCAGCAGAATGATAGCCAAGGTCCTTCACTCTCAAATAGGCAAGAATGTGCTGACTTATGTTGATGACATCATAGTAAAAAGCACGAAACAAGAGGATCATATTGCTGACTTGCAAGAGACATTTGCCAATTTCAGGCAAGCTGGTCTTAAATTAAATCTAGAAAAGTGTGTTTTTGGAGTAAAGAAGGGCAAGTTCCTTGGCTGTTTGGTATCAACAAAGGGAATCGAAGCTAACCCAAATAAGATCGAAGCTATCCTTCGGATGGAGCCACCAAATTCAAAGAAAGGGGCTCAACGATTAGCAGGAAGACTGGCATCGTTAAATAGATTTATATCAAGATCAGCAGAAAGGAATCTGCCATTCTTTGAAATACTAAAGTCAGCTGAAGTTTTTCAGTGGGGTATAGCTCAACGAAAGGCTTTCGAAGAGTTAAAGCAATACTTGATAGACTTGACAACTCTAACTCCAACTTCACCAGGGGCTCCGTTACTCCTGTATGTGGTGGCCTCTCACTCTGCAGTCAGTGCGGCACTTATACAGGAGAAGCAAGATGGTCAAATAAAAAGACAAGCACCAATATACTTTGTCTCCGAAGTACTCAGTTTATCAAAGAAAAATTATACAGAACTGGAGAAGGTATTGTATGCTTTGTTGATGGCCTCCAGGAAGCTTCAGCATTATTTTCAAGCATATCATATAATTGTTCCTTCATCACAACCTCTGAAGGACATAATGAGGAATAGAGAAGCTACTGGAAGGATCAGAAAATGGGCTGCGGAGCTCAATGAATTCACTATTGATTATGTGCATAGATCTTCAATTCAATCTCAGGCACTGGCATATTTTATTGCTGATTAGACGCCAGGGGCTCAGGGAGAAGAAACAAACAAAAGACGCTAAAGCTTGGAAAGTATTCTGTGACGATTCTTGGGGAACCTTCGGCGCAGGAGCGGCTGCTGTTCTAGTAGAGCCCTCTAAAGTCAGGACATGCTATGCAGCAAGGCTGGACTTTAGTTGTACGAATAATATTGCTGAATACGAAGCTCTTCTGTTAGGGCTTCGCAAGCTAAAGGCAATGGGAATAAGAAGGGCAATCCTTAAAACTGACTCCCAAGTTATTTCTGGTCATATAGATAAAAGTAGCAAGGCAAGGGATTTGAAGCTTGAGAAATATTTGGATACAGTCCGAAGATTAGAGGCTTCTTTCGAAGGATTTTCTATAAAAAATATTCCAAGAGGGGAAAATGAGCACGCAGATCTGCTAGCTAAGTCAGCGGCATAGGGGCTCCCTCTACCTTCAGAAGTATTCTTTGAGACAATAAAAGCACCTTCAGTTGAACTTATGGAGAGAGCAGTGTCGGTGTTTTGGGTCTGACCGCACACCCGGGGTTGCCCCTCAAGGTGCTTTTAGGAGTAGGACGGTGTTGTCAACTGTAGTCCAATGGTTCGTGCTAGTTGCACGAGAGATGGCAGACAATGATTTACAGGTTCGAGCCGCTTTGAAGTGCGTAACACCCTACGTCCTGGCGAGAGTGTTGTATATGGTGAGTTACAAGGTGATTCTCTAATGCGTAGGAAGCTGGGGTGGATGGCTAAGTGGTGAGTTCGATTCTTTCTGAAGGGGTGCCCCCTAGGCCTTATATACGCGACCGTGGGGCAATACATGCAGATATGATAATCACGTGCACCTAAGAAATAGTAAACCGATCAAGTCTATCTTCCTATGGTTCCGCCGAACCATCTTCGCTCGGTTCGTAGTACGGGCCTGCAGCGCAAGAAGATCGGGTCTCTGTTGTGATTACTCGCTCGAGATCATTGGGCCGTCTGAGCTTGTTCCGACCCAGCCTTATGTCGATCTGCTTCACTAGTCGTTCCTCCCCAGGCCCACGAAGGGATGACCTTACGACTTATTGGACCCTTGGGCCTTTCGTGAGGTCTTTTATCCTTCCAGTGGACCCGGGGGATATCTGTCCCCCACAAGCCCCCGATCTTTGGGCTGATTTTGAAATAATCGGCCCAGAGATCCTAAGTCCAGCTTGCGGTCTTTGTTTGTAATAGGAAGTACTTTCTGGGTAGTCTGGTAAAAACGGTGTAGCCCCCGAGCTTCGAGTGGATTTTTGAAAATAATCCACTCGAAGGTCTTCACTTTGAGTATTATCAGAAGTCACCTTCATCTTCCACTTGTATTTTGTCGGAGGTTAACCTTGCATCGATCTTACCCTATGCTTTAGAGGTCAGCATTGTCTTGATCCGAGATAATGATTCATTGGGTGCGCCGAATGTGCACCCAATGGGTGTAGTCTCTGGGCTTCGAGTGGATTTTTGAAAATAATTCACTCGAAGATCTTCATTTTATGCCTTTTTATAGTGATCTTCTTCCCTTTTTGTCAGATGCCTTGGAGGTCAGCACTATGTTATTGATATTATGCTTTAGAGATCAGCGTATATTTTGTCTTTGAGGCCGGGTTCATGATCTGCTCATATCTTGCTAGGCGGTGCAATTTATTTGATCTGTGACTGATTAGACGTTTGACAGGTGACCCTTGGCTAGTCTTTGTTATCGGTTCTTGCTTCAATGCTTCTGCCGATTAGACTTGTACCTTGTTGGCTATATTTGGCTTTCCTTTGATCCTTGTTGATATCTCACTTTTGTCTTGAAGTATTCATTGCACGTGCTGCACGGATGTGACAGTTTTGAAAAATATACTGGTATTTCCTTGGTGTCCCCCCCCAATGGGTGTAGGCAAGGGACGGCTTGGTACACCGAGTGTTTTAGCAAACTGTCTCTGAGTAGTAACTTGATGTGACCGCGGGTGTAATCATATCGCCCGCGCAGTTGACTGGAGTCCCAATGGGTGTTGTGTTGCGTGAAACGGCGTCAGCCGCCTGGCGTGTCTTCAGACGGTTTGAATTGCATATTGAATTTTTGCGACTGTTCAGTAGCCGTGGTAGGAGGTGAGCGGTTGCCTCCTTCTTCTATAAATAGTGTTCTCGCTTCCCCGGCATTTTCACATCTCTTACTGCTCTCTGCTGCTTGCTTTCTTCTTCCTCCTTCCTTTCCACCATGGGCAAGAGTAAGAAGGGTAGCAGTTCCTCGCCTCGCTCCGGTGATAAGCGCAAGTGTGAGCCGACTCCTCCCTCGGAGGACTTCGGCAACTCGGAGTACTCGGAGGAGGAGTTCTCCTCTGAGTCCGAGGGGTCTCTGGCTCCCACCTCTCCCCCGGCGTCGTCTGATGATTCAGACGACTCCCAGGGGATTGCCGCGGAGGTCTGGACCTACATCCGGGCCGTCGAGCGCGCCGGGCTCGAGGGCTCGGATGAGTCAGAGTACTCCTCGGACGAGGAGGGCTCCTCGGACTCGTCCGAGGAGGGCAGCGGCGGCGATGGCGGAGACAGCGACGACGACGGAGACGGCGGCGACGACAGCGGTGAGGGCGGCGACGGCAGCGGCGACGGCGGCAACGGCGGCGGCAAGGGTAGCAGCAGGGGCAGCAACCAGGCCAGTGGCTAAATGCCACTGGTTTTTAGATATTAGTATAGATTAGTAGTAGAAACAGTATTAGTGAAATAACGTGGTAGTAGTAGTAGTAGTATAGAATAGTGTAATGTAATGTAGTAGTAGTAGGGAAGTATCAACTCATAACGAGTTGATTTGCAAGTTCTTGTAACTTCCCTTTCATGAAGAATGATATAGTCTCTCCCTGTGTTAATTTCTTTGCTTCCTGCGACGATGGTGTCTTAGAAACTGGGGCCGAGTTATTATCGACGACATTAGCGTTTTTGAAATAGCGTCCGAATGATGGCGGGGCCATGTTGGTGTTTTTAGAATTAACGGCCGAGTGGTTACTGTTGATACCAGTGTTATAGAGGCAACGACCAAGTGGCTGATGGCAACGTTGGCGTTTTAGAAATAACGACCGAGTGACTGACGGCAGCATCGGCGTTTTAGAGGCAACGACCGAGTGACTGATGGCAACGTCGGCGTTTTAGAAGTAACGGCCGAGTGACTGACGGCAACGTCGGTGTTTTAGAAGTAACAGCCGAGTGAAGTCAGGTATTGTCAGCGTTTTTAGAAACCATGGCTGAGTCAATTTGGGCCGTGTCGACCGTTTTGGAAACAACGGCCGAGTGATGACATGGCACGCCGGCTTTTTTAGAAATAGCAGCTGAGTGATGACGTGGCACGCCAGCGGTTTTAGAAATAACCGCTGGGTGATGACTGGGCACCTTTTGGAAATGACATCTGGCCCGGGAAAACCCTATATGTACTGCACTGTTCCGCGTCTCCACATTCCGCGCCCTAGTTCTTGCTTTCCTGCTTCCAGATCCTCTCTGCCGATTTGCAATTCTGCTTCCGCTCTGCTCGCCGGCGAGGTTGAGATGGCGCCTAAGCGGAAAGTTTCGAGTTCGTCCGCTGCTGTCATTCCCCCATCGACTCGAACAATCAGTTGCCTTTCGCAGGTAACCATATGTCTGTTGTTTCTGAGTCTGACCTTCTCCATCTTGTGTCCATCGGGGTTCTTCCTCCGAAAGAACTCTGTTCCTGGCGGATCTGCTGTGGGGTCACTGTTCCAACAGAAGACACCCATGAATCTGTCATTTATGTTCCATTCCTCCTCTGCGGTCTTGCTCTTCCTATTTCTCCCTTTTTCCGCGGTCTCCTTGATTTCTATCACCTGAATTTGACCCATCTGAACCCCAATTCCATTCTGCAAATCTCTATCTTTGTTCATTTATGTGAGGCTTTTCTTGGCGTTCTGCCGCATTTTGGCCTGTGGAAATATTTGTATCACTGTCGCCCTGGGATGGCCGGAGGTCAGCACCAACTGGCAGGGGGCGCGAGCTTGGAGATGCGCCGCGGGAGGAAAACCGATTATCTTGACATCCCACTCAAAGATAGCATCAAAGGATGGCGCTTGGAGTGGTTTATCGTGGAAAATCATGGGAATTCCCTCCCACCACGGTCAGGGAGACAGCCAGATGTTCGTACTCCGAGTTGGACCGAGTCCCCCACAGACCAGGAGGTGGCTGAAGCAGGGGCTTTGCTAGCTGAAGTTGGATTGCTAAAGGGGAGGGGTCTGACTGCCGAGGCTGTGGTAGCTGACTTTGTCTTCAAGAATATTCAGCCGCTGAAGGACAAGGCATACCCGGCCTATCTGTATCGAGGTCTAGCCGACTCAACCCGGGTCACCAACAGAAGAATTCTTGCTGTGGACTCGGTGAACCGGCTTGAAATGATACTTAGAGGCAAGGTATCAAACATTAGCGCCCCTGTTGCGTACTTGGCCTGGAACCTGCCTCCTTCTAAAGCCTTTACTTATTTCGTGTCGAGTCCTCCTTCTGCTGATGGCGGTTTGGGCCTTAGAGTGCGACCCTCTGCCGAAGAAGTTAGTGCTTTGGTTGCTTTGCTTGGAGAAATTCCTGATGACGAACGGCAGGTCCACTTTGAAGTCTCCTTGGATCCCAGTGATGCGGAGATAGGTGCCATGCTGGATATGTTGGCTGGGGATTCTTCTGATGTTGCTTCTGCTGAAACATTGGTGGTGGTACCCATCCCTGAAGCTGACAAAGCCTTGGACGCTCAGAAGCCAGTCAATGTTCGCCCAAAACGTTCTCGCCGAGTTGACCAAGCCTCTTTTCCTGCTGAGGGGGAGAAAAAGAAGAAGAGACGCCTTCGTCAGGTGTCTAGCTTGGATCAAGGTGCCGGTCCTTCTGCTCCTGTTGTCGAGGAAGTGCCAGTGCCTGAATTCACTGAAGCTGATCCCAATGGGTGTAGCCCATCTGACGCTGAACCCAATGGGTGTACTGTCCGCCTCGCTGATGATAATGGTGAAGAAGAAGACGAAATCCCCCTGATTCGGAAAAACAGCTGGCGTTACGCTGCCAGTGGGGAGAGTAGCGGTGTTCCTTCTCCGGCCTTGTCTGCCCTCATTGGTCTGCAAGAATTGTCTCTGGCGAACTTTGATCAGGCTCTCGAGGACATGATTCTAGAAGATCTGCTATCAGAACTGGCAGATGGTGGAGCGATGGATGTTCGTGTTGATGTGCTCGACACCGGGTTCGGGTCCTCCCGGGCAGCGTCCCACGCCTCATCGACCTTGGAGCGCAGTCTTGAGGGTCAGGAGGCTGGTTTGGATTCCCCTGCTCCCATGGAAGTGACCGAGGGACCTTCAGCCTTAGAAGCGACTGCTGCAGAGAACTCGGCCCATAATGACGGTGCTAGCCTTTACCCAGCCCCCGAGGGTGCTGCTGGAGATCATCCGGCTCAAATGGATAGTGCCAGCTACTACCCAGCCCCCGAGGGTGCTGCCGGAGATGATCCGGCTCGGATGGGTAGTGCAAGCTATGATCCAGCCCCCGAGGGTGTCCGAGCGGGTTCTCCCTCTTGCACTTCCATGGATGTTCACGTAGGGTCCTCTCCTCCACACTCTGGTTGCGTGGTAACAGCCCAAGCCTTTGGTCAGGGGGTCGCTTTAGAGGCCAGCGTACCTGATGACAAGGTTTTGGGTTCTGCCGATGTCACTGAATTGGTTCCTGCTGAATCGTTGCAAGTTGCTCCGAGTGGTGATCCTTTGCCGAGCCATCAGTTGATCTCTTACGATTTGGGAGTCGCTTCCTTCTTCTCCAACTTCCAGGTATTTTGGTTTCTTCTGATTTGACTTTTACCCAAGCAGGTAATTATTCTCATGCTCGTCTGCTTTTTAATGCCAGGCGTTGGTCGATGAGATGTCTAGTCGGCTGAGGTTGCAGGGTGCTTCTGTTCTAGAAGGAGCTTTGTCTCTGGCGCATTGGAATCCAGTGCTGCTTCAGCGGCGTGTTTCTGACTTAGAGGCGGCGAATGCTGGTCAGTGCTCTTGTGCTTCCTTCTGGCTACCTTATCAAACTGCTTCTTATTTTAACACCTTTGCTTGACTGCTTCTCGCCAGATATGACTCGGCAGTATTCTGCTCTTGAGGAAAAACACTCTCAAGACCAAGCTGAACTGGTCCGGCGGTGTTCTGATCTTGAGGAAAAGTATTCCCAAAGTCAGACAGAATTGGCCCAGGTCTTTGCTTCTCTGAATGACGCCAACACGCTGAACTCTACTCTCTGCGCTCAGCTTCACTCTGAGAAGGTGACATGTGAATCCAGGTTTTGTTTTGCTGTGCTTTTATTGCCTGCTTGACGTTTGAAAAAGCTGATTCGTGCTTGCAGGAAGAAAAACGTGCCCTTGTTACTTCTCGTGACAATCTTGACAGGCTATATCGTGATTCTAGCAACTCGCTGACCATCTTGGAGAGGAGTCATCGCTTCACCAGGGAGGAGTTAGACAATCTTCATTATAAGCTGCAGGAATCCTTGGATGATGTGATTCGCCTCAGGGAGTTGATATTGGCCAAAGATGTTGTCATCAAGAATCTGCGTGTTTCCAAGAAATCTGTCGCCTAGGAGCTAGAGACCGCTCAGTTGGCTGTCAAGGTTGCTGAAGAGACTTCCGCTACTTTGAGGGCCCAGCGCGATAAAGCTATGGATAAAGCTATTCGCGCGGGGCGGATTCTGATGAGGAGACCTGGTGTGATTGTCCCAGACGACATAGTGGCAGATGTGAACGCTGCTCCCGATTCCTTGAGTCGCCCTTCTTTGTCAGTTGCTCCTGAGAAAAATGTCGAAAAATAGAAAAACATTGCATGCTTCGAGCGCATGGTTAATGTGCTCGGATGTTTTGTTAGAGGACACCTTTTAGTACTGAATGCTACTATTGTTCTCCTATTGTTTTAGAATTCAATAGTATCTACATTTGTAGAGGTAAAATGTAGCGTAATGGTTTTGAGACTTCTTCATGGGACATAGAGGCCGCCCCTGGATGAGTAACCGTGTACGTGCTGAGTGCGTTGCGCCAATTCAAGTTAGTATTAGCTCAAATCAATTGCTCCGTTAGTGTGGTTTAGTGGCCACCCTGAGTTAAGCAAGCGCGAGCATGTTGCACCGTTTTAAGTCATCGCCGACTTAAGCCGATTGCTCCGTCAGCAGGGCATAGTGGTCACCCTGAGTTAAGTAAGCGTGAGCATGTTGCACCGTCTTATGTCGTCGCCGACTTAAGCCGATTGCTCCATTAGCAGGGCATAGTGGTCACCCTGAGTTAAGTAAGCGCGAGCATGTTGCACCGTCTTAAGTCGTCGCCGACTTAAGTCGATTGCTCCGTTAGCAGGGCATAGTGGTCACCCTGAGTTAAGTAAGCGCGAGCATGTTGCACCGTCTTAAGTCGTCGCCGACTTAAGCCGATTGCTCCGTTAGCAGGGCATAGTGGTCACCCTGAGTTAAGTAAGCGCGAGCATGTTGCACCGTCTTAAGTCGTCACCGACTTAAGCCAATTGCTCCGTTAGCAGGGCATAGTGGTCACCCTGAGTTAAGTAAGCACGAGCATGTTGCACCATCTTAAGTCGTTGCCGACTTAAGTCGATTGCTCCGTTAGCAGGGCATAGTGGTCACCCTGAGTTTAGTAAGAATGCAGGTCGACAATGAACAATTTGAGCACTCTCGAAGTCTTCTTATTGATGATATATTTCCCAGTTTACAGAGTACATTGTCGTCCCAATAGCTTTTGGAATACAGCTAGGGGTAAAACTTCATGAGGTGTTCTATGTTCCATGAGTTCCCGATTTCCGTGCCATCCATCTGAGTGAGACGATATGATCCCGGCCGAGTGACTTCTGCTACTATGAATGGTCCTTCCCATAGAGGTGACAACTTGTGCCGCCCCTCCCCCGTTAGAATTTGGTAGAGGACGAGATCTCCCACTGCGAAGGATTGATATCTCATGGTCTTATCGTGATAGCGCCTCAGGGTTTGCTGGTACCGTGCTGATTGAATTACCGTGTTCAGCCGTTCTTCTTCGAGTACATCAACATCCGACAGCCTAGTAGCCTCGGCTTCTGCTATGTTTTCGAAGATCAACCTTGGCGCCCCAAACTTGAGATCAGCAGGTAGCACAACCTCTGAACCATAGACCATGAAGAAAGGGGTATTTCTATGTAGAGCTCGACTAGGTCGAGTTCTTAAGCTCCAAACGACGTAGGGCAACTCCCTTATCCATTTCCCTGCAAACTTTTCATTTTTATCGAAGACTTTTTTCCTGAGGGCCTCCAATATCATCCCGTTAGCTCTTTCAACCTGCCCGTTGGCTCTTAGGTGTGCCACCGAAGCGTATTTGATCTGAATGCTTTTCCGCTCACAGAAATCAAAGAACTCTGAACTTGTGAAGTTGGATCCCAAGTCAGTTATGATACTATTCGGTATTCCAAATCTGAATATTATGTCTTGTATGAACTCCACCGCCTTGGCTGAAGTTAAGGAAGCAATGGGTTTGAACTCTATCCATTTAGTGAATTTGTCGATAGCCACCAGCACATGAGTGTATCCTCCCTGAGCTTTCTTGAAAGGTCCAATCATATCCAGTCCCCAGCACGCGAACGACCAAGTTATGGGTATCGTTTGCAGTTGCTGTGCTGGTAGATGCTGCTGTTTTGACAGGTACTGACAGGCTTCACACCTCTGGACTAACACGGCTGCGTCCGTCTTCGCTGTTGGCCAATAGAAACCTGACCTGAAGACCTTCCCGACCAGGGTTCTGGACGTTGCGTGCACTCCGCACTGCCCAACATGGACCTCGTCCAGAAGTTGCTTTCTAGTAGCTGAGAGAATGCATTTCATGAGGACTCCTGATGCACCCCTTCTGTATAGTGTTTCCCCAATGAGTGTATAGTGAGCCGATTGCCTTGCGATGCGCTCGGCTGCATTCTTGTCGTCTGGCTCCTCCTCATTTTTATATACCTGATGATCAGCCTCCTCCAGTCATCAGAATCTGACTCTGGTTGGCTCAAAGTATTACATTCTTCTACCTGACCCGGTGAGATGCTCGGGTGTGATATCTCTTGGACAAAGACTCTAGGTGGAACCTGAGTCCGACTGGACCCTAGCTTGGACAACATGTCAGCCGCCGTGTTTCGATCTCTCTCCACATGGTGAAATTCCAGACCTTCAAATTTATCTTCTAATTTCCGGACGGTGGTGCAGTATTTTCCCATGGAATCATTCGAGCAATCCCATTCTTTGTTTATCTGACTTATGACCACCATAGAATCCCCGTATACCATCAATCTCTTGATGCCCAATGATATAGCAATGTTCAGTCCGTGAATCAGAGCTTCATATTCTGCTGCATTGTTAGAGGCTGGAAATAAAAACTGTAGGGCATATCTGAGGTGTTCGCCTTCAGGTGCAGTAAAGAGGATCCCCGCGCCCGCTCCTTGCAGCTTTAATGAGCCATCAAAATACATTCGTCATACTTCTGCAGTTTCTGGGTTATCTGGTACTTGTTGTTCGGTCCACTCCGATACAAAGTCAACCAGTGCTTGAGTTTTGATGGCAGTGCGAGGTCGAAGTTCAATGTCGTGAGATCCCAGCTCGCAGGCCCATTTGGCTATTCTCCCGATGGCTTCTTTGTTGTGAAGAATGTCCCCTATTGGAAAACCGGTAACTACTACGACTTTGTGGTCGTCGAAGTAGTGACAGAGCTTGCGTGCAGTTAGAAGCACTGCATATAATAGTTTTTGAACTTGAGGATATTTTTTCTTCGAGGGACCCAGAACTTCGCTGATGAAATAAACAGGATGTTGCACTGGATAAGCATGTCCTTCTTCTGCTCGCTCGACTACTAACGCGGTGCTCACCACGTGAGTCGTGCAAGAGATATATAGCAGTAAATCTTCAGCTGGTTGAGTCGACGTGGCTCGACGCGGCGGTTTCAGCACTGGTGGCGTTGTCAAGAATTTTTTAGTGCCTCTAGAGCCTCCCGTGCCTCTGAAGTCCATTGAAATTTGTCCACCTTCTTGAGCAACTTATAAAATGGTAAGCCTTTTTCTCCCAGCCTCGATATGAATCTGCTCAAAGCTGCCATGCATCCTGTGAGTCTTTGCACTTTCTTCTGCGACCGTGGTGCCTCCATCCTCATAATAGCCTCGATCTTTTCTGGGTTGGCCTCGATTCCTTGATGGCTGACAATGAACCCAAGTAACTTTCCTGCTGGTACCCCGAAGACACATTTTTCGAGATTAAGCTTCCATCGATATCGCCGTAGACTGTTGAAAACCAGTTGTAAATCTTCGATGAAATTTTCCGAATTTTCTGTTTTGATTACCACGTCGTCCACATACGCTTCCACATGCTTGCCCCAGTGATCGGCTAAGCATGTTTGAATAGCTTTTTGATAAGTCGCTCCAGCGTTCTTGAGGCCGAACGACATGGAGGTATAGCAGAAAGCACCGAATGGAGTGACGAACGCCGTTTTTTCCTCGTCTTCTTTCGCCAAGCTAATCTGGTGATATCCAGAGTAGCAATCCAAGAAGGACAGCATAGAACATCCTGCGGTGGAATCTACCACCTGATATATCCTAGGGAGCCCAAAGAGATCCTTTGGACAGTGTTTGTTGAGATCTGTATAGTCGACGCACATGCGCCAATCCACCTTATTCTTTTTGAGTACAAGAACAGGGTTAGCCAGCCACTCGGGATGTAATACTTCTCTAATAAACCCAGCCGTGACCAAGCGAGCCAGCTCAGCGTGAATGGCCTCTCTCTTGTCGGGCGTGAAACGACGTAATTTTTGCCGAATCGGCCTTGCCTGGGGGTAGACCTTCAGTTTATGCTCGACCAGTTCTCTCGGGACTCCCGGCATATCCGCAGGTTGCCATGCGAACACATCTCGGTTATCTTGCAGGAACCAGACGAGCGTGTTTTCCTATTTGTCATCCAGGCTGGAGCTGATGATGGCAGTCTTGCGTTCATCAGCGAACCCGAGGTTGATCCTTTTAGTTTCTTCAGTCGGCCGCATAGAGGTCGCAGCTTGAGCCTCGTTCGCAGGTACCGTGAGGCCTTCCTCAGGCTTAGAGTTTGCCTGCATAGAAGAAGTCGCCGACGATTTGGTGGTGAGGGCCGCCTGGATGGCCACCCGGAAACATTCTGCGGCGCCTTGGAAGTCAGCGCACAGTTATGATCCCCTGCGGCCCTGGCATCTTCAGTATCATGTAGGTGTAATGGGGAATGGCCATGAATTTCGCAGTCCAGGCCTCCCGATGATGGCGTTGTACCCGCAGTCGAAGTTCGCCACTTCGAACCTCAGGAACTCGGTTCTGTAGTTCTCCAGAGTTCCGAAGGTGACCGGCATGTAGATGTGGCCCAGCGGGTATTCTCCTTCGGTCGGCGCGATGCCAAAGAAAGGAGTATCGGACTCGTGGAGCTCTTTGAGGTGAACTCCCAAGCCTTGAAGCGTCCGGGGGAAGGTGACGTTGATGCTGCTCCCCCCGTCCACTAGTACCTTCTTCACCCGGCTCTCTCGGATCACCGGGTCGACGAGGAGCGAGTATTTGCCCGGGTGGTCGAAGTTGAGCCACTGATCTACCCGAGTGAAGGTGATCGGGTGCTCCGACCATCGGTACGGAGCGGGAGGACCGGTGGTCGCTATCATTATTTGGTGATCGTTGAGCTTTTGTTGTCTCTTGTTCTCCTGCGATCCATGCCCGCCGAAGATGACGTTGACCTCTCAGTCGACGCGCGGGAAGGCTTTATCTCCCCCTCCTCCTGTTGTTGGGGTTGTCGCGGTTCTGGTCCTCCCCGCGGCGGAGGAGGAGGTAGAGGCTGGAAAGGTCGGTCGTGCCCAACGGAGTGCTTGAAGTCCCTGCAGTTCCGAAGGGTGCGGCACATGTCCTTGTGGTATGGGCACTGGGCGTCGAGGATGTCGTCCAGCGTGCGTTCGCCTCCACGAGGCCCTCCTCGGGCGCGAGAGGCGGGTGGTCCGACAGCGTGAACTTCTTCGCGAGGTCTCTTCTCCCAACGCTTGTTTGGCTGCTGGTTCATGTCGCGTCGTGGCGCTGCCGGTGTGGGCTTCGCTCCTCCGATGAGGTCCCGAGCCTATTCGTCGGTGGTGATGTAGAGGTCGGCTTCCCTGAATAGCTGCTCAGAGGTAGTTGGCGCTTTCTGTAATATGGCACGGACGAAGGCCGCGTCATCGGAGCCTCTGTAGAAGTCCTCGATTACCGCTGCCTCCGCAACTTCGGGGATACGATTTCTCATGGTCTGGAACCTTTTGAGGTATGACCTGAGAGTTTCGTCTCCCCGGCGCTTGATGGATTTTAGGTCCCATGGTTGCGCTGGCTTGTCGGAGAGGGACTGGAAGTTGGCGATGAAGCATCGACTGAAATCACTCCTGTCATCGATGCAGTGTCGTGGTAGGTGTCGCAGCCATTGCAGTGCGTCTTGCCCGAGGACGATGGGCAAGTACGTGGTCATTACGTCCTCAGTTGCCCCGGCGGCTCGGGCAGCGGTAGTGTAGATGGCCAGCCAGCCTCCCGGATCCTGCTTAGGTTCATATTTGTCAACGTTGGATACCTTGAAGTTAGGAGGCCATTGAATGGCTCTGAGGCACGGAGTAAGTGCCGACACTCCGCATGTGTCCTCCTGCCGACACTCCTGTCTGTCCTGGGGAAGGGAGTGGTTGTCATGGTGCTTCGACCGTATCTAGGTGGTGCCGCCAGTCGAAGCCGTTGCCGACTCGGTCCTGGTGGCCTGACTCCGGGTTGGGATGCCGTGATCCCTGTCGTATTCTTCCCGGCGACGGATCTCGCTCTCATGTCGTCGTTCGCGTGAAGCGTTGATGGAGCTCCGTGCGTCCCGCCGACTGTTGATGGTATGTCGTAGATCATTCGGCGGATGCGCGAGAGGTAGAAGATGGTTGGCCGCTCGAGTGAACAGTCGCCGGTAGCCCTCGGCATCAGGAGTCTGAGGGAGACCGTCGGCTATCCGAGCCAGTACTCCGCCGACTTCACTTGGCGTGTTCAAGGCTCGGGCGAAGTCGGGGTTCAGGTTGCGCCCGAAGAGAGGATTTTCCCGACGTTGCTTAGTTTCCTGTTCGACCTGTTCTTGAGCTCGCCGGCGATCGCGTCGTCGGGAATTCCTCCTTTCCCGGAAGACACGCTCTTTCGGGGTTTCTCCCATCTCTGAGGCCTCGTCTCGCGACACAGGCTGCACCGGGTCCCGCTCTCCGGCCTCGTGATGTCTCCGGATATTTCGGCGTCGGTTCCTTCGTCGGCGGGATTCCCGCTGAGGAGGTTCCTCTCCAGGTACAGTCGGCTCGTCGTCGGAGATGGGGGGCGACTCCACTCTCCCGATGAAGAGGACGTCAGGGTAGAATGGCGTAGCTGTCGTGCCGATCTTTCTGTTCTCCTTAGAGGACGGAGGCGCAGAAAGAACAACTTGCTTCCTCGTGATTTTATTTATTTCTTTCTTTCTTGTGATTTGTGTCCATTCTTCCGTCGGAGAGGTAGACAATGGAGTTCTCTGGGTTGGCGGGCCTCGAGCCTCTGTCTTGCCGGAGGCGATCCTTTTTCGGAGCATTGGAGGTTGCGCCTTTTCCTGCTTTTCCCCGATTTCCACGGAGATTTTTGAGGAAGATCTTCTCTCCGTTGGGTCCGTAATGCGATGCAGAGTTCCCTCCTCATCCGCTACAGCTGAGATGGTTCCGAAGCAGAATTTGGACCCAGGGCGGAAGACGATCTTGTGCAGAAAAGTGACGGCCATTGAGCTAGCTTGGATTGACGACACACCCCCTACCTGGCGCGCCAGCTATCGGTGTTTTGGGTCCGACCGCACACTCGGGGTTGCCCCTCAAGGTGCTTTTAGGAGTAGGACAGTGTTGTCAACTGTAGTCCAATGGTTCGTGCTAGTTGCACGAGAGACGGCAGACAATGATTTACAGGTTCGGGCCGCTTTGAAGTGCGTAACACCCTACGTCCTGGCGAGAGTGTTGTATATGGTGAGTTACAAGGTGATTCTCTAATGCGTAGGAAGCTGGGGTGGATGGCTAAGTGGTGAGTTCGATTCTTTCTGAAGGGGTGCCCCCTAGGCCTTATATACTCGACCGTGGGGCAATACATGCAGATATGATAATCACGTGCACCTAAGAAATAGTAAACCGATCGAGTCTATCTTCCTATGGTTCCGCCGACCCATCTTCACTCGGTTCGTTGTACGGGCCTCTAGTGCAAGAAGATCGGGTCTCTGTTGTGATTACTCGCTCGAGATCATTGGGCCGTCTGAGCTTGTTCTGACCCAGCCTTATGTCGATCTGCTTCACTAGTCGTTCCTCCCCAGGCCCACGAAGGGATGACCTTACGACTTATTGGACCCTTGGGCCTTTCGTGAGGTCTTTTATCCTTCCAGTGGACCTGGGGGATATCTGTCCCCCACAAGCAGTGCTTGCAATCTCACCTGTACATAGCGAAGATTGGAGGACTGAAATTATATCTTTCCTCGAAGGTATCTGTCTTTCGGATGATGAAGTTTACAATAAAAGAATGGAAGCAAGGACAAGACCATATGTGATAATAGAAGGGGAGTTATACAAACAAGGAGTCTGCTCTCCACTACTCAAGTGTTTATACAAAACCGAAGGTCAGGAGCTGATGAAGGAAATACATGCAGGCTTATGTGGATCTCATATTGGGTCTAGGCCTTTGCTAGGGAAGGTTTTCAGACAAGGATTTTATTGGCCGAAGGCAGCTTCAGATGCAGCAGATCTAGTTCAAAAGTGTGAAAATTGTCAAAGATGTGCAAGAGACCAGAAACAACCTTCATCTCTAACCCAGTTAATTCAGCAAACTTGGCCACTACAAAGGTGGGGTTTGGATTTGTTAAGTCCACTTCCACCTACACAAGAAAATTTGAAATATGTCGTTGTAGCAGTGGAATATTTTTCTAAGTGGATCGAAGCAAAACCTTTAGTCACAATAACTTCGGCCGCAGTACAAAAATTCTTTTGGCAAAACATTTTTTGTCGCTTCGGCGTGCCGAAGGCAATAACTGTGGACAACGGAATACAGTTTGATGCCAAAACATTCAAATATTTCTATGATCGAATTGGTACAAAAATTCATTTTGCATCAGTAAGGCATCCAGAATCAAATGGGCTGGTAGAAAAGCAAATGGCATTATAATGACAGGAATAATGAAGTTAATCTTCAACCAGCCCAGAGGAAATTGGCCAGATGTGTTGATCAAAGTGGTGTGGAGCCACAACACAACTGTGTCAAGGTCAACAGGATTTACACCCTTTAAGCTCCTGTTTGGTGACAAAGCAATAACACCAGAAGAAGCAAAGATAGGGCCAATAAGAACAACAGCTTCGGCGGAAGATGAAGCTGATTATCAAATAACAAAAGATACTATAGAAGGGACCAGACTTCAGGCTATAGAACACATCAATAAGTATCAGGCCGAAACAATAAGGTGGCGTGATAGAAAAGTTTGATTGAAAAACATCAAGCCAGGGCATCTAGTGCTTCGAAGAGTGGCCAACCTAGATACAGTGGGCAAGTTACAACTAAAGTGGGAAGGTCCTTTTCTGGTAGTATCTTCGTCAAGACCCGGTTCTTACAGATTGAAGGATATGGACAGCAACGACATACCTAGATCTTGGAATGCGGATGAGCTTCGACGGTACTATGTGTAATTTGATGTAATCTTTTTTCATTTTTTCTATGGCACCCTTTTCCTTTCAAGAGGGGAGAAAGGTTTTTAATGGGGCCATAGTTTGTAATTTTTCATTCTTATTTAGCCTTGCAAGGGCCAAAATCCCCCAAAGATGTAAAGTGTAAAATCTGAGCCTGCACCATCGGGTGCAAAAAGAAAATAAGGAGAAGCTCAAAAGACGTCCCCAAGGGGATGTAGAGCATGACGAAGCTACAAAAAGTCGTTCCTAAGGGAGCGCAGTGTAAGTTTTCTGCTCAAAAGTCATTTCTAAGGGAATGCAGAGCCAAAAATTTGACGAAGCTACAAAAAGTCATTCCTAAGGGAGCGCAGAGTAAGTTTTCTGCTCAAAAGTCGTTCCAAAGGGAATGCAGAGCCAAATACCACTGAAATAGAAGGTGAAGAAGCTCAAAAGTCGTTCCTAAGGGGATGCAGAGCTTAAATGCCACCGAAATATAAGGTGAGGAAGACTCAAAAGTTGTTACTAAGGGGATGCAGAGTTTGGGTGTGGCTTCGTGTGAATTCGGGGCATTCATTTGCACACTACATTACATCATTCATTACATTCATACACATTCATTTTGACATTTATAGGATCATCATCATCATAACATGAAGCACGAATAGAAATACTCCAGCTTGGACAACAATGTTTCAATGAACACAAAGAAGCTTTGTCTCAAATATACACATTTTATGCAACGACATGCTTCGTTGTGTATGAAAAGAAGGGAAGGTGTTTTTCGCCTTCGGCTCAAAAGATATAAATTTCGTCCACAACAAAGAAATTTTTACATGAACAGAAAGGTAAAAATATATTACAAGGTATGGACAAGTATACAAAGTACTGTTCAATTCTCAATTACAATTTCTTTTACAAAGATAATACAAATGCTTCTAAGCTCTATACAGGCAGGCCTAAAAGTAGCTTCAGCAGCCTTCGGAGTATGCTTCGGATTATCAATCTTTGGCACCACCATCCTGCAGGCAAACAAGCGATATAAGGTAAAAAGCAATTACAAGAGATAAGGCAAGCAACAGGTGTAAGTTTCATACTGGCTTAAGCAAGCTTCGGGCTTCGTCACCAGCCAACTCTCGCCCACCCTTCGCCCAAATCTGAGTTATAAATCTGTTTCCAATGCTCCGGGCTTCGCTGGGGATATCAACAAAGTCTATTGGAGATAGACTGAAGGTTGGTCTGTTTACCGTTTTTGCATGCGTGCAGCCAGCCTTCATAAATGCTGCAGCTGTGCCGCGAGAAGCTAGCAAGGCACATAAGTCACCGTGCCAAGCTATCACTTCATCAAGTGTATCAACTTCGTTTTCAATATGCTCGAAGGTGCTTGGTAGGTCTTCAGCCGAAGGGGTAAACTCTTCGGAGCTGGCTCCAACCGAGCTGAAGACCTTTTTCAATCTTTGCACGCAGTGGTTGCCAAAGTTCAAACATTTGTCCCGAAGCTCTTTCAAAGATTGTTGCAGCTTTATATTTTTGACAGTTTTGGCTTCGTATTTTGCTTGCAAATCTTGTTTCTCTTGTTCGAAGCTCTATGATTTTTGGAGAAGTTCCTCGCTTAATTTAGCATTTTCAGCTTGAGTTTCTACAAGTGAACCCTCCATTGCTTGAAGCAGGAAGTCTTTCTTCTCTAGAGAAGCTTCATAGTCCTTAATCTTATTTTCCAAGCCCTCGGTTATAATTTCGTTTTTCTTGTCTTCGAGGTCTTGTTGCATCCTTAGTGCCTTACTCAGCAGCATACTCTGTAGAAATAAGCCTTCATCAGGAAACTTTGCTTCATAAAAATAAAAGAAACCTAATGAAAAGAATTTTGCCTTGAAATTGGAGTAGAACAGACTGCCGACGATATGTTGTCGCCGGTAGCCGCTAATGTCAGCTTCAAGCTTCGGAAAACCAACACTATTCGACAGAGTGCCGATTATCTTTGCCCCGACACGGTCTCGAATACATCCTAAGGCCCCTTCGTCGATTCCACCGAAGAGCATGGCTCCTGGCTAGTAGCCACAGGATATACCGTATTCCTGTAGCTCCTTTTTTTCAGCCTCGGATAATTCTTAACCGACCAGGTTCCGAAGGTCGAAGCCCTTTTCTTCTGAAGTAGCTTTGGTAATCTTTTTCCCTTTGTTAGACACTGTGGCCATGACCTTCTCTGCAGCCGCAGCAGCCTCTTCCGCAGCCATATCCGAGAACAATTTATCAATCCTAGACAGCGTACTCTCAAGGTTGGCAGCTTCGGCAGCAGCTGCAGCTTCGGCAGAGGTATTAGCTTCGGCAGTGGCCTCGGTGCTTGCAATAGGTGTTATTGTGGATGCCGAGGCCGACGGTGGCGTCCGTTCAATGGCTTGCATAACAGTAACGATCCTTCGTTTTTTCTGCCCATCCGCCTTCTTTGTAGCCGAAGGCTCATCCTTCTTCTGTAAAAGTTTCGTTAGTTCTGGCCCTAGAGGACTTAACAGCTTGATGGGTAAAGATTCAGTCATTACCTTTAAAATCTCTGCTATTTCGGCAGCAGGAGGCGTCAAAGGAGTTTCCTCTGCTGCCTCGGTTATCTTCGGCTTCGGACTCTCAGCCTTCCTTTTCTTCGAAGCAGTAACCTTTAGCTCAGGAGTGGATTTTCTTTTCTTTGAAGCTTTTTCATCTTCCTTCACCATTCTAGCAGCTTGCCTGTTCATAATACCGACAATTCTCTTTCTTTTCACACCTTTGGCACCTTTATCAAGCCTTTCATAATCAGGATATTCAAATTTCAAGGCATCCATCACCCGGTTTAACCTTCGTTTTGGCCGGGTGCCGAAGGCTGCTGTCATCAATTGATCTTCTTTCTTGGTATAATTCCCCAGTATTTCATTACACATAGTTTCAATCATACCTAGCCATTCCTGGCAATGCTTTTTGAACTGTTTTTCAAACTTGAAACGATAAGCTAATCGAACAAGTTCATGCTTCTTCTTTGTTTCTTTCATCTTCGGCATCCCCTAGCCGCTTGACGTTGGATACGTCCGGTTGGCCAGATATTCCTGCACCAAGTCCTTGGTGCTGATTTGCTCGGCCACCATTCTAAACTCTACTTCGGCCAGCTGGCATGGTGACCCAAGTTGCATGTTGCACAGGGGCCGAGTCATTCCGAAGTTTAAAGATAGCGGGCTCATGATCATCGTCATCAGTTTCCCCCTCTTTTTCTCATCAGCTTTAATATAAAACCATTCTTTTTTCCAGCCAGTTGGCCACTTTGTACGGTAGCTGAGGACTGGTGCCTTTGTATCCTTGCGATACGCAAAATTGTAACAACCAAAATTTTCGTGAAGACCATCTGCCCTGGCCTTTGTCTGATAGTGCAGCTCGTGCACTCGGCAGAACGCTTCGGCATCTAGGCTCATCCCTTGGCTTCGGAGGGCCCAGATGAAGACGCTGAGCCTAACAATGGCATTAGGGTTCAGCTGATGAAGATATATTTCGAAATTCTTTAAGACTTCCCCTATCATCTCGTTTAGAGGAAATCACAATCCTGCTCTGAAGAAGCTCTTAAAAACAATAACTTCATCATCCTTCGGTGCTGGGGTAGTTTCTTCTCCGGCAAATCGGACAAGTTTGCTTTCAGCTTCTCCAAAATAACCAAGCTTCATCATTATGGGCATGTCGTCTTCGGACACGGTAGATTTCTAAAAATCTAGATGGCTGGGCTTTGCGGGGATCAAAATAATGTAATCTTCGTCATCTTCATCAACATTTTCTTCTTCAGCAACAGTCTGTTCAGCTTCGACATCAGGAGCACCTTCGTCAATAGCTCCCTCCATCACAACTAGATCTGATTGTTCTATGACTTCTGAAATTGGTGTTGTCTCAGTGACCTCGGTCTCTTCCCCCTCACGAATCACCCTTGCAATTGATCGCACTCTGACCATTTTGATGGATTTTTCGCGGTTTGACGAAGTTGATGGATTTTTCGCAAGTTTGACGAAGCTCACTCGTCTGACGAAGTTAACTTTAAATGATGAAGTGCTCGCTTGAGAGTGCAGTGCAGAAAGCTTTGGCTATGGTTAAATTTTTTAACAGCATAACAGTGAAATGGCAAAGAATGCTATGGTAACTCCTCACCAACCCGTCTGTTTATATAATGCTGCAGGTGGGAAGGCGAACCGCCAGAGCGCTTGCACTCACTGAACGGTGGACCGCTCGACGCTTGGAATATTTTAATCGTTTCTTGGCAACGAGCTCAGGGAAGGTGTTTTTTCGGACCTTCGACATTCTGAAGCCTTCGAGTTTTTCGCGGATCGAGCTCGTTACGAAAAACGATCTAGCACCACGAAGGGCCTACTGTTGAGGGCCTTCTTCTTCGCCGAAGGTCCTCGAAGCAAAAACACCTTCGGCAAGATATCAAGCAATCAGGTGCGGCATGAAGATGTATGCCGAAGCTACAACTAAAAAAGCTTCGACATAATGACGCGCTTGAGACGAAGGGTGGCACCGACTTAAAGAGGAAAAGACTACATAGTCCTAGATGGTTTGTGTTATAGTCTTGATTAGTTATCGAGGGTATGAATGTAATTATGTCCGGACTGTGTCCCGCGCCTATAAATAGATGAACAGTATCCCCATACTGCTGACGTTGACTTGTAATCACTTGCACGTCACTCTTGGATTTTACCTTCTGTAAAGCCGAAGCATTTGAGAACAAGTCCCCAACATATTATATTTGGGGAATGTAGCAGGTAACTAAATGCATAAATGTACTTTAGTTCTTCGGACTCTAGTTATCCTATAAATACACTCGTTCCATCTGCGGATGGGACACACTTGACAAGACATTTGAGCCCTGAGACATCCGTTTTGTCGTGCATTACGTCTCACCTACTCCCGAGTGCTAGAGACCACGTGTTAGGTCCCAACAAATTATTCAAAGTTTGTATATCTATATGTTCACCTGAAATATATGTTTATGACAAAATTTATATTAAATTCTAGAGGAAAACTCATCATTTCCTTACTATGAGGATCACTCTAACATTACCAATGATGAGATCAAGAGCGAAGGCTTGATAAATACCATATAACATTACAATGCAGATCAATTGAGGGAGCAGTCGTGTGATCGCTAGCTTAAAAAACTGATTTGCTCCAACTCATACAATTTCTTCAGCAAAGCATGATTTTAGAGATACTATTCGTCTCTTCCCATGCACCGTCATCACGCCGGTGTTAGAATGGAGGGAGCCTAAGGTTGATCAACACCGAGAAACATATATATAGTTTTCTTTCCAAAATGTTGTAGATAGTTATTTCTCTTCTGTTTAGGAGGTGGGTGTCCTCCTAATTTATAGTCGAGTGGCTTCAAGATAAACTCACGCAAAAAGGAAGAAAACGACTCACCTAGGTATCTAAGGTCTGATTGGTTCGGTTCCGAACTTAACATGCAATATATAGGCAAAAATAAAGTAGAATTTATGCATAATTTTAGCTTTTTTAGCATTTAAATGTGGGGATCACGATGACGGTAGAAACTATGAAAACTGATGTTTTATATAGTAGAGACCGGCAAAAAATAGAGACAAAAAATTAAACTAGAAATTCACATAAAATAGGTACCAAAACATCATGGGTATTCACGTATAGTTTATTTTCTCATGACTCTATTCAATTTGTTGCAAGAAGCAAGCTATTTAAGTGGGCGCTGTCTTCATGTGGTATTAAACTTCCCATCATGCCACAAGATGAGTGGATCTTTAAGATTTAGTCAGAATTTATTATAAAACTAATGAGTGTTAGCCCAAGTAGTTAAACCTTTATATCCTTGACCATATATATATATATATATATATATATATATATATATATAAACCATGGTGCTTTTAATAACTAGAGTAAGCCTAGATCAGTCAATGGTTTATATATATATATATATATATATATATATATATATATATATATATATATATATATATATAAAGACACACATTTGTGCCGTGAGATTTATGTTTTTGAATTTACTATGAGAATTTTTTTGCGGTATATAATTCATATGTTCTGAAATGGTAAGATTTTTTAAATGTATGGTCAAACATAGTGGTAATATATAATGTTTACCTTAGTATAAACCAAATGTGGCATGTAAAAAAGAAAAAAAAATGTGAACAATTACGCCCATGTGCTTTTTTCCATTTAAATGTGAGAAAGAGAGAGGGAGAGAGAGAGAGAGAGAGAGAGAGAATGTGGCCAAGCAAGTTTGTGGTCAAGCGCCGTGACAAGGAGACAAACAAAGCCGTGAATGAGGAGAATGTCGTCACGAATGCGGCAGTTTCGGACTAATCTTTTACGCTAACGTGCCCTACGTACTACAGCTCTACCTGAGTCTGAGTGACTTCGCTGACATCTGATCAAGTTTTGCTTTTATTAATTTTAGCGATGGATCGACCAAGACATGGGTGTGAGTACATGTGTGTGTGCGGCGTGAATGCACGCATGGTACAGATCGACCCCGCGCAGTGCTGCAAACACATGTTGGCGTGCAACGCAGCTACAAACGAGACGACAGCAACAACGTCCGCATGCATGTAGTATTATTTGCTCTCTAGCCAATAATGATCGAAATAATCCAGTTGGCATGCATGCGTGTGTGTTCTGATCGACGCGATGATATCATATACAGCGCCGGCCCTGGCGGGGGTCGAGCAGTGCCCCCGACCAGGGCCCCCATATTAACGGGGCCTCATTTTAGGTACTAAAAACAGTATATATATACAAATATATATATATATCATATTTTATATAGATCTATATATTAGCTCTATAAATTTTTTTAAAAGGTCTAATCATAAGTCAACAACACAGCAACAATAAGTAAGGAGAATTAATTGTAGCCCATTAATCTTGACTTCATATAGTCTCAGGTCCAGCCGC
This sequence comes from Zea luxurians, assembly GCA_029449295.1. NCBI lineage: Eukaryota > Viridiplantae > Streptophyta > Magnoliopsida > Poales > Poaceae > Zea > Zea luxurians. Next base: position 6,488,026 of record JAOPSE010000084.1, read on the forward strand.
CTATGCTCTCAGTGTGTAGTGAAACAACGATGTTTGCCGTTTCATCTCTATCTCTCGCACAATCGTAGACAGACAGACAGTCGTGTCCTATCCTCTTGGTAGCCAGTGCACGAGCATCGAGTACTGCAGTGCTTTCGTCCTGCTCTACACGGTGAAAACGAAACTAACACGATCTGATCGACTAATCTAACAATGTGCATCCATTTAATCACTATTCGAGGTAACCTTCTTTTGAGTTATCTGGACATATATATGAGGCATTTTTCTTTGAGATGTTAGGCTATATTTTAATTACCTTTTATTTAATATAAATACCTTTTTCAGATATACATAAATATTTATTGACAATATATACACACTATATCTAAGTGTAATAATTATTATTATAAAGAGCCTCCGATATGAGTCTTGTCCCGGGCCTCTAAAATATCAGGACCGGCACTGATCATATATATCCAGTCGATCGAGCAGTTGGAGGAACGGAGGAGCTAGCACGAGACAGTGACACTTGACGTGTATTATACAATAATAATACTGAGCGCGTGCATTGTTTTGCTCTCTCTCATCAGAAGAAGAAGAAAAAATGAGTGCATTATTGTTGCACACAACGGCAGCCATTTGGCTGCAGCCTGCAGATGCGTACACAACGCTAGCTAGTTACTTCCTACACTACACAGTTCCTCTTGCATTGAAAACTACGTGCAAGCATGCGCAAGAAGCCTTTTGTTGAAATCTTTTGCGTATTCCAACTGCAGTAGTATTTCTTTTAGGCAGCCAGTCCATCCTCGAGAGATTACTGAACCGCAGCGTGTCGTCAGAAGTTTAATGTTCTTTCTTTCTTTCTTTCTTTCTTTCTTTCTTTCTTTCTTTCTTTCTTTCAGTAACACGGGATCGAATAGTGTACACGCAAACCGTTCTAGTGTCAGAGCTGAGCAATCTGTTTGTTCCATGCTGATACACCTCGTTTTCTGTCAACGTCATGCAGCATGTCTGCCTTGTGCCGTCCCCGTCGCACTGTCTATTCGCTGACGCCATTTTTCTCCCCATCTTCAGCACGGGCGATCCTGACATGCACCTCCACGATGTGTCTATGTATAAACACACAGATGCCTCCACTTCTCATCATGATGTGTCCATGTATAAATACGTGATGTTTGATATTCTAGCATTCCTCTCTTAATCCATATGCATTAAGATGGATTGGGTGTAAATTAAACTAATTTACATCATAATCTACCTCAACACATGTTTTTCGAGGGATGTTTTAGTGATGACAACACGATATTATTAGTTTTATTTAGGTGCAGCTTGATGAGGTAGCCATGTTCTCCATGTCCCTCCCCACACCAATCGAGGGGGGGAAGAGCGAGGATACATATGGCCTTGTTTGGTAGGATGTCGCTGGGTTTTACAATCATTATGATGGACCTCCAAGACTGATATGGAGTTTGTCTTTTCTTTCTTTTTAGAGAGAAAAGTAATAATTACAAATAACTAAAGGCCAGATACTGAATGCATGCATGTGAATGGACACTGAGGTGTGAGGCACCACAGATGATGCAGGTGTGGGGAGAGGAGCAACCGTGGATGCAATGCAGACACCATCGATCTAGCATCTGGTTGTTACCCTCTCCATCTCCATCTATAGAAGAATCTATCATCTGCTGGTCGATACCTCTCCATCTCCATCTAGCTAGAATTAATGGTGGCCATGTTATACGTATATATAGTCTGCAATGCATGGTTGGTTAGTTTCTAGCCGATCTGTCTCTGCGCCTGCGGTGTTAATTCCTGCTTGACCTTGACCTTTCTGGTGGTTAGGGTGTCATGGTGTCTGAGAAAAAGAGCATGTCGTGCATCATGCATGTCAATGCAAGCTCCTGTCCGGGAGCTAGGAAATGAGGTCACAAGGAAACTCTCGAGCATACAGGGAGAGGATTGAATATGTGTATCCACCTGGATTGAATGGCGTAGCAGCAGTGAACTGCATCTATGGCGATGCATCATAAATATGTGTATCCACCTCGATGGCGATGCAGACGCAGTTCAGCATTCTCCCGGTAGCATGCAGTACGGTGCCATCGCAGCAGCCATGTCCCGTTCCCCTGGTGACAGTATGGAAAACCGGAGTTTTGTTATATCATTGTTCTAGTGTATTTAACTAGCGTCATTGTTCTTGTTTATCTTCGTTATAGAGTTTATGTTTCCCATGTATGGTGCATAACATAGAGTCACATCTCTCCAACAAGTAGAATATAACGGTATCAAAAATGTCGTCGCTCAAAGCGATTGGATTTAGGGTTACTTTAACAAGGGCACCCATCATTCTTGAGCTTAACAACAAACACTATTTTTTGTATAGGTATAGTGTATTAGGGATGACAATTTTAACCGCGTGTTCGAACACTAAATTTGACCCGCGGGTCTAGCCTGCATCTGGCCCGTGCCATAATAAAAATTGGACCGGGTACGAGTTTCACCTGGGTCCCTAGCGGATATCCAAAATTAGATTTTAGTCCAAAAGTGGGAAGTCTGACACCATGACGAACCGACCCATCCAAAGTCCATCGCGACATTAACCCTAGGAATGCTCGGCAGCCCATGTGGCGTGGTTGCGTCTCGAACTCTCGCCACTCTCGTCTCACACCTCCAGCCGCCACCGCTAGGAGTCGGTCCGGCAAGACCCCGCATGTGCCCACGCTCTGGCTTCGGTGATCCTCGTCCATACTCCAGCTCCGAGGATCCCCGTCCGCCATCCTCTTCGTCTATAATACCCGAATTTAAGGATAAATCCAGATATATCTCATATATGTACCAGGATCAAGTTTCATATATACGACAACTTAATGTATAGAAACCAATGTAACAAACTTTATTAAATAAATAGATTGTCTTTAAGTAAATAAATAATAGAAACCAAACGACGACAGCGACGACAACCACGATCCCGATAACGAGCCGAAGGTAGTTGATCGGAGCGATGACAACCTTGATCTCATCAAACTCTACATAGTAGTCTTCCTCTTGATGACCTGATTCTGAGCAACAAATACTACAAGGACGAGCTCACTTACGGTGGGGCTCAGCAAGTGTGTATAAAAATATGAAGTGTAAGGCTTACTAAGGAATAGTCTGAGGCTGAGCATTTATCTTTTAACTTTGTTGGTCAAACTTTTATTAGCAGTTATTAAGTATAAGTATATACCATCCCACATAAATAAATAAAATACCCATAATGAAATGCATGTCCGATTTACTTTAGCTCTACAAATTACTCATCTGAGGGCCCGAGCCGCTTGTAACCGTGAGCACACTTTACTCATAAGTCGTGCATCCCTTCTTGCCCATGTTTGCAAAGGCCCATAGACACTTCCAAGGTGAATGATTAAGAATCCACTATGAGACCTCTACAAATTTTCATTAGCATAAAAAAACTCGCTACAAATTCAAGATGAGGTGGCATAGATCATTCGGAAGTCTGAAAAGCTATCACAACATAATCAACCCCGTAGCTATACTTGGGCAACACTTCCCTGCTTGCCCCTAACCGGGTAAGATCCTCACACACTAGCTTCCCTAATTAATTTACTAGGACCAGAGCCATAATAGTCATATGGTTGCACTATTTTCCTGGGTGCCCACTCCATATTCCAATTAAATAAAGTAATCTTATCATACATAAGTAAATCATTAATAATAAATTATGATCAATGTTGCATATGTAACATTATCCCATAACCAAATAAAGCAATAGCAAGACTACCAATAATAAGTAAAAACTAGATATTAACAAGGTATAGGAAAAACAAATCTAGATAACCTATTAGGTCCCATCAGATTAACATAATTGTGCAATGCATAGCTAAGAACATAACAATAAATATTATTAGGTCAAAAAAATGTGTTTAAGGACACACTTGCCTTCCTTAACAAACTCCTGCTGCTCATATACTTCTGTAGGTTGGGTCCTCGACACAAGATTTAGGCTGTTTCAAGCTCACGTCCTGAGATAATACCCTATGTCTAGTGTTTTGATCTGCTCTCTCGAGGCTCCCCAAGGAGGTGGACGCTGAATAGGAGTCCTATAAAAATCCAACTATGTATAATTGCAAATGTGATTTCCTCATTCGTTACAACCATATCCTACCTGCTTAGGAATCTATCTTGTAGGACTCAGTGCTTGCGCGAATAAAGAATGTAGTCCCAATCGAACTTGGGGAAAATGGTACTAATGATCGGGGTCAGGAAATCAACCTACGAACCAAAGAAAAATAGAACAAAAAACCTTTTGAATTTAAAAAAAAGAGATTAAATCCAAATTCAAAATTTTAGGTGAAAATTTTGAATTCACACACGCAAAACTAATGCTCTAGCATGTAGTACACAAATAAATAATTTATTTTAAGAAATTACCTTTTAAATGTATAATCCATATAAAAGTCCTGTGATTTAAATAAATCTAGGAGGTATTTTTATTTAAATTTTAAATTAGAATTTTAGGTGTTACACACGAGTTGAAAGGAGGATTTTCTTAAATACCTTGCTGAGATATCCTGGTTTTGAAACTTTGAATCGACTCTTCTTAGGTGACATTGCATACAAACATGCAAGCATACATCAATATATTACACTAGCTCCCACTTTATTTCCAATTAATTAGTGCACTCTATGCGACAGAGCTAGCCATTCTTATTTCCGATGGCAGTGGCTATCTACAAATGAAGCTAGCTTCTGGGTGGCAGTGCCTACTATGGTGGATGGATATCCCCTAGGTCATCTTGGAATGGATTCTATGCATGGGCTGTTGGAGGGCCTAAGTAAGTTGGGCGATTGGTTTCATGGGCCGACCGACCAACTCGGGCCTCAAGACAGCGAGAAGGCTTGGGGATCAAGGCAGAATAGTGGTGGTTTTAGTTAAGGAAGGCACGAGAACTCATGCGCAACTTAGAAACAAACCCTAGGTATCGTGGGACTGGTAGTTAGGATGGAAATCAACTTCCAACCCTAAACCTATCAGCCTATATAAGACATGTTAGGGCCCCCTACGGAGCAGACGGATAATCTCATCTCATAGCCATCGCATACCAAAATAATAGGATAGTTGCACACCATTGTAACCTCGAGCTTAGAAGCAATACAATCTCCACAACACACATGATGAATGATTTTAAGCTTTCTAGTGGCATGAACCTGTATAATTCTTGTGTCACACCGTGTTCCACATGGACCATCGAGCTACAATTGATCTCACTAAATGCAAAATGCACCTTGTGGTACTTCCCATGGTGCACTACTAGTACAAAACACCGAGTTGGCACACTAGGTGGGGGAGGCGACATCAACATCGGCTAGCTCCATTATGGTCACCTTCACCAACGATGTCAAGTTCATTCCTGGTGAGGTGTTCCATTTTAGTTCTATCTCGCTCATCGCCAACTAGAACGGTGACCTGCACTACATCAGCGTTGCAATGGATGAGATGTGAGGCTCCTCATCTATGCTCGCAACAACTTTAGTGTTGACCATGGCTAAGCCTCAGCCAGTTGTTGCACCGACATTGGCTATGCCGACTCACCTTTGAGTCTCGGCACCCTGATCTATTTCTAGCCCATGTCGGTTCATCATGATGACGTTCGGGCGTGGATCTGTAAACCTTTAAAATATGCTCTCTAAAAGTTGGGATAGTTTTCAGAAGGTTGGTTTAGTAGAGGTTCCTGTTAATTTTAGTGAGTGAACTATTGTTTTCTTATGCATATGGGAATTAAATAGGTGATAAATAAAGCTATATTGCTGCATATCATGCTAATTTTAGCGTGATGTCGGTCATGGCATCATCCACGTGTTCTCTGACTTGATGACATGTGGGCCCGATTAGTCAATCGGACTCCACCGCGAGCTGCCCGAATGCAGAAGCATTCATGTCCGCGATGAACCGTAACGCTTCCATTGATTATGAGGAGTTTGCTACAATTCCTTAGCATGTATAAAACCAGACCTGTGCCCCTTGTCTAATCCATCGTAAGCCGTGTAGAATCTACGCCATTGCCAGGAAAGAAGTGCGAGCTGTCATGGTCCGGTGAAGGCAGTCATCTAGTCCACAACTAGTACAATAGGATAGTCGCACACCATTGTAACCTCGAGCTCAGAAGTAATACAATCTCCACAACACACATGATGAATGATTTTAAGCTTTCTAGTGGCCTGAACCTGTATAATTCTTGTGTCACGCCGGGTTCCACATGGACCATCGAGCTACAATCGATCTCACTAAATGCAAAATGCACATTGTGGTACTTCCCGTGGTGCACTACCAGTACAAAACACCGATAGTTGGCACACTAGGTGGGGGAGGCGACATCAACATCGGCTAGCTCCATTATGGTCACCTTCACCAATGATGTCAAGTTCATTCCTGGTGAGGTGTTCCATTTTAGTTCTATCTTGCTCATCGCCAACTAGAACGATGACCTACACTACATCAGCGTTGCAATGGATGAGATGTGAGGCTCCTCATCTATGCTTGCAACAACTCTAGTGTTGACCATGGCTAAGCCTCAGCTAGTCGTTGCACCGACATTGGCTATGCCGACTCACCTTTGAGTCTTGGCACCCTGATCTATTTCTAGCTCATGTCGGTTCTCCATGATGACGTTCGGGCGTGGATCTGTAAACCTTTAAAATATGCTCTCTAAAAGTTGGGATAGTTTTCAGAAGGTTGGTTTAGTAGAGGTTCCTGTTAATTTTAGTGAGTGAACTATTGTTTTCTTATGCATATGGGAATTAAATTGGTGATAAATAAACCTATATTGCTGCATCTCATGCTAATTTCAGCGTGACATCGGCCATGGCGTCATCCATGTGTTCTCTGACTTGATGACATGTGGGCCCGATTAGTCGATCAGACTCCACCGTGAGCTACCCGAATGCAGAAGCATCCACATCCGCGATGAATCGTAACGGCTTCCATGGATTATGAGGAGTTTGCTACAATTCCTTAGCATGTATAAAACCAGACCTGTGCTCCTTGTCTAATCCATTGTAGGCCGTGTAGAATCTATGCCATTGCTAGGAAAGAAGTGCGAGCCGTCATGGTCTGGCGAAGGCGATCATCCAGTCCACAGCTAGTACTCTAGATTCACTGCCATGCGGGAGGGGCTCTATGCTTCATCTTTGGGAGAACAGAGACCCTAAAGTTCAGGAGATTTCCTCATCGGAGACGAATCTCGAGGTCGAGCCGCACCACGCCATAACCCGGTCTCGTCACTGCCTCAAATCATGGTGAGAACACCCCATGATGTGTGCCTTGTCTTTCTCTTCACATATTAACGATTAGTCATGAACTTGGGGCTTAGATTCTCGGATTGGATAGATGCCAGTCATGGCGCCACCATTGAGCCGCAACCGCCACCGTCTAGATGCCAACAGGGGAGGCAGAGTATCTGCACTGTGGGATTGGTAAGGGGTGATCCATAACTGATCAAGAGAAAACACTTCATTATTTTAAGTCTTGACCGTGCATTCTTGATCGGGTGGCCGAGAGTAGGGGTAGACTTGGAGGGCTCTTGGGCCGTTAATCCAGGATTTGGCGGCCCGTGGTGCATACCGGTTCGATGTAGTGCAAGATGTAATCATAATGATCGTCGGTATCTGATCGGATGTCCCTAGTTGGTTGATACCCCTTCGGATAGGGAGAGTTGCGAAAGAGCCCTTGCACTTTAACTAAAATAACCCGCCATCCACGCATGTAGGAGAATCATTACATATAGGTCCAAATATTTATGAAATAGACCCTATTCTTCCTAAAAATAGTACCCATATTCCATAGTTTATTGAATTATATAAAATAAATCTGAGAAAATGATTTCTTGTATAAAAATAAATCTAGAAACTTAGAAAAAACATATCTCCTATGTTTTAACTCCGATTTCAGTAGTTCTTGAATATGCGTTCTTGTAGCGACGCATAGAATATTATCATGTAGTTTGTTTACATGTTTTGGTGTAATGTATTATATCCATTATTTGCTTATTTATATGTAGTGCTATGAGTAGAAGCGAGGTCACGAGAAATCTGAAGCCCAACCTTGGAGAGGTACTTGGTGTTGCACCAAAAAGGCAAGGTGTGTCCTTGATCACATTTTCTGACCTAAGAATGTTTATGTTTCTGATAATCACCATGGCATGCTTAGGTTAAATTGATGAAACCTAATAGGTTACCTAGTTTTGTTCACCCTACACCTTGCATACAAAAATGAATTATTGGGTAGTTTTGCTATTACTCTACCTAGTTTTTTGGTTAATCATACCTATGAATTATGATCATGTTTCATTATGATATATTACTGGATTAATTATTATTGTTCATGATAAGATGTCACACCCGGTTTTGGAAGGTAAACCGAATGCAAACCATGTACATACGAGGATCAGAAATTCACGTACACAACGATTACATAAATGACTCATCATAGCACAATGCTTCGAATAACAATAAAGAGTAAGTAATAATATTAAAGACTAGAGTCATTTACATAATATAAATCAAAGTGAACATAATAGAAACGTAGCCAACGTAAATAAACCCACCACATGCAGCTGAATGGGGGAGGTCGCTAGCCTAATCCTCTAACTCTTCGAAGTCCTGGAACTCCTAGAGATCCGCCTCAACACCTTCTTTTTACCTGAGCATAGATTGCACCAAAGGAAACATGGTGTTTTGTGAAAGCAAGGGTGAGTACACATCAACGTACTCAGCAAATGTCCCGTTTGGCTGAGGTGGACTAGCTTTATGTGGAGTTAAGCTCAAAGTAGTTGCTTTTAGTTGGTCAGGTATTTATTATTAATGGAAGCCAAGTTTTAGCAATAACCAACCCATGAATCCTTTCCTCATCGAGGAACATCATTATCATCATCAAACCAAAACCATTAATGGAACCATTGCATCTCAGATCATCTAAATATCTCTAATCAAAGAGGATTCCAAGGCCGCTCATAACCGTGAGCATGACTGATATATCAGTTTCATTCCTCTACAGAGGTTGCACACTTTACCCACGAGCCATGATTCCCTTTCTGCCCGGAGAGTGCTACTCCCTATTGACCACTTCCTAGGTGGCCTGGCAGGGTATCACTACGTAGCCATTATAAAGATTCCCCAGAGGTCATAGTCGCCCGTTAGGTTTGTCCAGTTTGATAAACACAGTACCTCTCCCTACAGGAAGGGTGACTAACAAAACCAAATCGAAAGAACCACGACAACCAACCTCGATAGAGCAAGTACTGTGTCCGGACCCCATTGACGGCACGATGGTGAAGCCGACTACACCTCAGGTTCCTCTAATTAATTAACTAAGGGCATCCCATACCACCCTCATGGTTGCACTGTTTTCCTGGGTGGTCTCTCAACGAACAGGTCCTTATGGAGAGGTACTCAGGAAACAGCCTGAGCCCCCTTAAGTATCATGGTTCATCATCATAATCAAGATATCATCATCGTATCATAAATATTCACATCATGTTCATTGATTAAAGTAATGCAATAGCATGACGCTAACCATAGTAATCCAAAAGGTAATCAAGGACAGGTAAATAGAAAGCTAGTCAATCCTTGGTTTCAATTAAGTCATGCGGGACAGTGAATTATAAGTAAGTAGCACATAATGGGTCAGAGGACACTTGCCTTCACCAAACAGATGCTCGGGGTCTTCAATTTTATAGAACTAGAAGAACTTGATCACATGGTCGCCAACATCTGATCTTCGATTCCTCGAAGCTCGAAAACGGATCACAATTTAATAGCAACGCAAAGCGAAGACGAACAGGCACAAGCAAACAATATATATATATGCATAAAAATATTACACCATTCAAAGAAAAACATATTAAAACATGCAAAACAAAATATAGCGCTTTACTACGGTCACGCGAGGAAAAAGAAACACGATAGTCGGAGCTACGGTCGAGAAACAAGTACTAGTTAAAACATTTGATTCGACGTAATTATATTAATTGACATTTATGAAATTTAAATTAAAACAACTTAGTTTTGACTAACTTACTATTTTAATTGTTTATAATTAAATAAATAACTAATTAACTGACATGAGTGATTATAAGCGAACAGTTTGATCTCGCGCGCGGATAACGCGTGATACGCACGAACGGCGCGCGACAACGCGTGCGAACAACATGCACGACACTCGCGAACCACACGCGATGACGCGCGCGAAACAGCACCGTGGCACGCGCACGGTGCGCGGGCCGACACGATACACGGAAATTAATAAATAGACAACATTATTAAACTAAACAATTATTAATAAGAAACATTTCAGTTAAGGTTAATCATGTTGGTGACTAATTATAAATGCGTAAATCGAATTCCTATATTATATTTTAAAATTGAAATATCGTTCTAGTAGCCATCGGTTAAACAAACGTTTAAATAAACTAAATAAAATATGCAACAATGGGGATAAATACTTCTAATTTAAGATAATTTTAATACGAATCTAACACAACTTGAATAGATCGAATCAGATTAATATGCAAAAGTTATCACTGTTTTAAACTAAATTGTAATTCGCGCGTACTAAATTACGAAATTGTCATCTTCTTTCCTCACCTCATCTTCTTCCTCACGCAAGGAACCACCATGGCCATGGGGAAGGAGCAGGGGCCTGCGCAGGGGAGAGGGCACAGCCGGGCCACTGTGGGCACTCGCGCGCACGACGCGCGTATGGGGGAGTTGTGGCCGCGGGACGGGTGCACGCGCGACCACCGCCGAGGGGGGGGGACTGAGGGAGGCCCTGCAAGGATGGGAAAATGAAGAACATGAAGTAACCTTAGGTACAACAATGGAGGTTACTCACCGGGGAAGAAAATCCTCGCCGGAGCCAAAAAGAAATCCATCGATTGATGGAGATTCGGAGGTCCGATCGACGAATCAGACGCACTGTGACGAAGCCCTCGACGAGATGAACGCAGCGGTACCCTCGGATTCCGTAGACGGTGCACGGATTGGGAGTAATTGCTCGCCGTAGTTGGAACCCCTCCGAACTTCGGCGAGCAATTCTGGGAGCTAGGGATTGAGTCTGGAGAAAATGTTTCATTCTCTAGAACGGGCTCGGCGAGGAGAAGCCATGCATATATATATAGTTGGGGTTTAGAGAAGATGAAAATTCGGGTCAAATTCGAATTCAACCATTTTTTAAAATTCGGAAAAGCCTAGAAATCCATATTTTGTTCTCAAAATATTATAGATGCTTCCAAAGATTCCAGAAAATTCCTATAAATGTTTTGGCACCTAATGAACTCAAAAACACATTTAGAGTTTCTAAAAAATATTTTAAGTACCTCAAATAAATAGATTTTGGTTTCTGAAAAATAGAAAAATATTCTGAAAATATGAAAATTTACCGAAAGCTTTTATAAGATATATTAACATGTTTCAAACACGTTTTCCACTTAAGAAACACCATGCAACGATATGAATGCAACAACCAAAGCGCCTCTAGGGCTTATTCCATTAGGTTTACGCCAATATAAAACAAAATATTCTCAATTTTTAGGAAAAAGAAAAGGAAAGCGAAGAAATGAGAGAGTAACACCTGAATTTGGTGGATATTAGGAATAAAATTTTATACCTCCAAATTCAGGGTGTTACATAAGATCATTTTATTAATTGGAACATGGAGCTTAACCTGAGAAAACAGTGCTACCACAAGGGTGGAATGGGACGACCTTCGCCAATTAATTAGGAAAACTAGTGTGAGTTAATCCTTTCTCAAAAGGGGCAAGTGGGGTGTGAGGAGTTGCTGGTATAGGGAGGTTCTTGGGTCGATCTGTTTGTGAAAGCTTTTCGGATGAGAGATTCCTATATTGCCCCCTCCTGACTGAAACCATAGCGGGTTCTCTTATGTGGAACTTTGGAAAGGCCTCGTAGTGTGCCCTTGCCAACTCACCTTAGAAGTGTTTAAGGGTATGTACAACCCGAGGCAAAAAAGGTTATATGGCTTGTGGGTAAAGATCCAAACCTCTACAGAGTGCAAAATTGGTATATCAGTCGTGCTCACAGTCATGAGCGGCTCTTGACTCTTGCATGATTAAATGATGGAACTAAACTTAACTTGACATGCATTTGCATTGCATTGTGGGATTTTCTAGATTGATGAGTATTTGATTGGGTTGGTATTTAGTTATACTTAGTAATTGATTACAAAATTTTGACCAAGTTAATTAAAAGCAATGCTCTGCCTTAACCATTTTCCTTGGTAAGCCTTACACTATACATGAGCCCCCACCATAAGTGAGCTCATACACATTATTACCCACACTTGCTGAGCAATGACCGTATGGAGCTCACCCTTGCTATAATCACATAAGGTCAAGAATAGGTACCACCAAGATGTGGAGCATGAAAGATGATGAGATGAGTAAAAGAGGTCTAGGCCATCGTCTCCAGTCAACTATGATGATCGAGGTTCGTTGTCTCCGTATGGTGTATTTTATTTAGTTATTTTTGTACAGATCTGGTATTCTATAATAAAGATATGACATTGATTTCTGTACACTGAGTCATCATATGTGCGAGGCTTGATCCTAGCACACATTTGAGATACATTTGGATTTGTCCTTAAACCGGGTGTGATAGGATCTACAGCAAAAACCACCCAGCCCACGGTGCCAGGCCCATCCTTCTACCTCTCTCAGATGCTCATCATCGATGGTAGAGTGGATGATGATGACATCTCCAACGACGAGCCCACCTAAGAGGGAGAAGATCGACCCACAAAGGCGTCACAACATCCAGTGTCATCATATCACCGGCGAATTGACCCAACTCAATCGGTCCGGCACAATGAAGAGTCGGAGGCTAACGAAACCCTGGACAAGCGAGAGCTTCGCTGACATTAGAACACATGATGCAGCAGCCACCATGGAACCTAGGAGCGTGAACATGAGGCTACATGCGAGCGTGAGCTGGAGCTGCTCGAGCATAGTCACAGACGCCCACACTGTCCACTACCTGCCTCACGCAACTTGCTACCAGACTTTGTCAGGACCATGCAGACCTCGAGTCAAGCCAGCTGCGTGCTCGCTTAGATCGCGAATGACCTCCCTAACTCACCTGACGAGGAAATAAATCGACAAATCCACACTCAAGCGGCGAACCATCTCCTACCAGTGGCCCCCATCTCTCCTACTGATGGGGACACACACCACGACATCAACTATCACCACGACGCAACACAACATTGAGGAATCACGCGCGTGATGTTATAGGAGTATGATCAGAACCACAACGTGCAACGACAAGGGCCCGACATCTGGCCTCTGTGAACAGCCTTTGATCTATGAGAGGCTAGGCGACCTCCATCCCCAGTCGCCGCCTTGACACCACCGGGGACGCTATGAAAACGCTCGAGGCGGCGACTCAGGTTGACTGACCCATTAAAGCGTGTTCAGGGTCTCAGCATTCACCAACCGACTCCATGCGTTTGGTTGACCACCGAATTTCAGGTCTCCAACATCGACAAATACGAGACCAAGCAGGACCTGAGCAACTGGTTGGCTATCTCTTCCACCACAGTTCATGCTATCGAGGTGAGTGAAAATGTGATGACAGTCTATGTTCCAATCGGCTGGGGCAGGATGCCCTCCAATGGCTTTGTCACCTCTAAGCCAACTGCATTGGCAATTGGGGTGACTTCTGTGACCGGTTTGTTGCCAACTTCTAGTCGCTCTCTAACAAGCCGACATAGCCATGGGACCTCAAGTCTATCAAGCGGAAGGACGACGAGTCTTTTCGTTCCTTCCTGAAGCGGTTCCAATCAATGCAGAATTGTGAAAGGGAAATGAGCAAATAAGGCATTTGTATAAGTTGGTGATTGAATGACCAACATAACATTTTGGACTAACTGGTTTGCTAAGTCTATGAGCATAGGTTCACTCAAGTGCAAATTGAAGAATCCAAGTCCAAATGAGCCCAAACAAGGCCAGAAAGTGCAACATTTTGAAAAAGGGTAAAATAGTGAGGTTTGAACTTTGAATATGTTGCATACACCTATTGGAATGTTTTTGGCACTTTGGTTTGCTTTGTAAATCATTTTCTAGCAAAAGTGTCATTTTGGACTTGCTTTGAATTCAAACAGGAATTCCAAGAGGGAGATAAGATAAAGGTATGGAACTGTGACTTAGGCATGTCAAACATACTCTAAATATGTTTGTCTAAGTCATAGAATAGCTTCCAAGACCAGTCGAATGAAAGTGGAGAAGATTCGCTCAAAAGAGCCAAGTCTAAGTTGTTCTAGGGCTCATTGTACCGGTCCGCTGGTGCACTGAACCGTGTGTCCAAGGATCCCTTTAGGAGGCTTTGGGGTCCTAGCACAACGGACACTGGGTTCGATGCACCAGACCCTCCATATGTGAACTACTCAACTTTAGGGTTTTCCTCTAAAAATAATCAGACCTTCTATAGTACTGGTCCGGTGCTGCATCGAACCTCGTGGTAACAGCTACTTCGGGTGCTATTGGCTACTTCAACGAGTGGCTAACACGTGGCAGTTCGGTGGTGGACCGGATTGGTTCGGTACCAGCCAAATATAGAAGTCACCAATCAGGATCCCAAAGTGTCTACTACTGTTCCCGGTCTATTGGTGCACCGGACCGGTCCGGTGCGCCACTACACAACATTTTTTGGAGGAAACAAGCAACAACTAGTTGGGGGGTTTTGGGCTATAAATAGCCCCTCTAACAAGCCTCCTCAACACACCAACACACCAATCACTCAGGAGCTAGCACTTCATTCCTATGCATTAGAGAAACACGCCTAGGTGATCCGAGTGTATAATTTGTATGAGATAGAGTTGTGCTGCTGCTTGCGCTTGTGCTCTTATTCTTTGGGTGTTGTTCTTATGCTATTGCGTGCGTTCTACTCATCCCTCTTGCATTCTTGGAGTTGTTGCTTGTAACACCCGGATTTTAGGGGTCCAAAACCCGAGGTTAACATAAACACCAGGTATGCTGGGACCAAGTCTCAAACATATGATGTATAGTGGCACAGGATCGAATGTCACATCTTTACATATAACAGGAGTTCTATACCAAAATAAATAGTTACATTATAAGGAGACAACGGTCCAGCAACCCAAAGTTGACTGGGAGACGACGACCTAGACCTCTCACGAACTCATCACAGCATCCTCCATGAGCATCATCCTGCAGTACCTGTTCTTGACCTGTGGTGTATGTGAGACAGCAAGAGTGAGCTCACATACGTTCATCGCTCAACAAGTTGTGGGGAATAATGTGCATGAACTCGCCAAAGGTGGGAGCTCACGTGAAGTGTAAGGCTTACCAAAGAAGATGGTTAGAGCTGAGCATTGCTTTTAAAGTTGGTCAAAATTTTATTAGCAATTACTAAGTATAAGTAAATACCAACCCAATTAAATAGTAGAACAAAAGTTAACAACTTCACCTGCAATGCAATGCATATGACAGATTGAATTTAGTTCCATAAATTAATCATGTGAGTGTCCGAGCTGCTCATGACCGTGAGCACGGCTAGTATACCAGTTTTACACTCTGCAGAGGTTGCGCATCTTTACCCACAAGTCGTGTATCCCATGTCGCCAGGGTTTGCAAGGCCCTTAGACACTTCCGAGGTGAATGGCTAGGGATCCACTACGAGGCCTTTACAAAGTTCCACTAGCTTCCGAAAACCCGCTACAGTTTATAGGAAGATCCAGTGCAGGAATCCCTTGCAGGACCGCCATCGCAGCAAAATCCTCCCGAGGGCCTCCCTACACTGACCTCTCCCCTACTGCCCTTGCCCCTTTCGGGTAAGGTAGTCTTCCACTAGCTTTCCTAATTAATCAGCCAAGGGCGTCCCATTCCACCCTTGTGGTAGCACTGTTTTCCCGGGTGGTTCTCCATGTTCCAATTAACATAATGATCTTAACATGAACCATAAATAACAACTGATAACAAAAGTATAATCATGAATAGTGTAATCTTCATACCCAAAACCTCATATAGCACTAGCAAGTACTACCCAGAAAGTTCAGTGGTAAACAAGGTATAAAGATAGACAAACTAGGGTAACCTATTGGGTCCCATCAAATTAACCTATGCAGATCATTATGATTAATCAGAACATGGCTGGGTAAAAGAAGTGATCAAGGGCACAACTTGCCTGGGCCTTGAGAATCCAGGTACCAGGATGATCTTCAGGTGATACGTATCCTCACTGCTAGTCGTAGCAATTCAAACAAACATGGTATAGGCAAAATTAACATTACACCAAGCATGTAAATAAAATACACAGTAATAATCTAGACATTAAAATAAGATCACAGGAATTGGAATCATTAAATTTGGAGTTATAGGTTTTAAGTTATGAATTTTTGTAGCTTTTATGTATTTAATACAAGATTAAGTATTAGATAAATTTAAATGAGCTTTTCATGCCAAAACAGAGGCACAAAAAAGATGAAGAATATTATTACAAAATTTTAGAAACTGGAATGGTTCAATTTGGAGCTAAAATGAATTTTCTATGAATTATCTAAGTTCTAGCAATTATTTTCTTATTAAAAATCTATTTAATAATCATTTCCTCTGATTTTATTGTGTTCTGGACTGGGCCTCAATTATAAGAAAGGTCAGGGGCTACGGTGTAAAACTCCACAGACTCAGACTACACCCGCGGTGGACGGCGGGTTGTTTTCAAATAAACAGAGGGTCTTTTTAACAAAATCGCCACAGCGAAAGGGTATCGATAGATCTGAGCCGTTGGATCACACACAGACGACTGTGATTAGATCTGATCTCCTGCGAAGCGGTATGCGATCCCAGCCGCCAGATCTTGCATCTACGGCCCAGGTTTAATGAGATGAGTGATACACGCTGACCGCCCGATGGGAGATCAACGGTCCAGACCGGACGACGAGCCATTACGCCCGAGATCTAATCCCGAGCGCCCAGTAGGGATCCAACGGCCCAGGTGTTTCCCCCCAAAACGACCCCGACGGCGGCGGCGCCGCCCACCCCACACGGCGGAGCACGACGGCGAGCGCGCAATCCGGTGATACAGTGCACGGAAACTCAATTAAAGCCTGCTACACCTTGCCCTAAGTGTACTGAATACGATAGACGTGGACTTACCCCGCGATACGAAGCAGAAGACCCTGGCCACGGCGATCGGCGGATCCGCGGCGGATGACGAAGTGCGACGAGCGATTGCGCTGTGCTCAGTGGCCTACTTCGCCCGCGAACGACTCGACAACCTTCGAATGGACTTGGAGACGCTCCAAGGCCGATCACCGGGGCCCCGACGTCGACGACGACGCACTTCGGTCACGGCGGCGAACCTGGCCCGCGAGAATCGCGACGATGGCTGGCGAAAGGTTGCGGACGAAGGTGAGGATGGGAAAGGGGGTCGCGGAGCTTCGGCTTTATACCCCAAAGCCATGGAAAGCGGAGTCCGAGCGAGGAACGAGATTCCCGGCGAGCCTTGCGGAGTCCGCGCGGCGCGATCGGCGTAGCTGTTGAAGACGGACCCGACAAGCGGGCCCCGCGAACCAGAGACAGAGAGCAGACGAGCGCGGGACGAGAGAAACTGAGCAGAGGACCCCGCATGTCAGTGAAGCAACGAGAGCGCGCGTGCGTGCTGAGCGAAAGACCCCGCGCGGTGAGAGGCTGCCCGATGGGGCCCACATGTCGGCGCCGGTTCCAGGTTGGGCTGCGCGCGGATGAGAGAATGGGCCGGCCACGAAGAATTCGGCCCAGGTACGTTTTTCCTTTTTACTTTCTTTTTCTTTTATGTTTTCTGCTTTTGTTTTCAAATTCAAATTCAATTTTAACTATTCCAAAATCAAATTCACATTTTACTTTGAATTTCAGATTCCTAAAATCAAATATAATCCTGAAGGAAATTTAAACTTTACTGTTTGGATTACTTATTTATTTTTAATAAGTATATAGCCTTTCCTTTTCTTTTCTATTTCTAGTTCAAATCCAAATTTATACTTTTATTTTAGTTTTCAGATTTTTCAAATGTATCAATTGAAACCCAAAGGTGAATATAAACCATACTTATTTTAATATTACTAACTTAAGTTTTTATTCTCCTTTTTATTTATTTCATGAGATGTATAAATGGTTTCTCTTAAAAGAAAAAGAAAAATTCTTTTCCCATCTTTTTCTTATTTCCTAATTTCCAAAACATTATGATATTTTGTTCAAATTTCTTCTACTAATTCCCAATCCAGAATTTGGGTGTTACAAATCCTACCCCCCTTAAAAAAAATAATCTCGTCCTCGAGATTTGTAAGGAAAAAGGGTGTATGTTCACATTGATTCAACACATATGCATAAACAAAATCTCGGCATGATGCATATCTTATTAGCAAAACACAGGGTCAAATGGACCTTATTATTATTACTAAAATAGTAAAATACTACTAATAGCTAAGCTAATATTTAGGTCTTACAAATAGTAATATATATATATATGTATTTATATTTATGTTTATCTCTTTATTCTTGTTGCTCGTTGACTTCTTCACCGACTACTTCATCTCCAACTGGCTCTTCTTCTTGAGTTTGAATTTCAAGTTCACCGGGTTCAGCTTCTACTTCAGTATGATGGGCATATCCTCGGTTGATGGATAGGGGCTGACTCTTCCCTGCTGAGGCTTGTCCTTGCTTCATCGGTGCCGGTGTAGTGTAGGCAGCTCTGTTGGGACAGTAGTTGGCGTAGTGTCCTGGTTGTCCACACTTGAAGCATGTTCTGATGGCGGTTGTGTTGGGAGCAACGGTTCCCACTGGAGTGTTTGCCTTTGGAGGAGCAGTTGGTGTCTGTTGGGTTTGTTGTCCAGAACTGCCACTAGCTGATGTACTTGGAGTGGTGGTATAGCGAGGACGGGAACTGCTTCCAGCCTGTCCTTGGATGATAGCCTTTCTTTTCTCTCCAAATATACTCCTCTTGTTTTCTACAGCAATAGCTTTGTCAAGTAGTCTTTGGAAGGATGGGAAGGTGTGCGATACCAGCTGGTATTGCAAGGGTCCAATCAAACCATCCAGAAAGAGCTCCTGCTTTTGCTCATCATCTTCAACATCTCTGGGAGCATAACGAGATAACTGAATGAATTTGTCCCTATATTCACTCACGGACATATTTCCTTGCTTGAGGGATAGGAACTCCTTCCTCTTAATCTTCATGAGTCCAGCAGGAATATGGTAATTCCTGAATTGTGTGGAGAATTCTTCCCAGGTAATTGTATCGGCAGCAGCATGAGCTGCACAGTACGCATCCCACCAATCCGCAGCGGGACCAGCAAGACGACCCGATGCATAGAGTACTTTCTCTCGGTCCGAGCACTGGGCTATGTTGAGCATCTTCTCTATGGACTTTAACCAGTCATCTGCTTGCAGTGGATCTGCGGAGTTGGAGAAGGTTGGTGGTTTGTGGCTCATGAATTCCCGGTGCTTGTCCCGGGGTGGAACTGGTGGTGGAGGCAATGGCATTTGTTGTTGTTGCTGCTGTTGTTGAAGTTGTTGCTGCAGCTGTTGTTGTTGTACCCTCCTCTCCTGGCGTATCTCTTCCCGTTCTTGGCGCATTTCCCGACGTGCATCCTCTCTTTCCTGGTGCATTTCTTGGCGTTCTTGCTGCATTTGGGTGCGCATATCTGCCATAGTGTCCGCCATTTGCTGCATCATTCTCATTTGAGCTGCGACTAGTGGATCAACTCCGCCTGATGGGGGATTAGGAGGATTCATTGCTGCTGACTGTGGTTGAGGTTGTTGGTTAGCAGGTAAATCAATTCCACCTCCCCGCCTGGTATTGACCATCTAAGTTAGAAGCATATGGTAAGATAGCTTTGCAAGGGAATCATTTAGTAGACAGAATGAATAAGCTAATAGTTGGTTATGTACTGAAACTTCTTTGGCAGGGCTGGGCCAGATATTCTATGTCAAGACTAGGGTAATTAGTTGTACGAGGTGAATGTCCCAAGGTAAGATAGAATATGTTAAGATGAGATTGATACGGAATACTACATATATTTTCTAAGGGGATAATCTAGTTTGTCTAGTTATCTTACAAATGCTATCCTTTATACCTAGATGTATATGCAGATGTAATTGTGGACATTACTCCACAACCCATCACACTCAATCAAAGATCCAAATCAGACAAGTATCATAAGAACAAACATTCAAGCATATAAATATTTACAAAATTAGTTTTGCTTTTGTTCCTAAGAGTAGGTCTCCTATTCCTAAAGGTCACTTTAGGCACAGGATTTCAAAGTGTGAAATCCACATTTGTCTTTAGAAAGAAAAGATAAGAATAATCAGAGTAAGCGGAAATAGATGAGAAAAAGATTAAGATAAGTTTAGAAAAGAATCAGAGTAGCAAAGGTAAGGTTAATCAGAGTAGGACAGTAGAAGGTGAGACAAGATCAAGGAAAGTATAGAATCAGAGTAAGGTAAGTAGATAATGGGTGTCCAGTTCTATCTAGGTTTCGTCCTACAGTCAACATTCCTCTGATACCACTCCTGTAACACCCGGATTTTAGGGGTCCAAAACCCGAGGTTAACATAAACACCAGGTATGCTGGGACCAAGTCTCAAACATATGATGTATAGTGGCACAGGATCGAATGTCACATCTTTACATATAACAGGAGTTCTATACCAAAATAAATAGTTACATTATAAGGAGACAACGGTCCAGCAACCCAAAGTTGACTGGGAGACGACGACCTAGACCTCTCACGAACTCATCACAGCATCCTCCATGAGCATCATCCTGCAGTACCTGTTCTTGACCTGTGGTGTATGTGAGACAGCAAGAGTGAGCTCACATACGTTCATCGCTCAACAAGTTGTGGGGAATAATGTGCATGAACTCGCCAAAGGTGGGAGCTCACGTGAAGTGTAAGGCTTACCAAAGAAGATGGTTAGAGCTGAGCATTGCTTTTAAAGTTGGTCAAAATTTTATTAGCAATTACTAAGTATAAGTAAATACCAACCCAATTAAATAGTAGAACAAAAGTTAACAACTTCACCTGCAATGCAATGCATATGACAGATTGAATTTAGTTCCATAAATTAATCATGTGAGTGTCCGAGCTGCTCATGACCGTGAGCACGGCTAGTATACCAGTTTTACACTCTGCAGAGGTTGCGCATCTTTACCCACAAGTCGTGTATCCCATGTCGCCAGGGTTTGCAAGGCCCTTAGACACTTCCGAGGTGAATGGCTAGGGATCCACTACGAGGCCTTTACAAAGTTCCACTAGCTTCCGAAAACCCGCTACAGTTTATAGGAAGATCCAGTGCAGGAATCCCTTGCAGGACCGCCATCGCAGCAAAATCCTCCCGAGGGCCTCCCTACACTGACCTCTCCCCTACTGCCCTTGCCCCTTTCGGGTAAGGTAGTCTTCCACTAGCTTTCCTAATTAATCAGCCAAGGGCGTCCCATTCCACCCTTGTGGTAGCACTGTTTTCCCGGGTGGTTCTCCATGTTCCAATTAACATAATGATCTTAACATGAACCATAAATAACAACTGATAACAAAAGTATAATCATGAATAGTGTAATCTTCATACCCAAAACCTCATATAGCACTAGCAAGTACTACCCAGAAAGTTCAGTGGTAAACAAGGTATAAAGATAGACAAACTAGGGTAACCTATTGGGTCCCATCAAATTAACCTATGCAGATCATTATGATTAATCAGAACATGGCTGGGTAAAAAGAAGTGATCAAGGGCACAACTTGCCTGGGCCTTGAGAATCCAGGTACCAGGATGATCTTCAGGTGATACGTATCCTCACTGCTAGTCGTAGCAATTCAAACAAACATGGTATAGGCAAAATTAACATTACACCAAGCATGTAAATAAAATACACAGTAATAATCTAGACATTAAAATAAGATCACAGGAATTGGAATCATTAAATTTGGAGTTATAGGTTTTAAGTTATGAATTTTTGTAGCTTTTATGTATTTAATACAAGATTAAGTATTAGATAAATTTAAATGAGCTTTTCATGCCAAAACAGAGGCACAAAAAAGATGAAGAATATTATTACAAAATTTTAGAAACTGGAATGGTTCAATTTGGAGCTAAAATGAATTTTCTATGAATTATCTAAGTTCTAGCAATTATTTTCTTATTAAAAATCTATTTAATAATCATTTCCTCTGATTTTATTGTGTTCTGGACTGGGCCTCAATTATAAGAAAGGTCAGGGGCTACGGTGTAAAACTCCACAGACTCAGACTACACCCGCGGTGGACGGCGGGTTGTTTTCAAATAAACAGAGGGTCTTTTTAACAAAATCGCCACAGCGAAAGGGTATCGATAGATCTGAGCCGTTGGATCACACACAGACGACTGTGATTAGATCTGATCTCCTGCGAAGCGGTATGCGATCCCAGCCGCCAGATCTTGCATCTACGGCCCAGGTTTAATGAGATGAGTGATACACGCTGACCGCCCGATGGGAGATCAACGGTCCAGACCGGACGACGAGCCATTACGCCCGAGATCTAATCCCGAGCGCCCAGTAGGGATCCAACGGCCCAGGTGTTTCCCCCCAAAACGACCCCGACGGCGGCGGCGCCGCCCACCCCACACGGCGGAGCACGACGGCGAGCGCGCAATCCGGTGATACAGTGCACGGAAACTCAATTAAAGCCTGCTACACCTTGCCCTAAGTGTACTGAATACGATAGACGTGGACTTACCCCGCGATACGAAGCAGAAGACCCTGGCCACGGCGATCGGCGGATCCGCGGCGGATGACGAAGTGCGACGAGCGATTGCGCTGTGCTCAGTGGCCTACTTCGCCCGCGAACGACTCGACAACCTTCGAATGGACTTGGAGACGCTCCAAGGCCGATCACCGGGGCCCCGACGTCGACGACGACGCACTTCGGTCACGGCGGCGAACCTGGCCCGCGAGAATCGCGACGATGGCTGGCGAAAGGTTGCGGACGAAGGTGAGGATGGGAAAGGGGGTCGCGGAGCTTCGGCTTTATACCCCAAAGCCATGGAAAGCGGAGTCCGAGCGAGGAACGAGATTCCCGGCGAGCCTTGCGGAGTCCGCGCGGCGCGATCGGCGTAGCTGTTGAAGACGGACCCGACAAGCGGGCCCCGCGAACCAGAGACAGAGAGCAGACGAGCGCGGGACGAGAGAAACTGAGCAGAGGACCCCGCATGTCAGTGAAGCAACGAGAGCGCGCGTGCGTGCTGAGCGAAAGACCCCGCGCGGTGAGAGGCTGCCCGATGGGGCCCACATGTCGGCGCCGGTTCCAGGTTGGGCTGCGCGCGGATGAGAGAATGGGCCGGCCACGAAGAATTCGGCCCAGGTACGTTTTTCCTTTTTACTTTCTTTTTCTTTTATGTTTTCTGCTTTTGTTTTCAAATTCAAATTCAATTTTAACTATTCCAAAATCAAATTCACATTTTACTTTGAATTTCAGATTCCTAAAATCAAATATAATCCTGAAGGAAATTTAAACTTTACTGTTTGGATTACTTATTTATTTTTAATAAGTATATAGCCTTTCCTTTTCTTTTCTATTTCTAGTTCAAATCCAAATTTATACTTTTATTTTAGTTTTCAGATTTTTCAAATGTATCAATTGAAACCCAAAGGTGAATATAAACCATACTTATTTTAATATTACTAACTTAAGTTTTTATTCTCCTTTTTATTTATTTCATGAGATGTATAAATGGTTTCTCTTAAAAGAAAAAGAAAAATTCTTTTCCCATCTTTTTCTTATTTCCTAATTTCCAAAACATTATGATATTTTGTTCAAATTTCTTCTACTAATTCCCAATCCAGAATTTGGGTGTTACATTGCTCCCTTTGAACTGTATACGGCTTCAAGAGACTTTGATCTGTGGAGATCCTTCCAAGGAGAAATTATAAGAAAGAATTGTGGCCTCAAGTTGATCACTATATGACTTGAGAAGGCTTGAGTGCAACTCTCATCCTTTGGGAGACCACAACGTGGAGTAGGCAAGGATTTGAGGCTTTACTGAACCACGATACAAATTGGTGTGTCTTGTGTGATTGATCTTATCCGATTTATTCTTCCTTCCTTATTCTAAGTTCTTCATCTTCACTTGTGTTATTGCTCTAGTTATAATTCTACAATCGAGAAGAACAATCAAGTGCAAGAACTTATTTCTTCTATCACTCTCTTGGATCTAATTTTGAGCTAACTCATAATTGGATTCAAGTTTGTGTTAAGTTGTGATTTTTTAGGTGTCACATATTCATCCCCCTCTAGGTGACTATCAAATTGCATCCCCAACATCATTGAGGCAGCAATGATAGAATACTTCTAACGAGGGTCTCGTGATGAGTCCTTTATGAGGGCCATCATTCACAAAGCTCTGGCTACATCAGAACAGCTCTTCTGTGACGCTAACCATCACATCACTGTGGATGAGAGGGCTTGTGACCTTGTCGAGAAACACAAGGACAAGCACAAGAAGCGGGAAGATGCCCCATGGCAGGAACACTGCTAGGACAAGAGGTTTTGGAATGAAGTCCACACCACGGGACCACCGCTTGCACGCCCCCATGGTGTCCCATGTAGTAACAACATGTGATCACTGTACAATGTCCTCGACAAGCCTTGTCCTTATAACAAGGACACACATCACACCCTGCATCAGTGCTGGGACTTCAAGAACTTGATCAGTCAAGGTCGGCCCTTCCAACAAGAACTCCCTCCGCAATAGAACTAGGGCCCTTCACCACCCCCGAATGGGAGCAACGATCCACAATTCCACAACATTGATATGGAGCTTAACGTCGTATTTGGGGGACACATCTCCTAAGGGAGCATGAGGCATCAAAAGCTATCTGATCGCTAGCTAGGTCATGACGGATACGACGAACCCACTGGAACCATACCGGTGGTCTGAAACTCCAATCTCCTTTAGTCGGGTGGATTAGTGTCTCAACTATGACCATCTGAGCAAGTACCCATTGCTCATGAGCTTGATGGTCTGCAAAAGTCGAGTCAAGAAGGTGCTAGTCAATGGCGGCAGCTCCATCAATTGCGTTCCCCCTAGACTCCACAAGCACTTAGGATCTCCCTAAGTGAGCTCTAGGCTGGCCAGGTTCGTGGTCATTCTGCACTACTCATACATAGTCCTCAAGATGCCGAGGCCGCACAACATCCTCTCGATGAAGGTAGACTTCAAGGGCGCTATGGAGTGCACTCGAGAGGTAGTCCAAAAGGACCTCGCAAGTAGGATGATGCGTTCATCCGATTCCTGTGAGACAACTGAGACATGTTTGTGTGGAAGCCAGTTAACATGCCCGATTCCCAAGGGAATTAGCTGAACACAAGCTCAAGGTCTACCCCAACGTGGAGCAGTCAAATAGAAGTTGTGTCGACTCACTCCTAATAAGATAGAGGTGATCCATGCACAACTAGTATGACATCTAGCTGCTAAGTTTATTAGAGAGATCATACATCCTGAATGGCTAGCAAATCTTGTACTTGTTCTCGAAAAAGAACATAATATACTGTTGTATGTATATTGATTATGCCAATCTCAACATACACTGTTCGAAGGATCCCTTCAGTATGCCTAGGATAGATCAAGTTGTAGACTCCACAATATGATGTTCCTTGCTCTCTTTCATAGATTGTTACTCAGGGTACTATCAGAGTAGTATGACTAAGAAAGATCAGGAGAAGACTACCTTCATTACACCGTTTGGGGTATCCTGCTACACATTCATGTCCTTAGGCCTGCAAAATGCCGGAGCAACATACCAACATGCCATCTAGACATGCCAGACCACTAGGGCACACGCGTGGAAGCCTATGTTGATGACATCATGACCAAGATGAAAATCCTGACAACTTCATCAATGATCTACAATAGGTCTTCAAAACCTAAGGCGTTTCTTCTTGAAGACCAACCCTAAAAATGTACATTCGAGGTACCCACTTGGAAGTTACTTCACTTCATCGTCAGCAATAGGGAGATCAAGGAAAATCCTAAGATAATCAAAGTTGTTCTCTAGATGGAGCCTCCAAAGTCATATAAGAAGGTCTAGAAGCTAATAGGGTGCATGGCGGCGTTAAGCCGATTCATCTCACACCCAAGGTGAAAGGAGCATGCCATTCTTCAAGTTGCTCAAAAGGGTGGACATGTTTCAACATATACTAGAAGCACATGAGGCGTTCGAAGCTCTCAAGAAGTTTCTAACGATTCCTAGTCCTCAAGTCTCCAAACTGTGCTACCGGGGACCAGCTAGTTGAAGATCTGGTACTCTACATCTCTTGCATGGCTCACATGGTCAACACTACATTAGTAGTCGAACGCCTGGAGTAGGGGCACATACAAGCAACTCAACACCTAGTCTACTTCATCAGTGAGGTCCTTAGCCCATCCAAGATAAGGAACCCTCAAGTTTAGTAGTTGCTCTATGTGGTCCTTATTACAGATCGCAAATTGTGCCATTACTTCGAGGAACACATGGCCATGGTGGTCATTGAGTTTCAAATTGACAGCGTACTACGAAATCAAGAAGCTATAGGAAGGATAGCCAAGTGGGCATGTGAGTTAGGGGCTCACGATATCAACTTCTACCCACACATCATGATCAAGACACATGCTCTGGTGGACTTCATCTCAGAATGGATGGAGAATCAAGTCCTAGAAAACCTAGAACCCATGGAGGTTTGGAAGATGTACTTCAATGGATCCCTAAAGCTGCAGGAATAAGGGGTAGGAGTTCTCTTTCTCTCCAAAAGGTGAATATCTCAAATATATTCTGCATATTCTGTTCTAGATTTCAAATAACACAGTCGAGTATAAAGCTATACTACATGGGATGTGCATCGCCATTTCACTTGGGATCAGGTGCCTGATGGTCTATGGAGATTCCCTAGTCGCCATCAGTCTTGTCAAGAATGATTGGGACTACTCTGCAGAGGCAATTGTTGGGGGCCTTCCTCTTCCGAAGGTCCTCAAAAACACAACTAACATGTTTTCCAGTATAGTATACTGTCACAGGAAACTTTGGCTTTGATATGAAGGTGTACATGATTGATGTGACCATACCAGCATCGTCAACCTTGCCGAACATTCCTACTGGACCTATCACTCGAAGCCGAGCGAAACAGATACAACAAGAGGTGCACGCGCTACTTTACAAATTTAAATTAAACACTAATTATAACTTTATGCTACCTAAGTCGTGTATGTTGATTTTTCTTAGGTTCACCAAAGAGGAAGGACAAAACACATCAAGGGCGAATCAAAGAGAAGAACTATGTTCGAGTCAGTCGAGCGTGACATAAGCGTCCAGAAGAAATAGTCATATCTATTGATTCCCAAGAGCTATGAAGGCCCATAAGTATATTTTGGAAAGCTATTGAAGTCTAGTTTCCAATATTTCTAAGGACGACTTAATCAGATCTCCCAGCAAGGCAGCCGACCTACTTTAGTGCTGACTGGTCAGAAGGTCAGCAAACTGCTTGATGACCAAGTTTCAGCTTTAAACTGCATTATTCTACAAAGTTGCATTCAGCATGCTATACATGGTGAGAAAGCTTATCAAGTTAGCTTTCCAACGCGTCCAGCCCCATGCCATTTGGAGATTCCTAGGAGAAGTTATTATCAAAATACTGAAGGCTGCGCAGAAGTCAAACAGCCACGCGGAATCCAGCTCTGGACATCTTCCGAAGAGACCCCTTCACATTAGCGCGTTAAATTACTTTCTTTTCTTGTTTATACCTATCTAAGGCTGATTGTAGCTAGTATAAATACCCCCCTATGTCTATGATGTAAGACAACTTTTGATAACCTTTGATAATTTGATAATCCAAGTGATTACCGCAGCCGAGCTGCTGAGTGTTTACTCTACCCCTGTTCTTCCTTATTCTCCCACACTTGTGAAGAGATCCCTCTGGGATCCACTAGTTCGTGCCTTGTGAGTTCCAGTACGGCTGCCTCACATTGTGCGGATTAGCTCCGGTTGTGGTTCTGCGGTCGTTCGGAGATCGAGTCGAAGTCTACACGGTTTTGGTGTCTCTCTCCTCGTCGCTTGGTCACCTCCGACCTTGATCAGGTATAAAGTCAGTTACCTGCTGTTCTTCAGCAATCTTACATTGTTATTCAGTTACTTTTATACCCAACCATCCTATTTATCAACCTACTGTCGTGAAGATCGGGCCACCCTAGTACCGAATATAACTCGATACATATCATCTGGTATCAAAGCTTTCGTTGTCACAGTAGGTCTTACTGTCATCCATTTATTTATCACAGTCTTCATCCATCTTATATTTTTTTCCTATAGTCCAAAGCCACAAAAAAACTAAAAACCCTTTAGCGGTACTGTTACCTTGTGTTGTTTAAAATTCATCAAGTTGCTAGTTACCACCATCGTATTCATATTGTGTCATTACATTTGATCTCAGCACCCCATCAGTTTTATAAAAAAAGAAGAGAAAGAAGTAAAAAAAAGGAAGTGAAAAAAATTTGTGAAAGGGGATTGTGTTGCAGTGTGTTGCTGAAAATTTCAGTTTACAATGATTTGGTGAGAATCTTTCCAGCAACAATTTCATATCTCTTAGCACGTCAACACACTTGGTTAATAGTACCATAGCCCACCTTGATTAGCCTCCTATAGCTCCACTAAAAAAACCTGAACCGGGACATTCGACTTGTGATCCTTTCGACCGCTCTACCACCTCTGTCGAAGCTGTCACACCGACACCATCACAGTCCTAGAGATCAGGAAAGAGCTCGGGTAAGTAAGAGGTGAGATCGAGTGTACCACAAATACTTTCATATTCTACTTTCTCTTGCTTCCCTCTAACATGGTAGGATCCAATTCAAGTGTTCACGGTGGAAACCATGGAGACGGAGAGTCCCCTGTCTCTCGGGCTGAATTGCATCAAATGGCCGACTCACTCGTGGGGGCCAAGGAAAGGATGTTAAATGAACATCTGCCCACGACAGGAGATCGAAGGCTACATCATCATGATCCAGAAGGATTTAACCATGAAGAATCCGAAGATGAGAATTCTGGTTTCGGCCATGAATTCGATCCCTTCGGCGATGGTCGTAGAGGTTATGGTGATGGTCGCCGCGCTGATTTTGATAATCCGCGTGGAAGGTGTCGTGCACACGGATGTCGAGTAAGATTTGAAGATGAGGAGTATGAAGACCGTGATCGTGATGAAGGATCTGATGAGAATCCCTTTGCAAATGATGGAATGTTTGGTCGGCGACATCATCACCGACATGCTGATTTTGAAAATAGAGACCATTATCATGGATGTCGTCATAGAAATGATCCAGACCATATTGGCCGAGTCAAGTTGGATATTCCTAAATTTACTGGGAAAGAAAGTGCAAATGAATATCTTAATTAGGCTGAGCAATGTGATCAAATATTCAGAGTTCACAATTTTTCAGATCAACACCGAGTGAACTTGGCCTCAGTCGAGTTTTCTGGTTATGCTCTTACTTGGTGGAATCAACTGCAAGAACATCAACTTAGATTGGGACTAAGACATATTAATACATGGGAAGAGATGAAGTGAGTGATGAAGAGGCGATTTGTTCCTTCTAGCTATCAACGTGATCTTCGAAATCGATTGCAATTATTGAAGCAAGGAAAGAAATCTGTTGATGAATATTTTAAGGAGATGGAGTTGTTGTTAGTGCGAACTGGGATCAGAGAAGATCCCGAGTCAACCATGGCAAGATTTTTAGGCGGACTCAATGAAGAGATTTTTGGATTTGTCGAGATGTTCCCATACCGTACCTTGCAAGATCTAATTGATCAAGCAATGCATACAAAGAGAAAAATTCAACAAGAGTCACGTGGAAAATCTTATGCAAGTCATTATAATGCTGTCCCATGGCGCAAACAGCAATCCAGTGCTTCTTTTGGTGGAGGACGATTCTAAGGAAATGCAGCTAGGTCTTCTCCATCCAATGGTACATCAAAGATGGCAGCTTCTATAGGTTTATTCCCTGCAAATAAGCAGCGGTCTGCTACTAGTACATCAGACCCGACTAAAGCTTCAGTCGCTACCTCTTCTACCCGTACAAGAGAAATCGTATGCCATAAGTGCCATGGTCGCAGGCACATTGCTGCTCAATGTCCAAGTAGAAGAACACTGTTGAATGAAAAAGGTGAATGTGAATCAGACAGTGATCCAGAAGACAACAGACCAAAGTTTGATGAAGAAATTCAACATGAAGAGAAAGAGATCTAGCCAGAAGAAGGAGATCATAACTGTTTTATCTCTCTTCGAGTGCTAAGTGTGACTGCTGAAAAAGAAGAAAATGGACAATGCCACAATCTTTTCCATACCCGTGGTATGATCAAAGATAAGCTATGTCGCATCATTGTTGATAATGGTAGCTGCAACAACATTGCTAGTCAAGAATTGGTGGACAGATTGGAATTAAAACCAAGGCATCATCCTAGTCCATATAAGATACAATGGCTTAATGATTGTGGAGCGTTGCGTGTTAGCCACGTGGTGAATGTTCCTTTTTCTATTGGGAAGTACAATGATCACGTGGAATGTGATGTGGTCCCTATGCAAGCATGTCAATTGCTGCTAGGTCGACCTTGGTTATATGATCATGATGTCCAGATTTTTGGAAGAACCAACAAGTTGTTTTTCTTGTACAGAGGAGAGCTAATCTCTTTGCTTCCTTTGACACCGGAGGAAATTATGAAGGATGATCTAAAGAAGAAACAACGAGAGAGCGAGAAGCACTTGAGAGTGATCCACAAAAATAGTAAGGAAGAGTTTCCAAAGCCAAATAAAACTACACAGCCTCCAATAACCAAGACACCGGGAAAAGAGGGATTAGTCAGATGACTAGGAAGGGGGATCTAAAAGAATTGAGTGAACCTAATGCCATGTTCTTTGCGCTCCTGTACAAGGACAACCTTCTTTCTACTAACAACTTACCCTCTACTTTGCCAAGTAATGTCTTTGATGCATTACAAGAATATGAGGATGTGTTTCCTGATGAAGTACCACTAGGGCTACCACCCAAGAGAGGGATTGAACATCAAATAGACCTTGTGTCTAGCGCTTCCCTCCCAAATCGCGCTGCCTACCGCACCAACCCAGAAGAAACAAAGGAGATTCAATAACAAGTGGAAGAACTGATTAAAAAAGGGTACGTATAAGAAAGTCTTTCCCCTTGTGCTGTCCCTGTCCTTCTAGTTCCTAAGAAAGATGGATCTTGGAGAATGTGTGTGGATTGTCGAGCTATCAATAACATCACCGTAAGGTATAGACATCCAATTCCTAGATTAGATGATATGCTTGATGAACGTAGTGGTGCTTTTATTTTCACTAAAATTGACTTAAGAAGTGGCTATCATTAGATTCGTATGAAAGAGGGAGATGAATGGAAAACAACCTTTAAAATAAAATTTGGGTTGTATGAATGGTTGGTGATGCCCTTCGGGTTAACAAATGTACCTAGTACATTTATGAGATTAATGAATTATGTCCTTAGAACTTTCATTGGCAAATTTGTTGTTGTCTATTTTGATGACATACTAATTTAAAGAAAAACCCTTGATGATCATGTTGAACATATCCGATACGTACTTGCTGTCCTTCGAGAACAAAAATTGTATGCTAACCTTGAGAAGTGCACCTTTTGCACCGACAAGGTAGTGTTTCTTGGATTTGTTGTATCAGGACAAGGTGTGGAGGTAGATGAAGAAAAGATCAAAGCTGTACGCGACTGGATGCCTCCACAAAATGTGAGCCAAGTGAGAAGCTTCCTTGGGCTCGCTGGGTTCTACCGGCGGTTTGTAAAAGACTTTAGTATGTTGCTACTCTCATCAACAAATTGACCAAAAAAGAAGTACCATCCAAATGGGGAGAAGCACAACAAAAGGCATTTGAAGAATTGAAAACGAAGTTAACAACAGCCCCAGTTCTTGCACTCCCAGTCTTCGGTAAGACATTTGAAATTGAATGTGATGCCAGTGGAATTGGGATCGGAGGCATGCTCATGCAAGAACGAAGACCAATTGCCTACTTCAATGAAAAGCTAAGCGGTCCGACTCTAAATTATTCAGTTTACGATAAAGAATTATATGCTCTTGTTCGAAGTTTGGAAACTTGGCAACACTATCTTTTTCCTAAGGAATTTGTGATACATTCAGACCATGAATCATTAAAACATCTTAAAGGACAACTAAAACTAAATAGAAGGCATGCAAAATGGTGTGAATTTATTGAAACATTTCCTTATATTGTCAATACAAGTAAGGAAAAGATAATGTTGTAGCAGATGCTTTGTTGACGCAATTTGATGCTAAAATTCTTGGATTAGAAAGTATAAAGGAATTATATCCTACTGACTTATAACTTTGATGAACCATATTCTAAGTGTTGTGATGGAAGAGGATGGGTAAAAGTTCATGTTAATGATGGTTTTTTGTTCCGAGCTAACAAACTCTGCATTCCAGAGTGCTCTGTTCAAATTTTACTTTTGCAGGAAGCTCATGCAGGAGGACTTATGGGTCATTTTTGGCACTAAGAAGACGGAGCAAATACTTGCCGATCATTTCTTTTGGCCTAAAATGAGAAGGGATGTGGAGCGACATGTCCTTCGATGCGAATCATGTCATAAAGCTAAGTCTCGTTTAAACCCTCATGGCTTATACACTCCACTACCTATTCCTAGTGTGCCTTGGGAAGACATATCCATGGATTTTGTTCTTGGTTTACCACGAACAAAGCAGGGAAGGGATTTTATTTTTGTTGTGGTTGATCGATTTAGCAAAATGGCACATTTTATTCTATGCCAGAAGAGTGATGACGCTTCACATATTGCTGAATTATTTTTCAAAGAAGTTGTTCGTTTACATGGGATTCCATGAACCATTGTTTCTGATCGTGACACTAAATTTTTGAGTTACTTTTGGAAAACTTTGTGGGGAAAACTTGGAACAGGACTTCTATTCTCTACAATATGTCATCCACAAACAAATGGACAGACTGAAGTTGTAAACCGAACATTATCAATGCTGCTGCGAGCTATCCTCAAGAAAAATTTAAAACTTTGGGAAGAAAGTCTACCACATGTCGAATTTGCATACAACAGAGCTATACACTCGACTACTAAATTTTGTCCATTTGAAATTGTATATGGCTTCAAACCCACTGCTCCTATAGATCTTGTGTCATTGCCTGTGCAGGAACGGGTCAACTTTGATGCTAGCAAACGAGCCGAGTTAATCAAGAACCTCCATGAAAAAGCTCAAGCAAATATTGAGAAAATGACCAAGAAATATGAAAAGCGTGCCAACAAGGGTCAAAGACAGATGTTGTTCGAACCAGGAGACTTGGTTTGGGTACATCTACGTAAAGAAAGATTTCCTGAACAACGCAAAAGCAAATTACAACCACGAGCTGATGGTCCATTCAAAGTGTTTCGCAAGATCAACGACAATGCTTACGAAATTGATCTACCACACACTTATGGTGTGAGTTCCAGTTTTAATGTGTCCGACCTCTCTCCTTTCTTTGGATTGGAAGAGTCGAGGACGACTCTTTCTCAAGGGGGGAGGATGATGTAACCATACCAGCATTGTCAACCTTGCCGAACATTCCTACTGGACCTATCACTCGAAGCCGAGCGAAACAGATACAACAAGAGGTGCACGTGCTACTTTACGAATTTAAATTAAACACTAATAATAACTTTATGCTACCTAAGTCGTGTATGTTGATTTTGCTTAGGTTCACCAAAGAGGAAGGACAAAACATATCAAGCACGAATCAGAGAGAAGAACTATGTTTGAGTAAGTCGGGCATGACAGAAGCGTCCAGAAGAAACAGTCATATCTTTTGATTCCCAAGAGATATAAAGGCTCATAAGTACTTTTTGGAAAGCTATTTAAGTCTAGTTTCCAATGTTTCTAAGGCTGGCTTAATCAGATCTCCCAGTAAGGCAGCCGACCTACTTTAGTGCTGACTGGTCAGAAGGTCAATAGACTGCTTGATGACCAAGTTTCAACATTAAACTGCATTATTCTACGAAGTTTCATTCAGCATGCTATACATGGTGAGAAAGCTTATCAAGTTAGCTTTCCAACGCATCCAGCCCCATGCTATTTGGAGATTCCTAGGAGAAGTTATTATCAAAATACTGAAGGCTACATAGAAGTCAAACAGCCACACGGAATCCAGCTTTGGACATCTTCCGAAGAGACCCCTTCACATTAGCGCGTTAAAATACTTTCTTTTCGTGTTTATACCTATCTAAGGCTGGTTGTAGCTAGTATAAATACCCCCTATGTATATGATGTAAGACAACTTTTGATAACCTTTGATAATTCGATAATCCAAGTGATTACCGCAGCCGAGCTGTTGAGTGTTTACTCTACCCCTGTTCTTCCTTGTTCTCCTGGACTTGTGAAGAGATCCCTCTGGGATCCACTAGTTCGTGCCTTGTGAGTTCCAGTACGACTGCCTCGCATTGTGTGGATTAGCTCCGGTTGTGGTTTTGCGGTCGTTCGGAGATCGAGTCGAAGTCTACACGGCTTCTGTGTCTCTCTCCCCGTCGCTTGGTCACCTCCGACCTTGATTAGGTATAAAGTCAGTTACCTGCTATTCTTCAACAATCTTACCTTGTTATTCAGTTACTTTTATACCCAACCATCCTATTTATCAACCTACTATCGTGAAGATCGGGCCACCCCAGTACCGAATATAACTCGGTACATATCAATGATATGAAAGGCGTGATCTGGAAGAAGGATGAACCAGCTCTGAAGCTGTCGATGGAGAAGCTTCGGCTTAGCACAAGGACAGTGGTGGAGAATGAAACCGACCTAAAGGGGAAAAGACTGCTTAGTCATCGATAGCTTACCTTCTAGTTAACAGTGAATGTCAGGGACATGAATGTAATTTTACCCAGGCTGCGTCCTGTGCCTATAAATAGATGAACAGTAACATCGTACTGTTCACACTGATTTGTAATCACTCGCGCGTCATTCCTACTTTTTTACCTTCTGTCAAGCCGAATGTATAAATGCAATTTAAATATCATTGTTGTTTATTAATGTCTATATAATAAGAATATGAGTAGTCTAATGATTTGAATGATTGTTCATATTCTCTTCGTGTTTCATATGTCTTTGTTTACATCTTTGCTTATCAAAATGATGAAGGTATGTCCTTCATGACTTTCGTTTGAAGATCATTGTATCCTAAGGGAGGTAATGCTTCGAAGGACGAAGGTCTTTAATCATTAACACTTGTATTGCCTTGTTCTTGATTAATAGCATTTGAGAACAAGTGACCAACATTGGCGCCCACCTTCGATGAACTCACTCGACCACCTTCGGCAAGTTTTGACCTTCGTCATACCGCCAAAGAAGACAATAGGGCCAGGGGCCGCACTGCAGCCACTGGACGTTAATCAGGAAACGCTACGCGAAGCAAGGAGCCAGAAGAGGAAGGCTACCAGCCCAACACCTCAGGAGGAGGAGTTGGATCAAGACATCAGGGATCTCGAAGCTATCCATCAGCAGGTTCAAAATAAGAAGGAAAAATGCTTTGTCTCGCCGATCTTCAAAGGAAAATTGATGAGGCCACTGAGGAAATGCGTCATCTCACCCAGGATGACCAAGACCGAAGGCCTCAACACAAAGAGCTTCGTCAAGACAATTCATACAACGATGATGAATGGTTTGATGATTTCCATCATGGCAATTTTGATTTTGATGATGCTTATCCTTTGGCAGCAGAGTTGCAGGCTACCCCATGGCCCCCATCATACAAGCCACCTCAGCTTCCTATGTATGATGGGCACTCAGACTCGAAGCAGTTCCTAATGAGCTACGAGGCAACCATATCTTCACATGGGGGCAATACTGCAGTCATGGCAAAATCCTTCGTCATGGCAGTCAAAAGTGTCGCACAAACGTGGTACTCTTCTCTCCGGCCAGGGACAATCACATCATGGCAGAAGCTCAAGGATATGCTAATCACTAGCTTCTAAGGTTTTCAGACGAAGTCAGTCACTGCTTAGGCTTTGTTTCAGTGCATGCAAGACCATGAGGAGTACCTTCAGGCGTATGTCCGAAGGTTCCTACGTCTAAGAGCACAAGTGCCTACAGTGCCCAATGAAATTGTCATTGAGGCCATGATCAAGGGGCTTCGGCCAGGACCTACGGCTCAATATTTTGCCAGGAAGCCCCCCCAAACCTTGGAGAAGCTCCTTCCAAAGATGGTTGAGTATATCTGGGCCGACAATGATTTCCGCCAAAGAAGGGAAGAAGCATACTTGTTTTCTGAGATGACCAGGGGCTTCGGAGGAAGAATTCACCCTAGGCACGTCAGGTCGATCCACAATTCCAACTCTAGTGATGACAGAGGAAGTCAACCTCAAAGGCAGCAACACAGCTCCCAGTCATCAGGGCCACAACAAAACTCCTTTAGGCCACCAACCCCAAGAGGCAGAGGGGCAGAAGCTTCGGAGGAAGATACGGAGATCAGCCTAGAATATTATACTGCTTATTCTGCGGTGAAGACAAGGGCCACACCACAAGAACATGTCAAGTCACAGTTCAGAAGCAAAAAGAGTTTGCCGAAGCTGAGGCATGGCAGAATCAGCCGAAGAAGGTCCTGCATACTGCCTCATGCTACTCTCCCTATGTCCCAGAGTACATAGGTAATCAACAGCCTAAGGCCTCTATCGCTTCGGTGAGCCACTCTCAAGCTTCCTGGGCTCATCTCCCACCACCACCACCGCTACCACCTACTCTGACCCGAAACCAGCAGCCAGAAGGGCACCAGCACGCTCAACAGCAGCGTGACTTTCGGGAGGAGTCTGAAGCTCGCATAGTTAACAGCACTGTGCCTGAATCCAAGCACATCTACTAAAGAATATCCTACTCTTGATGTATCTTTATCTTTTCTGCCATTTTATTTTTTGTATGAAAAATAAGTCACAAAGGACTGAATTTTGATTTCATGTAATAATTGTGCTCGATGAGTAAAATGCGTCGTCCTAACAGACTTCCGAAGTTACAAAAGCCATTCCTTAGAAAAATGGAGTAAGTTCCGAAGCTACAAAAGCCGTTCCTAATGGAGCGCAGAGTAAGTTTCGAAGCTTCAAAAGCTGTTTCTAAGGGAGCATAGAGTAAGTTTCGAAGCTCAGAAGTCATTCCTAAGGGTATGCAGAGCCAAAAATTCCACCGAAATAGAAGGTGAAGAAGCTCCAAAGTCGTTCCTAAGGGAATGCAGAGCTTAAATACCACCGAAATATAAGGTGAAGAAGCTTCAAAGTCGTTCCTAAGGGGATGCAGAGCTTAAAGACTCCAAAGACATCCCTAAGGGGATGCAAAGTCTTGAGTGTTTCAGTGTGGGCGTGTGTGTGTTCGATATAAACATCATTTGCATCATATCATCGCATCATTCCGCATAACATTACATCATCATATCGCATCAATAGCCAAGATTGGGTACGAAGCAGGTCTTCGGCAATAATTTGTTGGGTGAAAATGTGTTGAGGCACGAAGCAAACCTTCGGCAAATACAATTCTTATTAGGAAAATCTATTAATAGTATCACACAATAGATTTGCCATAAAAGGGGTTTCTTTCTTTACGAAGCATGAAAAGAAGGGAAGGTGTTTTTCGCTGAAGGCTCAAAAACGGTACGTGCGTAAATTTCATGAATCGCAAAGAAATATATTACATTAATTTACATGTCTGTTAATTGTCTCATACACAAATGTTACATTGTATCATTACAACAAAAGCCTAATCTTCTTTAAGAATTTTCTTGACGACCTCATTCAGAAGTCTATCGATGACTTCGTCGATGATGGAATTGGCAACACTCATCACATCCATCGCCTCTTTCATGACGGGATCGGCCTAGGGGTCGTATGGCTCGGGTAGCAGCGAGAGTTCAGCTGTAGTAAACAATTCGTTAGTCCGAAGTCAGAAAATAAAATCCGAAGCTAAAATTCAATAATAATAACTATACGCCTGGCGCGCTCGGCAGCTTCTTCGGCTCGTTTCGCTTCTTCTCGAGCATCATGGGTTTCTTTTTCATTTTTCTTTATGATTTCATTGGCCAATTCTTGGCCACCGTTCACCCAGACATCGGAATAAAATTTTCTGCCCACTAAAGTAGCTTCGGCCGAGGGGTCTTTTGTGTCGTCTGTGGAGAAGGCAGTTTCGGTCTAGGCTACGGCTTTAACATGGTCACAACCAGCCTTCTCCAGAATTGCTGCAATCCCTCGCGCACCGGCAAAGGCACAAATGTCCCCGTGATCACTAAGGATCTCTTCAAAAGCTTCGGCTTCTCCGCTTATCCAATCAATAACTCCCTCGGGGTCACCTCGTATGAAATTCTCTTCAGAAGAATATGCACCCACCTTGTCAAAGCTGGTTTTCAATTTTCTTACGCAATCCAAGGATTTCTCAAAGCATCTCTCCTTGGATTCACAAAGCTCCTCAACATTCTTCTCCAACCTAGCATTTGACCATTCTATTATCTCTTGCTTTACCTTTGCAACTTCAAAATTTTCATTAGCCTCGGCAAGTTTTTCTGAAGGCCTTCAACTTCGGCTTTATGAGCTTCAGATTGAGCATTAAATTTCGCTTCGTCTTTTTTCACTCTGTCCACCAATGAAAGTAGAAATTTATCTTTTTATAAGGCTTCATTTCTCAACCTGATAACCTCTGATCGAAGGTTCCCAAGGGCTATCTGGCAGCTTTCATCTTCAGCATTCTGCTGCGCCCTCAAAGCGTTGCTAAAAATTAAGCCCTGCAAAAAAGAAGGATGAAGGATCAGCATGAGAATAAAAGACAAGACAATTTATTTTTAAGTTCATAACTTCTGTACCTTCAGACTGTTGTACGCAAGGCTGTCCGCGAGGTCATCCTTCGACATGGCAAAGAGGCCAACTTCAAGCTTCGGAAATCCCATATTTTTGGCCATCTCCCAGCAAACGGATATTTCTTTGTTGTCTAGGAGACAGTATAAGAAATCATCTTAGTCGGTGCCATTGTACACCAAGGCCCCCTTCGGGTACTTTAGTTCTTGGGCGTAGTGTCTGGCTTCCGCAATTTCTTCTTCAGACAGCCTTCTTCTCGAAGCATGTCAAATAATAAAGTCACAATCTTCGGAGGGTGCTTCGGGAATAACAGATTTAGCATTTTCAGGCATGACTTCCTTCTCTAGAGCCAGGCCAGCATCTCAAGATTCTCGCTCAGTTCTTTGCTCAGTTCCAGCAAGCTATGCCTCAGTGGGCACGAAGGGCCGAGCTTCGGTTTCAGCGCGAGCTGTAGCAGCTTCGGCTGCCTCTTTAGCAGGGGCAGGAGTCAATACCCTTGTTGTTTCCACGACGGTGTCCAGCACGCTAGCCATTCTCCTCCTCTTGGGAGTTATTGCGGTAGCCTTTGATACCTTCGGCAATTCTGGCTCTACTGGTGGGCTCAAGATTTTTGGCAGCTCTATTGTTTTCTGTAGCTCTGGCTCTTTGACTGTCTTTTCTTTGGCTTCGGCACCATGTCTTGGTGTTTCGACTGGCCCGGCTGCAGGAACCTTCGACAGTTCAGTCAGTTCTTCCTTGGGGGTGGCAGGAGCAGGTTGTTCTGCCTCAGTGGTGGAAGATGTCCCTTCGCCAAGTTTTGGCAATATGGCCGTTTTGATGTATCTTGGCCGGTGCGTTAAGACCTTGATCTTTTTGCCCTTCGGCACAGCAGAGATGGTCGAAGCGGCAATTTTCCTTTTCTTTCCCTGCTTTCGTGAGGGATAGCTATAATCAGGGTATATGAAACTAATGACGTCAAAAACTCTATTCAATCTTTTCTTTCCTCGGCCTTCGAAGGCCAAGGTCATTGCATCATCTTTGGCCCTTGTGTAGGCCCCATGCAATTCGTCACTGGTTGCTTTAATACTGCTCAACCACTCATCGTTTGGCTCATCAAACTCGCCTCTATATCTGAAGGTATATTTTAAATAGACCAGGCAACCCTGACTAGACTCGGCAGCAGCCTCCTTTGGCATCTCCCATTCACTCACAAGCGGCCATACTCTGTAGGAGATGTGTTCTTGAACCAAGTCTCTTGTGCCAATAAAAGTACACATAGTGTTGAAGCTTCTCCGTTATGATTCTATATCGTTCCCAAGAGCAGTGGCTGGCCTCTTGATGCCGAAGCGAGACCAAATGGGACGTTGAATAATTCCTCTTATATCTTCCCTCTCAACTAAATTATTCTTCACATAAAACCATTCTTCCATCCAGGCTCCCGGCCACCTTTTTCCGAAATGTTGGAACTGGATAGCTTACATCAAGACAAGGCACGAAGCCATAACAACCAAAGTCGTTGTGATACTGCTCCTTGCGAGTAGCCTTTTGCGCTTGGCTCTAGCCCCTGGCTTCTCACGGCCCAAATGAAAACCCCCATCCTGATAATGGCTTTAGGGGTAATTTGATGAAGGAAAATTTCGAAGGTCTTCAGCACTTCAACCAGGAATTTGCTTAATGGGAACCAAAGCCCTGCATTCATGAAGCTCCTATAAACGACCACCTCATCTTCTTCGGGAGCAGGTGCGACACTGCCCCTCCAGCTCTTACAATTGAAACATCTCGGAAATATCTCCCTTTCATAGCGTCAATTTGACTCTGCTTAATAGATGATTTTCTGAAGATAGTGTGACTTGGTCACCTGGGTCGATTTTCAGCATCTTCGTCTTCACTTTCTATATCAAAGCTTCCACTATCGTCAGAATCCTCAGACAAATCAGCTAGTATTTCGTTTGTAATCTTCTCTGTGTTTGTTTTTTCCATGGCCTCGTAAACCAGCTAGTGCATGATCAGCAACCTTCTTCTCGTCAGCCATTTGATGGACAATTGAACAAATGCCAAAGCTCACAAAACAAGCAAAATCTGACAGCAAGAAAACTAAAACTTGAGAAAATAGTACAAGTGATTGAAATAGCACAGCAGATGCTATCGCTACAGGTTTCTCTTTATATGCCCAGTGCATTGCAACTTGGCGGGCCCCATTTGTCATTGACTTTCACTATTCTAGCGAAGGGAAGGTGTTTTTTGGACCTTCGACTAAAGGCCTTCGTTCACGTCACAATCTGAATTTGTTAGATGTAAAACAAATTAATACTGCGAGGGGCTACTGTTGGGGGCCTTCCTCTTCCGAAGGTCCTCAAAAACACATCTAACATGTTTTCCAGTATAGTATACTGTCACAGGAAGCTTCGGCTTTGATATGAAGGTGTGCATGATATGAAAGGCGTGATCTGGAAGAAGGATGAACCAGCTCCGAAGCTGTGGATGGAGAAGCTTCGGCTTAGCACAAGGACAGTGGTGGAGAATGAAACCGACCTAAAGAGGAAAAGACTGCTTAGTCCTTGATAGCTTACCTTCTAGTTAACAGTGAATGTCAGGGACATGAATGTAATTTTACCTAGGCTGCGTCCCGTGCCTGTAAATAGATGAACAGTAACACCGTACTGTTCACGCTGATTTGTAATGACTCGCGCGTCACTCTTGCTTTTTTACCTTTTGTCAAGCCGAAGGTATAAATGCAATTTAAATATCATTGTTGTTTATTAATGTCTATATAATAAGAATATGAGTAGTCTAATGATTTGAATGATTGTTCATATTCTCTTCATGTTTCATATGTCTTTGTTTACATCTTTTCTTGTCGAAATGATGAAGGTACGTCCTTCATGACCTTCGTCTGAAGATCATTATATCCTAAGGGAGGTAATGCTTTGAAGGACGAAGGTCCTTAATCATTAACACTTGTGTTGCCTTGTTCTTGATTAATAGCATTTGAGAACAAGTGACCAGCATCAATGAACAAATATTTTGTGGTGGTCCACAAGCCATAAGACAAGTTTCAATGTCTAGAATTTCACAATGTTGATCATGACCGCAACATAGCACCTAACACACTATCAAAGCTCGGTTCAACCCAAGCTCAAGTCCCTTAGGTATCTTTGTTCAAGAGTTGTCCCACACATCCATTTAGCATGGCGAAGAGTGCACACCTTCAGAACAACAAATCTTGGCTATAGAAGAGGACTCGACTGACTAGAGAACCTCAATCATTAAAAAAAACATCAAGAATGAGGATGAGCCAGATGATAAAGCATTAGCTAAGTGCCTTGCTAGGCATGTCACTAATTATATTCTAATCACCAATGACCTATACAGACATGGTGAAGCTATTATTTTCATGAAGTATATCTGCATATATACTGGCAAAAGTTTGCTGCTAGATATTCAGACTGGGCAATGGGGCAACCATGTTGCTTCAAGAACATTGGTCGGGAAGGCGTTCAGGGCTGGATTTTATTGGTTGATGACCAAGTAGAATGTGATCGATCAGGTTAGGCAGAGCGAGGCATGTCAGTTCCTTGCCAAGCAACATCACCTCCCGGCACAACAATTACAAACTATTCCTATCTCCTAGCCCTTTGCATGCAGGGGCTAGAGATGATCGGACCATTTAAAAGGGCTCAAGGCGAAAATGCACGTGCTGGTGGCCTTCAATAAGTTCACCAAGTAGATTGATTACAAGCTAATGGCCTCCTTGAAAGTGCCAAAGCGGCAGAATTTATTCAAGAAATCATATTTCGGTTCAGGATACCAAACATCATCATCACATACTTGGGCTCTAACTTCACTGGCACAAAGTTCTTTGACTTCTACAAACAGAAGAATGCACGTGTTGGTGGCCTTCAACAAGTTCACCAAGTAGATTGATTACAAGCTAATGGCCTCCTTGAAAGCTACCAAAATGGCGGAATTTATTCAAGAAATCATATTTCGGTTCAGGATACCAAACATCATCATCACAGACTTGTGCTCTAACTTCAATGGCACAAAGTTCTTTGACTTCTGCAAACAGAAGAGTATTTGTGTATCCAAGGGTCAATGGTCAAGTCGAGCGTGCCAATTGAATTATCCTTAATGTGTTGAAGAAGAATGTCTTTTATACGAGCAAGAAACTTGCAGGCAAATTGATCAGAGAGCTTCCATACATTGTTTGGAGTCTTAGGACTCAACCTAGTCAAGCGCTCAAGGGAAGCACACCTTTCTTCATGGTGTATGGCTCGGAAGCACACCCACAGATCTAGCATTTGGAGCACCTCGACTCATGTTTAAGGACATAGCCGAAGTAAAGGCAACCTGGCTAGATGAAATTGATACACTTGAGAAAGAACAACTAAACCCTAAAAATCAAGGAAACACAAATGAATAAACCAGAAGCTTCTCCCCTTAATTAACTCTTCTTTGAAGGTTAATTCGCGGGAGAAGATAAAAGGTATAAAAGGCAGTTACAAGAGTAATTCATAATGCATGAGAGATACAATACACTACTCATCTTCATATTTATTACTTAGCCTCATTCTTCTGGTACGTAACAAATGATTACAAATGTACCTTCGGGTTTACAATCAGAAGCGTGAAAGTGGAGGAAGTACACATGTTTCTAGGTTGAGCAATGTGGTTTGCTCCGGCCAACAAAGTGTGTCTAAAGCATGTCACTGTTCCTCTATTTATAGGTGTTAGGTACAACTTCGATTAAATTACAAATATGCGAGCCCATACATTTTCACTAAGGGTAATGTTGTCTTTTCTTCTTGTATACTTGTTGAATAAGACATAGTGACCTCGTCTTGTTCTAGCCAGCTTCTTCATCACGTACACGCATCAATAATCTGAAGCTTCTTAGCTTCGTCTCTGCAACTATGATGGTTGTACATTGTCCCTAGGCGAAGGTTTCCTTCAGAATCGAACCTGCTATACTTAAAATAGGCTAAAAGATAACTAGTTAGTTAATATTTTGAGGACCTTCGGCTAAAGAGGACCCCCAACAATAGCCCCTCGTGATATTAGTTCATTTTTTATAACGAGCTTAGACCACAAAATAAATGAAGGCCTCGCGACGAAGGTCCGAAAAACACCTTCATTGAGCATGTTAGTGAAACCATGGCCCACTGGACAACGGGCTAACATGGCTCATCTCGTCGACTTCTACGCCCGCTCAGCTATATAAACTGGCTAGGTGG
The DNA here is from genome assembly GCA_029449295.1 of Zea luxurians. Taxonomy (NCBI): domain Eukaryota; kingdom Viridiplantae; phylum Streptophyta; class Magnoliopsida; order Poales; family Poaceae; genus Zea; species Zea luxurians. Next base: position 6,532,163 of record JAOPSE010000084.1, read on the forward strand.
GTGTAGTTACCACGCATTTATTGCTTGTACCAACCTGCTGCTAGCATTTTCTCTACATTTGAAGCTCTTTTTTTAGCTCGGACTTTTCCACAAAGCTTCGGCAAATCCACAAATGGCTAGGGTCCATTCAACTGCCAGGCTGATCACTCCCACTTTGTCTAAGGCAGCGCAAATCGAGGGTGAAGTACCAAATACCATTGTTGTGGCCCCAATCTCTGAGGTGATGCAGGCGACAGCTGAGCCGAAGGCCCCCAAGGAGGAAGACACCCTAGAGGGTAGCGGCTCCGATGCCAAGGTTTGCGATGATGAAGAAAATGACAGCATGGTTCGGCGCAGCAAGCCAAGCCATATCAAATTTGTTCAATCCACTATGCAACATGATGATCTTGATGCATTAAAAAGGCTTGGTTATATTGGCAAAAAAGAAGATGACATGATTCGATTTGCTAGTAACAAAGTTATTCCGAAGCCAAAGGGTGATGAGATTGTGATATTCAGGAGCTTCTTCGAGCTGGGCTTCGGCTCCCTATGTTTAAGATGATTGCTGAAGTCCTGAAAAAATATGAGATTTTCATACACCAACTTACACCGAATGCAATTGTCAAACTCAGCATATACATATGGGTCTTTACGGAGCCATGGTGTTAGTGCAAGTGCTGAAGGTTTATATAGGGTTCTCGCACTGCATTACCAAATGAAGGCAATACCTTCGGATAAGCTGCACAACAATTTTGGGTGCTACAACTTTGCATACAAAAAGGATATGGAGGCTCACGTGCTAGGGTACCACACTAAATGGCCAAAGGAGTGGTTTTATATGAAGGCTGATACCAAAGGTAGAGATGAGTTTAAGGGGATTGTGATGAGTCTTATGAGGGTGAACTTCAGCTTGACAAGGCCAATCTGCAACATGGGCATAGGCTTGCTCGCAAGTAGACCAAGTTGCTTTAAGTATAGTGGCAGAACACATCGACAACGTGACTTGGTGCAAGAACTCCTTGCCAACTGAGTGTTCCCGGCACTGTCTAGTTGGGGAATGTCAAAGGCTAAAAAGATGGCAGGAGGAAATGCTAAAAAGGGGGCTCTTGTGAGGCTATCGTATCGTTTTAGGAAGCAGCTTGTATTCAAACGCCCATGCACAGATTGGTTCAAAATGATCAAAGTAATGTGCAATGAGATTCTTAGTAATTTTAGAAAGAAAGAAGACGAACTGATTATTGTAGCCATCGATGGTCGAGGGAAATGAAGAATAAACAGGGTCATGGATGCTTTAAAGTATGAGTACCCTGACTATCTGAAGGTCTCAAAAGAAGCTGCCACTAGTATCAAAAGGAATAGAAATGTTAGTGTTATGAAAAGAGAAGCTATAAGATCTATAGAGGAAAGAAATAAAAATTGACTAAAAACCGAAGACCAAAAAAGCTGAAGAAGGGGAGTCTTCACATTCGAGAGAAAAATCCCCTCCTTCGAAAAAGCAAAGAATAGAAAAACCTGCGTGATGGTGAGAAATCTTAATAGTTGGCGAAGAAAGATACTGAGAGCCTATCAGCTTCGTCTCTCGAGGCCATAGAAATAATAGAGGTAATGACACGACCGTTACCTTTTTCTACATTGAGTCCCTTAGGATCATATTTGACTAGTCTGTTATTAACGATGAAGGGCAAAAAAAGCAAAGAAGAAACAACTAAAGCTTCATCTACTGTAATAGTCAAAGTGTTAGTGAAAGGATAGATCGAAGATATTTCACAAAAAATTGTCGCGTGAAACCAATAATGAGAGTCGTTTATAAGACTCCTTTGGCAAAAGAAAATAGAAGGAATAAAGATACAGACAAGGATGCTAAAGCAGCTATTAGTGTGTTAATAGATAAAATAATCAAGGATCTAGAGCCCGAGAAGACTAGTGAAGAAGAGTCGCAACTAACATGGGCCCTAGAGCCTAAAAATGTTGGGATGACAACTCCGTCTTTACAAGAAACCGAAGCTGGAGATTCTTCTAATAAGGAGGCCATGTTCTGTTTTAGACACCTTGCTAGTGGGAAGTTAAGCACCGAAGAGATTTCTAATCTCAAAGAGTTTGCTTTGGCAGGCGGGTACAAGGCCGAGATGGTTAGTTTTTGCGGGGTTGATGATGTGTCGGAGTGTATTCCTGACCAAGAAGGGGCTTGGGTATTTAAGAATTTGACAAGAAGCATCGGCTTCCCGAAGCTAGAACATGAACTAGGCGACTTGAGGAAACAACATATCGTTAGGAGAAACTAGATAGTCCATAACAAATCTGCCTTTGATATAACCACTGACAAGCACTAACAAATTTGGTTATGCAGTGAGCAACTCTGTTGTTAAGTAAAAGTCACCTAGAGGCGGTGAATAGGTGAAACCTGAAATTTACAAACTTCAACACAACACTTCACCCGGAGTTAGCATTAGAACGGGTATAGAATGAATCATAGTGTGGAAGAGGTTTTCTTCTTGCTTAGAGTTGCTTAATTGATTGTGGATTACTTTGGGAGCCAACTCAAAAATGATCACAAGAAAGAGAACAAGAGAGAGGTGTGAGGGAAGAAGCAAATCACAAAGTAATGATCAGCGCAAAGGACACATCAATTTGTTTCCTGAGGTTCTGCTCCAAAGAATGTACGTCCCTGAGCTGTTGAGGTGTACACAAAGGATGAGTATCTTTCAAACCTTTCCCTCTCTCACACGGTCACGAAGATCAAATGAGTTTTCTTCATTATCTCAAGGACACCAAGTCCCACAAGGACCTCCACACAAAGAACTGGAGTCTCTTGCCTCTCTTTAAAATCAAAGAGAATGGGATGGAGTGAGAATGAAAACTCAAGTCAAGGTCATAAGAACTCGCAACTCTTATGAAAGCTTGGAGAAACTTAGATCGATCAAATACGACACGGAAATGGCTTTGAAAGCTTGGAGATGTTGCACTTGATGTGTAGTAGGTTGGAGTGGTTCTTGTGTCTTCAATGTGCTGGTTCAGGGTATTTATAGCCTTGAACAACCAAAAGAGTCATTGAAGAAATACTGCACATTTTGCTTTGTCGTGTGGTGCACCGAACCACCTATAGTGTCGGTCCGGTGCACCACCACTCCTTGTTAGTCTGACTATGCAGGTATCCGTTGAGCTTTGGTAGACAACCTTTGGAGGCTGTTAGATAGTCTGGTGCCTCACCGGATCTGTCCCGTGCCCAAGCTCCAAGAAGCTCCAAAAACATCCTCCCTGCATAGACGGTCCGGATAGCCACCGGACTGGTTCGGTGTGCCAGCTAAGAAATGGTCAAGTCTCGGCCTTCTGCGTGGATGGTCCACTACCTCACCAGCACTCCAAATTCTTATTCTTTTGCCAAATCTTCTTCAAATCTTTTTGACTAGCCTTGAGGATGTTCCTATGACCTAGACAAGCATATACGGTGAATCCAACTAGTATAAGTCATGGACCTTGGACCTTTTATTTTCTCTAACTCAGAATTTTTTTTTGCTCAAACTAGCTCCAAAAATGTGACTTTGTGAATCTGAGCTATCCAACCTCTTTAGATGTATCAAATAGGTTCCTAGGGATGTATACAACTTTTCCAATGTGTAGAACTAGGTAAAGTTCTTCTAATCCAAGTTTTACTCCTTTTGGTTGGTTTTAAGTTGTTTCTGATTCAGAACCTAATTTGTTGAACTTATGAACATGTGACACAAAGACTAGGTAATTTGGTTAGTCATAAGGTTGTGATGGTCATCAAGCACCAAAATCAATTAGAGAAAAATGGTTAAGGCCATTTCCCTTTCAATCTCTCCCCTTTTGGTGATTGATGTCAATACAAACCAAAGAAAATATGAAAAGTAGAATTGTAACTTGTTTGCAATTCTTTTGATAAAATCTTTTCAAATTCATTTGCATTTGGTCGAAGGTATAATAATTGAATTTTCAAATGCATTTCTAAGTTTGAAAGATTTTCCCCCTTTTCCAAATGCTTTTCCCTTGGTCAAATAAAAGCTCCCCCTATATCAATTTTCCCTTTGGCACAAATAGCTTTTCTCCTCTTAGCTGTCAAGAGGGTTTTCACAAATGCAATAGTACCAATTTGGAAGAAGAAAAAGTTATAAAAACAGGGTGGTGGTGTGGTCCTTTTGCTTTGTCCTAGTAATTTCTCCCCTTTGGTATTAAGTGCCAAAAACGAAGAAATCTGAAGGCCTTTACAAGAGATGGGCCATGAGTGTTTGATATCGAATGATTATGCAATGGAAGCGCTCCTTTTGTCTTCAACTCCATTTCCCATTCAATCTAAGACTAAGTATAGAAATACACTTGGAAGCTTATTAGTCTTAGCCTTGGCACAAGAAGAATAAGAAATATGCATTTGTACCGAATGAAACAGATTCATATGATCAAAGGTATAAAATGAGCAATGTGTGCAATATTTCAATCAAGGTTCCGAGAATCTATGTCATTTAGCTACTCCTAAACTCACAAAATCTCTTTTCATCCAAGGATTTGGTGAAGATATCGGCCTACTGTTTATGGGTGCTAACATGATCAATTACGATATCTCCCCTTTGCAAGTGGTTTCTCAGGAAGTGATACTGGATATCTATGTGCTTAGTGTGCTTGTGTTCAACGGGATTCTGCACCATGGGGATAGCACTCTCATTATCACATAGGAGAGGGATTTTGCTCAATTTGTAGCCATTGTCCCTAAGGGTTTGCCTCATCTAGATTAATTGTGCATAATAATGCCCTATAACAATATACTCGGCCTCGATGGTGGATGGAGCTACTGAGATTTGTTTCTTTGAAGCCCAAGATACCAGGGATCTCCCCAGAAACTGACAAGTCCTTGATATACTCTTTATATCTACCTTACATACGGCATAATCGACATATGAATACCCGATGAGATCAAAGTTTGAACCCTTGGGGTACCAAAGCCCAAAGTTAGGAGTATGAACTAAATATCTCAAGATCCTTTTCATGACCCTTAGGTGACATCCCTTAGGGTTGGCTTAGAATCTTGCTCACATGGATAATATCCGGTCTAGAAGCACATAAGTAAAGAAGTGAACCTACCATAGACCGGTATACCTTTTGATCTACTGATTTACCTCTGGTGTCGAGGTCGAGATGCCCATTTATCCCCATAGGAGTCTTGATAGGCTTGGTGAAAGGGAATTAGGCTTACACCTATTTCCTATAATAATTTTGGTGGTTGAATTGCCCAACACAAATAATTGGACTAACTAGTTTGCTCTAGTGTACAAGTTATACAGGTGCCAAAGGTTCACACTTAGCGAATAAAAAGACCAAGTATTGAGTTCAACAAAAGAGCAAAGGGACAACCGAAGGCACCTCTGGTCTGGCGCACCGGACTGTCCGGTGCACCACTGGACATGTCTGGTGCACCAGAGGACTCCAACTCAAACTCGTCACCTTCAGGAAATTCCAGAGGTGACTCCGCTATAATTCACCGGACTGTCCGGTGTACACCGGACAGTGTCCGGTGCTCCAAGGAAGAGCGGCCTCAGGAACTCGCCAGCTTCGGGAAACTGCAACGGCTGCTCCGCTATAATTCACCGGACATGTCCGGTGTACACCGGACTGTCCCGTGTAACTGCGGGGCAATGACTACTTCGCGCCAACGGTCACCTGCAACAGCAATTAATGCGCGCCAGAGCGCGCAGAAGTCAGGCACGCGCGTAGTGGCGCACCGGACACTCTACAGTACATGTTCGGTGCGGCATCGGACATCCAGGCGGGCCCAGAAGTCAGAGCTCCAACGATCGGAACCCTAACGGCCTGGTGACATGGCTGTCGCACCGGACATGTTCGGTGTGCACCGGACTGTCCGGTGCGCCATTCGACAGACAGCCTCACCAAACGGCTAGTTTGGTGGTTGGGGCTATAAATACCCCCAACCACCCCACATTCAAGTCATCCAAGTTTTCCCACTTCAACTACTTACAAGAGCTCTAGCATTCAATTCTAGACACACCAAAGTGATCAAATCCTCTCCAAACTCCACACAACGCCCTAGTGATTAGTGAGAGAGATTTGCTTGTGTTCTTTCGAGCTCTTGCGCTTGGATTGCTTTCTTCCTTCTTTGATTCTTCATTGCGATCAAACTCATTTGTAATTGAGGCAAGAGACACCAATCTTGTGGTGGTCCTTGTGGGAACTTTGTGTTCCAAACATTTGAGAAGAGAAAGCTCATTCGGTCCGAGGGACCGTTTGAGAGAGGGTAAGGGTTGAAAGAGACCCGACCTTTGTGGCCTCCTCAACAGGGAGTAGGTTTGCGAGAACCGAACCTCGGTAAAACAAATCCGCGTGTCACACTCTTCATTCGCTTGTGATTTGTTTTGCGCCCTCTCTCTCGGACTCATTATTATTTCTAACGCTAACCCGTCTCGTAGTTGTGTTTATATTTGTAAATTTCAGTTTTGCCCTATTCACCCCCCCTCTAGGCGACTTTCAATTGGTATCGGAGCCCGGTGCTTCATTAGAGCCTAACCGCTCGAAGTGATGTCGGGAGATCACACCAAGAGGGAGATGAAGACCGGCGACAAGCCCACTACGAGTCACGGGAGCACTTCATCGGAAGAGTCCCGCACCAAGAGGAAGGAGAAGAAGAAGGACTCCTCCAAGCGGAAGGAGAAAAGATCTTCTTCACACCACAAAGAAAAGAAGGAAAATCCTCTTCCCACAAGCCGCATCGGAGTGGGGACAAGAAAAAGAGGATGAGGAAGGTGGTCTACTACGAGACCGATTCTTCGTCGACATCCACCTCTGGCTCCGACGCGGCGTCCGTCACTTCTAAGCGCCAAGAGCGTAAGAAGTATAGTAAGATCCCCTTACGCTACCCTCGCATTCCTAAACATACACCTTTGCTTTCCGTCCCATTAGGCAAACCACCAACGTTTGATGGTGAAGACTATGCTAGGTGGAGTGATTTAATGCGATTTCATCTAACCTCACTCCACAAAAGTATATGGGATGTTGTTGAGTTTGGTGTACAGGTACCATCCGTAGGGGATGAAGATTATGATACGGACGAAGTGGCCCAAATCGAGCACTTCAACTCCCAAGCCACAACCATACTCCTCGCCTCTCTAAGTAGAGAGGAATATAACAAAGTGCAAGGGTTGAAGAGTGCGAAGGAGATTTGGGACCTACTCAAGACCGCGTACGAGGGTGATGAACTCACCAAGATCACCAAGCGGGAAACGATCGAGGGGTAGCTCGGTCGCTTCCGTCTTCGCCAAGGGGAGGAGCCACAAGATATGTACAACCGGCTCAAAACCTTGGTGAACCAAGTGTGCAACCTCGGGAGCAAGAAGTGGGACGACCACGAGGTGGTTAAGGTTATTCTAAGATCTCTCATTTTCCTTAACCCCACTCAAGTTCAATTAATTCGTGGCAATCCAAGATATACACTAATGACTCCCGAGGAAGTAATCGGGAATTTTGTGAGCTTTGAATGTATGATTAAAGGCTCAAAGAAGATCAACGAGCTTGATGAACCCTCCACGTCCGAAGCACAACCGGTGGCATTTAAGGCGACGGAGGAGAAGAAGGAGGAGTCTACACCGAGTAGACAACCAATTGACGCCTCCAAGCTCGACAATGAGGAGATGGCTTTAATCATCAAAAGCTTTCGCCAAATCCTCAAGCAACGGAAGGGGAAGGATTACAAATCCCGTTCCAAGAAGGTTTGCTACAAGTGTGGTAAGCCCGATCACTTTATTGCTAAATGTCCGCTATCAAGTGACAGTGACAGGGATAACGACAAGAAGGGCAAGAGGAGAGAAAAGAAGAGGTACCACAAGAAAAGGGGCGGCGATGCCCACGTGTGCCGCGAGTGGGACTCCGATGAGAGCTCCACCGACTCCTCCTCCGACGACGAGGACGCCGCCAACATCGCCGTCACCAAGGGACTCCTCTTCCCCAACATCGGCCACAAGTGCCTCATGGCAAAGGACGGCAAAAAGAAGAAGGTTAAATCTAAATCCTCCACTAGATATGAGTCTTCTAGTGATGAAAATGCTAGTGATGAGGAGGATAACTTGCGTACCCTTTTTGCCAACCTTAACATGGAACAAAAGGAAAAATTAAATGAATTAATTAATGCTATTCCTGAAAAGGATGACCTTTTGGATTCCCAAGAGGACTTCCTAATTAAGGAAAACAAGAAACATGTTAAGATTAAAAATGCTTATGCTCTACAAGTTGAAAAATGTGAAAAATTGTCTAGTGAGCAGAGCACTTGCCATGAGACTATTGACAATCTTAGAAATGAAAATGCTAGATTAATTGCTAAGGTTGATTCTCATGTTTGTGATGTTTCAATTCCCAATCTTAGAAATGATAATGATGATTTGCTTGCTAAGATTAAGGAATTAAATGATTCTCTTGCCAGCCTTAGAGATGAGAATGAGAAATTATTTGCTAAGGCTAAAGATTTTGATGTTTGCAATGTTACAATTTCCGACCTTAGAGATAAAAATGACATATTACGTGCTAAGATTGTTGAACTTAATTCTTGCAAACCCTCTACATCTACCATTGAGCATGTTACTATTTGTACTAGATGTAGAGATATTGATGTTGATGCTATTCATGATCACATGGCTTTAATTAAACAACAAAATGATCATATAGCATTATTAGATGCTAAAATTGCCGAGCACAACCTAGAAAATGAAAAATTTAAATTTGCTAGAAGTATGCTCTATAATGGGAGACGCCCTGGCATCAAGGATGGAATTGACTTCCAAAGGGGAGACAATGTCAAACTTAATGCCCCTCCTAAAAATTTGTCTAACTTTGTTAAGGGCAAGGCTCCCATACCTCAGGATAACGAGGGTTACATTTTGTACCCTGCCGGTTATCCCGAAAGTAAAATTAGGAGAATTCATTCTAGGCAGTCTCACTCTGGCCCTAACCATGCTTTTATGTATAAGGGTGAGACATCTAGCTCTAGGCAACCAACCCGTGCTAAGTTGCCTAGAAAGAAAACTCCTAGTACATATGATCATGACATTTCATTCAAAACTTTTGATGCATCTTATGTTTTGACTAACAAATCCGGCAAGGTAGTTGCCAAGTTTGTTGGGGGCAAACACAAGGGGTCAAAGACTTGTGTTTGGTTACCCAAAGTTCTTGTTTCTAATGCCAAAGGACCCAAAACCGTTTGGGTACCTAAAGTCAAGAACTAAACTTGTTTTGTAGGTTTATGCATCCGGGGGCTCAAGTTGGATCATCGACAGTGGGTGCACAAACCATATGACAGGGGAGATGAAGATGTTCTCCTCCTACGAGAAAAACCAAGATCCCCAACGAGCTATCACATTCGGGGATGGAAACCAAGGTTTGGTCAAAGGTTTAGGTAAAATAGCTATATCTCCTGACCATTCCATTTCCAATGTTTTTCTTGTAGATTCTTTAGATTACAATTTGCTTTCCGTATCTCAATTATGTCAAATGGGCTACAACTGTCTATTTACTGATGTAGGTGTCACTGTCTTTAGAAGAAGTGATGATTCAATAGCATTTAAGGGAGTGTTAGAGGGTCAGCTATACTTGGTAGATTTTGATAGAGCTGAACTCGACACTTGCTTAATTGCTAAGACTAACAAGGGTTGGCTCTGGCACCGCCGACTAGCTCATGTTGGAATGAAGAATCTTCATAAGCTTCTAAAGGGAGAACACATTTTAGGACTAACAAATGTTCATTTTGAGAAAGACAGGATTTGTAGCGCATGCCAAGCCGGGAAGCAAGTTGGCACTCATCATCCACACAAGAACATCATGACAAGTGACAGGCCACTGGAGCTCCTTCACATGGATTTATTCGGCCCGATCGCTTACATAAGCATTGGCGGGAGTAAGTACTGTCTAGTTATTGTGGATGATTATTCTCGCTTCACTTGGGTGTTCTTTTTGCAGGAAAAATCCCATATCCAAGAGACCTTAAAGGGATTCTTAAGACGGGCTCAAAATGAGTTCAGCTTAAGGATCAAGAAAATTAGAAGCGACAACGGGACGGAGTTCAAGAACTCTCAAATTGAAAGCTTTCTTGAGGAAGAGGGCATCAAGCATGAGTTCTCTTCCCCTTACACCCCACAACAAAATGGTGTAGTGGAGAGGAAGAATCGAACTCTATTGGATATGGCAAGAACCATGCTTGATGAATACAAGACACCGGATCGGTTTTGGGCCAAGGCGGTCAACACTGCCTGCTACGCCATCAACCGGTTATATCTACACCGAATCCTCAAGAAGACATCCTATGAACTCCTAACCAGTAAAAAGCCCAATATTTCATATTTTAAAGTTTTTGGTAGCAAATGCTTTATTCTTGTTAAAAGAGGTAGAAAATCTAAATTTGCTCCTAAAACTGTAGAAGGCTTTTTACTAGGATATGATTCAAACACAAGGGCATATAGAGTCTTTAACAAGTCCTCAGGACTAGTTGAAGTTTCTTGTGACGTTGTGTTTGATGAGACTAACGGCTCTCAAGTAGAGCAAGTTGATCTTGATGAGATAGGTGAAGAACAGGCTCCGTGCATAGCGCTAAGGAACATGTCCATTGGGGATGTGTGTCCTAAGTGTAAGGAAAATGGACCCGGACCATTTGGCTAATTGAGTTTTGGTGTTTGATGAACAACACAATCCGTGAACTAATAAGCTTTCTAGTGTTTATGTTTGTAGTTCACAGGATGCGAAGAGAATTGGACCAAGGCAATGAGGATGCAACACCTCAAAAGAAGACATAAAAAGATGCATAGGAGTCCAATACTCAAGACCAAAGAAGCCCGAAGAAATCAGCGAAGAAATCCAAGATAAGGGCTGTCAGCCAGCGCCTGGTGGCGCACCGGACATTGGTGTCCGGTGTGCACCGGACTGTCCGGTGAGGCACCGGACAGTCTGCGCAGAGAGGCCGCAGACAGGCGCTCTCTGGCTGTAGCACCGGACTGTCCGGTGTGCCAACGGGCAGAAGGCAACGGTCGGATCCAACGGTCGACTGCTACAGGCGCCAACGGTCGGCTGACGTGGCGTGCACCGGACATCTACTGTGTAGTGTCCGGTGGTGCACCAGACTGTCCGGTGCACCCGACGACAGAAAGCTGCTGCTTTCTGTCCAACGGCTAGTTGGGGGTGTGGAGGCTATAAATACCACCCCAACTGGCCATTCTCAAGTGTGAGAGCCCAAGCAACATACCAAGGCATATAGTGCACGTTTCCAAGAGCTCAAACACCCAAGTGCTTAATAGAATCACTCGGTGATTAGCGTAGGTGCTTTGCGAAGTGCTTAGGTTAGTTAGACCGCTTTAGCGCTTGCTCTAGGTGAATCCTAGTTAGTTGAGTGAGTTTTGTAAAACCACACAACCCCTCGGCTCTTGCGTGAGTCGTTGTAATTGTACCGAGTGGGGCGAGAGTCTTGCGAGACCGTGACAACCGCGTTTGTGTCACGGCCGCCACCGTGTACCGGAGGGAACGAGGCCCGCGGCATTTCGCCTGGAAGCTCGATAGTGGAGACGGCGGGGAGCGTCCGAGAGGAGCTGGAAGCGGAGCACCACTTGCATGTGGAGAAGGCCCGCGGCTCTCTACGGAGTTACTCGACCGTGGTGCTTGGCCCTCGCGTGGGCTTCCCTTTGCGTAGGGGCACCAACGAGGATTAGTTGGGACCTTGCGTGGTTCCGGATACCTCAGTAAAAATACTGGCGTCATCCACGAGAGTTTGCTTCTCTACCTAGCTCTTTACATTCCGCGTTTATATTAAGCATTTAAGTTTCAATCCTATTGTCATACTTATTTAGTGTAGATTGAAACTTAGCCTTTTGCGGTAGAGATAGCAACACTTAGACAAAACCTAGTTTGCACATTCTAGTTTTGATTATTTGCATAGGTTTTGCTCTAGGGATTTAATTGTGGCCTAGTTTAGTAAAAGTTTTAGAAGTCCTAATTCACCCCCCCTCTTAGGCGTCACCCGTTTCCTACAAGTGGTATCAGAGCCCGGTTTGACTCATTTGAAACGTTTTTAGCTTCACCGCTAAAAGAGCCGACGCCTTTTAAAGGAAGGGATGGATACCCATAGGCCAGCACACTTCGATGGCACTAACTTCCCATATTATAGTGCTAGAATGGCTTGTTACCTAGAGGCCGTTGATCTAGGTGTTTGGAGAGTCACTCGTGACGGGATGAAACCCCTCAAGAATTCCGAGAAACCCACCACGAGTGAGGAAAAAGAAATTCATTTAAATGCTAGAGCCAAAAATTGCTTGTATGAATCTCTTAGCATGGACATTTTCAATCAAGTATTTACCTTGAAAACTGCTAATGAGATTTGGCTAAAATTGCATGAGCTCCATGACGGCACATCCAATGTCCGTGAGCAAAAACATTGCCTAGTCATAAATGAGTATAATTCTTTTGCTATGAAAGATGATGAGCTTGTTAGAGACATGTATTCTCTTTTGAATCTAATAATCAATGAGCTCAATTCTATTGGCATTAATAAGCTAGGTGATGCGGACATTGTGAGGAAGATTATCTCCCTGCTACCACAACAAAGATATGGGAGCATCATCACCATCCTTCACAACATGGAGGACTTGAGCAACATGACCCCGACCATTGTGATTGGGAAAATCGCGGCCTTTGAGATGTCGCGAAAAATGAGTCGGGGAGAGGAGTCAACTTTCTCAAGACCATATGCTTTTGCATGTGATGAAAGGAAGGGCAAAAAGAAGGCTCCCACTCCAAGTTCCTCAAGTGAAGAAGAGGAAGAAGAAGAAAGTGATGATGATGAAGATAATCAACCATGCACATCATCCTCCGAGGACGAAGAGACAATCCGACGCGTCGGAAAGGTAATGAGGATGATCCGCAAGATTAATCTAATGGGTGTGCCCCTGCAGGTCAAGGATCTTCTCTTTAACATTGACAGGAAAAAGCAAAGGAAGAGAGGATGCTTCGCATGTGGGGAGAAGGGCCACTTCAGGGACAACTGTCCAAATATGGCCAAACCCAAAAAGGAGAGGAGCAAAGGCAAGGCGCTAACAAGTGTTAGAACTTGGGATGATTCTTCAAGTGAAGATGAACCTCCAAGGACGCGCAGCCACTGGTCCTCGTCACGATCATCACGGTCATCACACAAATGCCTTATGGCAAGAGGTAACAAAAGCATTCCATCCTCTAGTGATGAAAGTAGTAGTGATGATGAAGGTGAGGGAAAGCCCTCTCTAGATGAGCTTGCGGAAGCCGTAGAATTTTTCCAGGATGTTTGCACTAAGCAAAAAGCTCAACTTAAAACTTTGAAAAATAAGTTGGTTAGCTCTCAAAATGATTACAAAAGTTTGCTAGAAAAATTTGAAACTTTTGCAAACTTAAATAGTGAGCTATCAACTAAAATTGAGCTATTAGAATCTAGTGCTCCATCCACTGCTACCGATGATAGCCTTATTAAAAAGAATGAAAAACTTAAGGCTAAGTTAGCTAGCTCCCAAGAAGCTATTGAAAATTTGCTAGAGAAAATGGAAATTCTTAGCATACACAACAATGAGCTAAGTACTAAGCTAGAAAACATTGGTAGCACCCCAGCAGCATCTTTAGTTGAAATGCCTGAAATAATTAAGAAAAATGCTTCTACTTCCTGCTTTGATTTAATTGATGATTCTAACCCCTGCAACCAAGTCGTTGTTGAGAATATTGTTGTAGAGACATGTTCGGATGAGATTGCAAAGGAAAATGAACAATTAAAGCAAGAAGTGGCTCGCCTTGGCAAGGCTTTGTATGACAAGAAAGGCAAAGCCAAACAAATTCGACCTCCACAGGATAACACCACTGCGGGGAGGGAGAAACTGTGATTTTTAGGCTATGCCACAAGGAAGGCCACAAGTCTTTCCAATGCAAGGCGATGACCGGGGATAAACAAAGGCAAAAGCTCAAGCAAAAGCCATCAAGCAAAATCTCCAACACCTACATCAAAAAGGTGAATAAAAAGGATGCTACACCATATTTGATCAAGAAGAAAAAGAACAGAAAGGTGATAGCAATCAAGGCCAACAAGCAAGCCAACAAAGGAAAGGGGGCCAAACGCATCTGGGTGCCAAAGGAGATAATTTCAACCATGAAAAGCACCAAGAAGGTTTGGATCCCGAAAGGGAAGTGAGTGGACCGAAGGTCATCGGGAAATTTGGAGACTTGGCTAAATTGGGATGTATATCATGGGATACATCATACTGGATCAAGTTTATTGCCAAGTGGGTTAGTGAAAATTTTGGACCCAAATTTCCCACCCATGACTAAGGTAACTAGTTTTATTGTATTTCTCATTTTTAGATATGCGTACCTATTTATCTTTTATCTAGTTTACCTTTCTTGCCTAGTATTACATTTGTTATGCACTTTTGTTTAAAATCATGCATACTAGGTAAATCATATGGTAGGATTGCTTGTTCTTAATTCATACACTTAAGCAAACCTACATGGCTTAAAATGTTTATTTAAGCACGGCACATAGCTTCTACATCACTCCATAGTAAATGATGCAAAAATTGAAAATTTTGATTTCTACAAAGTGTATCATTTAACTTATATGTGCCAAAGTTTGGATTATGGATAATTTGCCCCTCTTGATATCAAATCAAAGTGCATGTCTCCTACAAGTATTCAAAACTTGTATGCACACCTTTAGGGGGAGGTTACTCTATAATCTAACACTTTGAGACTAACAGCTTTTCAAGTCTATTTCATGTGATAGTCTCATTGTAAGGAAAACAAAGTCCCCGGAGAAAGACAACAATCTTCCACTGCAAATCTCCAAGAACTCTCATGTCTCTCAAGCTCACCATTGACTTTCAATTGGTATCTTTAGAGACTACATTCAGTATCATTTACATGTCTTCTCCAATATTTGACTAGACTATATTTCATATCATATGCTTCCATGTTGCTAAAAATGCATAAGTAGTTAACTCATATTCTGTTACCTATGCATAAGGGAAGTTAGTCTTTTCAAATCATGTCTTGCACCTCTAATTTTTCACATGCTTTTTCCTAAGTAGAGGATCTCTGTTAGGGGGAGTATTTCTTCATCTCTAAAGGGGGAGAAAAACTCTTTCTAAAGGAGAATACTCATTTAGGGGGAGTAATCTTTTAAGGATTCCTACAAGTATTCAAAACTTGTATGCACACCTTTAGGGGGAGGTTACTCTATAATCTAACACTTTGAGACTAACAGCTTTTCAAGTCTATTTCATGTGATAGTCTCATTGTAAGGAAAACAAAGTCCCCGGAAAAAGACAACAATCTTCCACTGCAAATCTCCAAGAACTCTCATGTCTCTCAAGCTCACCATTGACTTTCAATTGGTATCTTTAGAGACTACATTCAGTATCATTTACATGTCTTCTCCAATATTTGACTAGACTATATTTCATATCATATGCTTCCATGTTGCTAAAAATGCATAAGTAGTTAACTCATATTCTGTTACCTATGCATAAGGGAAGTTAGTCTTTTCAAATCATGTCTTGCACCTCTAATTTTTCACATGCTTTTTCCTAAGTAGAGGATCTCTGTTAGGGGGAGTATTTCTTCATCTCTAAAGGGGGAGAAAAACTCTTTCTAAAGCAGAATACTCATTTAGGGGGAGTAATCTTTTAAGGATTCCTACAAGTGGTATTATTTATGACTTAATTCAATATACTTCTAGCAATATCATTTGATACAATTCTTGTTGAGGGCAAGCTTTTATTTACTTCCTACATGCTTTTAATGTCTTCCTTTTCGGTGGTTGATGCCAAAGGGGGAGAAGTTTAGGGGCCAAAGCAATGAAAACTATATCAAACACCAAACACCACCTATTTAAAATTTTATATCTACAAATGGCTTTTCAAGTGGTTTTGGTTATTTGGTCCAAAAATAGGAAGTAAGTGAATTATGGAGTTAGGGGGAGGCTTAAGTCCATAATATCACATTGTGGGGACAATCATGCATCTTAGCAAGTAGAATGCATATTTTCATTCAAATACTTGTATTATTTGCTTGCTTTTGTTGTGTTGTCATCAATCACCAAAAAGGGGGAGATTGTAAGGAAAATGGACCCTGGGCCATTTGGCTAATTGAGTTTTGGTGTTTGATGAACAACACAATCCGTGAACTAATAAGCTTTCTAGTGTTTATGTTTGTAGTTCACAGGATGCGAAGAGAATTGGACCAAGGCAATGAGGATGCAACACCTCAAAAGAAGACATAAAAAGATGCATAGGAGTCCAATACTCAAGACCAAAGAAGCCCAAAGAAATCAGCGAAGAAATCCAAGATAAGGGCTGTCAGCCAGCGCCTGGTGGCGCACCGGACATTGGTGTCCGGTGAGGCACCGGACAGTCTGCGCAGAGAGGCCGCAGACAGGCGCTCTCTGGCTGTAGCACCGGACTGTTCGGTGTGCACCGGACTGTCCGGTGTGCCAACGGGCAGAAGGCAACGGTCGGATCCAACGGTCGACTGCTACAGGCGCCAACGGTCGGCTGACGTGGCGTGCACCGGACATCTACCGTGCAGTGTCCGGTGGTGCACCGGACTGTCCGGTGCACCCGACGACAGAAAGCTGCTGCTTTCTGTCCAACGGCTAGTTGGGGGTGTGGAGGCTATAAATACCACCCCAACCAGCCATTCTCAGGTGTGAGAGCCCAAGCAACATACCAAGGCATATAGTGCACATTTCCAAGAGCTCAAACACCCAAGTGCTTAATAGAATCACTCGGTGATTAGCGTAGGTGCTTTGCGAAGTGCTTAGGTTAGTTAGACCGCTTTAGCGCTTGCTCTAGGTGAATCCTAGTTAGTTGAGTGAGTTTTGTAAAACCACACAACCCCTCGGCTCTTGCGTGAGTCGTTGTAATTGTACCGAGTGGGGCGAGAGTCTTGCGAGACCGTGACAACTGCGTTTGTGTCACGGCCGCCACCGTGTACCGGAGGGAACGAGGCCCGTGGCGTTTCGGCCGGAAGCTCGATAGTGGAGACGGCAGGGAGCGTCCGAGAGGAGCCGGAAGCGGAGAACCACTTGCGTGTGGAGAAGGCCCGCGGCTCTCTACGGAGTTACTCGACCGTGGTGCTTGGCCCTCGCGTGGGCTTCCCTTTGCGTAGGGGCACCAACGAGGATTAGTCGGGACCTTGCGTGGTTCCGGAAACCTCGGTAAAAATACCGGCGTCATCTACGAGAGTTTGCTTCTCTACCTAGCTCTTTACATTCCGCATTTATATTAAGCATTTAAGTTTAAATCCTATTGTCATACTTATTTAGTGTAGATTGAAACTTAGCCTTTTGCGGTAGAGATAGCAACACTTAGACAAAACCTAGTTTGCACATTCTAGTTTTGATTATTTGCATAGGTTTTGCTCTAGGGATTTAATTGTGGCCTAGTTTAGTAAAAGTTTTAGAAGTCCTAATTCACCCCCCCTCTTAGGCGTCACCCGTTTCCTACAAGAGTGGTATCATTTATGACTTAATTCAATATACTTGTAGCAATATCATTTGATACAATTCTTGTTGTGGGCAAGCTTTTATTTACTTCCTACATGCTTTTAATGTCTTCCTTTTCGGTGGTTGATGCCAAAGGGGGAGAAGTTTAGGGGCCAAAGCAATGAAAACTATATCAAACACCAAACACCACCTATTTAAAATTTTATATCTACAAATGGCTTTTCAAGTGGTTTTGGTTATTTGGTCCAAAAATAGGAAGTAAGTGAATTATGGAGTTAGGGGGAGGCTTAAGTCCATAATATCACATTGTGGGGACAATCATGCATCTTAGCAAGTAGAATGCATATTTTCATTCAAATACTTGTATTATTTGCTTGCTTTGGTTGTGTTGTCATCAATCACCAAAAAGGGGGAGATTGTAAGGAAAATGGACCCCGGGCCATTTGGCTAATTGAGTTTTGGTGTTTGATGAACAACACAATCCGTGAACTAATAAGCTTTCTAGTGTTTATGTTTGTAGTTCACAGGATGCGAAGAGAATTGGACCAAGGCAATGAGGATGCAACACCTCAAAAGAAGACATAAAAAGATGCATAGGAGTCCAATACTCAAGACCAAAGAAGCCCGAAGAAATCAGCGAAGAAATCCAAGATAAGGGCTGTCAGCCAGCGCCTGGTGGCGCACCGGACATTGGTGTCCGGTGTGCACCGGACTGTCTGGTGAGGCACCGGACAGTCTGCGCAGAGAGGCCGCAGACAGGCGCTCTCTGGCTGTAGCACCGAACTGTCCGGTGTGCACCGGACTGTCCGGTGTGCCAACGGGCAGAAGGCAACGGTCGGATCCAACGGTCGACTGCTACAGGCGCCAACGGTCGGCTGACGTGGCGTGCACCGGACATCTACTGTGCAGTGTCCGGTGGTGCACCGGACTGTCCGGTGCACCCGACGACAGAAAGCTGCTGCTTTCTGTCCAACGGCTAGTTGGGGGTGTGGAGGCTATAAATACCACCCCAACCGGCCATTCTCAAGTGTGAGAGCCCAAGCAACATACCAAGGCATATAGTGCACATTTCCAAGAGCTCAAACACCCAAGTGCTTAATAGAATCACTCGGTGATTAGTGTAGGTGCTTTGCGAAGTGCTTAGGTTAGTTAGACCGCTTTAGCGCTTGCTCTAAGTGAATCCTAGTTAGTTGAGTGAGCTTTGTAAAACCACACAACCCCTCGGCTCTTGCGTGAGTCGTTGTAATTGTACCGAGTGGGGCGAGAGTCTTGCGAGACCGTGACAACCGTGCTTGTGTCACGGCCGCCACCGTGTACCGGAGGGAACGAGGCCCGCGACGTTTTGGCCGGAAGCTCGATAGTGGAGATGGCGGGGAGCGTCCGAGAGGAGCCGGAAGCGGAGCACCACTTGCGTGTGGAGAAGGCACGCGACTCTCTACGGAGTTACTCGACCGTGGTGCTTGGCCCTCACGTGGGCTTCCCTCTGTGTAGGGGCACCAATGAGGATTAGTCGGGACCTTGCGTGGTTCCGGATACCTCGGTAAAAATACCGGCGTCATCCACGAGAGTTTTCTTCTCTACCTAGCTCTTTACATTCCGCGTTTATATTAAGCATTTAAGTTTCAATCCTATTGTCATGCTTATTTAGTGTAGATTGAAACTTAGCCTTTTGCGGTAGAGATAGCAACACTTAGACAAAACCTAGTTTGCACATTCTAGTTTTGATTATTTGCATAGGTTTTGCTCTAGGGATTTAATTGTGGCCTAGTTTAGTAAAAGTTTTAGAAGTCCTAATGTAACACCCAAAATTCTGAATTTGGGATTGATAGAAGAAATCTGAGCAAAATACCATTGATAAATAATTAAACTTTATAATTCACCCTTTTTAAAGGTAAATAATCATAATAAAATAAATAAAGAAACACTATGTAGTAATTGTGCATCATGTGAAAGTTTAACTTGTGCATAAATTTGAAATCTAGAATTTAAAACCTGGTTTGATTTGAATTGGAATTTGGGTTTTGAAAATAAGAAGAAAAGGAAAGTATATACAAAATAAAAAGTATAAATAAAAGTAAGACTAGAGTTTACAAGATATACTTTTAATCTGAGGAGAATTTACCCAAGAATTTGATTTTGAAATTTGAACTCAAATTGGATTTGAAAATGAAGAAAAGAAATAGAAAATAAAATGGAAAAAGAGAAAAACCCTAACTGGGCCGCAACCACACATTTCGGCCCACTTAAACCTCCCACGCGCTGGCCCAACTGAATCCGGCGCCGACATGGCGGGCCCACGGGCCAGCCACCTGCAGTCACTCGCTTCGCGCCGGTCACTTACAGGCGGGTCCCACGTGCAGCCTCTCACGCGCGCGCTCGCCTGCCTTTCCCTTTCGCTGACCGCGGGGCCGCTTTGTCAGCCGTCGTCTTCCCGGACTCCGCGGCCGAGCTCAACTGAAATGTGTGCGAGATCCTCGCCGGCCAACCATCGGAGACCGTGAATCAATCTTCTAAACCAACTGGCCGGGATCCTCGTGCCTGCCTGCTCCTATTTAAGCACTGGTCGTGGCGTCGCCCTCATTCCATCTTCAACAGTAGGATTGCCGCCGCCGTTGAACCACGCCGCCGTTGCCCCTCCGCTTCGATTACCGCGTCCTGGGCGTTCGGGGGGTTGCACAGAACACGCGCGAGGCAGTTACCGGGGGAGCGCGACATCGACCGGCCGGGAATCCCTCACCGAAGTTCAAGCACCGCCGCGGGTCAGCCCGCCGCCGTGGCCTGCCTCTGCCGGTGGTCTATCTGCTCGGTAATTCACCTCACCGTGCTCGCCAAGTCCCCCTCTACGCTTAGCTCGGTCCGATTTGGGTTTAGCGCTCCGGGACGGCCAATTGGCAGCCTCGTCGGCGTGCTCCGCCGCGCGCGCGGGGCGGCGCCGCCGTGCGAGCTTGCTCTGTTGGGGCGAAGAACGTGGCCCGTTGGATGACCAAGCGACGGCTCGGATTAGATAGAAGATACCTTTTCGCGTTGAGTGATTCGGACCGTTGATCTAGATCGGACGGGTCCGTGTTGATCTCGGTCAAATAAAATCCCGACCGTGGATGATGGATCCAACGGCTGAGAATGCGTACCGGTTCGGTTAGGTGTTGGATCTAATCTGATCCACGGATTCTAGATCGGACGGCCGAGATCGGCCCGTACCCCTTCGTCGAGCCTATTTTGTAAAAGAGCCCCTCTACTTTACTGAAATAAACCCGCCGTCCAGAGTGTGTTATTCCCTGTGTCTTAGGAAACTTACCCCGAGCCCCCTGGGTTTCTCTGGATTTGAGGCCCAGTCCAGAGAGTTATAAAATCAGGAAAATGAATTAGAAAATGAGTTTTTAATATAAAAATAATTCCTAGAATTTATATAATTCATAGAAAATGCATATGAACTCCAAATTAATCCATTCCACTTCCTATAATTTTGTAATATTATTGTTTATCAATTAGTGCCACTGGTTTTACATAAAAGTCACATTAAAATTGTTATCTTAACTAATCTTGTAATAAGCACATATAATCTTTGGAAAATCATAACTTAAAATCTACAACTCCAAATTTAGTGATTCCAGTTCCTGTGGTTTTATTTTAATGTGTAGATTATTACTGTGTATTTTGTTCTTATGTTTGGTGTAATGTTAAATTTGCCTATACAATGTTTGTTTGTATTGCTACGATTAGCAGTGAGGTCACGAGGATCTGAAGATCATCCTGGTACCTGGAATCTCAAGGCCCAGGCAAGTTGTGCCCTTGATCACTTCTTTTACCCACTCATGTTCTAATTAATCATAATGATCTGCATAGGTTAATTTTGATGGGACCCAATAGGTTACCCTAGTTTGTCTATCTTTATACCTTGTTTACCACTGAACTTTCTGGGTAGTACTTGCTAGTGCTATATGTGGTTTTGGGGTATGGAGATACACTATTCATGGATTACACTTTTGTTATCAGTTGTTATTTATTGTCATGATGAGATCATTATGTTAATTGGAACATGGAGCGACCACCCGGGAAAACAGTGCTACCACAAGGGAGGAATGGGACCCCTTGGCTGATTAATTAGGAAAGCTAGTGGAAGACTACCTTACCCGAAAGGGGCAAGGGCAGTAGGGGAGAGGTCAGTGTAGGGAGGCCCTCGGGAGGGTTTTGCTGCGATGGCGGTCCTGCAAGGGATTCCTGCACTGGATCTTCCTATAAACTGTAGCGGGTTTTCGGAAGCTAGTGGAACTTTGTAAAGGCCTCGTAGTGGATCCCTAGCCATTCACCTCGGAAGTGTCTAAGGGCCTTGCAAACCCTGGCAACATGGGATACACGACTTGTGGGTAAAGATGCGCAACCTCTGCAGAGTGTAAAACTGGTATACTAGCCGTGCTCACGGTCATGAGCAGGGTAAAGATGCGCAACCTCTGCAGAGTGTAAAACTGGTATACTAGCCGTGCTCACGGTCATGAGCAGCTCGGACCCTCACATGATTAATTATGGAACTAAATTCAATTTGTCATATGCATTGCATTGCAGGTGAAGTTGCTACTTTTGTTCTATTACTTAATTGGGTTTGGTATTTACTTATACTTAGTAATTGCTAATAAAATTTTGACCAACTTTAAAAGCAATGCTCAGCTCTAACCATCTTCTTTGGTAAGCCTTACACTTCACGTGAGCTCCCACCTTTGGCGAGTTCATGCACATTATTCCCCACAACTTGTTGAGCGATGAACGTATGTGAGCTCACTCTTGCTGTCTCACATACACCACAGGTCAAGACCAGGTGCTGCAGGATGATGCTCATGGAGGATGCTGCGATGTGTTCGTGAGAGGTCTAGGTCGTCGTCTCCCAGTCAACTTTTGGGTTGCTGGACCGTTGTCTCCTTATAATGTAATTATTTATTTTGTATAGAACTCCTGTTATATATAAAGATGTGACATTCGATCCTGTGCCACTATACATCATATGTTTGAGACTTGGTCCCAGCATACCTGGTGTTTATGTTAACCCCGGGTTTTGGATCCCTAAAATCCGGGTGTTACAGAAGTGGTATCAGAGGAATGTTGACTGTAGGACGAAACCTAGATAGAACTGGACAACCATTGTCATACTTACCTTTGCTACTCTGATTCCTTTTCTAAGCTTATCTTAATCTTTTCTTATCTATTTCCGCTTTACTCTGATTATTCTTATCTCTTCATTTCTAAAGACAAATGTGGATTTCACACTTTGAAATCCTGTGCCTAAAGTGACTTTAGGAATAGGAGACCTAATCCTAGGAACAAAAACAAAACTATTTTTATGAGTGTCTATGTATTTGAATGTTTGTTCTTATGTTATCTGTCTGATTTGGATCTTTGATTGAGTGTGATGGGTTGTGGAGTAATGTCCACAATTACATCTGCATATACATCTAGGTATAAAGGATATCATTTGTAAGATAACTAGACAAACTAGATTATCCCCTTAGAAAATATATGTAGTATTCCGTATCAATCTCATCTTAACATATTCTATCTTACCTTTGGACATTCACCTCGTACAACTAATTACCCTAGTCTTGACATAGAATATCTGGCCCAGCCCTGCCAAAGAAATTCCAGTACATAACCAACTATTAGTTTATTCATTCTGTCTATTAAATGATTCCCTTGCAAAGCTATCTTACCATATGCTTCTAACTTAGATGGTCAATACCAGGCGGGGTGGTGGAATTGATTTACCTGCTAATCAACAACCCCAACCACAGTCAGCAGCAATGAATCCTCCTAATCCCCCACCAGGCGGAGTTGATCCACTCGTCGCAGCTCAAATGAGAATGATGCAGCAAATGGCGGACACTATGGCAGATATGCGCACCCAAATGCAGCAAGAACGCCAAGAAATGCACTAGGAAAGAGAGGATGCACGTCGGGAAATGCGCCAAGAACGGGAAGAGATACGCCAGGAGAGGAGGGTACAACAACAGCAGCTGCAGCAACAACTTCAACAACAGCAGCAACAACAACAAATGCCATTGCCTCCACCTCCACCACCAGTTCCACCCCGGGACAAGCACCGGGAATTCATGAGCCACAAACCACCAACCTTCTCCAACTCCGCAGATCCGCTGCAAGCTGATGACTGGTTAAAGTCCATAGAGAAGATGCTCAACATAGCTCAGTGCTCGGATAGAGAGAAGGTACTCTATGCATCAGGTCGTCTTGCTGGTCCCGCTGCGGATTGGTGGGATGCGTACTGTGCAGCTCATGCTGCTGCCGATACAATTACCTGGGAAGAATTCTCCACACAATTCAGGAATTACCATATTCCTGCTGGACTCATGAAGATTAAGAGGAAGGAGTTTCTATCTCTCAAGCAAGGAAGTATGTCCGTGAGTGAATATAGGGACAAATTCATCCAGTTATCTCGATATGCTCCCAGAGATGTTGAGGATGATGAGCAAAAGCAGGAGCTCTTTCTGGATGGATTGATTGGACCCTTGCAATATCAACTGGTATCGCACACATTCCCATCTTTCCAAAGGCTA
Organism: Zea luxurians; assembly: GCA_029449295.1. Taxonomy (NCBI): domain Eukaryota; kingdom Viridiplantae; phylum Streptophyta; class Magnoliopsida; order Poales; family Poaceae; genus Zea; species Zea luxurians. The sequence continues at coordinate 6,556,202 of JAOPSE010000084.1, forward strand.
CTAGATAAAGCTATTGCTGTAGAGAACAAGAGGAGTATATTTGGAGAGAAAAGAAAGGCTGTCAACCAAGGGCAGGCTGGAAGTAGTTCCCGTCCTCGCTATACTACCACTCCAAGTACACCAGCTAGTGGCAGTTCCGGACAACAAACTCAACAGGCACCAACTGCTCCTTCAAAAGCAAGCACTCCAGGAGGACCCGCTGCTCCTAACACAACCGCCATCAGGACATGCTTCAAATGTGGACAACCGGGACACTATGCCAACTACTGTCCCAACAGAGCTGCCTACACTACACCGGCTCCGATGAAACAAGGACAAGCCTCGGCAGGAAAGAGTCAGCCCCTATCTATCAACCGGGGATATGCCCATCATGCAGAAGTAGAAGCTGAACCCGGTGAACTTGAAATTCAAGAAGAAGAGCCAGTTGGAGATGAAGTAGTCGGTGAAGAAGTCAACGAGCAACAAGAATAAAGAGATAAACATAGATATAGATACATATATATATATATATTTTACTATTTGTAAGACCTAAATATTAGTTTAGCCAGTAGTAGTATTTTACTATTTTAGTAATAATAATAAGGTCCATTTGACCCTGTGTTTTGCTAATAAGATATGCATCATGCCGAGATTTTGTTTATGCATATGTGTTGAATCAATATGAACATGCACCCTTTTTCCTTACAAATCTCGAGGACGAGATTATTTTTAAGGGGGGTAGGATTTGTAACACCCAAAATTCTGAATTTGGGATTGATAGAAGAAATCTGAGCAAAATACCATTGATAAATAATTAAACTTTATAATTCACCCTTTTTAAAGGTAAATAATCATAATAAAATAAATAAAGAAACACTATGTAGTAATTGTGCATCATGTGAAAGTTTAACTTGTGCATAAATTTGAAATCTAGAATTTAAAACCTGGTTTGATTTGAATTGGAATTTGGGTTTTGAAAATAAGAAGAAAAGGAAAGTATATACAAAATAAAAAGTATAAATAAAAGTAAGACTAGAGTTTACAAGATATACTTTTAATCTGAGGAGAATTTACCCAAGAATTTGATTTTGAAATTTGAACTCAAATTGGATTTGAAAATGAAGAAAAGAAATAGAAAATAAAATGGAAAAAGAGAAAAACCCTAACTGGGCCGCAACCACACATTTCGGCCCACTTAAACCTCCCACGCGCTGGCCCAACTGAATCCGGCGCCGACATGGCGGGCCCACGGGCCAGCCACCTGCAGTCACTCGCTTCGCGCCGGTCACTTACAGGCGGGTCCCACGTGCAGCCTCTCACGCGCGCGCTCGCCTGCCTTTCCCTTTCGCTGACCGCGGGGCCGCTTTGTCAGCCGTCGTCTTCCCGGACTCCGCGGCCGAGCTCAACTGAAATGTGTGCGAGATCCTCGCCGGCCAACCATCGGAGACCGTGAATCAATCTTCTAAACCAACTGGCCGGGATCCTCGTGCCTGCCTGCTCCTATTTAAGCACTGGTCGTGGCGTCGCCCTCATTCCATCTTCAACAGTAGGATTGCCGCCGCCGTTGAACCACGCCGCCGTTGCCCCTCCGCTTCGATTACCGCGTCCTGGGCGTTCGGGGGGTTGCACAGAACACGCGCGAGGCAGTTACCGGGGGAGCGCGACATCGACCGGCCGGGAATCCCTCACCGAAGTTCAAGCACCGCCGCGGGTCAGCCCGCCGCCGTGGCCTGCCTCTGTCGGTGGTCTATCTGCTCGGTAATTCACCTCACCGTGCTCGCCAAGTCCCCCTCTACGCTTAGCTCGGTCCGATTTGGGTTTAGCGCTCCGGGACGGCCAATTGGCAGCCTCGCCGGCGTGCTCCGCCGCGCGCGCGGGGCGGCGCCGCCGTGCGAGCTTGCTCTGTTGGGGCGAAGAACGTGGCCCGTTGGATGACCAAGCGACGGCTCGGATTAGATAGAAGATACCTTTTCGCGTTGAGTGATTCGGACCGTTGATCTAGATCGGACGGGTCCGTGTTGATCTCGGTCAAATAAAATCCCGACCGTGGATGATGGATCCAACGGCTGAGAATGCGTACCGGTTCGTTTAGGTGTTGGATCTAATCTGATCCACGGATTCTAGATCGGACGGCCGAGATCGGCCCGTACCCCTTCGTCGAGCCTATTTTGTAAAAGAGCCCCTCTACTTTACTGAAATAAACCCGCCGTCCAGAGTGTGTTATTCCCTGTGTCTTAGGAAACTTACCCCGAGCCCCCTGGGTTTCTCTGGATTTGAGGCCCAGTCCAGAGAGTTATAAAATCAGGAAAATGAATTAGAAAATGAGTTTTTAATATAAAAATAATTCCTAGAATTTATATAATTCATAGAAAATGCATATGAACTCCAAATTAATCCATTCCACTTCCTATAATTTTGTAATATTATTGTTTATCAATTAGTGCCACTGGTTTTACATAAAAGTCACATTAAAATTGTTATCTTAACTAATCTTGTAATAAGCACATATAATCTTTGGAAAATCATAACTTAAAATCTACAACTCCAAATTTAGTGATTCCAGTTCCTGTGGTTTTATTTTAATGTGTAGATTATTACTGTGTATTTTGTTCTTATGTTTGGTGTAATGTTAAATTTGCCTATACAATGTTTGTTTGTATTGCTACGATTAGCAGTGAGGTCACGAGGATCTGAAGATCATCCTGGTACCTGGAATCTCAAGGCCCAGGCAAGTTGTGCCCTTGATCACTTCTTTTACCCACTCATGTTCTAATTAATCATAATGATCTGCATAGGTTAATTTTGATGGGACCCAATAGGTTACCCTAGTTTGTCTATCTTTATACCTTGTTTACCACTGAACTTTCTGGGTAGTACTTGCTAGTGCTATATGTGGTTTTGGGGTATGGAGATACACTATTCATGGATTACACTTTTGTTATCAGTTGTTATTTATTGTCATGATGAGATCATTATGTTAATTGGAACATGGAGCGACCACCCGGGAAAACAGTGCTACCACAAGGGAGGAATGGGACCCCTTGGCTGATTAATTAGGAAAGCTAGTGGAAGACTACCTTACCCGAAAGGGGCAAGGGCAGTAGGGGAGAGGTCAGTGTAGGGAGGCCCTCGGGAGGATTTTGCTGCGATGGCGGTCCTGCAAGGGATTCCTGCACTGGATCTTCCTATAAACTGTAGCGGGTTTTCGGAAGCTAGTGGAACTTTGTAAAGGCCTCGTAGTGGATCCCTAGCCATTCACCTCGGAAGTGTCTAAGGGCCTTGCAAACCCTGGCAACATGGGATACACGACTTGTGGGTAAAGATGCGCAACCTCTGCAGAGTGTAAAACTGGTATACTAGCCGTGCTCACGGTCATGAGCAGGGTAAAGATGCGCAACCTCTGCAGAGTGTAAAACTGGTATACTAGCCGTGCTCACGGTCATGAGCAGCTCGGACCCTCACATGATTAATTATGGAACTAAATTCAATTTGTCATATGCATTGCATTGCAGGTGAAGTTGCTACTTTTGTTCTATTACTTAATTGGGTTTGGTATTTACTTATACTTAGTAATTGCTAATAAAATTTTGACCAACTTTAAAAGCAATGCTCAGCTCTAACCATCTTCTTTGGTAAGCCTTACACTTCACGTGAGCTCCCACCTTTGGCGAGTTCATGCACATTATTCCCCACAACTTGTTGAGCGATGAACGTATGTGAGCTCACTCTTGCTGTCTCACATACACCACAGGTCAAGACCAGGTGCTGCAGGATGATGCTCATGGAGGATGCTGCGATGTGTTCGTGAGAGGTCTAGGTCGTCGTCTCCCAGTCAACTTTTGGGTTGCTGGACCGTTGTCTCCTTATAATGTAATTATTTATTTTGTATAGAACTCCTGTTATATATAAAGATGTGACATTCGATCCTGTGCCACTATACATCATATGTTTGAGACTTGGTCCCAACATACCTGGTGTTTATGTTAACCCCGGGTTTTGGATCCCTAAAATCCGGGTGTTACACCTAATTCACCCCCCCTCTTAGGCGTCACCCGTTTCCTACAAGAGTGGTATCATTTATGACTTAATTCAATATACTTCTAGCAATATCATTTGATACAATTCTTGTTGAGGGCAAGCTTTTATTTACTTCCTACATGCTTTTAATGTCTTCCTTTTCGGTGATTGATGCCAAAGGGGGAGAAGTTTAGGGGCCAAAGCAATGAAAACTATATCAAACACCAAACACCACCTATTTAAAATTTTATATCTACAAATGGCTTTTCAAGTGGTTTTGGTTATTTGGTCCAAAAATAGGAAGTAAGTGAATTATGGAGTTAGGGGGAGGCTTAAGTCCATAATATCACATTGTGGGGACAATCATGCATCTTAGCAAGTAGAATGCATATTTTCATTCAAATACTTGTATTATTTGCTTGCTTTGGTTGTGTTGTCATCAATCACCAAAAAGGGGGAGATTGTAAGGAAAATGGACCCTGGGCCATTTGGCTAATTGAGTTTTGGTGTTTGATGAACAACACAATCCGTGAACTAATAAGCTTTCTAGTGTTTATGTTTGTAGTTCACAGGATGCGAAGAGAATTGGACCAAGGCAATGAGGATGCAACACCTCAAAAGAAGACATAAAAAGATGCATAGGAGTCCAATACTCAAGACCAAAGAAGCCCGAAGAAATCAGCGAAGAAATCCAAGATAAGGGCTGTCAGCCAGCGCCTGGTGGCGCAACGGACATTGGTGTCCGGTGTGCACCGGACTGTCCGGTGAGGCACCGGACAGTCTGCGCAGAGAGGCCGCAGACAGGCGCTCTCTGGCTGTAGCACCGGACTGTCCGGTGTGCACCGGACTGTCCGGTGTGCCAACGGGCAGAAGGCAATGGTCGGATCCAACGGTCGACTGCTATAGGCGCCAACGGTCGGCTGACGTGGCGTGCACCAGACATCTACTGTGCAGTGTCCGGTGGTGCACCGGACTGTCCGGTGCACCCGACGACAGAAAGCTGCTGCTTTCTGTCCAACGGCTAGTTGGGGGTGTGGAGGCTATAAATACCACCCCAACCGGCCATTCTCAAGTGTGAGAGCCCAAGCAACATACCAAGGCATATAGTGCACATTTCCAAGAGCTCAAACACCCAAGTGCTTAATAGAATCACTCGGTGATTAACGTAGGTGCTTTGCGAAGTGCTTAGGTTAGTTAGACCACTTTAGGGCTTGCTCTAGGTGAATCCTAGTTAGTTGAGTGAGTTTTGTAAAACCACACAACCCCTCGGCTCTTGCGTGAGTCATTGTAATTGTACCGAGTGGGGCGAGAGTCTTGCGAGACCGTGACAACCGCGTTTGTGTCACGGCCGCCACCGTGTACCGGAGGGAACGAGGCCCGCGGCGTTTCGACCGGAAGCTCGATAGTGGAGACGGCGGGGAGCGTCCGAGAGGAGCCGGAAGCGGAGCACCACTTGCGTGTGGAGAACGCCCGCGGCTCTCTACGGAGTTACTCGACCGTGGTGCTTGGCCCTCGCGTGGGCTTCCCTTTGCGTAGGGGCACCAACGAGGATTAGTCGGGACCTTGCGTGGTTCTGGATACCTCGGTAAAAATACCGGCGTCATCCACGAGAGTTTGCTTCTCTACCTAGCTCTTTACATTCCGCGTTTATATTAAGCATTTAAGTTTCAATCCTATTGTCATACTTATTTAGTGTAGATTGAAACTTAGCCTTTTGCGGTAGAGATAGCAACACTTAGACAAAACCTAGTTTGCACATTCTAGTTTTGATTATTTGCATAGGTTTTGCTCTAGGGATTTATTTGTGGCCTAGTTTAGTAAAAGTTTTAGAAGTCCTAATTCACCCCCCTCTTAGGCGTCACCCGTTTCCTACACTAAGGAATCCGAAGAGCCTCCACATGCACAAGATCAACCATCCTCCTCCACGCAAGCATCTCCACCAACTCCAAGAGGGCACCTTCATCAACTTGAGCCTCATCCTCAATTTGAGTTGGTGGAGATGCTTGCGTGGAGGAGGATGGTTGATCTTGTGCACTTGGAGGCTCTTCGGATTCCTTAGGACACACATCCCCAATGGACATGTTCCTTAGCGCGATGCACGGAGCCTCTTCTTCACCTATCTCATCAAGATCAACTTGCTCTACTTGAGAGCCGTTAGTCTCATCAAACACAACGTCACAAGAAACTTCAACTAGTCCTGAGGACTTGTTAAAGACTCTATATGCCCTTGTGTTTGAATCATATCCTAGTGAAAAGCCTTCTACAGTTTTAGGAGCAAATTTAGGTTTTCTACCTCTTTTAACAAGAATAAAGCATTTGCTACCAAAATCTCTAAAATATGAAATGTTGGGCTTTTTACCGGTTAGGAGTTCGTATGATGTCTTCTTGAGGATTCGGTGTAGATATAGTCGGTTGATGGCGTAGCAAGCGGTGTTGACCGCCTCAGCCCAAAACCGATCCGATGTCTTGTACTCATCAAGCATGGTCCTCGCCATGTCCAATAGAGTTCTATTCTTCCTCTCCACTACACCATTTTATTGTGGCGTGTAGGGAGAAGAGAATTCATGCTTGATGCCCTCCTCCTCAAGGAAGCCTTTAATTTGAGAGTTTTTGAACTCCGTCCCGTTGTCGCTTCTCATTTTCTTGATCCTTAAGCCGAATCGTTTTGAGCCCGGCTCAAGAATCCCTTTAAGGTCTCTTGGGTTTGAGATTTTTCCTGCAAAAAGAATACCCAAGTAAAGCGAGAATAATCATCCATAATAACTAGACAGTACTTACTCCCGCCGATGCTTATGTAAGCAATCGGACCGAATAGATCCATGTGTAGGAGCTCCAGTGGCTTGTCAGTCGTCATGCTGTTCTTATGCGGATGATGAATACCAACTTGCTTCCCAGCTTGGCATGCGCTACAAATCCTGTCTTTCTCAAAATGAACATTTGTTAATCCTAAAATGTGCTCTCCCTTTAGAAGCTTATGAAGATTCTTCATTCCAACATGCGCTAGTCGGCGATGCCAGAGCCAGCCCATGTTAGTCTTAGCTATTAAGCAAGTGTCGAGTTTAGCTCTATCAAAATCTACCAAGTATAGCTGACCCTCTAACACTCCCTTAAAAGCTATTGAATCATCACTTCTTCTAAAGACAGTGACACCTACATCAGTAAATAGACAGTTGTAGCCCATTTGACATAATTGCGAAACGGAAAGCAAGTTATAATCTAATGAATCAACAAGAAAAACATTGGAAATGGAATGGTCAGGAGATATAGCTATTTTACCCAAACCTTTGACCAAACCTTGGTTTCCATCCCTGAATGTGATAGCTCGTTGGGGATCTTGGTTTTTCTCGTAGGAGGAGAACATCTTCTTCTCCCCCGTCATGTGGTTTGTGCACCCGCTATCGATGATCCAACTTGAGCCCCCGGATGCATAAACCTACAAAACAAGTTTAGTTCTTGACTTTAGGTACCCAAACGGTTTTGGGTCCTTTGGCATTAGAAACAAGAACTTTGGGCACCCAAACACAAGTCTTTGACCCCTTGTGTTTGCCCCCAACAAACTTGGAAACTACCTTGCCGGATTTGTTAGTTAAAACATATGATGCATCAAAAGTTTTAAATGAAATGCTATGGTCATTTGATGCACTAGGAGTTTTCTTCTTAGGCAACTTAGCACGGGTTGGTTGCCTAGAGCTAGATGTGTCACCCTTATACATAAAAGTATGATTAGGGCCAGAGTGAGACTTCCTAGAATGAATTCTCCTAATTTTGCTCTCGGGATAACCGGCAGGGTACAAAATGTAACCCTCGTTATCCTGAGGCATGGGAGCCTTGCCCTTAACAAAGTTGGACAATTTCTTAGGAGGAGCATTAAGTTTGACATTGTCCCCCTTTTGGAAGCCAATCCCATCCTTAATGCCAGGGCGTCTCCCATTATAGAGCATGCTTCTAGCAAATTTAAACTTTTCATTTTCTAAGTCATGCTCGGCAATTTTAGCATCTAATTTTGCTATATGATCATTTTGTTGTTTAATTAAGACCATATGATCATGAATAGCATCAATATCAATATCTCTACATTTAGTGCAAATAGACACATGCTCAATAGTAGATGTAGAGGGTTTGCAAGAATTAAGTTCAACAATCTTAGCACGCAAAATATCATTGTTATCTCTAAGATCGGATATTGTAACATTGCAAACATCTAATTCTTTAGCCTTAGCAAGCAATTTTTCATTTTCAATCCTAAGGCTAGCAAGAGAATCATTCAATTCTTCAATCGTAGCAAGCAAATCAACATTATCATCTCTAAGATTGGGAATTGAAACATTACAAACATGAGAATCAACCTTAGCAATTAATCTAGCATTTTCATTTCTAAGGTTGGCAATCAAATCATGGCATGTGCTTAGCTCACTAGTTAATTTCTCACATTTTTCAACTTCCAGAGCATAAGCATTTTTAACCTTAACATGCTTTTTGTTTTCCTTGATTAGGAAGTCCTCTTGGGAGTCCAAGAGTTCATCCTTCTCATGGATGGCACTAATTAGTTCATTTAGTTTTTCTTTTTGTTGCATGTTGAGGTTAGCAAAAAGAGTACACAAATTATCCTCCTCATCACTAGCATTATCATCACTAGAGGATCATATTTAGTGGAGGATTTGGATTTAACCTTCTTCTTTTTGCCGTCCTTGGCCATGAGGCATTTGTGGCTGACGTTGGGGAAGAGAAGTCCCTTGGTGACGGCGATGTTGGCGGCGTCCTCGTCGGAGGAGGAGTCGGTGGAGCTCTCGTCGGAGTCCCATTCGCGGCACACATGGGCATCGCCGCCCTTCTTCTTGTGGTACCTCTTCTTTTCCTTTCTTCTCTTCTTGTCGTTGCCCCTGTCACTGTCACTAGAAATAGGACATTTGGCAATAAAGTGACCGGGCTTACCACACTTGTAGCAAACTTTCTTGGAGCGGGACTTGTAATCTTCCCCCCTCCTTTGCTTGAGGATTTGGCGGAAGCTTTTGATGATAAGCGCCATTTCCTCATTGTCGAGCTTGGAGGCGTCGATTGGTTGTCTACTTGATGTAGACTCCTCCTTCTTTTCCTCTGTCGCCTTGAATGCCACCGGTTGTGCTTCGGGCATGGAGGAGGTGCCTTGCTCGATGATTTTCTTTGAGCCTTTAATCATTAGCTCAAAGCTCACAAATTTTCCTATAACCTCCTCGGGAGACATTAGCTTATATCTAGGATCACCTCGAATTAATTGAACTTGCGTAGGGTTAAGAAAGACGAGGGATCTAAGAATAACCTTGACCATCTCATGGTCATCCCATTTTTCGCTCCCGAGGTTGCGCACATGGTTCACCAAGGTCTTCAAGCGGTTGTACATGGCTTGTGGATCCTCCCCTTGGTGAAGCATGAAGCGACCGAGCTCCCCCTCGATCGTCTCCCGCTTGGTGATCTTTGTCACCTCGTCTCCTTCGTGCGCAGTCTTGAGTACGTCCCAAATTTCCTTCGCACTCTTTAACCCTTGCACCATATTATACTCCTCTCGACTTAGAGAGGCGATGAGTATAGTGGTGGCTTGGGAGTTAAAGTGGTGAATTTGGGCCACTTCGTCCGAGTCGTAGTCTTCATCCCCTACAGATGGTACCTGTACACCAAACTCAACAACATTCCATATGCTTGTGTGGAGTGAGGTTAGATGATGCCTCATTTTGTCACTCCACATATTATAATCTTCACCGTCGAAAACCGGTGGTTTGCCTAACGGAACGGAGAGTAAAGGAGTATGCTTTGAAATACGGGGGTAGCGTAGGGGAATCTTACTATACTTCTTGCGCTCATGGCGCTTAGAAGTTACGGACGGCGCGTCGGAGCCGGAGGTCGATGGTGATGAAGTGTCGGTCTCGTAGTAGACCACTTTCCTCATGTTCTTGTCGCCTCTCTGATGCGACTTGTGGGAAGAGGACTTCTTCTCCTTCCCCTTCCCTTTGTTGCGGGACTCTTCCGATGAAGTCTTCCCGTGGCTTGTAGTGGGCTTGTCGCCGGTCTCCATCTCCCTCTTGGCGTGATCTCCCGACATCACTTCGAGCGGTTAGGCTCTAATGAAGCACCGGGTTCTAATACCAATTGAAAGTTGCCTAGAGGGGGGGGGTGAATAGGGCGAAACTGAAATTTAACAACTTAAACACAACTACAAGCCGGGTTAGCGTTAGAAATATAATCGAGTCCGAGAGAAGGGCGCAAAACAAATAGCAAGCGAATGAGGAGTGTGACACGAGGATTTGTTTTACCGAGGTTCGGTTCTTGCAAACCTACTCCCCGTTGAGGAGGCCACAAAGGCCGGGTCTCTTTCAACCCTTTCCCTCTCTCAAACGGTCCCTCGGACCGAGTGAGCTTCTTCTCTCAATCAAACGGGAACCAAACTTCCCCGCAAGGACCACCACACAATTGGTGTCTCTTGCCTCGGTTACAATTGAGTTGATCGCAAGAAAGAATGAAAGAAAGAAGCAATCCAAGCGCAAGAGCTCAAAAGAACACAACAAATCTCTCTCTCTAGTCACTAAAGCTTTGTGTGGAATTGGGACAGGATTTGATCACTTTGGTGTGTCTAGAATTGAATGCTAGAGCTCTTGTAAGTAGTTGGAAGGTGGAAAACTTGGATGACTTGAATGTGGGGTGGTTGGGGGTATTTATAGCCCCAACCACCATACTAGCCGTTGGTGGAGGCTGCAGTCGCATGGCGCACCGGACAGTCCGGTGCGCCACCGGACACTGTCCGGTGCGCCAGCCACGTCACCAGGCCGAAGGGTTCCGACCGTTGGAGCTCTGACTTGTGGGCCCTGTAGGCTGTCCGGTGTGCCACCCACGCGTGCTCTGTTCCTCTGCGCGCGCTGGCGCGCATTTAATGCTATAGCAGGTGACCGTTGGCGCGGAATAGCCGTTGCTCCGCTGGCTCACCGGACAGTCCGGTGTGCACCGGACATGTCTGGTGAATTATAGCTGAGCAGATTCCCGAAGCTGGCGAGTTCAGAGCCGCTCTTCCTTGGTGCACCGGACACTGTCCGGTGGTATACCGGACAGTCCGGTGAATTATAGTGAAGCGCCTCTGAGAATTCCCGAAGGTGCGAAGTTTAGCTTGGAGTCCCCTGGTGCACCGGACACTGTCCGGTGGTGCACCGGACACAGTCCGGTAGCACACCAGACAGTCCGGTGCGCCAGACCAGGGCACACTTCGGTTATCCCTTGCTCTCTTTGTTGAACCCAATCTTGGTCTTTTTATTGACTTATTGTGAACCTTTAACACCTGTAGAACTTATAGACTAGAGAAAACTAGTTAGTCCAATTATTTGTGTTGGGCAATTCAACCACCAAAATCAGTTAGGAACTAGGTGTAAGCCTAATTCCCTTTCACCCACCCCGAGCTCAACACCGCCGACCGCACCTCACCGAGACCCGCAGCCGCGCTTTGCCTCGCCATGCTACCTCGCGCTCGGAGCTCCGCCGCCGACCGCGCCTCGCCATCCACCGCCTGTTCACCGGACCCGAGCAACGCCAAGCTAAGCTCCATCCTCGTCGGTGACCCCGCGAGTGAGCATCCACTCACCCCCTTTCCTTCCCTCGCACCATCTTCCCTTCCTCCGTTCTCCCTGGCCATAACCACCCGGTCGAACGACCAAACCTTCAAGCCCCGCGCCGTGATGCTGGCCACGCCGGCGAGCTCGTGGGCATGCTCTCGGAGCGCCGCCGCGCGTACTCGGCCAGGGGAACGGGACCCTGACAGCCAAGGCCCACCCATCGGCCCCTCAACCTCGCTACCTTCTTTCCCCTCGCTGGGTCGCCGACGGGTGGACCCCACCCGCTCGTGCGATCCCGTGCCCTACACCGGCCCCGCCATTGACCAATGGGCCCCGTTCCGCTGGGGTCCCCCTGTCAGCTTGCCCCACGCTAAAGCCACCCGCTCGAGCCACTGGCTCATGGGCCTAGTGTGTCGGCGTCGCGCCTCACGCTGGGTCCACATGTCAGGCGCCCGCATCCCGCGCTCTCGCCCGCTGCTTCTAATCTCGGCCGTTGATCCAAGATCCAACGGTCGAGATAGCCCGATACCCCTTCGTCGTGGGTAATTTGCTTAAAACCCCCTCCGTTTTCTGGAAATGGAACCTGCCATCCTCAGATATTATAGTCGTGCCCTTGGCTTCTTGCAGAGAAGCCCCTGGACTTTATTTTTATCACAGAAATAGGTCTAATTTTGTATTTTGAATTCCAAAACTTGTTTATTTCATATCTTTTGCATATGAACTCCAAATTGGGTGGTTCAAATTGGAAAGTGTTCATAAAATTATTCTCTATCTATTAAATTTAGTATATTTCACTGTTTGCATGTCTTAATGTTATGTCTAGGCTATAGGTGCGTTTAAAGTAATGGTTTATTATTTAAAGGGAAATGAAAAGGAAAACACTAATGGCAATTAAGTGATTAACTTTATGAAGTTAATATCATGTAATGTATGAACCCATCCCTGGTATAATTTTAATAATTTATTAAGGTAAATGAAGTTTTGTGATCCCCTGAGATAGGCAGTACTTAGAGAACCACAAAACCCTAGGTGTAATTGTCCACCTTAGGACCTAGATTTCACTCTTGTGTTTATACTTTTCTATTGAACTTGTGTTCACTTGATTGTGCATGTTTGGTGTGCTATTTCTTTGTCATTTCCCAAATGTTTTGAATGAATGATTGCTTTGCGTAGACAACAAGCAGCCTGAGGTTTCTGAGTGTGTTGGAGGAGACTTCCCTAAGCAGCAACCTAGTGAAGGCAAGTGTCCTCTGACCCATTATGTCCTATTTACTTTATAATTCAGTCCCGCATTATATAATTAAAACCTAAGGATTGACTAGCTTTGTATTTACCTTGTCCTTGATTACCTTTTGGGTTATTATGGTTAGCTTCATGCTATTGCTTTACTTTAATCAATGAACATGATGAGAATATTTATGATATGATGATGTTATCTTGATTATTATTATGTTCTTATGGCATTTAGGGGGCTCAGGCGGTTTCCCGAGTACCTCTCCGTAAGGACCTCTTCGTTGAGAGACCACCCGGGATAACAATGCAACCATGAGGGTGGAATGGGACGCCCTTAGCCGATTAATTAGATGAACTTGGGGTGTAGTTGGCTTTGTCGTAGGGCCGTCAATGGGGGTCGAGGCATAGTGGTTGCTCTGCTAAGGGTAGGTGTCGAGGTTCATTCGTTTTGGTTTTGTTAGTCACCCACTGTTGGGGGCATTCTTCTCTGCCGAAGGTCCTCTAAGCAAAAACACCTTCGTTAGAACAATATACAAGCAGGTGTGACATGAAGATGTAAGCCAAAGCTACCATTGAAGAAGCTTTGGCATGGTGACGCGCTAAAGACGAAGGATGTTACTGACTTAAAGAGGAAAAGACTATATAGCCCTTGATAGTTTGTATTGTAATTGTAACCAGCCATCAGGGTCATGGATGTAATTTCGTCAGGGCTATGTCTCGTGCCTTTAAATAGATGAACAGTACACCCGTACTATTTACGCTGACTTGTAATCACTCTCGCGTCGCTCCCGCCTTTTCACATTTTGCCAAGCTGAAGGTACTAATGTAATATAAATATTATTGATGTTTATTCATGCTTGCAAAATAAGAATACGAATAGTCTAATGATTTGGAATGATTATTTACATTCTATTTGTGTTTCATGTATTTCCATTTTTGCTCACTAAAATGATGAAAGTACGTCCTTCATGACCTTCGTCTAAAGATCATTATATCCTAAGGGAAATAATGCTTCGAAGGACGAAGGTCACTAATCATTAACAATCATGTTGCTTTGTTCTTGGTATTTAGCATCTGAGAACAAGGACCAACATTGGCGCCCATCTCCGGTGAACTCACTTCCACTATTGTAACGATGGCTTCATACAACAACCAAGCTGTAGCACCTTCGGTCACGAAGCTGGTGCTCCCAATCACAGGTGGTTCAAGCTCAGAGCCAGCCAACAAGAAGCAGAAGAAGGAAGCACAAAGAAGAGTGCAGCATGTTGGGGTGCAAGGACCCTTCATCAGATCCAAGTGGTCTCACATTCCAATTACCTTCTACCAGGAAGATCTTCAGCTCAAAGATTATCCTCACAATGACGCCATGGTTTTATCTTGTGTCATCAAGGGATTTCTAGTCCACAATGTTCTAGTTGACACAGGCAGCGCAGCGGACATCATCTTTGCGAAGGCTTTCAGGCAAATGCAAGAGCCATAAGACAAGATACATGATGCAACACACCTTCTTTGTGGCTTTGGAGGAAGGCAGATTGTGGCACTAGGCAAGATAACAATGTCAGTGACCTTCGGCTACGTCCATAACACAAGAACTGAACAAGTTGTCTTTGACATTGTTGATGTGGAGTATCCATACAACGCAATCATTGGTCGAGTGACGCTTAATGGCTTCGAAGCAATACTTCATCCAGCATATTTATGCATGAAGATACCTTCGGAACAAGGGCCCATTGCTGTTCACGGAAGTCAAGAAGCTGCTAGGAGGGCTGAAGGGAGTTGGACGGATTCAAAGGCTATCCATAACATAGATGAAGCTGAATCTTATCAGCAGTATAAGCACAAAAGAGAGAAAGCTGCTTCAACGGATCAGCCGAAGCCTATGCTCCTGTGTGAAGACATAGCAGACCAAAAGGTATTGCTGGGATCTCAGTTATCTGGTGAATAAGAAAAGACTCTGCTAAGGTTTTTGTTCAACAACAAAGATGCCTTCGCTTGGATAGCTAATGATCTCTGTGGTGTTAATAGAGATGTCATTGAGCATTCACTCAATGTGGACCCATCTTTCAGACCAAGAAAGCAGAGGCTTCAAAAAATGTTTGAGGATAAAGCCAAAGGTGCACGAAATGAAGTAAAGAGACTTCTCAGTGCCGGTGTTATCAGATAAGTAACATATCTAGAGTGGCTGGCTAACACTGTTATGGTGAAGAAGGCTAATGGGAAATGGAGATTGTGTATTGATTTTACAGACCTCAACAAAGCATGTCTGAAGGATGAGTTCCCTTTACCAAGAATATACTCCCTTGTAGATGCAACAACTTCTTCGGAACTCATGAGCTTATTGGACTGCTACTCGGGCTATCACCAAATTTGGATGAAGAAAGAGGATGAGCCAAAGACAAGCTTCATAACTCCCAGTGGTACTTATTGCTACCTTCAGATGCCCGAGGGGCTCAAGGATGCTGGAGGAAGCTTCAGTAGGATGACCGCCAAGGTCCTTCACTCTCAAATTGGTAGGAATTTGTTGACTTATGTTGATGACATCATAGTGAAAAGCACAAAACAAGAAAATCATGTTACTGATTTGCAAGACACGTTTGCCAACTTCAGACAAGCTAGTCTCAAGTTGAACCTAGAAAAATGTGTTTTTGGAGTGAAGAAGGGCAAGTTTCTTGGCTGTCTGGTATCAACAAAGGGTATCGAAGCAAATCCAAGCAAGATCGAAGCTATTCTTTGGATGGAACCACCAAATTCAAAGGAGGGGGCTCAACGGTTAGCAGGAAGGCTGGCATCATTGAATAGATTTATATCAAGATCAGCAGAGAGAAACTTACCATTCTTTGAAATACTAAAGTTAATCGAAGTCTTTCAGTGGGGTTCAGCCCAACAGAAAGCCTTTGAAGAGTTAAAACAATATCTGATAGATTTGACAACCCGAACTCCACCTTCATCAGGAGCTCCGCTACTTTTGTATGTGGCTGCTTCCCATGCCGCGGTCAGTGCGGCACTTGTATAGGAGAAGCAAGATGGCCAAGGAAAAAGACAAGTACCGGTATACTTCATCTCCGAAGTACTCAGTTTATCAAAGAAAAGTTACATAGAATTGGAGAAGGTATTGTATGCCGTGTTGATGGCCTCCAGGAAGCTTCGGCATTATTTTCAAGCATATCATATAATAGTGCCTTCATCACAACCTCTGAATGACATAATGAGAAACAGAGAAGCTATAGGAAGGATTGGAAAATGTGCTACGAAGCTTAATGAATTCACCATTGATTATGTACACAGATCCTCAATTCAATCTCAGGCGTTAGCAGATTTCATTGCCAATTGGACGCCAGGGGCTCGGGGAGAAGAAGCAACAAAAGATGCTGAAGTTTGGACGGTATTCTGTGACGGCTCTTGGGGAACCTTCGATGCAGGAGCAGCTGCTGTTCTAGTAGCACCCTCTAAAGTCAGGACATTTTATGCAGTAAAGTTAGACTTTAGTTGCACAAATAAAGTTGCCGAGTACGAAGCTCTTCTTTTAGGGCTTCAGAAGCTAAAGGCAATGGGAATAAGAAGGGCAATCCTCAAAACTGATTCACAAGTTATTTCTGGCCATGTGGACAAAAGTAGCAAGGCAAGGGATCCGAAGCTTGAAAAATACCTGGATGTAGTCCAAAGATTGGAAGCTTCTTTTGAGGTATTTTCTGTAAAAAATATCCCAAGGGGGGAAAATGAGCATGCAGATTTGCTAGCCAAGTCAGCGGCGCAGGGGCTCCCTTTGCCTTCGGAAGTATTCTTTGAAACAATAAAGCACCTTCAGTCGAACTTATGGAGACAGCAGTGCTCACAATATCACCTGTACATAGTGAAGATTGGAGGACTGATATTATATCTTTCCTCCAAGGCAACTGCCTTTCGGATGATGAAGTTTACAATAAAAGAATGGAAGCAAGAACAAGACCATATGTAATCACAGAAGGGGAGTTATTTAAATATGGAGTTTGCTCTCCATTACTCAAATGCTTGTCCAGAGCCGAAGGTCAAGAATTAATGAAGGAAATACATGTAGGATTATGTGGGTCTCATATTAGGTCTAGACCTTTGCTGGGGAAGGTTTTCAGACAAGGATTTTACTGACCGAAGGCAGCTTCGGATGCAGCAGACTTGGTTCAAAAATGTGAAAATTGCCAAAGATGCGCAAGAGACCAGAAACAACCTTCATCATTAACCTAGCTAATACAGCCAACTTGGCCACTGCAAAGGTGGGGTCTGGATTTACTAGGTCCACTTCCACCAGCACAAGGAAACTTGAAATATGTTGTCATAGCAGTGGAATATTTCTATAAGTGGATCAAAGCTAAGCCCTTAGCCACAATAACTTTGGCTACAGTACAGAAATTCTTTTGGCAAAACATTGTTTGTCGCTTCGATGTGCCGAAGGCAATAACTGTTGACAATGGAACTCAATTCGATGCTGAAACGTTCAAAGATTTTTGTAACCAAATTGGTACAGAAATACATTTTGCATTAGTAAGGCACCCAGAATCAAACGGGTTAGTAGAGAGAGCAAATGGAATTATAATGACAGGAATAATGAAGTTAATCTTCAATCAGCCAAGAGGAAAGTGGCCAGATGAGTTGATCAAATTGGTGTGGAGCCACAACACTACTTTCTCAAGGTCAACATGATTTACCCCTTCAAGCTCCTCTTCGGTGGCGAAGTAATAACACCAGAAGAAGCAAGAACAGGATCAATAAGAACCACAACTTTAGTAGAGGACGAAGCTGATCATCAAATAACAAAGGACACTATAGAAGGGACCAGACTTCAGGCCATAGAGCACATCAATAAGTATCAGGCCGAAACAATAAAATGGCGTGATAGGAAAGTTTGATTGAAAAATATCAAGCCAGGCCATTTGGTGCTTCGAAGGATAGCCAACCCAGATACAGTGGGCAAGCTACAGCTGAAATGGGAAGGTCCTTTTCTGGTAGTATCTTCGTCAAGACCCAGCTCTTACAGATTGAAGGATATGGACGACAACGACATACCTAGATCTTGGAATGCGGGTGAGCTTCGGCGGTATTATGTGTAATTGATGTAATCTCTTTTATTTTTTTCCTATGGCACCCTTTTCCTTTCAGGAGGGGAGAAAGGATTTAAATGGGGCCGTAGTTTATAATTTTCATTCTTATTTAGCCCTATGCAATACAAGGGCCAAAATCCCCCAAAAATGTAACATGTAATATCAGAACCTACACCATCGAGTGCAAAAGAAAACAGGGAAAAGCTCAAAAGTCGTCCCTAAGGGAATGCAGAGCTGTAATTACCCCAAAGATGACGAAGTTGCAAAAGTCATTCCTAAGGGAGCAAAGAGTAAGTTCTGAAGCTGCAAAAGTCATTCCTAAGGGGGCGCAGAGTAAGTTCTGAAGTTCAAAAGTCGTTCCTAAGGGAATGCAGAGCCAAAATACCACCGAAATAAAAGGTGAAGAAGCTCCAAAATCGTCCCTAAGGGAATGCAGCGCTTAAATGCCACCGAAATAAAAGGTGAAGAAGCTCCAAAGTCATTCCTAAGGGGATGCGGAGCTTAAATGTCACCGAAATAAAAAGTAAAGAAGCTCCAAAGTCGTTCCTAAGAGAATGCAGAGCTTAAAGACTCCAAAGTCGTTCCTAAGGGGATGCAGAGTCTGGGTGCGGCTTCGTGTGCGTTTGGCTCATACATTTGCATATTACATTACATCATTCATTGCATTCATACAGACATTCATTAGACATTCGTAGGATCATCATCATCATGCCATGAAGCACGAACAAAAATAGTCCGGCTTCGGCGACAAAGTGTTTCGTTGAACACGAAGAAGCTTTGTTTCAAATATGAATACATGCATTTTATGCAAGGAAATGCTTCGATGTGTACGAAAAGAAGGGAAGGTGTTTTTCGCCTTCGGCTCAAAAGACATGAATTTCGTCCACAACAAAGCAATTCGTACATTGATGGAAAGGTAAAAATATATTACAAGGTATGGACGATTATATACAATATTGAGTTTAACTCTCGATTACAATTTTTTGCAAAAATAATGCAAAACATTTCCTAAGTTATGTATAGGAAGGCACAAAAGGAAGCTTTATCTCGGCAACCTTCAGAATGAGCTTTGGGTTATTAACCTTCGGCACCGCCATCCTATAGACAAACAATGGTATAAGGTAAAAGTGATTATAAAAATCAAGGCAAGCAACAGGTATAAGTTTCGTACTAGTTTAAGCAGACTTCGGGCTTCGTCTCCAGCCATCTCTCGTCTGCCTTTAGCCCAAATCTGAGTGATGAATCTATTTATCATGCTTCGGGCTTCACCAGGGATGTTAATAAGGTCTGATAGTGATAGGCTAAAGGTTGGATTGTTCACTGTTTTTGCATGCGTGCATCCGACCTTCAAGAATGCAGCAGCTGTACCGCGAGAAACTAACAAAGCACAGAAGTCACCGTGCCCAGTTATCACTTCATCGAGCGCATCAACATCATTTTCAATGTGCTTGAAGGTATCTGATATGTCTTCAGCCGAAGGGGTAATATCTTCAGAGCTGGCCCCAACCGAGCTGAAGACTCCTTTTAGCCGTTGCACGCAGCGACTGCCAAATTCCAAGCATTTGTTCCGAAGGTCCCTCAGTGATTCCTGCAGCTTCGTGCTCTTATCAGTTTTGGCTTTATATTTTGCTTGTAGTTCCTTTGTCTCCTGTTCGAAGTACTCTGTCTTTTCTTTTAAGGTTATTCGAGTCTGGAGAAGCTCCTCGCTCAGCCGAGCATTTTTAGCTTGAAGTTCCACAAGGGAACCCTCCATTGCTTGAAGTAGGAAGTCCTTCTTTTCAAGAGAAGCTTTGTAATCTTTGATTTTGCTTTCCAAGCCTTTAATTATGACCTCATTTTTCTTGTCTTCAAGGTCTTGTTGCATTCTTAGTGCTTTGCTTAGCAACATACTCTGTGAAAATAAGATGACGTCAGAAAATTTTAATTCGTCACAAAGATAACGGAAATCTAGGCAAAAGAATTTTACCTTGAAATTGGAGTAAAAGAGACTATCGACGATATGTTGCCATCGGTAGCCGCTTATGTCAGACTCAAGCTTCGGGAAACCGACACTCTTTGATAGGTTGCCGATTATTTTTGCCCCGGTACGATCGCGAATACATCCTAAGGCCTCTTTGTCAATTCCACCAAAAAGCATAGATCCTGGCTGGTAGCCACAGGATACTCCATAATCCTTTAGCTCCTTTTTCTCAGCCTTGGACAATTCTTGACCCACTAGATTCCGAAGGTCAAAATCTTTTTCTTCTGAAGCAGCACCAGCAACCTTTTTTCCTTTGTCAGGCACTACAGCCATGACCTTCTCTGCAATTGTAGCCGTCTCTTATGCAGCCATATCCGAAAGGAGTTTGTCAATTCCCGACAGTGTACTTGCAAAAGCGGCAGCTTCGGCAGCAGCAATAGCTTCCGCAGTAGCTGCAGCTTCGGAAGTAGCTACAACTTCGGCAGTGGCCTCGGCACTTGCAAAAGGTACTATTCTGGACACCGAGGCCAGAGGTGGTGTCCACTCAACAGCTTGCATAACATTAACAATTCTTCGCTTTTTTTGACCCTCAGTCTTCTCCTTTACGGTCGAGGGTTGATCCTTCTTCTGTAAAAGTTTCATTAGTTCTGGTCCCAGAGGACTTAGCATCTTTATGGGTAAGGATTCAGTCATTACCTTTAGAATTTCTGCTATTTCAGCAGCAGGAGGTGTTGAAGGAGTCTCTTCTGTTGCCTCAGTTACCTTCGGCTTCGAAGCTTCAGCCTTCCTCTTTTTTTGAAACTGCCACCTTCGGCTCAGGAGTGGATTCTGTCTTCTTAGAAATTTTCTCATCTTCCTTAACCATTCTAGCAGCTTGCCTGCTTAGAATGCTGACAACCCTTTTTCTTTTTACCCCTTCGACCCCTTTGTCAAGTTTTTTGTAATCAGGGTAGTCAAAATTCAAGGCATTTATCACCCGATTTAATCTTCGCTTTGGCCGAGTACCGAAGGCTGCGGTCATCAGCTGATCTTCCTTCTTGGTATAATTCCCAAGTATCTTGTTGCACATGGTCTTAATCATGTCTAGCCATTCTTTGCAAGGCTTATTGAATTGTTTTTCAAACTTAAAACGGTAAGCAAGTTGAACAAGTTCATGCTTCTTCCCTACTTCTTTTCTCTTCGGCATTCCCCAGCCACTTGACGTCGGATATGTTCTGTTTGCCATGTATTCTTGCACCAAGTCCTTAGTACTGATCTGCTCAGCTACCACTCAAAATTCTACTTCAACCAACTAACAGGGTGACCCCAGTTGCATATTGCATAAGGGCCTGGTCATTCCAAAGCTCAAAGTCAGTGGACTCATAACCATGGTCATCAGCTTCTCTCTCTTTTTCTCGTCAGCCTTGATATAGAACCACTCACTTTTGCAACCAGTTGGCCACTTCGTGCGGTAGCTAAGAACTGGTGCCTTTGTATCCTTTTGATACGCAAAATTGTAACAACCAAAATTTTCATGAAGGCCATCTGCCTTGGCCTTCGTCTGGTAATGCAGCTCATGCACTCGGTAGAAAGCTTCGGCATCTGGACTCATCCCTTGGCTTCGGAGGGCCTAGATATAGACACTGAGTCTAAAAATAGTGTTGGGAGTTAGATAATAAAGATATATCTCAAAGTTCTTTAAAACTACCCCTACCATTTCATTCAGGGGGGATCGCAGCCCTGCTCTAAAGAAGCTCTTAAAAACGACAACTTCATCCTTTTTCGGCTCTGGGATTACCTCTTCCCCAGCAAATCGAATAAGTTTGCTCTCAGCCTCTCCAAAATACCCCAATTTCGTCATCATAGGCATGTCATCTTCTGTTACAGTGGATTTTTCAAATTCAAGATGACTAGGCTTTGTCAGGTTCAGAATGCAGTAGTCTTCTTCACTCTCGTCATCATTCTCACCAAGCACAGCTCGTTCAACTTCGGCATTGGAAGCACCTACGGCAATAGGCCCTTTTGGCAAAACAAGACCTAATTGCCTCATCACCTCTAAAATTGGTGCTATCTCAGTTACGTCGACTTTGTCTCCCTCGCGAGACACTCTAGCAGTTGATCGTGCTCTGGCCATTTCAATGGTTTCACCTTTTGACGAAGCTAACCTTAAACGATGAAGCGTTTGCTCGAGAGCGCAATGTAGAAAGCTTCGGTTATGGTCAAATTTTTTAACAGCACAACAGTGAAATGGAAATGAATGTTGTGGTAACTCCTCACCAACCCGTCTGTTTATATAGTGCTGCAGGGGGGAAGGTGAACCACCAGGCCGCTCGCACTCGCTGAACGGTGGACCGTCCGATGCCTGGAATATTATAATCATTTATCTGCAACGAGCTAAGGTAAGGTGTTTTTCGGACCTTCAGCATTCCGAAGCCTTTGTGTTTTTTGCGGATCGAGCTCGTTATGAAAAATGATCTAGCACTACGAAGGGGCTACTGTTGGGGGCCTTCTTCTCCGCCGAAGGTCCTCTAAGCAAAAACACCTTTGGCAGAACAATACACAAATAGGTGTGACATGAAGATGTAAGCTGAAGCTACCATTGAAGAAGCTTCGGCATGGTGACGCGCTAAATACGTAGGATGTTATCGACTTAAAGAGGAAAAGACTGTATAGCCCTTGATAGTTTGTATTGTAATTGTAACCAGCCATCAGGGTCATGGATGTAATTTCATCACGGCTGTGTCCCAAGCCTATAAATAGATGAACAGTACACCCGTACTGTTCACGCTGACTTGTAAACACTCTTGTGTTGCTCCCACCTTTTCACCTTCTGCCAAGCCGAAGGTACTAATGTAATATAAATATTATTGATGTTTATTCATTCTTGCAAAATAAGAATACAAATAGTCTAATGATTTGGAATGATTATTTACATTCTATTTGTGTTTCATGTATTTCTATTTTTGCTCACTGAAATGATGAAGGTACGTCCTTCATGACCTTCGTCTGAAGATGATTATATCCTAAGGGAAATAATGCTTCGAAGGACGAAGGTCACTAATCATTAACAATCGTGTTGCTTTGTTCTTGGTATTTAGCATCTGAGAACAAGGACCAACACCCACCTTAGAGAGGAGTACTGTGTTTGTACGACTGGCGAAACCTAACAAGCAACTGCACACTAGGGGAATCTTTGTAAAGGCTACATAGTGAATCCCTGACCATTCACCTTGGTGGTGAAGATCGGGTCCGTACAACCAAAGCTGGGAAGGGATCACGACTCGTGGGTAAATTGTGCAACCTCTGCAGAGTGTTAGAAACTGGTATATCAGTCGTGCTCATGGTTAAGAGCAGCCTTGGGATCCTCTATGATTAGAATAAATTTGGATACTTTTATGATGATGGTAACTGGTGATGATTAAAACTTTGGTTTCTAGTATTTCCTCTTGGAGGGAGTGCCACTTGGGTAATAACTTGGGTTTATTACTAAAATTTGGCTTTCTACTAGGAATAAATACCTGCCAACTAAAAGAAACTGCTTTGAGCTTAACCCCACATACACCTAGTCCACTTTAACCAAACGGGACATTTGCTGAGTATGTTGATGTGTACTCACCCTTTCTTTAAAAACCACCCAACCCTAGGTTGTCCCCATTGCAATCAATGCTCAGGAGAAGATGATAGCAACATGGAGGACTTTCAGGAGTTTTAGGACTTCGATGAGTTCTAGTTGTGTTTAGTGGCAAATCCCCAGTCAGTTGCCTGTGAAGGCCTTATCTTTCTACGTTTCGTATATGTACTTTGATTATGATAATGACTATGTTAAGTTAATGACTCTGTGGATGTCTTGGACATCTTGATGTAATAAAGTACTATTTCTGTTATTTTTTTTGAGCAATGTGTGATGATGTCCAACTATGTAATCGTTGTGTACGTGAGTTTCTGATGCTGGCACGTACGTGGTTCGCATTTAGTTTGCCTTCCAAAACCGGGTGTGACACAAGTGGTATCAAAGCCCTGCTGACTGTAGGATTGCTAACCTAGACTAGAATGGTCGCTTTAAGGACTATAGACCCTCATTCTCACCTTGACTCTTGGTCGTATTTCAAAAGTTGGTCATCTCGACCAATTCTATGTTTTATTACTATTTATACACTCATCTTACAAAATTTTTTATCTTACTTTACTTATGGTTTATTTGCTGGTCATATAGTTCTGTTCTCACTCTTGTGCTTACGACATCTTTTGTAGGTGGCCTGTCTTAGATGCACCACACATAAGTCGGCGATCCCTGTCTTGCCCTCTCGCCTTGCGGAGCGTCCACTGTGCCGCACGATGACAGGACAGTCAAGTCACCTAGAGAGACTGCATTGCCGCCTACATGAGGAGCAGGAACGTTGACGCCAGGAGTAGGAGCTGCAGGACTCTTCCCCCTCGCCTCAGTAGGGGGTGGGGTCTAGGAGGCAGCCCTCCCCTGCGCCTCAGCTAGAGGTGCCCCCTGCACAGCCATAGGGCACCCTAGCTGCTGGAGGAGACCCTGATGGAGACGACAACAACGGTGGCAGTTTGAGCCACATCCTGGAGCTTTCGGAGGAGCAGGAGCCGGAAGGATGGATCGCCCGACCCATCACTCATGATGCCACCCGCGGTTGTCATTTCCATGACGATCTCAACACCTTGCTGCATCAAGCCTTCGACCGACACACTTGGTCTATCGAGTACCGCTGTGTAGTCTACCAGCATCGCCTGGTGCGCCATCCGGACAATGATCTCCGGGGTGTAGAGGCCTAATCAGAGCATTATTCTATCACTGAGTAGGACACTATCGAGGCAGCCATGCAGAATGTTGCACGACGTGCGCTTTTCATAGTACTGTTTGTTGTTCCACGGAGTAGCTGACGGCCTCGACCTGAAGTACTACCCCCGTCATTCAACCGGCAGTACCGGAGGTGTGATTGTCTCACCAGTTGGTGAGGGCAATCCCAGATTGAGCAGTATGGTCAACCTGGTTGCCGTGCTCAACACCGAGCTGGACCACGCCTTGACGAGTTGGGCAAGGCTCGGGCGGAGATTGCAGAACTGCGTGATGAGCGCGCGGAGCGCCGCCATCAGAAGGATGGTTCCCCCGCCCCTGTTGGGACTCAGCACCCTTATCGCTCGCCGCCCCATGGTCATCATGCTTATGGCACCCCTGACTGCAGGACCAAGATAGACTTGGAGCCCTAGATCGATAGAGATGGAGTTTGTAATAATGTTTAAATCAGTGTCTTAGTCTTAGTCAGTCTTACTTAGTGTTAGCTTGGTTATCACGTGTTTCTATGTTTGTCATGATGAACCTATGATGGATTTGACTTTTTGTAATGATTGTCGCTAAAGTGTGGACATCCCTTGCAACTTGGTGTAGTTATTAATAAAGTTAGTCATTTTGTTGGGCAACCTTTTATTTTCACTTTCCTCTTTATCTGAGAAGTTATGTTGGTTGTATTGAGAGTCAGTGAAGATGCTCATTTGTTCAGTGTTATGAAGGCTTCTGTATATCTTTTATTATGCTAAAAGACTATAGGGTCAGGTCTGATGTGTGTATGCTTTCTACAGATGTCTGACAATGGGCGCCAAGGTGGAAGGCATGCCCAACCAGAGCAGCAGGCACCCTAGGATGAGCCACCTCAGCAGCAGTTGCCACCACCACCCCTAGTGATAATCGAACAAATGTTTCTGATGTAGACTCAAGCAGTTCAAGTGATTGGTCAGACCTTGGTAGCCATGCAACAGATGCAGCAGCAATAGCCCCAACCTCAACCTCAACCTCAATTGCAAGTGCAGATGCCGCAGATGCCCAAAGACAAGCGTGCAGAGTTCATGAGAGGTCATCCCCCTGTGTTTTCCCACTCTACAGACCCCATGGACGCCGAAGACTGGTTGCGCATGGTGGAGGGGGAGCTGCATACTGCTCAGTGCAATGACTGTTAGAAGGTTCTGTATGGTCCCCATCTGCTAAGGGGAGCAGCCTAGTCCTGGTGGGAGTCTTACATCGCCACCCATGCCGACCCTGAAGCCATCACCTAGGAGGAGTTCAGAGACAACTTTCACCGATACCATGCGCCTGAAGGTTTGATGATAGTGAGGAAGGAAAAATTCCTGGCATTGAAGCAAGGTCCCTTGTATGTCAGTGAGTACATGGACAAATTTCTACAACTATCTCGTTATGCACCTGAGGATGTCAATACTGATGCCAAGAGGCAATACAAGTTTCTGAGAGGTTTGGTTGACCCCCTTCACTACCGGTTGATGAACCACACCTTTCCTACTTTTCAACATCTAATTGATAGAGCTATCATGACTGAGACAAAGCGCTGGGAGATGGAAAACCGGAAGCGCAAGATCGGTGGACCACAGGCCGGGACCAGCAGCCATCCTCATTTCTTAGGCAATCCATCCCCGCAGTTCAAGAAGGGTCACCCTCAAAGGACACCAACACCTGCACTAGCATCAACGTTATCATCAACAACAATTCCAGAGGTAGTTCCCTCAGCAGCAACAGCAGTAGTACCGCCAGAACAACAAACAAGGAGGAAACCACACCTTTCCTACTTTTCAACATCTAATTGATAGAGCTATCATGACTGAGACAAAGCGCTGGGAGATGGAAGACCGGAAGCGCAAGATCGGTGGACCGCAGGCTGGGACCAGCAGCCATCCTCGTTTCTTAGGCAATCCATCCCCGCAGTTCAAGAAGGGTCACGCTCAAAGGACACCAACACCAGCACTAGCATCAACGTTAGCATCAACAACAATTCCAGAGGTAGTTCCCTTAGCAGCAACAGCAGTAGTACCGCCAGAACAACAAACAAGGAGGAAACCAATATCAGCGACAGAACAACCAGGCACCTTGCCTACCTGCCCCAGCAACCAATCCGAGCAACCAAGCAGCTCCAACACAAGGAGGAGGCCTTAGATGTTTCCACATTGGGGAACCAGGCCACTAGACATCGCATTGCCCAAAGAAAGCAGCTTAATAGTAGTCAGCTCCCAATGCCCCTACAAGACAGAATGCACCTCTACAAGCAGCAAACAACCGTGGATAGCCCCGTGCCCAGTATGGAAAGGTGAACCATCTGGAGGCCGACACAGTTCAGGAGACCCCAGGAGTGGCACTAGGTACGTTCTCAGTCGAATCTCATTCTGCAAATGTGTTATTTGATACTAGAGCAACACATTCTGTTGTGACTACATCATGGGTAGAAACACACAACATACCAGTATCACCCATGTACCCACCTATGAGAGTTAGTTCAATTGGTGGGAGGACCTAAACAGATCAATTTTGCCCCAGTGCAAGAGTTCAAATAAGGGGGATGGAGTTCCCCACTTATCTGATAGTAATGGGTACCCGGGATGTAGACATAGATGTTATCCTAGGGATGAATTGGCTAACCAAATATCAGGCAGGCCTTAGCTGTGACAAGAGGACTATGAAGTTAGTGTCCTTGTCAGGAGAGGAAGCGTTGGTGGAGTTAGTTTTGTCCGAACCAAGGAAAGGAAGACGGCACCAGATCACTGCCCATAGTGAGAAAGTCGATCCACTCGAAGCCGTCAAAGTAGTATCAAAATTCCTAGATGTGTTTCCCAAGGATATACCAGGCATGCCACCCGAGAGAATAGTTGAATTTGCCATATAGCTTATCCCTGGCACCGCCCCTATTTCTAAGATAGCCTATAGAGTGTCCAGACCAGAATTGGTGAAACTCATGAAGCAGATAGACGAGCTGTTGGAGAAGGGGTACATCAGACCCAGCACCTCGCCTTGGGCCGCCCCAGTGTTGTTTGTGGAGAAGAAAGATGGTATGAAAAGGATGTGCGTAGACTATAGAGCTCTGAATGATAGTCACTATCAAGAACAAGTACTCCCTTCCCAGAATTGAAGATCTGTTTGATTAGTTGAGAGGAGCCAATGTGTTCTCAAAGATAGATCTGAGGTCAGGTTATCATCAGCTCAGGATCCAGCCTCCGGACATACCAAAGACAACATTTATCACCAAGTATGGGATTTATGAGTATACAGTCATGTCCTTCGGTCTGACGAATGCGCCAGCTTTCTTCATGTATGGGATTATCAGTTGTATGCCAAGCTTAGCAAATGTGAGTTCTGCCAGCGAAGTCCTGTTCTTAGGTCATATCATAAACCGAGATAGATTGGCTATGGATCTGAAGAAGGTAGCAGATATTCTAGACTGGAATTCACCAAGAGATGTCTGGGGAATCAAGAGTTTCATTGGAATGGCTGGATACTTTTGGCGTTTCTTTTAAGGTTTCTCCAAGATTGCCAGACCAATGACAGCCCTGCTAGCAAAGAAAGTCGAGTTCAAGTGGACCCTAGAGTGCCAAGAGTCCTTTGAAACGTTGAAAAAGAAGTTGACTACAACACTGGTATTGATTCTGCCAGATGTTCATAAGCCATTTTCGTGTATTGTGATGCTTCGTACACTGGTCTGGGATGTGTGCTAATGCAAGAAGGGAGAGTAGTGGAATACTCGTCCCAACAGTTGAAGATTCATGAAAGGAATTACCGCACACATGACTTGGAGTTGGGAATAGTGGTTGTAACACCCTAGGTGTTTATCGTCTGCTCGACCACGAGTGCGGACTTTAACACGTGATAGCGGTGGATAAAACGGATGCTAAATTTTAATCATCTTCATTTATCGCGATTTTAATATCGCATCTGTTTCTGTCTATTTAGACTCCTTGTCACACCTGGTTTAAGGAACAAAGCCAGGTGCATCTCATACATGCGCCAAGAAGACAACATATATAATAATAGAGAGTATAGAGATAAATGTAAATAACATCAGAGTATTTATTACATAGCGGAAGTCTTATTACAAAATAAAAGATAAATATAAAACGAACTAAGGATCGTCGTTGGCGCCAATGTCAACTGAGAAACGCCACCTAGATCAGATCAAACTCCTCGCCTTGTGGCTCCTCCTGAACCACCTGTTCTTCTCCTATGGGGGGGGCGTGAGACAGTAAGGGTGAGCTCACACATGATCATAGCTTAACAAGTTGTGGGGAACCAGTGGACATGAACTCACAAAGGTGGGAGTTCATGTGATGTGTAAGACTAATCAATGACAGGGGTTAAAACTAAGCATTGCTTTTAAGTAGTTGGTCAAAATTTTATTAGCAGTTACTAAGTGTAAGTAAATACCAAACCTTAAGTAAAAGTAATAGAACAAAATTAATAATAATCCCATGCATATGCAAATGACAAAATTGAATTTAAGTTCCATAAATTAATCATCAGAGAGTCCTGAGCTGCTCATGACCGTGAGCTCGGCTAGTATACCAGTTTTACACTCTGCAGAGGTTGTACCCTTTACCCACAAGTCATGTTACCCATCTGCTAAGGGGTCGTGACTCCCATACACCTCTACCTAGGAGGCGAGGCAGGGCAACACTACAAGGCCTTTACAAAGTTCCACTAGCTTTAGAAAACCCGCTACAGTTTATGGGAAGAGCACTTGCAAGAATCCCCCGTCTGACCGCCATCGCAGCTAAATCAACCCGAGAACCTCCTTGCATGCAACTCCCTAACTACCCTTGCCCCTTTCGGGTAAGGTAGTCTTCCACTAGCTTTCCTAATTAGTCAGCCAAGGGCGTCCCATTAAACCCTTGTGGTAGCACGTGTTTCTCAAGTGAAGCTCTATGTTCCAATTAACATTAATGATCTTGACATGAACATAAATAGAATAACAAAAAGAATTGGAACATAGATGTAATAAATGATTATCCCAAAACCATGTAAAGCAATAGCAAACTACCCAAATGATTCAGGGGTAAACAAGGTAATAAAATAAACAATCTAGGGTGACCTATCGGGTCCCATCAAAATTAACCTATGCATAAATAAATGATATTAAAGAACATTATTGGGTTAAAAGTGGTCAAGGGCACAACTTGCCTTCAATGAGCTCCTGCTCAGCTACTTCTATCTGCTGCTCACAAGGATCCTTGGTCACGGGCTCTTCTACTCGCCACAATACAAACAAGCACAGTATATAGAGGAAATTAACATCACACCAAACATGTAAACAAAATACACAGTAATAATCTACACATTAAAATAAAAACCTAGGAACAGAAATCATAATTTTTGGAGTTATAGATTTTAAGTTATGAATTTTCAAAGGTTTTATGTGCTTAAAATAGGATTAAGTGAGAAATTATTTTTATTACTGTTTTCATGTCAAAACAGAGACTCTAGGTGATAGAGAATAATATTACAAAATTTTAGGAAGTGGAATGGCTCAATTTGGACCAAGTATGGATTTTCTATTAATTTATCAAGTTCTAGTAATTATTTTCATATTAAAAACCTATTTTCCAATTTATTTATTCAATTTTAAACTGCACTGGATTGGGCCTCAATTTCTGTGAAGCGCAGGGGGCTCTACGCAAGATATCCTAGACTCATTGCATAGTGAAAATGGATGGCGGGTTTATTTCAAAAGGTCCAGGGTCTCTTATGCTAAAGTGCCAGAGCGAAAGGGTATCGGATAGCACTGGCCGTCCAATTACAATTGGACGCGCAAGATTAGATCTAGGCCAGCCATGAATCCGCACTCGTTTCTGGTCGCCGGATCCGAAATCTACGGCTAGGATTAGATCCTTGCACTTATACTCTAGCGCGTGTTCACAGCCATCAGATGCCCGATCAACGGACTGGATCAAATTGACCGGGGCGCTCTAACACCCGTCCGATCCCCAACCGATGGCACTGATTAACTTAGCGAAGGGGTACACATATGATCTAATCGCAGCCGTCGCTGGTCATCCAACGGTCAGGAGATGTCTCCCCCAACCCAACCTCGGACGCGGCCACAAGCTACACCCGCGACGGCGCTGCTCACCAGCGTTGGTCGAATCCACCCCAACGTTGCACCGCCACTAGTTCTACTACCCAAAAAATCTAATTGGCCCAACGGCGAACTTCGGAGGGGGGTTTCATACCGACAATAGCAGGGCAACACCACTGACCACGGCGCGGCGCGGACCCAGGCAGAAATCACAACACCGATGAGCAATCGCGCGGTTACAGTGACATCAATGACGAAATTGATGATGGTTGAAGCTTCTAGAGTACACGGCACAGCAGCCGGATGCTCCATGGTGGCCCAAGTGTCCACGGTTCTCGAGCTCAACGGCGGCGGCGAGTTTCTCCCGTGCGGTGCGCGGCGGCGTAATGATGGTGGCGAGGAGTTGGGGATAAAAGGGGGGAGGAACGGCTCAGGATCGCGGTGCATTATATACTTGTGGGTGCGCGAGGTCGAGCAACGGATCCTGAGACCCGCGGAACGCTCCGCCATGGCCGGACTCCGTTCATGCCGCACGACTCGGATGGAGGAGGGGGAACGAGAACTGACTCGTGGTCCCAGGGTTATCAGAGAGAGTGCGCAGTAGAGAAGGGGAGGCTGACCCGCGGGCCCACGCAGCAGAGAGCGCCTGCGCGCGCGGCGAAGGGGTAAGTGGACCGCACAGATACAAGGGAAATGGGCCAAATTGGTGACTTTGGGGCCAATAGTGGGATTCTTCTTTTTTTTCTTTTATTCTTTTCCCTTCTCCTTTTCAAATTCAAAATTTTGAATTCCTTTCCAACTCAAACTTCATGATAAATTTGTTCTCTCATTAAAGACTCATCTTAGACATGGTATGGATAAATTTGTCTAAATTTAGTATTTATTTTATGATAAGTAGTGAATTCTTTCTCCAATTCTAGAGTATCTTTTAGATCTTAATTTCCCATCTAGGTATTAATGTAATTATTTTCTCATTATGTTATGTTGTCAAAGAATGCACACACAAAATAAAATCCTAGCATGATGCAAGTTTTATTTTGGGTATCTTTTGTCATTTATTTATTTGTTTAATTGTGGTGTTCACATGAAATGAGAAACCTAGATAACACATATAGATGTAAAGTAATATAATTTCTCTTTCTAGACTTTTCTTACAAAGTGGGTATTACAAATCCTACTCCCTTAAAAATAATCTCATCCTCGAGATTTAAGAAGATCTAGGGAAAAGATGGGGAAAATCTATTTGAAGCTCTTCTTCTCTTTCCCAAGTTGCTTCATCTTCGTCATGGTGACTCCATTGCACTTTGCACATTTTTATCACCTTATTTCTTGTAACTCGAGTCAAGGTATCCAAAATCTTGATTGGTTATTCCATATAAGTCAAATCACCCTAAACACTAAGCTCTTCCATCGGTAACGTTCCTCAGGGACATGAAGACACTTCTTAAGTTGAGACACGTGGAACACGTTATGCACATCCGATAGACTAGCAGGTAACTCGAGTTGGTATGCCATCTCCCCAACTCGCCTAAAGATCAAGAATGGTCCAATATAGCGAGGGGACAATTTGCCCTTAACTTTGAATCTCCTCATTCCACGAAGTGGTGACACCTTGAGATACAAATAATCTCCTTCAAATTCCAGTGGCCTCCTTCTATTATCAGTGTAGCTCTTTTGCCTGGTTTGAGCTACCCTCAAATTCTCTCGAATGATACAAACTTGTTCTTCCGCTTCTTGAATCAGTTTAGGCCCAAAGAACTGTCTTTCTCCAGTCTGATCCCAATATAGAGGAGTCCTGCACTTCCTCCCATATAAATCTTCAAAAGGTGACATCTTCAGACTGGCCTAATAACTATTGTTATATGAGAACTCAGCATATGGTAGACTTCTATCCCAACTTCCTCCATGCTAAAGGGCACAAGCTCTCAACATATCTTCTAATACTTGATTAGTCCTTTCAGTTTGTCCATTAGTTTGAGGGTGATAAGCCGTACTAAAGTTCAACTTTGTATTCATATTCTCATGAAAGCTTCTCCAAAATCTTGAGGTAAACTGTGAACCACGATCCGACACGATCTTCTTTGGTACTCCATGCAAACACACAATCCGAGCCATATATAACTCTGCTAGCTGAGAACCTTTATAAGTAGTCTTTACAGGAATAAAGTGAGCCACTTTAGTCAATCTATCCACAATCACCCATATAGCATCATATCCTTTCTAGGTGCGAGGCAATCCAGTAATAAAATCCATACCAATCTCTTCCCACTTCCACTCGTGTATCTTTAGTGGGTGCAGTAGTCCAGCTGGCCTCTGGTGTTTAGCCTTAACTCTTTGACATACATCGCACATAGCCACATGTGCAGCCACATCTCTCTTCAATCCATACCACCAATATTTCCGCTTCAAATCCTGATACATCTTGGTACTACCAGGATGAATAGAACAATCCGAGTCATGGGCCTCCTTTAAAAAAGTCTCTCGAAGGCTTTCAATATCAGGAACACACATCATGTCCTTGAACCATACGGTGCCTTGCTTGTCTTCCGTGAATTCTAGACCTCGACCTTCAGTAATTAGATCCTTAATCTCTTGTATTTTAGCATCACCAATTTGTCCTTTGTGGATCTCTTGCTCCAAAGTAGGTTCCACATCAATAGTAACTCCATCAGTGTGAACAACTATCCCCAGGTTAAGTCTCCTGAAATCCTCAACAATCTCATCAGGTAGCTGGGCAACAGTAGCTGAATGAACATGCTCCCTACGACTCAAGGCATCTACAACCAAATTCGCCTTGCCCGGGTGATAGTGAATCTCCAAATCATAGTCTTTAATAAGCTCCAACCAACGACGTTGCCTAAGGTTGAGATCCTTCTGAGTGAATATATACTTCAAACTCTTATGATCCGTGTACACTTGGCACTTCTCGTCCCACTTAAATTCTCTTCCTTTCTCCAAAAGCGAAGTCATCGGTTTAGCAATCTTAGAAAATCCTTCGATAAATCTTCGATAATAGCCAGCAAGTCCCAAGAAACTTTGAATCTCAGTAACTGTAGTGGGTACCCTCCACTTCATTATCTCCTTAACCTTAGCAGGATCTACTGATATTCCACCATTAGAAATGATATGACCAAGAAATGGCACCTCGCCAATCCAAAACTCGCACTTACTAAACTTGGCGTAGAGTTGATTATCTCTTAGCTTCTGTAGCACCAATCTCAGATGTTCCTCATGATCACTATCACTCTTGGAATAGATAAGAATATCGTCGATGAATACCACGACGAATCTGTCCAAATACTCCATAAACACCTTATTCATCAAATTCATAAAATATGCTGGTGCATTGGTTAATCCAAACGACATAACAGTGAACTCATATAATCCATATCGAGTCGAGAATGTTGTCTTGGGAATGTCCGATGGTCTAATCCTCATCTGGTGGTAACCCGATCGGAGATCAATCTTCGAGAATACCCTAGCACCTCTCATCTAATCAAATAAATCCTCAATATGGGATAACGGATACTTGTTCTTCACCGTAACATCATTGAGAGATCTATAATCCACACACATTCTTTGTGATCCATCCTTCTTCTGTACAAACAGAACCAGTGCTCCCCAAGGTGAGGAACTCGGACGAATGTACCCAGCCTCTTGTAACTCCGTTAACTGCTTCTTAAGTTCCTTTAACTCTTCTACAGACATCTTGTATGGCCGTTTAGATATCGGGGTAGTTCCAGGTAGAAGATCAATAACAAACTCAACTTCTCTATCAGGTGGCATCCCTGGCAACTCCTCTGGAAAGACATCTGGAAAATCTCTAACCACACGGATGTTGTCACCAACAAACTCCTCAGGTATAAAGAACATTGCCCATTTGGATGAGGTGGTTACTGCAATATTAACTTGAAATCTTTCTCCTCTAGGGCTGGTGAGTTCTACGGTACCACTACCACATGCTATAATGGCCTTTGCCTTTCTTAACCATGACATACCAAGAATCAGATCTATACTGCTTGCCTCTAATATTATAGCAGTAGCTCCAAATTCTCTTCCCATAATTGTTAATGTCAATCTACGTGTCATTTGATTTGCCTCAATAGGCCCTTTAGGTGTAATTACTATAATTGGTTTTCTCATATTTAGCAGGGGTATCTCATTTGTGTTGGCATATCGAGCAGACATGAATGAATGTGTAACACCAGAATCAAATAATATAGTTGCAGGAATAGCATTAACGTAAAACATACCAAGTACGATGTCAGCACCATCCGGAGTAGCATCAACACTGACTTGATTAACCTTGGCAATAGAGTATCCCTTGCCAGATCCTGGAGTTTGCTGCCTATTCTGAACGGGAGTAGTAGCCATCCTTTGTGGGCAGACATTTGCATAGTGTCCAGTCTTCCCACACTTGAAACAAGTAGTGCCTACACTCTGCCCTGAAAACTTCGTCGGGGTACCAGTGGGGGTAGCCTGTCGAGGCGGTGGAGTCCTCTGTGGTGACTGCTGAACTGGGCGTTGGCCTCCTCCAGTGCGAACTGGTGTACCCTGGGGTGAACTGTAGCGAGGACGAACATTGATGCTTCCTTGTCCTTGAGATGTAACTTTCCTCTTCAAATCTCCCAGCTGAACACGCTTGTGTTCAATAGCTAGAGCCTTATCAAGCACCCTCTAAAATGATGGGAATGTATGTGCCACCAGAGCATACTGTAGAGGTCCATTAAGTCCTTCAATAAAATGTTTGTTGGAACTTGCGTTCCTGGGCAGGATGATTCCAACAGGGGGTTGAGCGAGATGGGAACACGGTTTAACTGGAGGCAGCAATTGCTCGATTAATCTAGCCCCTCAAGGGCACTGTACGGGGGTATTTATAGGTGCCTGAGCACCCACCGTCTCGGATTAAGGACGCATGTGCCCTCAAGCGCCTAGGTCATTCCTGCAATATTCCCATAAAGCAGGGTTACAGACCGTCATTACATAAAAGCATTTACAAATCGGGCCCGTAATACAACCGGTCGCGCGGGGCCTGTTACAATGGGCTGAATTCCGCGTGGGCCTTCATGTTCGACGAGGACGTGGGGCGGGGCAACCTCGTCGTGGGCCTTCGTCTTGCAACGTGTTCGACGAAGGGTGAGATCTGCCGGTCATTTCGCCTCCGTTGATGCAGCGAGACTGGCGAAGGCATCGAGCGAGGGGTAGTGTCTTCACCTTCGCCCCAACATTTGCCCTCCGAGGGACCAGTTCGACTGAGTCATCTGGTGCCGAAGACGTCGCTAGATGGTGGAGACACTGCCCTCGCTCGAAGTGGTTCCGCGGGGTTTTTGATGGACGCGGTACTGTTGGACTGCGGGTTTCCCAAAGCGTCGCGTCCTGTGTATAAAAAAGGGGGGCGGGGCAGCGCGGGTCAGGTACTCTTTCTACGCGCCACGAAACCCTAGCTTCCTTTTTGAAACCGTTCGTCTGCTCGCTTGCTCTCCTTACTCCTGCTCGTCGGAGAACTGGCCCGCGTGAAGCAGACCGCCCGCCGCCGCCGTCAGTACGTAGCTATGCCTTCCTCTTCTTCATCTGCTGCCGATACACCGCCGACCGGCACATCGTCCGAGGACACTTTGAGCAACGTGGCGGCGGAGGAGTTGCATCCTGGTGACACAGTGGAGTTTGGCGTGTCGCGGATTTCCTTGGTCCGCGTTCAGGACATGCAGCAGCTTGGATGTTTTGGTAGCGGAGTGGGGCGTGTCCCAGGGGCGGAGGAGGTCCTCGAGCCAGAAGGCGAGTTGGTCGTTTTTGTGGCTTTTTTCACTGCTGGCCTTTGTCTGCCCGCACATCGATTCATGATGGAGGTCCTGCGGAAGTTCGAGGTCCAGGTCCACAAACTGACGCCGAATGCCATGGTGGCCCTGGCGAAGTACGTCTGGGCGACGACTTCGTATGGTGGCCAGCCCTCGGTGGAAGTCTTCGCAAAACATTACTGTCTACATTGGCAAAAGAGGAAAATTGGAGATGAGATTGCACAGTTTGGGTCGTGCACATTCACGCCGAAGTCCGGGAAGACTTCAATGGAGGTTGTGGAGTTGGTTCCCTGCGCCCGCAATAAGTGGGGTAACTGGTGGGATTTCTGGTTTTACGTTTCAGAAGGCACAGTCGAAGACCACCTGGGGCTCCCCGTGGCCGTCATGTGCTCCCATCACTATGTAGCATACCCGCGATTTGAGGTAGCGGAGGATGACAAGGACGAAGGAGCCCTTCGTTACGCTGCCCACATGAGTAGCGGGCGCGATTTAGTTGAGGAATTTGTTGGATATGGGGTATGGCCCTTGGCGCATGGCTGGGCGTTGGGCGAAGTATGCCCTCGCGAGATGCCCTCCCGTGGTGGGCAGCTGGTGAGAAGTCCTGCCTTCGTGCTGGATTTGCGTGGCCGAGATCCCGCCGCATTCGTGCGTGAAGCGGAAGATGGGGCGGCAAGGATCGTGGGGCGCTACGTGCCAAAGACACATGGTCTGCGGAGTTGGAATATCCGCGGGTCCAACGACAGATTGAACCGGGTTTTTGACCTGAACCGCTTGCCATACGGTGGTTATCCCGGTGAGGACGTCGCTGACCGCCGCGGGAAGAAACCGATGGGCGGGACCGAGGAAGGGCCTTCGCAGGAGGCTGCCCCGGCCTCTAAGAAGAGGAAATTAGGTACTATAGTGGGAGGAATGGGGGTGTCTGATAATTTTGCTGTGGAGTTGATGGGGACATGCGCGGCCCCCGGGGGAAGGATGTCTTCGCCCGAGCTCCGAGAGTCTTCGGCGCGAATGCTGGAGGTTACCGGGGGTCGATGGCCAAAGAGTGTTCCAATCCCCTAGGCGGAAGGCGAAGACATGTCTACGTCTCGTATAGCTCGTGGCTTGAGGATTTTCCCTTACGGACGGAATGTTGCTGCTGTTGTGTCGGTAGTGATGACCAAGGACCGTCAAGACGCTGCGCAGAAGCACCGGGCGGTTATCAGGATGGCGGATCCAAGGCGTGAGGCGAAGAGAGCGCGAAGGGTGCTGCCTTCGGCAGCAGCCAGCCGGTGCCGACTGCGAAACCGGCCGCGCCTGGGTCCAACAAGTCGTCGGCGGGCGTGAAGACAGCTGCTGCTGGCGGGACCAAGTCTCCCCCGGCCGAAGTTGTGAGGGGACAGGAGCTGCCCTCGCCGGGGAAACGAGTTACCGACTTTGGCACGACCATCAGCGTGGAGGACTATTTTGTTGGTAATGATTTTTTTGGAGGCCTTTTGACCGGTGATAAGTTGCATTGCAGGGTCCGGCGAGGGACAGATGGTTGTTGTCCCGCCCTCGGTGGCAACCGCTATGCCATCGGCGGAGGTAAGGGCGAGGGGGGCCGCGCAGGACCCGTGGGCCACCTTCTGCGCGAGCGGCGAGATTCTGACAGCCGCTGCCGCTAAGGACATGGTGGGCACCATGTCCCAGCGGTTGAGGGAGGCATCGCAGCGGCTGTCGCAGCAGCTATCGCAGCAGCTAAGTCAAGTAAGTTGAGTTGGACTTTGGTGTTTTTTGTTTCCATGAAGATTTGGGTCTCATGTGTTTTTGTCAGGCGGCTGACTTCGCCGACCGCGTTGCGTCTGGTGTCCTGACTGCGGACGTGGCTACCGAAGTCGAGAGACTTTGGGCACAGCACGCGGATGCCATCCGGGAGAAGTCGGCCGCGGAGAGCAAAAGCCCCTGGTTGGCGGAGAAAGTGGCCGCCTTGGAGGCCAAGAAGACGGACCTTCAGCGCCAGCTGGCAGAAGAGAGGAGGGAGGTGAACCAGGCCGTCGCTGAGGCACAGGCTGCGCAGGCGGAGGCCATGGTGGCGCGGGCAGAGGGAAGTCTCGCCAGCCAATGCGCCGAGGAGTGGGAGGCGAGGTTCAACGCCCTGCGCGGCCGCGTGGATAAAGCCGAGGCCTCTACGCGCTCTGCGGTTGAGCGGACGCTCGCGCAGTTCGTGAGCTCGTATCGCGAGCTGGGCGCACGTACTGCTGACTTCGAAGTGCCCGATAGGGAGGCGGGCCTTCGCTTCCTCGAATGGTTGCAGGAGGAGTTGCTGTTACTCCCAACCATCGTGGAAGGTTTCATGTCCTTTGCCTCCCTCGTCACCTGCGAGGGGGCCATGAATGCGCTGTCCCGCGAGGGCTGCAGACACTACGAGGTTTTCGACCAAGCGGACGAGAGCTTTGAGCGCGAGATCTTCAAGGCTGAAGACCCCGTAGTGAAGCAGTCAGTGGGAGCCCTTTTTGATAGGATGTGGGGGGCACATGGTCGGGAGGCTGTCAGGGAGCGATCCGACCGAGCGAGAGAGCAGGTGAAGGTTATTATTTTTGTGTGGTTGGGTGCGTGTGGTTATGTATAGTTTTTGCTGAGTGAATGTGCTGTTGCTGCAGATGAAGCGCGCCGAGGATGTTGAGGACTTCGGAAGTCTGGTTGGCGCGCCGCCCGAGGCTGCGGAGGTCAATCAGGTGGTGCCCTTAGACGCCGGCAAAGGCCCCTCGGCCGTGGCCGTTCCTACTATGGCCGACGGCGAAGACCCTGTGTCAGCCCCTGTGCCGACGATCGAAGGTGCCCTGAAGGCGGCGGACGAGCCACCAGTCGAAGACCCCACGGCCGCGGCTGGGCCCTTGCAGGTGGCTAAGTAGCTAGATAGGTGCGGTGGAGTGTGTAAGTTTTGTCTGCGTGTTACTGAACCTCGGTTGCTGCGCAGGTTCAGGGTTTTGGGCCTGCGCACGCAACCGCTACTGACAATGCTAATTTTGTGGTGGCTTCGACCGTGGTTGCTAAAGATGTTTCGGATGATTCTGTGTCTAAGTTTTTTGAGTCTGGTGATTCTGGGGGTTTGGTTGTGTGGACGGAGGAGTCTTCGGATGATGACTTGGATTATTTTGCGGCACTGGATGTGGCTGCGGAGGAAGCTTCTCCGCGCGTGGTAGGTGCTGAAGTTATTCCTAGTGCGAGTGCTGGGTGTAGGCGGCGAAGGGCGGTCGCGAAGCGGAGGGTTAGTGAGGTGGAGGGAAGTCATCTTCGTGTGGACGGGGCTGGCAGACGAGAATTGTTGTCCTCGCCGGCTGGGACGAGTGTAGGTGAGGGGGAGTTGCGGAATCTTTTTGAGGGTGAGGAGCTTAGGATAATGCTGTTCAACTATAGGGAGATGGGCATCATCCCTAAGGTTGAGCCAATGTAACGTGTGATGCCCTCATTGTATGTATGTACCCGTGATTTGTATGAGGCTGTGTGTCTTCGTTGATCTGGTCGTGCTTGTAGACGACTTGTGCGCGGGGAACCTTTTGGGAAATATTTTCGGTTTTGCGCGCTTACTGTGCTAGTCCGGCTGCACCCGTGGGCTCCTTTTGCGCGGAGAGTCCTTTGGAGAGGACTTCGATTTTGGGCACTTATTGTGCTGGTCCGGCTGCACCCGTAGGCGACTTTTGCACGGAGAATCCGGCTGCACCCTTAGGCGACTTTTGCACGGAGGGTCCTTTGGACAGGACTTCGATTTTGCGCACTTATTGTGCTGGTCCGGCTGCACCCGTAGGCGACTTTTGCACGGAGAATCCAGCTGCACCCTTAGGCGACTTTTGCACGGAGAGTCCTTTGGAGAGGACTTCGATTTTGCGCACTTATTGTGCTAGTCCGGCTGCACCCTTGGGCGACTTTTGCGTGGAGTGTCGCACGCGAGGGTAGCCAGCGCTGTCCCTCACAGTGACTTTGGTGTAGTCGAATGTCGAAGACCGTTGATGCGGTCTTTTTCGACATTGGCTTGGTTTTTTGCGGGGGATTTTTGCTTGTATATTACATGACTCCGCCTCATTAAAAACCTCACCCCCCTAGGAGGAAAAGAGTGCGGGCCGGAATAGTAATGTTTGGCGAATTACAAGGGCGTGATGGCCCAGAGGGTTCAAACAAAAAATTTGCGAAGACTATCTATATTCCCGGAATGTTCCAGGTCTTCGCCAGATTGTGTTGTTAATCTGTACACGCTGGGAGACGACTTTGTCTTGACGATAAATGGTCCTTCCCACTTTAGTTCCAGCTTACCTCGTGACTCTGTCCGGGTTGTTCGGACGAGTACGAGGTCCCCTTCGTTGGATTCTCTTGGGACGACTGCGTGGTCGCGCCAAGCCTTTGTTTGGGCTTGATATTTGTTGAGGGCCTGTAGGGCGAAGATGCGGTCTCCATCGATGAGGTCTTTGGAAGTTGGCTAGTCGACATCGGGCACTGCTGAAGCGGTTGTCCGCGGGGACCCATGTTTGATTTCCTGTGGGGTCATGGCCTCCGATCCGTATAGCAGGCGAAAAGGGGTGAATCCTGTGGCCCGACACTCGGTCGTGTTCAGTGCCTAGACTGCTTCAGGTAGTAGGTCGGCCCATTTGCCCTTCTTGTCGTCGAGGAGCATTTTCTTGATCGTCGTGAAAATCTTGCCGTTGGCGCGCTCCACGACGCCGTTGGATTGTGGGTGGTAGACCGAAGCGAAGGCGAGCTTGGTGCCAATGGAGAAGCAGAAATCCCTGAAGTCTTGGCTGTCAAATTGCTTGCCATTGTCAACTGTGAGCTTGGACGGGACTCCGAATCGGCAAACAATGTTTTGCCAGAAGAATTTCTGGGCAGTCTTCGATGTTATTGTGGATACCGCCCTCGCCTCGATCCACTTGGTAAAATACTCGACGGTGACGAAGGTGAACTTGAGGTTCCCTTGGGCCGTGGGTTGTGGCCCGACAATGTCCAGGCCCCAGTGCTGAAGGGGCCACATGTGTGCGATTAGCTTTGTGAATTGCGAAGGGCTTCCCGAGCGTGGAGAAAACTTTTGGCAGGCTTCACAAGACCTTGTGACCCGATTTGCGGCGTAGATCATGGCGGGCCAGTAGAAGCCTTGACGGATCACCTTGACGTCGCTAGATGGTGGCCTTCGATGTCGTTGGTTATTTGTAGGCCTTCTGGGCTGCGGACGGCTGGTGTGCCGATGACATGGTAGAATACGTCCAAGGGTAGGGCCTCGCCCCTGGCGGTTGCTTTGGCCAACGCGTCAGCCTCCTCATTCTTGGCGCGGTCCACATGCTGCAAGGTGAAGCCTTTGAATTGTCTCTTGAGACTGCGGATAGCTGCGAGGTATTGTATGAGTGCGGGGTCCTTTGCTGCGTAATCTTTCTCGATTTGGCTGGCAACTACCTCGGAGTCTGTTCTGATTATGCAGGTAGTGACACCAAGTGCCCTTAGCTTGCGAAGGCCGAGGATGACAGCTTCGTACTCTGCTATACTGTTGGTGCACCTATCAGACTCCAAAGCAAAGCTGAGGCGTGCAGCATATCTATGCTTGACCCCTGTGGGTGAGGTGATGACTGCAGCAACGCCTGCCCCTGCATGGCACCATGCGTCGTCGCAATGGATGGTCCACACCGTCTCTGCAGACGTGTCCGGCTGCGTTATTGGCCCGGTCCAGTCGACGATGAAGTCTGCCAGGACTTGTGACTTGATGGATGTCCGGGGCTCGAAGGTGATATCGTAGCCAGAGAGCTCGGCTGCCCATTTTGGCGTTCCGGACTGATGCCTCCAGATTTCTGAATAATTCGTCGAGTCCCCTGTCCGAGGTGACCCGCACCTTGAATGCTTCAAAATAATGGCGCAATTTGCGCGAAGCCATGACTACTGCTTAGGCGATTTTTTCCAGTTCTGTCATATTGCATTTGGATGCTGTGAGTACTTCAGAGACGTAATAAATAGGACATTGCCTGGTCGTGCCCTCTCTGTCCTGCTCCTGAACCAGCGTTGCGCTGACCGCGTGCGGTGAATCCGCGATGTAGAGCAACAGGGGTAGCGAGGGTTTGGGGCTTGAAAGAATTGCCAGTTCTGACAGGTGCTGCTTTAGTGAAGCGAAGGCCGCCGCTTGCTCTGGTCCCCATGTGAAGTCTTTTGCGCCACGTAGCGTTTTGAGGAAAGGTAGGCTTCGCTCTGCGGATTTGGAGATGAATCTGTTGAGGGCGGCCAATCTGCCGGTCAGTCGTTGGACGTCTTTGGCTGACTGCGGGGGCGTCATGTTGATGATGGCCTGTATTTTGGTCGGGTTGGCTTCGATTCCGCGGTGCGATACCAGGTATCCTAGTATCTTCCCCTGGCGAACGCCGAAGACGCACTTTTCGGGGTTTAAGCGAAGTCGTGCGTCTCGCATGTTTGCGAATGTTTCTGCGAGGTTAGCCAGATTGTCTTCTTTGCTTTTGCTGGTGACAACGATGTCGTTCACATATGTAAATATGTTTCTGCCAACTTGGCTCTCGAGCACCGTTTTGGTGAGACGAGAGAATGTGGACGCAGCGTCCTTGAGTCCCTCCGGCATTCTGATGAAGCAGTACGTGCCGAAGGGTGTTATGAAGCTGGTGCTGGCCTTGTCTTCCTCCTTCATATAAATTTGGTGGTAGCCAGAGAAGTAGTCGAGGAGTGACATGACTTCGCAGCTTGCCGCACTATCGACGATCTTGTCGATCCGAGGCAGCGGGAAATTATCCTTAGGGCAGGCTTTGTTGAGGCTGGTGAAATCGATGCACATCCGCCATTTGCCGCTCTTCTTTTGCACCATGACTACGCTAGCGAGCCACGTAGGGTAGGCGACTGGCTCGATGAACTTGGCCTCAAGCAGGTGGTGTACCCCAGCCTTGGCGGCTTCTGTCTTCTCATCAGACATCTTGCGCAACCGTTGTTTCTTCGGCCTCACCGAAGGGTCAATTCCCAAGCTGTGCTCGATGATAGAGCGACTGACTCCAACCAGGTCGAGGGCGGACCAGGCAAAGACATCCTTATTTTTGGACAAACAGGAGAGGAGTCTCTCCTCGTCATGCGAGGTAAGGTCTTCTCTTATGATGATC
Organism: Zea luxurians; assembly: GCA_029449295.1. Lineage (NCBI taxonomy): Eukaryota > Viridiplantae > Streptophyta > Magnoliopsida > Poales > Poaceae > Zea > Zea luxurians. Next base: position 6,599,746 of record JAOPSE010000084.1, read on the forward strand.
GTTTGCTTGGGCATTGACCAGTCAAGGGGGACAGTCTTGGTCCCATCGTTGCTCTGCAGCTGTGCCTTTTCACGTTCTTTGGTGATCGGGCTGGTTGACTCGGGGGCCTCGCGCTGCGCCGTGAGGCAGTGCACATTCCTTTGCCCTGGAACGAAGTCTCTTTCTATGTTGCGCGCAGCCTGCTGGTTGCCGTAGACTGTGATTGCGCCTTGTGGACCCGGGATCTTCATGCACAGATAAAGTCCGTGAATGGCTGCTTCAAACTTGTTAATGGAGCCCCGCCCCATGATGGCGTTGTACGGGTACACCATGTCGACAATGCCGAAAGTAATTTGCTTGCTTCGGGCATTGGGTGCTACACCGAAGGAGAGGGGTAGTTCTATTTTGCCGAAGGGAAAGGTGCCCTTGCCGCCGAAGCCATACAGTGGGTTGTTCGAAGGCTTGAGCAAGCTGTGGCTGATGCTTATGCGGTCAAAGGCGTGGAGGAAAATGATATCCGCCTGGCTGCCGTTGTCCACTAAGACTTTGTGCAGGTCCTAGCCTGCCACGCTGCAGTTGATTACCATGGCGTCGATGTGGGGTGCGCTGCGTAGGTCGACGTCTCTGGCGTCGAAGGTCAACGGCACATGGGACCACTTCATCTGCACGACTGGGCTGGTGACGGCGACGTGGTTGACGCTGCGGTAGTGGTCCCTCTTCTGCCGCTTTGTGTCGAAGTCGGCACTGGATCCCCCAGTGATCATGTGAATGACTCCGCGATACGGCTGATCAGCGAAGTCTTCTTGTTTTGGTGCATGGGGGTGATGGATGTTTGGCTGTTGCGGGTGTGGAGGTGGGGGTGGGGGAGGCACGATTTGTACCTCCTGATGTTGGTATGCGTGGTTGGGTGGATGCTGAGCGGGGCCGTGGTTGTATGGTGGTGGGAGTTGTTGATATGTGTGCGCGACAACTCTTGGGTTGTCGGCTGGTTGCGCCCGAGACATCCTGTCTCTGGTGGCCTTCGTCTCCGGGCAGTCCCTTGTTGGGTGCGTGCAGTCTTCACCGTGGAACAAGCAGTAAAATCTGCATGGCTGCTACGCCCGTCCTCGGCCTCGACCACGGGTTCCTCCGCCGTGGCCCTGGGGGGATAATCTTGGCGGCGAGGGGCCTCACCAGCGGGGTGCTAGTTGGCGATGTTGTGTACCTGCTGCTGGCTGCGGCCGTCCCGACCGGATTCTGTCTGCGAAGGTCTCGTCCATGTGCGGCTGGACTGTGGAGGGTCTTTGGGTTTCCTCTGGGACTCGACCTTGCGCTTGGTGGAGCTCTTCGGATCTGGCATACTTCTCGAACAGCTGATACAGCTCTTGGAGGTTCTTGGGTGGGTCTCTGATGCAGTGGCTGTAAAGGACGCCAGCCCGAAGGCCACTGATGGCATAGTGAATGGCTATTTGGTCATCGACCGAAGGCAGTTGTGACTTGAGGGTCAAGAACTTGCGGTAGTACTCCCGCAGAGTCTCTCTTTCCAGCTGCTTGCAGAGTGACAGTTCGGCCAAGGCGTCGATGTCTGGGCGGTACCCTTGGAAGTTGAGCAGAAATTTGTCCTGGAGACTTCTCCAGGAGTCGATGGACAGCGGGGGCAATCTGGTGTACCAAGTGAGAGCCGAGCCTTCGAGGGCGATGATGAATGACTTGGCCATCGTGGCGTCGTCCCCTCCGATTGATGCAATGGCAACTTGATAGCTCATGATATACTGTGCCGGGTTAGTGCTGCCGTTGTACTTGGGGTAGGTCCCTGCCCTGAAATTGGCGGGCCATGGTGACACTTGCAGCTGCGGCGCCAGGGGGCTTCGCTCATCAAGGTAATTGATGCCTTGGAAAGCTATGGCGTGCGGGATGAAGAGCCCGCGGCGAGGGACGAATAGGTCTTCGACCGGCGCGCACTGCTGGAGGGGCGGGCCGTGCTGCTGGAGGTCATGTTGGCCTTCGCGCTGCAAGAGCGCAATCTCTTGCTCAAGCTCCTGGGCCCTCTGCTCTTCATCTCGCATCATTTGGCGCAGCTTGGCCTGCACAGTGACGCGTTGGTGCTTGGCCTCAAGGATTTCCTTCTGCTTCTAAAGATTGCGATTTCTGAGACGCAGGGCCCGTAGTTGTAGCTGCTCTTCTGCGGAGACACCGAGGACCTCGCCATCCTCTGCTGCGTCCGCGCCCTCTGGTGGTGCGAAGCCTGGGGGTGGCACTTGTGGCTGCCCTTCGGAGCTGTAGGTGCGAAGGGTGCCATCTGGAGTGTGTTGGTCGTTGCACTGTCTCTTGCTGTGTGCTTCATCTTCACCAGCTCCTTGGTGGGTGTTGTCAGCGAGGGCCTTGACCTTTTTCTCAGCTAGCAGGGCTGCCTTCGCTGCTTCATTGATGGATGGGGCTGCCTTCGAGTTAGCTCTTTTGGGTGCCATCGTGGGTGATTTTTTCGTAGCACGAACGGTGGGCGCCAATGTTGGAACTTGCGTTCTCGGGCAGGATGATTCCAACAGGGGGTTGAGCGAGATGGGAACACGGTTTATCTGGAGGCAGCAATTGCTCGATTAATCTAGCCCCTCAAGGGCACTGTACGAGGGTATTTATAGGTGCCTGAGCGCCCAGCGTCTCGGATTAAGGACGCATGTGCCCTCAAGCGCCTAGGTCATTCCTAGAATATTCCCATAAAGAAGGGTTACAGACCGTCATTACATAAAAGCATTTACAAATCGGGCCCGTAATATAACCAGCCGTGCGGGGCCTGTTACTGTGGGCCGAATTCCGCGTGGGCCTTCGTGTTCGACGAGGACGCGGGGCGGGGTGACCTCGTCGTGGGCCTTCGTCTTGCAACGTGTTCGACGAAGGGTGAGATCTGCCGGTCATTTCGCCTCCGTTGATGCAGCGAGACTGACGAAGGCATCGAGCGAGGGGTAGTGTCTTCGCCTTCGCCCCAACAATGTTCCTCCTTCCTCTCATCCTCAGCAACTTAATCTGGAGCATATCTAGATAACTGGATGAACTTGTCGCGGTACTCGCTGACTGACATACTTCCTTGCTTCAGCGATAGAAATTCCTTCTTCTTAATCTTCATTAATCCAGCAGGTATATGATAATTCCTGAATTGTGTGCTGAACTCTGCCCAAGTAATAGTATCAGCAGCATCGTGGGCAGCAGTATATGAATCTCACCAATCCGCAATAGGACCTGTCAGACGTCCAGAAGCATATAAAACCTTCTCCCGGTCAGTGCATTGAGCAATGTTCAACATCTTCTCTAAGGACTTCAGCCAATCATCTGCATCCAGTGGACCAGGAGAGCTTGCAAATGTAGGTGGCTTATGACTCATGAACTCCCTATGCTTATCTTGGGGTGGAACTGGTGGTGGTGGTGGAGGCAGTGGTACTTGTTGCTGTTGTTGCTGTTGATGCTGTTGTTGAAATTGTTGTTGCAGCTGCTGTTGTGCCCTCCTTTCCTGGCGTATCTCCTCTCGTTCCTGGCGTAACTCCTGGCGTATCTCTTCTCGTTCCTAACGCATCTCCTGGCGTTCTTGCTGCATCTGAGCACGCATATCTGCCATAGTGTCCGCCATTTGTTGCATCATCCTCATATGAGCTGCAATCAGTGGGTCAACTCCGCCTGGTGGAGGATTAGGAGGATTCATCTCTGCTGGCTGTGGCTGGGGTTGTCTATATATCCACCGAGTGTGTCGATTAGGAGGCAAATCAATTCCACCACCCCGCCTGGTATTGACCATCTGAGTTAGATACATATAGTAAGAGAGAGTAGTAGACAAGGCAAGTATTTACAAATCAGGTTACTTTGGGGGATTTATTAGCTAAGCAGATTAATGTTTTACCTATTAAAGCTAACTCAATACCTTATGGTGGTACATGCTAAGATGTCCATCTATAATAATTCAATCAATCAAAGAAGCAAATCAAGCATTTATCATCAGCACAATCAACCAATCATTTTTAAATAAAGAAAATAGTTTTAAATTTTGTCTTAGGTTCCCTATCTCTTAAAAAGATCATAGTGGTAGGATTCCAAGGTGTGAAATCAATCTTGTCTTAGAGTAGAAAAGATAAGATTAATCAGAGTAGAAAAGCATAAGGTGAGACAAGACCAAGATGAGATAAGTATAGAATGAATCAGAATAAGGTAAGTAGGTAAAGGTTTTGTCCATTTCTATCTAGGTTTCGTCCTACAGTCAACATTTCCTCTGATACCACTTCTGTCACACCCGGCTTTAAGGAACAAAGCCAGGTGCATCTCATACATGCGCCAAGAAGACAACATATATAATAACAGAGAGTACAGAGATAAATGTCAATAACATCAGAGTATTTATTACATAGTGGAAGTCTTATTACAAAATAAAAGATAAATATAAAACGAACTAAGGATCGTCGTTGGTGCCAATGTCAACTGAGAAACGCCACCTAGATCAGATCAAACTCCTCGCCTTGTGGCTCCTCCTGAACCACCTATTCTTCTCCTGTGGGGGGGGGGGGGCGTGAGACAGCAAGGGTGAGCTCACACATGATCATAGCTCAACAAGTTGTGGGGAACCAGTGGACATGAACTCACAAAGGTGGGAGTTCATGTGATGTGTAAGGCAAATCAATGACAGGGGTTAAAACTGAGCATTGCTTTTAAGTAGTTGGTCAAAATTTTATTAGCAGTTACTAAGTGTAAGTAAATACCAAACCTTAAGTAAAAGTAATAGAACAAAATTAGTAATAATCCCATGCATATGCAAATGACAAAATTGAATTTAAGTTCCACAAATTAATCATCAGAGAGTCCTGAGCTACTCATGACCCTGAGCTCGGCTAGTATACCAGTTTTACACTCTGCAGAGGTTGTACCCTTTACCCACAAGTCATGTTACCCATCTGCCAAGGGGTCACGACTACCATACACCTCTACCTAGGAGGCGAGGCAGGGCAACACTATGAAGCTTTTACAAAGTTCCACTAGCTTCCGAAAACCCGGTACAGTTTATGGGAAGAGCACTTGCAAGAATCCCCCGTCTGACCGCCATTGCAGCTAAATCAACCCGAGAACCTCCTTGCATGCAACTCCCCTACTGCCCTTGCCCCTTTCGGGTAAGGTAGTCTTCCACTAGCTTTCCTAATTAGTCAGCCAAGGGCGTCCCATTAAACCCTTGTGGTGACACGTGTTTCTCAAGTTAAGCTCTATGTTCCAATTAACATTAATGATCTTGACATGAACATAAATAGAATAACAAAAAGAATTGGAACATAGATGTAATAAATGATTATCCCAAAACCATGTAAAGCAATAACAAACTACCCAAATGATTCAGGGGTAAACACGGTAATGAGATAAACAATCTAGGGTGACCTATCGGGTCCCATCAAAATTAACCTATGCATAAATAAATGATATTAAAGAACATTATTGTGTAAAAAGTGGTCAAGGGCACAACTTGCCTTTAATGAGCTCCTGCTCAGCTACTTCTATCTGCTGCTCACCAGGATCTACTCGCCACAATACAAACAAGCACAGTATATAGAGGAAATTAACATCACACCAAACATGTAAACAAAATACACAGTAATAATCTACACATTAAAATAAAAACCTAGGAACAGAAATCATAATTTTTGGAGTTATATATTTTAAGTTATGAATTTTCAAAGGTTTTATGTGCTTAAAATAGGATTCAGTGAGAAATTATTTTTATTACTGTTTTCATGTCAAAACAGAGATTCTAGGTGATAGAGAATAATATTACAAAATTTTAGGAAGTGGAATGGCTCAATTTGGACCAAGTATGGATTTTCTATTAATTTATCAAGTTCTAGTAATTTTTTTCATATTAAAAACCTATTTTCCAATTTATTTATTCAATTTTAAACTGCACTGGATTGGGCCTCAATTTCTGTGAAGCGCAGGGGGCTCTGCGCAAGATATCCTAGACTCAGTGCATAGTGAAAATGGATGGCGGGTTTATTTCAAAAGGTCCAGGGTCTCTTATGCTAAAGTGCCAGAGCGAAAGGGTATCGGATAGCACTGGCCGTCCAATTAGAATTGGACGCGCAAGATTAGATCTGGGCCAGTCATGAATCCGCACTCGTTTCTGGTCACCGGAACCGAAATCTACGGCTAGAATTAGATCCTTGCACTTATACTCTAGCGTGTGTTCACAGCCATCGGATGCCTGATCAACGGACTGGATCAAATTGACCGGGGCGCTCTAACACCCGTCCGATCCCCAACCGATGGCACTGTTTAACTTAGCGAATGGGTACGCATATGATCTAATCGCAGCCGTCGCTGGTCATCCAACGGCCAGGAGATGTCTCCCCCAACCCAACATCGGACGCGGTGGCAAGCTACACCCGCGACGGCGCTGCTCACCAGCGTTGGTCGAATCTGCCCCAACGGTGCACCGCCACTAGTTCTACTACCCGAAAAATGTAATTGGCCCGACGACGAACTTCGGAGGGGGGTTTCATACCGACAATAGCAGGGCAACACCACTGACCACGGCGCGGCACGGATCCAGGCAGAAATCACAACACCGATGAGCAATCGCGCGGTTACAGTGACGTCAATGATGAAATTGATGATGGTCGAAGCTTCTAGAGTACACGGCGCAGCGGCCGGATGATCCACGGTGGCCCAAGTGTCCGCGGTTCTCGAGCTCAACGGCGGCGGCGAGTTTCTCCAGTGCGGTGCGCGGCGGCGTAATGATGGTGGCGAGGAGTTGGGGATAAAAGGGGAGAGGAACGGCTCAGGATCGCGGCGCATTGTATACTTGTGGGTGCGCGAGGTCGAGCAAAGGACCCTGAGACCCACGAAACGCTCCGCCATGGCCGGACTCCGTTCATGCCACACAACTCGGACGGAGGAGGGGGAACGGGAACTGACGCGTGGGCCCAGGGTTGTCAGAGAGAGTGCGCAGTAGAGAAGGGGAGGCTGACCCGCGGGCCCGCGCAGCAGAGAGCTCCAGCGCGCGCGGCGAAGGGGTAAGTGGACCGCACGGATACAAGGGAAATGGGCCGAATTGGTGACTTTGGGCCCAACTGTTGGATTTCTCTTTTTTTTCTTTTATTCTTTTCCCTTCTCCTTTTCAAATTCAAAATTTTGAATTCCTTTCCAACTCAAACTTCATGATAAATTTGTTCTCTCATTAAAGACTCATCTTAGACATGGTATGGATAAATTTGTCTAAATTTAGTATTTATTTTATGATAAGTAGTGAATTCTTTCTCCAATTCTAGAGTATCTTTTAGATCTTAATTTCCCATCTGGGTATTAATGTAATTTTTTTCTCATTATGTTATGTTGTCAAAGAATGCACACACAAAATAAAATCCTAGCATGATGCAAGTTTTATTTTGGGTATCTTTTGTCATTTATTTATTTGTTTAATTATGGTGTTCACATGAAATGAGAAACCTAGATAACACATATAGATGTAAAGTAATATAATTTCTCTTTCTAGACTTTTCTTACAAAGTGGGTATTACACTCCTCCTAAAGTTTTCACGAATTTTGGAACGTAATTGTTCTAAAGTTTGCGAGCCCAGTGCCTATTTAAAATTCGTCTAAAGTCAACTGAATCAAATGCAGATTAAAATACTGAAGCCGAACTCATTTTAATCTGGTTCGTGTACGTTTTGCCTAGAATAGTCACGAAAACGATCTAAACGAAATTTAGCCAGAATCGTAATCCTCAGATTTTTCCGTTTCGTGATTCAGAAAATGGAGCGTGTAACCGTTTGCCGTATAGCGCGTCGACTCTTTAGTTATCGCTAAAAATCCTAATTTCAAAATAATCTTGACCCTATGTGTTAACTGAGGAATCAAATGGGTTCGGATAACAGATAAATTTTTATCCGGGTTCAACTAAATTAATGGTGTCTCAAGTATCGTATTTCGATAGTGTTTTGGTCCGGTCCGTTTATATCTCACCCAAACTCTAATCCTAGAACCAGAATATTTCTGTATTCTTTGAGAAAGAAAGGAGAAAAGAAAAATATCTCAGAAAAATATCCTTCTACTGTCGTACTCCCTCATGCTCATCTGATTCCCAGGCCCTCGGCCTTATCCTCCGTTGTTGATTTTTTTTGTGTTTGTTCCTATCACTTTGTTGATTTTTTTAAAACCTGTACCGTGTTGGGCTCCTTATCTTGCTAGCGGCCAAGCTCTCCACGCCAGCCATCTCCCCTCCCTCTTCCCTTTTGCAGAAATCCTTCCATGGCTGCCCTCCCTGGTGCTCGCCCTAGCCGAGGTCTCTCCATGGCCGGCTGCAGCTCCCTAGCGCCCCTCTCCTCGGGACTCCCTCCTCTCGCTCCAGTTGGCCGCTCGCGCTCTGCTCCCTGCGCGCCCGACTCCAGCTCAGCCATGGCCGCCGCGCCCTACGCGTCCTCCCATGGCGCACGGTGCCTAGCTTCCAACGCGCGCCTGGCCAGAGCTCCTGCGCGTCGTGGTTTCTCTTTCCCCCAAGCTCCCAACCATGGCGCCCCCCTCTCCCTGGTTCTTCTCTACGTGTCGTGCTCTTTGCTCCTCCCTGCGCCGCGACTTCCTCCTCCAACTCGGTGCCCATCTCCCTCCTCTGCTCGGTCCCTACTGCACCGTCGGCTCTCCGGTGTTGGCCCTGGTCGCGCGTACCTATTGATGCCCAGCGCTCCTTCCTGCTTCGCGCCATGGCGTCTCCCAGTCCCAGGTCACCCCTTCGGCCAAGCTCCCCATGGTGCCCGGATCTCCCTGCTCCCCTGCGCGCGCTCTGCTCCCTGCGCGCAGCTACGAGCTCCGCTCGGTCGCTCCTCCCTGCTCGCCCCTACGCTCGTCCAACTCCACTGCGACGTGTCTCTCTATCTCGTCACATCCGCAGTTCGCCGCCAGCGTCCGGCCGCCGGTGGTGCTCGTTCCCTCGACATCGAATTGCGCCCCATGACGGCTTGTCCAATCCGCCCTAGCTTGGCGTTTGGACACCGGGTCTGCCTTGCTCGCGTTCCAGGCTGGACCAGCCATCGCTGCTTGCCTGGTCGCATGTATTCATCACGCCCGACCTACTTGTGCTTAGGTCTTCACCGTCGATGTTTTGGAGTTTGCCGTGACGCCGTACCGGCGTTCTGTGTGTAGTGGGTGTTGGGGGCCTTCGGCTCCCGAAGGTCCTCAAAAACACAGTTTGATAATGTTTTCCAAGTGTAAAATGTGAACAGGCACCTTCGGAATAGGCACCTTCGGAGTCAGGTCACGAATATACAAGGGCATGTTTAAGACGAGGCTGGAATGAAAAGCGGTCATGACGAAGGATAAGACGATCATGAAGCCATGCGCAGAAAAGCTTCGGCATAACGGCAGAAAAGAGGAACCGACTTAAAGATGAAAAGCCAAATTGGACCTCGAAGAATTACTATAGAGTTATTGATAAATATAAAGGGCATCAATGTAATTTTACACGGGCTACGTCCCGTGCCTATAAATAGGTGAACAGTACTCCCGTACTGTTCACGTGGACTGGGCGCGCATCCTTTTGCATCAAGACCTGTATTTTTGCCTTACATCCATCTGAAGGTACATTTGTAATTTGTTTTCATGAATTTAATAATGGAAATGTATTGATGATAATGCTGGTATTATTGCTTCCACACTTTATATATATGTTTATTCTGTTTACTCATTTATCAACTTAACGAAGGTCTTTTCCTTCATAACCTTCGTTATATTATGTTTACATCCTTCGTCCGAAGTTCATTAAACCCTTGAGGAGATAATGCTTCAGCGGACGAAGGATATTTAATACTTAACATATTCGTGTTGTCTTGTTCTTGATTCATAGCATTTGAGAACAAGCCCCCAACATTGGCGCCCACCTCCGGTGAACTCACTTCCACTTTTTGAGTTTTGAAAATCTTCGGCAAGCATCACCTTCGTCATGCCGCCGAAAAAAGCTTCAGCGACAGGGGCTGCTGCTCTGCAGCCGCTAGACCACAATCAAGATGTCGTTTCACTTAGGGAGGCCCGAAACCAGAAGAGAAAGGCCACCAGTCCGGTGCCTCCGGAGGACGAATTGGATCAAGAAATCCAAAATTTGGAAATGCTCAATCAACAGGTCCAACGCAAGAAGGAGAAGATGGCTCGTCTAGCTGATCTTCAAAGGCAGATAGACGAAGCCTCTGAAGAGCTTCGACATCTTGCTCAAGATGACCAGAACCAAAGGCCCCCGCGTAGAGAGCTTCATCAAGAGGGTTTCTACAACGAGGATGACTGGTATGAAGATTTCCATCACAGAAATTTTGCTTTTGATGATGCTTCTCCCTTGTCAACAGAACTGCAGGCTGTTCCTTGGCCACAGTCTTACAAGCCACCTCAGCTCCCCATGTACGACGGTCATTCAGACCCAAAACAATTCTTGATGAGCTACAAAGCAACTATATCTTCGTACGGTGGCAACACGGCGGTCATGGCAAAGTCCTTTGTCATGGCTGTCAGAAGCGTCGCACAAACTTGGTACTCTTCCCTTAGGCCAGGGACAATCACCTCATGGCAAAAGTTGAAGGACATGCTGATAACCAGCTTCCAAGGCTTTCAGACGAAGCCAGTCACTGCTCAAGCTTTATTCCAGTGCACCCAGGATCATGAAGAATATCTTCAGGCATATGTCCGAAGGTTCCTACGTCTGAGGGCGCTGGCACCAACAGTGCCCAATGAAATTGTCATTGAGGCCATGATCAAGGGGCTTTGGCCAGGACCTGTAGCTCAGTACTTTGCCAGGAAGCCTCCTCAAACTCTGGAGAAGCTGCTTCAGAAGATGGACGAGTACATCCGAGCTGACAATGATTTTTGCCAAAGAAGGGAGGAAGCCCTCAGGTTCTCTGAAATGACTAGGGGCTTCGGAGGAAGATTTTATCCAAGGCACGTCAGGTCAATTCACAATTCTACTCAAAATGACGACAAAGCGAGTCAACAGCAAAGGCCACAGTGCTCCTTCCAAGCTTCGGGGCAGCAGCAAAGCTCCTTCCGGCCGCCGGTGCCAAGGGGCATGTAGCACCCGGTTTTAAAGAACAAAGCCGGGTGCATCTCATACATGCGCCAAGAAGACAACATATATAATAACAGAGTGTATAGAGATAAATGTCATAAACATCAGAGTATTTATTACATAGCGGAAGACTTATTACAAAATAAAATAATAAAGATAAAACGAACTAAGGATCGTCGGCGCCAATGTCGACTGGGAAACGCCACCTAGATCAGATCGAACTCCTCAGTGTTAGGCAGCTCCTCCTGAACCACCTGATCATCTCCTGTGGGGGGGTGTGAGACAGCAAGGGTGAGCTCACACATGATCATAGCTCAACAAGTTGTGGGGAACCAGTGGACATAAACTCACAAAGGTGTGAGTTCATGTGATGTGTAAGGCTTAATCAAAGACAGGGGTTAAAGCTGAGCATTGCTTTTAAGTAGTTGGTCAAAATTTTATTAGCAATTACTAAGTGCAAGTAAATACCAAACCATAAGTAAAGTAATAGAACAAATTAATAACAAAACCCATGCAATGCAAATGACAAAATTGAATTTAAGTTCCATAATTAAACATCAGAGAGTCCTGAGCTGCTCATGACCGTGAGCTCGGCTAGTATACCAGTTTTACACTCTGCAGAGGTTGTACCCTTTACCCACAAGTCATGTTACCCATCTGCCAAGGGGTCATGAATCCCATATACCTCTACCTAGGAAGCACGGCAGGGCAACACTACGAGGCCTTTACAAAGTTCCACTAGCTTCCGAAAACCCGCTACAGTTTATGGGAAGATCCAGTAAAGGGTTCCTGGCTGATAGCCATCGCAGCAAAATCAACCAGGGACCTCCCCGCACTGACCTCTCCCCTACTGCCCTTGCCCCTTTCGGGTAAGGTAGTCTTCCACTAGCTTTCCTAATTAGTCAGCCAAGGGCGTCCCATTCCACCCTTGTGGTGGCACGTGGTTCTCAAGTTAAGCTCTATGTTCCAATTAACATTAATGATAACAACATGAACATAAACAGAATAACAACAAGAATTGGAACATAGAGGTAATAAATGATTATCCCAAAACCATATAAAGCAATAGCAAACTACCCAAGTGATTCAGGGGTGAACAAGGTAATGAGATAAACAATCTAGGGAGTCCTATTGGGTCCCATCAAAATTAACCTATGCATGGATAAATGATATTAAAGAGCATTATTGGGTAAAAAGTGGTCAAGGGCACAACTTGCCTGCAATGAGCTCCTGCTCAGCTACTTCAACCTGCTGCTCACCAGGATCCCCAGCAACGGGCTCTTCTACTCGCCACAATACAAACAAGCACAGTGCATATAGAGAAATTAACATTACACCAAACATATATACAAAATACACAGAGATAATCTACATATTAAAATAAAATCCTAGGAACAGAAATCATAATTTTTGGAGTTATAGATTTTAAGTTATGCATTTTCAAAGGTTTTATGTGCTTTAAATAGGATTAAGTGATAAATAAATTTCTTACTGTTTTTATCCCAAAGCAGAGGCACTAGGTGATAAAGAATAAAATTACAAAATTTTAGCAACTGGAATGAAGTGATTTGGAGCAAGTATGAATTTTCTATGATTTATTGAAGATTTAGCACTTATTTTTGTATTAAAAACACATTTTCTAATTCATTTATTCATTTTAACCTGTCACTGGACTGGGCCTCAAATCCAGAGAAACCCAGGGGGGTCTGGGTAAAATTTTCAAGGCACAGTGAACAGCCACGATGGACGGCGGGTTGAATTCTCAGAAGCCTAGGGTCTCTTTAGCAAAAAGCTAGAGCGAAAGGGTATCGCGTGATATCAGCCGTCAGATCTAAACCGACGGCCCAGATTAGACTCCTATCACCCTGAACCGGTACGCGCCCAGAGCCGTACGATCGGCGATCAACGGCCAGGGTTTAATGAATCACAGATCTACCCTGCACCGCTGGATCTCGCATCTACGGTGTGGATTTAATATGATGCTAATGCCCCAGAGACGTCCGATCTCGGATCAACGGGCCTTATTCCATCAAGCGAAGGGGTACCTTTGATCTAATCGGGACCGTCAAAAAGCGATCGGACGGTCCACGAGTCGCCCCCAACCTCAGCTCATCACGACGGCGGCGCCGCCCAAGGCAGCCGCGGATCCCTCACCGGCGTCGCGCTAACCGCGAGCCTGACGAGCAGATCACCCCGAGGAATCGCGCAAAATGGAATCCACCGACTCGTGAATTAGATAGGGGGCGCCATACCGCGATTTGACGAGGCGGTGATGTCACCCGCGATGCCCAGCACATCCGCGGCGGACACGGAACTCCGACGACAAATTCAGGCCACCACCGGGGTCGTTCCTTCCTGGGATGAACGCAAACTCTTCAGTCGATAACCCGCAAGACCCCCGGAAAAGACTTCGAGGTCGCGGTCGTTGGCAATCCAAAGTTCACACACGGCGGCGGCGGCACTAAGCTTGCGGCTGCGGAAAGGGTCGGCGATGGCGGCTTGGACCTACGACTACGGCGAAATAAAGGAGCCACGAGAACCCGACACCCTTATAGGCACGCAGGAGCCCAGTCACGCGGTCCTCCATGCCGAAGAGCTCGGCGTCCGTTGCGGGAGGAACGGGGAAGGTGCGCGCACGGCGCGTGGTTCGTTGAGGAAGGTGCTGACGTGTGGGGGCCACCAGTCAGCGGGAAGTCGAGCGCGCGGTGAAGAGCGACAAGCGGGCCCAGCTGGTAGCGGGTGTGAGGCGAGCGCGCGGCGCCGAAAGGCTTAGCTGAGCGGTGGGTCCCGCGTGTCAGTGGGTCGCGCGCAGGGGAAACCGATTGGGCCGCGCGGAGGAATATGGTGTTGGGCCAGATTGAAGTCTCGCAGCCCAGGTAGCGTTTTATTCTTTTCCCTTTTTTTCATTTTCTGTTTTTCTTTTTCATTTCTTTTTCAAATTTAAACTTCAATCTAAATTCAAACTTTGTGGCACTTTATATACTGGTTAATTGTTTATTTTTGATCATCTCAACTGTGATGAAGTGATTTTAATGACAACTTTATTTGTATTGAATAATATTCCTTCCTCTTCTCTAATCTCAAGAATTCCTTTTAGGTTTTAAATTCTCTCTTTTTGGTCTTTAATATTTTTTTGTCACAAAATGCACACAAAATAAAATATCCAGCATGATGCAACAATTTAGTAGCATATCTTTTCATTATTTGTTCTTGGACATGGTGTTCTTATATGATGATGAATAAAGATCACACTCACATAAAGAGAAAATGTTTCTCTATTGGTGTTTTATCTAGCAATTACAAAGTGGGTGTTACAAATCCTACCCCCCTTAAAAATAATCTCGTCCTCGAGATTTAAGACGGACTAGGGAAAAGGTGGGGAAAATCTATGCGAAGCTCTTCTTCTCTTTCCCAAGTTGCTTCATCTTCACTGTGGTGACTCCATTGTACTTTACACATCTTTATCACCTTATTCCTTGTAACTCGAGTCAATGTATCTAAAATCCTGATCGGGTACTCCGTGTAAGTCAAATCACCTTGAACCCTGAGCTCTTCCATTGGTAACTGTTCCTCGGGTACACGGAGACATTTCTTCAGTTGAGATACGTGAAACACATTATGCACATCTGATAGACTAGCAGGTAACTCGAGTTGGTATGCCATCTCCCCGACTCTTCTAAAGATCAAGAATGGTCCAATGTAGCGAGGGGATAATTTGCCCTTAACTTTAAATCTCCTCATTCCACGAAGTGGTGACACCTTGAGATACACATAATCTCCTTCTTCGAATTCCAGTGGCCTCCTTCTATTATCAGCATAACTCTTTTGCCTGGTTTGAGCCACCCTCAAATTCTCTCGAATTATACGAACTTGTTCTTCTGCTTCTTGAATCAATTCAGGCCCAAAGAACTGTCTCTCTCCAGTCTGATCCCAATATAGAGGAGTCCTGCACTTTCTCCCATATAAAGCTTCAAAAGGTGACATCTTCAGACTGGCCTGGTAACTATTATTATACGAGAACTCAGCATAAGGCAGACTCTTATCCCAACTTCCTCCATGCTGAAGGGCACATGCTCTCAACATATCCTCCAAAACTTGGTTTGTCCTTTCAGTCTGTCCATCCGTCTGAGGGTGATAAGCCGTGCTAAAATTCAACTTTGTACTCATATTCTCATGAAAGCTTCTCCAAAATCTTGAGGTAAACTGCGAACCTCGATCAGACACGATCTTCTTTGGTACTCCATGCAAACACACAATCCGAGCCATATATAACTCTGCTAACTGAGAACCTTTATAAGTAGTCTTCACAGGAATGAAGTGAGCCACTTTAGTCAATCTATCCACAATCACCCATATAGCATCATATCCTTTCTGGGTGCGAGGCAATCCAGTGATGAAATCCATACCAATCTCTTCCCATTTCCACTCGGGTATCTTCAGTGGATGCAATAATCCAGCTGGCCTCTGGTGTTCAGCTTTAACTCTTTGACATACATCACACATAGCCACATGTGCCGCTACATCTCTTTTCAATCCATACCACCAATATTTCCGTTTCAAATCTTGATACATCTTGGTACTTCCAGGATGAATAGAATAATCCGAGTCATGGGCCTCCTTCAATATAGTCTCTCGAAGGCTTTTAATATCAGGAACACACATCCTGTCCTTGAACCATACAGTGCCCTGCTCATCTTCCGTGAATTCCGGAACTCGACCTTCAGTAATCAGATCCTTGATCTCTTTTATTTTAGCATCACCAATTTGTCCCTTGCGGATCTCTTGCTCCAAAGTAGGTTCCATATCAATAGTAACTCCCTCAGTATGAGCAACTATCCCCAGGTTAAGTCTCCTGAAGTCCTCAACAATCTCATCGGGTAGCTGGGCAACAACAGCTGAATGAACATGCTCCTTGCGACTCAAGGCATCTGCAACCAAATTTGCCTTGCCCGGGTGATAGTGAATCTCCAAATCATAATCTTTAATAAGCTCCAACCAACGGCGTTGCCTAAGGTTGAGATCCTTCTGAGTGAATATATACTTCAAACTCTTATGATCCGTATATACTTGGCACTTGGTCCCCATGATATAATGTCTCCAAATCTTAAGTGCATGCACAACGGCTGCCAATTCCAAGTCATGAGTAGGGTAGTTCAATTCATGTTTCCGCAACTGACGAGAAGCATAAGCAATCACATGTCCTTCTTGCATGAGCACACATCCTAAGCCTTGGCCACATGCATCACAATAGATGTCAAATCCTTTCTGCAGGTCTGGCATAACCAATACTGGTGGCGACATCAACCTCTCCTTCAATAGATCAAAGCTGTCTTGACACTTCTCGTCCCACTTAAATTCTTTTCCTTTCTCCAAAAGCGATGTCATAGGCTTAGCAATCTTAGAAAATCCTTCAATAAATCTTCGATAATAGCCAGCAAGTCCTAAGAAACTTCGAATCTCAGTAACTGTAGTGGGTACTCTCCACTCCATTATCTCCTTAACCTTAGCAGGATCCACTGCTATTCCTCCTTTAGAAATAATATGACCAAGAAATGGCACTTCGCCAATCCAAAACTCGCACTTGCTGAACTTGGCATAGAGTTGATTATCTCGTAGCTTTTATAGCACCATCCTCAGATGTTCCTCGTGATCACTTTCACTCTGAGAATAAATAAGAATATCGTCGATGAATACCACGACGAATCTGTCCAAATACTCCATAAACACCTTGTTCATTAAGTTCATAAAATAGGCTGGTGCGTTAGTCAATCCAAACGACATAACTGTGAACTCATATAATCCATATCTAGTCGAGAAAGCCGTCTTGGGAATATCCGATGGTCTAATCCTCATCTGATGATAACCGGATCGGAGATCAATCTTCGAAAATACTCTAGCACCTCTCATCTGATCAAATAAATCTTCAATACGGGGCAACGGATACTTGTTCTTCACCGTAACATCATTAAGAGATCTATAATCCACACACATCCGTTGCGATCCATCCTTCTTTTGTACAAACAAGACCGGTGCTCCCCAAGGTGAGGAACTCGGACGAATGTACCCAGCCTCTTGTAACTCAGTTAACTGCTTCTTAAGTTCCTTCAACTCCTCTACGGACATTCTATATGGCCGTTTAGAAATAGGGGCGGTTCCAGGTAAAAGGTCAATAACGAACTCAACTTCTCTATCAGGTGGCATCCCTGGTAACTCCTCTGGAAAGACATCCGGAAAATCTCTAACCACCCGGATATTGTTACCAACAAACTCCTCAGGCATAAAGAACATTGCACGCATAGATGAGGAGGTTACTGCAATATTAACTTGAAACCTTTCTCCTTTAGTAGTAGTGAGTTCTACGGTACCTCTACCACATGCTATAACGGCCTTTGCCTTTCTTAACCATGACATACCAAGAATCAAATCTATACTGCTTGACTCCAATATTATAGCAGTAGCTCCAAATTCTCTACCCATAATGGTTAATGTCAATCTACGTGTCATTTGATTCGCCTCAACAGGCCCTTTAGGTGTAATTACTATCAGGGGTTTTCTCATATTTAGCAGTGGTATTTCATTTGTGTTGGCATATCTAGCAGACATGAATGAATGTGTAGCACCAGAATCAAATAATATGGTTGCAGGAATTGCATTAACATAAAACATACCAATTACGAGGTCCCCTCCATCCGGAGTAGCATCAACGCTAACTTGATTAACCTTGGCAATAGAATATCCCTTGCCGGTTCCTGGAGTTTGCTGCCTGTTCTGAACTGGAGTAGTAGCAATCCTCTGTGGGCAGACATTTGCATAATGACCAATCTTCCCACACTTGTAACATTGAGTGCCCGGACTCTGTCCTGAAAACTTCGTTGGGGTGCCAGTAGGGGTAGCCTGTCGAGGAGGTGGAGTCCTCAGTGGGGATTGCGGAACTGGGCGTGGTCCTCCGGGTCGAGTTGGTGTACCCTGTGGTGAACTGTAGCGAGGACGAACACTGCTGCTTCCTTGTCCTTGAGATATGGCCTTTCTCTTCAAATCTCCCAGTTGAACACGCTTGTGTTCAATAGCCAGTGCCTTATCAAGCAGCCTCTGAAATGATGGAAATGTGTGTGCCACAAGAGCATACTGCAGTGGTCCATTAAGTCCTTCAATGAAATGCTCTTGCTTCCTCTCGTCCTCAGCAACTTCTTCAGGGGCATATCTGGATAACTGAATGAACTTGTCTCTGTACTCGCTGACTGACATACTCCCTTGCTTCAGCGACAGAAATTCCTTCTTCTTAATCTTTATCATACCAGCTGGAATATGGTAGTTCCTGAATTGTGTACTGAACTCTGCCCAAGTAATAGTATCCGCAGCATCATGGGCAGCAGTATAAGAATCCCACCAGTCAGCAGCAGGACCAATCAGACGTCCAGAAGCATATAAAACCTTCTCCCGGTCAGTGCATTGTGCAATGTTGAGCATCTTCTCAATTGCTTTCAGCCAATCATCTGCATCAAGTGGATCTGGTGAGCTTGCAAATGTGGGTGGCTTATGGCTCATGAACTCCCTATGCTTATCTCGGGGTGGAACTGGTGGTGGTGGTGGAGGCAGTGGTACTTGTTGCTGCTGTTGCTGTTGTTGCATTTGCTGTTGCAGCTGCTGTTGTTGCGCCCTCCTTTCCTGACGTATCTCATCTCGCTCCTGGCGCAACTCCTGGCGTATATCCTCTCTTTCTTGACGCATCTCCTGGCGTTCTTGCTGCATCTGAGCACGCATATCCGCCATAGTATCTGCCATTTGCTGCATCATCGCCATCTGAGCAGCAACCAGTGGGTCAACTCCGCCCGGTGGAGGATTGGGAGGATTCATCCCCGCAGGTTGTGGTTGAGGTTGTCTTCGAGGGTGTTGGTTAGGAGGCAAGTCAATTCCACCACCCCGCCTGGTATTGACCATCTGAGTTAGATACATGTGGTAAGAAAATAATAGCCAAGGCAGGTATTTACAAATCAGGTTACTTTGGGGGATTTATTAGCTAAGCAGATTAATATTTTACCTACCAAAGCTAATTCAACACTATATGGTGGTACATACTAAGATGTCCATAGTTCAATCAATCAAAGAAGCAAATCAGGCATTTAGCATCAGTACAATCAAACAACATTTTTAAGAGAAAATAATTTTTTTTAATTTTGTCTTAGGTTCCCTATCTCTTAGGAAGATCATAGTCATAGGATTCCAAGGTGTGAAATCCATTTTGTCTTTGAGTAGAAAAGGTAAGAATGATCAGAGTAGAACAATAGAAGGTGAGACAGGATCAAGATAAGTGTAGAAAGAATCAGAGTAAGGTGAGTGTAGAATGAATCAGAATGAGATAAGTAGGTAAGGGTTTGTCCAGTCTATCTAGGTCTCGTCCTACAGTCAACATTTCCTCTGATACCACTTCTGTAGCACCCGGATTTAAAGAACAAAGCCGGGTGCATCTCATACATGCGCCAAGAAGACAACATATATAATAACAGAGTGTATAGAGATAAATGTCATAAACATCAGAGTATTTATTACATAGCGGAAGACTTATTACAAAATAAAATAATAAAGATAAAACGAACTAAGGATCGTCGGCGCCAATGTCGACTGGGAAACGCCACCTAGATCAGATCGAACTCCTCAGTGTTAGGCAGCTCCTCCTGAACCACCTGATCATCTCCTGTGGGGGGGGGGTGTGAGACAGCAAGGGTGAGCTCACACATGATCATAGCTCAACAAGTTGTGGGGAACCAGTGGACATAAACTCACAAAGGTGTGAGTTCATGTGATGTGTAAGGCTTAATCAAAGACAGGGGTTAAAGCTGAGCATTGCTTTTAAGTAGTTGGTCAAAATTTTATTAGCAATTACTAAGTGCAAGTAAATACCAAACCATAAGTAAAGTAATAGAACAAATTAATAACAAAACCCATGCAATGCAAATGACAAAATTGAATTTAAGTTCCATAATTAAACATCAGAGAGTCCTGAGCTGCTCATGACCGTGAGCTCGGCTAGTATACCAGTTTTACACTCTGCAGAGGTTGTACCCTTTACCCACAAGTCATGTTACCCATCTGCCAAGGGGTCATGAATCCCATATACCTCTACCTAGGAAGCACGGCAGGGCAACACTACGAGGCCTTTACAAAGTTCCACTAGCTTCCGAAAACCCGCTACAGTTTATGGGAAGATCCAGTAAAGGGTTCCTGGCTGATAGCCATCGCAGCAAAATCAACCAGGGACCTCCCCGCACTGACCTCTCCCCTACTGCCCTTGCCCCTTTCGGGTAAGGTAGTCTTCCACTAGCTTTCCTAATTAGTCAGCCAAGGGCGTCCCATTCCACCCTTGTGGTGGCACGTGGTTCTCAAGTTAAGCTCTATGTTCCAATTAACATTAATGATAACAACATGAACATAAACAGAATAACAACAAGAATTGGAACATAGAGGTAATAAATGATTATCCCAAAACCATATAAAGCAATAGCAAACTACCCAAGTGATTCAGGGGTGAACAAGGTAATGAGATAAACAATCTAGGGAGTCCTATTGGGTCCCATCAAAATTAACCTATGCATGGATAAATGATATTAAAGAGCATTATTGGGTAAAAAGTGGTCAAGGGCACAACTTGCCTGCAATGAGCTCCTGCTCAGCTACTTCAACCTGCTGCTCACCAGGATCCCCAGCAACGGGCTCTTCTACTCGCCACAATACAAACAAGCACAGTGCATATAGAGAAATTAACATTACACCAAACATATATACAAAATACACAGAGATAATCTACATATTAAAATAAAATCCTAGGAACAGAAATCATAATTTTTGGAGTTATAGATTTTAAGTTATGCATTTTCAAAGGTTTTATGTGCTTTAAATAGGATTAAGTGATAAATAAATTTCTTACTGTTTTTATCCCAAAGCAGAGGCACTAGGTGATAAAGAATAAAATTACAAAATTTTAGCAACTGGAATGAAGTGATTTGGAGCAAGTATGAATTTTCTATGATTTATTGAAGATTTAGCACTTATTTTTGTATTAAAAACACATTTTCTAATTCATTTATTCATTTTAACCTGTCACTGGACTGGGCCTCAAATCCAGAGAAACCCAGGGGGGTCTGGGTAAAATTTTCAAGGCACAGTGAACAGCCACGATGGACGGCGGGTTGAATTCTCAGAAGCCTAGGGTCTCTTTAGCAAAAAGCTAGAGCGAAAGGGTATCGCGTGATATCAGCCGTCAGATCTAAACCGACGGCCCAGATTAGACTCCTATCACCCTGAACCGGTACGCGCCCAGAGCCGTACGATCGGCGATCAACGGCCAGGGTTTAATGAATCACAGATCTACCCTGCACCGCTGGATCTCGCATCTACGGTGTGGATTTAATATGATGCTAATGCCCCAGAGACGTCCGATCTCGGATCAACGGGCCTTATTCCATCAAGCGAAGGGGTACCTTTGATCTAATCGGGACCGTCAAAAAGCGATCGGACGGTCCACGAGTCGCCCCCAACCTCAGCTCATCACGACGGCGGCGCCGCCCAAGGCAGCCGCGGATCCCTCACCGGCGTCGCGCTAACCGCGAGCCTGACGAGCAGATCACCCCGAGGAATCGCGCAAAATGGAATCCACCGACTCGTGAATTAGATAGGGGGCGCCATACCGCGATTTGACGAGGCGGTGATGTCACCCGCGATGCCCAGCACATCCGCGGCGGACACGGAACTCCGACGACAAATTCAGGCCACCACCAGGGTCGTTCCTTCCTGGGATGAACGCAAACTCTTCAGTCGATAACCCGCAAGACCCCCGGAAAAGACTTCGAGGTCGCGGTCGTTGGCAATCCAAAGTTCACACACGGCGGCGGCGGCACTAAGCTTGCGGCTGCGGAAAGGGTCGGCGATGGCGGCTTGGACCTACGACTACGGCGAAATAAAGGAGCCACGAGAACCCGACACCCTTATAGGCACGCAGGAGCCCAGTCACGCGGTCCTCCATGCCGAAGAGCTCGGCGTCCGTTGCGGGAGGAACGGGGAAGGTGCGCGCACGGCGCGTGGTT
This sequence comes from Zea luxurians, assembly GCA_029449295.1. Classification (NCBI taxonomy): domain Eukaryota; kingdom Viridiplantae; phylum Streptophyta; class Magnoliopsida; order Poales; family Poaceae; genus Zea; species Zea luxurians. The sequence goes on from JAOPSE010000084.1 coordinate 6,621,838, forward strand.
CGTTGAGGAAGGTGCTGACGTGTGGGGGCCACCAGTCAGCGGGAAGTCGAGCGCGCGGTGAAGAGCGACAAGCGGGCCCAGCTGGTAGCGGGTGTGAGGCGAGCGCGCGGCGCCGAAAGGCTTAGCTGAGCGGTGGGTCCCGCGTGTCAGTGGGTCGCGCGCAGGGGAAACCGATTGGGCCGCGCGGAGGAATATGGTGTTGGGCCAGATTGAAGTCTCGCAGCCCAGGTAGCGTTTTATTCTTTTCCCTTTTTTTCATTTTCTGTTTTTCTTTTTCATTTCTTTTTCAAATTTAAACTTCAATCTAAATTCAAACTTTGTGGCACTTTATATACTGGTTAATTGTTTATTTTTGATCATCTCAACTGTGATGAAGTGATTTTAATGACAACTTTATTTGTATTGAATAATATTCCTTCCTCTTCTCTAATCTCAAGAATTCCTTTTAGGTTTTAAATTCTCTCTTTTTGGTCTTTAATATTTTTTTGTCACAAAATGCACACAAAATAAAATATCCAGCATGATGCAACAATTTAGTAGCATATCTTTTCATTATTTGTTCTTGGACATGGTGTTCTTATATGATGATGAATAAAGATCACACTCACATAAAGAGAAAATGTTTCTCTATTGGTGTTTTATCTAGCAATTACAAAGTGGGTGTTACAGGGCAGAGGCGCCAGGGGCTTCGGGGGCAGATTTGGGGATCAACCAAGAAAAATATACTGCCTATTCTGTGGTGAAGGTAAGGGCCACACCACCAGAATGTGTCACATTACCATCCAAAAGCAAAAGGAGCTAGCAGAAGCTGCTGCACAACAGAATCAGCCGAAGCAGGTCCTGCATACTGCTTTGTACCATTCGCCTTACATTCCAGAATATGTAGGCAACCACCCTGCAGCTTCTGTTGCTTCGGCAAGTAAACCCCAAGCATCTTGGCAACAGCCTCCACCGCCGCCACCGACGCAGCCAGGGCTCCAGCTTGAAGGGAGTCATCACAATCAGAGGGATTTCAGAGAGGGCTCCGAAGCTCGCGCAGTCAATAGCACTGTGCCAGAGTTGAAGCACATTTACTGACAAATATCCTACCTCAACAGCAGTTTTTTCGCATTTTTACATTCGGTATTACTTTTTTGTTAATAAGGAACAATTATGGGAAGTTCAAGTGTCCTTTATCATTTTTTAATTCCTTGTAACACTTTCGTCTTCCACTTTAATAAAAATGTGTCTTTTTTATAGGCTTGAATCGTTGAAGCATACGAATTTATGGTGGCATGAAGGACCTTTGTATTCTCAAAATTTTGTTTTAATAGACACAGAGCAAGTTGTTCGAAACAGTAAAAAGTCGTTCCTAAGCGAGCGCAGAGTAAGTTTTCTGAGCCTACAGCGAAAAGTCAGCGCTAATTCCACTGAAAGTAAAAGGCGAAGAAGCTCCTAAGGGAGGCTTACAGCGAAAAATAAACGCTGATTCCGCTGAAAGTAAAAGGCGAAGAAGCTCCTAAGGGAGGCTTACAGCGAAAAGTCAACGCTGATATAAAAAGTGTGTATGCTCTATTACAGGGATATATATATCTGTGGCACAAACGTAATCTTGCATAACATAACATCATCACATCATTCTGCATAACATAAGCATCATACAGCATATTGCATGTGGAACAAGAAGGGGATATAGTATTGACCTTCGGAGAATAATTCGGAAAAGAGAAAATCGTGCTAAAGCACAAGACAAGCCGAGAAGAAGTGTAGCTTCATTAGAGAGGCAACAAAAACTTTTCTATAGCTTCGGAGAATATTTCACGAAGCTTGGATAATCTTCACCACGAACGTATGCAACTTCTGGTGATATAAAATTTTCTTCACGAAGCATGAAAAGAAGGGAAGGTGTTTTTTCGCCGAAGGCTCAAAAAACGGTATGTACGCAAGATTTCATGCATCGTAAAGAATTAAAACTGTACATGGATTATATATTACATTCAAAGTTACAATATATTACATACGTTACGTTCCAAATATTTTTACAGTAGCATTTAATCCTCTTTAAGAACTATTTCTGCAGCTTCGTTCAGTAGCTGGTCAACAACCTTGTCCATAATGGCTTCGGCCATCTTTCTAATTTCATCATCCCCTTTCGGGTGGGGGCCCAGAGATGCCTCAGCAGGTTCTGAGCGAAGAAAAGATACGACTATATTACTATTACAAACCGTGAATGAAGTCTGGAATCAAAAGTTACAACACAATGAAAATCACTAATTAATACCTATTTGCCCTTCGGGCTCCGTACTTTTTTCGGCAGCCGCCGCTACTTTTCTGGCATCATGGATGCCTTTTTCGCTTTTTTGAATAATTTCTCGCGCCATTTCTCGGCCGCCGTTGTCCCAGATATCAGTGAAAAATTTTTCGCCGATCATGCTTGCTTCGGCTGAGGGGTCTTTAATGTCTTCGGAGGACAAAGTAGCTTCAGATTGCGCTAAAGATTTTACATGCTCATAACCTTTCTTCTCCAAAACAGTAGCAATTCCTCTAGCACCCGAAAAAGCACATATGTCTCCGCGGCTATTCAGGATTTCTTCGAAGGCCTCAGCTTCGTTACTAATCCATTCCATCGGACCTTCGGGATTGCCCCTTGAGAAATTCTCTTCACTAGAAAATGCGCCAACATTAGCGAAGTTGGATTTTATCTTCTTAACGCACTCTATAGACTTAACATAGCATTTTCTTTGAGAAGCACGAAGCTCTTTAACATTAACTTCCAAATGATCTGCCCATTGTTCACTTAACTCTCGTTTTGTTTCTTCAAGAATACGTTCTTCTTTGGCTCGGGCTAGTTGTTTACGAAGATCTTCAATCTCACGCCTCTGAGCTTCGGCTTGATTTTTAGAGTTAGTTTCGTCCTCCTTCATTTTTTCCACTAATGTAAGCAGAATTTTGTCTTTCTCCAAGGCTTCGTTTCATAGTCTGCTAACCTCTGCTCGAAGGTTGTTGAGAGCAATGGTGCAGCTCTCGTCTTCAGCATTCTTTTGTGCCCTTAGGGCATTGCTGAGAATTAAGCCCTATTTAAAAAGAGTGAATGGATTAACACAACAGTAAAGGATTCATTCAAAATCCACAAAATTCAAAATTTACAATCTTCGTACCTTTAGACTGTTATATGCAAGACTATCCGCAAGATCCTCCTTCGTCATGGCGCAAAGGCCAGCTTCAAGCTTCGGGAATCCCATGCTTCTTGCCATTTCTCGGCACACGGATAATTCTTTATTGTCTGGGAGGCAATATAAGAAGTCATCTTCGTTTGTCCCGTTGAACACTACGGCCCCCTTCGGATATTTCAGTTCTCGGGCATAGTGATTGGCTTCAAAAGTCTCTTCTTCAGATAGTTTCTTCCCCGAAGCATGTCGCACAATATAATCATGTATTTTAGAGGATGCTTCGGGGGTGGCAGTACCAATTTCCCCAATCAGAATCTGTTCTGTTATTTTTTTCAACCTCCAAAGGCTGTATCTTGGTGGATTCCGAAGGCCCAGCTTCAGGTTCAGATTGCTGCTTTGAAGTTTCAGCAGCAAAGGCTTCAATAGGCGCCTCAATAATTTTCTTTGGAGCTGTGCTTGAAGATTTAATTGTCTCCAAGACATCCAGCACATTAACCATTCTTTTTCTTTTCGGGGTTGCCGATGGCCCCTTCTGGCTTTTAGCCGTCTCAACTTTTGTTGAAGGGCTTATAACATCTGGTGTTTCTCTTTCTTCAGATTTCTCCTTTCTTATTGCTGGTGCCTCGGCCATTTCTTCGGATTTTAGCGCTACAGTTGGTTCTCTGGCTTCGGTGGCCGAAGAGGCCTCGCCAATAAACTCGGGCACTGTGGCCGGCTCAATGCAGCGTGGAGGGTGTGTGGACACTTTTAACTTCTTCCTCTTCGGTGCTGGTTCCCTGGGAGCAGCCGAAGTAGTGTCCTTTGCAGGAGCAGTATTTTTTCTCTTTTGACCTCGCATTGGAAAATAGTAGTCGGGATAGATAAACCCAATAGCATCAAATACTCAGTTGAGCCTCTTCTTCTTTCGGCCTCCGAAAGCCGCTGATAATGCGGTGTTTTCAGCCTTTGAATAGGTCCCAAGCAATTCATCACTTACATTCTCAATACTTTTCAGCCAATCATCATCCGGCTCAACAAATTTATCTCCGTACTTGAATGTATATTTCAGTCTAATTAGTCCACCCTCGTCAGCTTCTTTGACGGTCTCCTTCGGCATTTCCCAGTCATCTACAAGTGGCCACACTCTGAAGGCAATGTGCTCTTGCATTAAATCCCTGGTCCCAATAAAGGAACAGACTACGCCGAAGGCCCTCTGGCATTCTTCAGCTGCTTCGTCCATTTCTACCTTTGGTTTCCGAAGTTCGAAGCGCTGCCAGATAGGGCGCATGATGATATCCTTGATATCTTCCCGAACCGTCAAATCGTTCTTCACATAGAACCATTCCTTCATCCATTCCCTGGGCCATCTCTTCCGAAAGGTTGGCACGGGACAGCTCGACCCGGAGCGGGCACCGAAGCTATAACAACCAAAATTATTATGATATTGTTCCTTACCCCACGATTTCGTCTCATATACTAGCTCGTGTATATTGCAAAAGCTCTTAGCACTTGGCTCCAAACCCTGGCTCCTCACGGCCCAGACGAAGATTCCCAATCTTATCACTGCTTCAGGGGTAAGTTGATGAAGGTAAATTTGATATATTTTCAGAACTTCTACTACAAACTTGCTCAGGGGGAATCATAGCCCAGCCTTTAAAAAGCTTCGGAAGATCACAACCTCATTATCTTCGGGGGTTGGCGTAGTTTTTTCTCCGTCATCCGCCCTCATGATGGATAAATTTCGGAAGTATCTCCCCCTCATGTTTTCAAGGTGACTCTGCTTTATAGTTGATTTTCTGAAGTTTGAGTGACTAGGCCGCCACGGGCGATCTTCTGAATCCTCTCCACCACTATCCACATCATAGCTATCACTGTCGCCAGTATCTTCAGATAAACCCTCCAAGGTTTCCTTGACAATCTTTTCAGTATTGGTCTTCGAAATTGACTCAAGAAAACCCAGGTGCATCTCCTCCGAAAGGCTTAGCTTCGAAGCACCAGCAGCTGTCTTATCTTCAGATATTTTCGCGAATGCTGGCAAACTAGACTTGAAGCCAAAGCTTAAAAATTTAAGACCGAGCAAATACTGTCGCGCGCAGGCTAAGAGCAGGGTGCGCAGGTTGAAAGCTGGTGAGTAAAAAGCAGGTGGCAAAAGGGCGTGTCAAATAAACTCGCGGAGAGCTTGTATTTATACACCCAGTATGTCGAAAACTGGAGGGCCCCGCTTGTCAATGACTGTTGCTATTCTAGCAAAACGAAGGTGTTTTTACAGACCTTCGGCTTAAAGCCTTCGTCCATGTCGCAATATAAATTTATCTTTACAATAAATTGATATTGCGAGGGGCTACTGTTGGGGGCCTTCGGCTCCCGAAGGTCCTCAAAAACACAGTTTGATAATGTTTTCCAAGTGTAAAATGTGAACAGGCACCTTCGGAGTCAGGTCGCGAATATACAAGGGCATGTTTAAGACGAGGCTGGAATAAAAAGCGGTCATGACGAAGGATAAGACGATCATGAAGCCATGCGCAGAAAAGCTTCGACATAACGGCAGAAAAGAGGAACCGACTTAAAGATGAAAAGCCAAATTGGACCTCGAAGAATTACCATAGAGTTATTGATAAATGTAAAGGGCATCAATGTAATTTTACACGGGCTGCGTCCTGTGCCTATAAATAGATGAACAGTACTCTCGTACTGTTCACGTGGACTGGGCGCGCATCCTTTTGCATCAAGACCTGTATTTTTGCCTTACATCCGTCTGAAGGTACATTTGTAATTTGTTTTCATGAATTTAATAATGGAAATGTATTGATGATAATGCTGGTATTATTACTTCCACACTTTATATATATGTTTATTCTGTTTAATCATTTATCAACTTAACGAAGGTCTTTTCCTTCATAACCTTCGTTATATTATGTTTACATCCTTCGTCCGAAGTTCATTAAACCCTTGAGGAGATAATGCTTCAGCGGACGAAGGATATTTATTACTTAACATATTCATGTTGTCTTGTTCTTGATTCATAGCATTTGAGAACAAGCCCCCAACAGTGGGAAAACTTTGCGAGTTCGCATTGTCATCAATGCCACGCGGGGTCGGCTCTCGGCTCTGCCAAGTTTATTGAGTCCCAGGAATCTGCACGCATGCCATAGTCGGTGCCCAACATCTTCGTGTCGCCCTTTATGTGCTGTGACACCCCCTTGCTCATCGTCGTCCATCTACATCGTGTCCGCGACATGCTCGTCGACCCCGACGATCTATCTTTCAATTGCACGCTACTTGCGTTGGGATCCGAAGCTCTCTGTCGTGCTCGACCTTACTAGTCTCCAACTCATCGACATCCCTTGCATCGTCGAAAAATCCCGAGAGTTTGAATAAAGCAACAAATCCCATATGGTGCAACATTTGCCAGGAGCTCGACCGAATGTCTAAACGGGGAACCGTCGTCGCCCTCGTGGTTATCGGGTCGATTCGATCAGGGTAAGCTGATCTATTATTCCTGCTAGTTAAATTATTGAATGCGATGATTTTTCTTGATTTAGCATATGTGTGTTGAAATCAAGAAATTAGATGCGATTCGTATAAAGGGTAAGGGTAGACATATCTAAATCATGTGACCAAATTAATAATACAAATTATAGGACTAGTGTTTATTAGGTCTGACAGATAGATATTGATTAAATTGTTTTGGATATATTTCGTCGATGCTTGAAGTCGATCTTAAGTAAAATCCGAGAATTTCATAATGGCTAGTGTACATAAGTACTCTTGATATTTAAGTTGTTGAGAATGTAGTTTTACCAAATGCTATGTTATTTGATAGTGTTTTATCCGTTAGAGCGAACAGTGTAATATTCTATTTAATTAGTATGTAATTCAAATTAATCTAGAAACCTGATTCAAAAGGTTAGTTAAATTGTTCCTGCATCTACTATAACTCAGGGTGTCCAATAATAGAAGTTTGAATATTGTTAGTCTTTCGGTGTTATGCGCTAGCTAAGAAAAATAGAAGACTCGTATAAGGTTTAAGGTTTCTTAATGCATGAGCTACCTCCGAATAGGTTAGAAAAATGTAATTATTATAATTAGTCTTATATCGCTAGCTGGTACTTGCTTGTGATTAATTCTAACGCTTTGTTATAAGTGTTTCATCATCTTCAGCGTAGATTATATGTCTTATGCTACTCCTCTTTATATTCATACATGTGCATTGTGCATCCCAGAGGTACGTTAATTAATCGCGTGATGCGAAAGACGAGCCAAGTCGACACCAAGCGCGAGTTACTCCACATGGTGATGCTGATGGACGAACCTGCCTGATCAAGTGCTAGGACAAAGGATGGTCGTCAAGCGAACGTAGTCTAACAAACACTAACCTAGTGTTATCCAGGCAAGCCCCGGTGCATTTGCCACCTCATTGCTGTTTTAAAATCTTTATCACCTTGTTTGATGCATTAGGTGATAGGAGTTGTGTGCTAAACAATTGCTGCATTTCCCTCCTTGGAAAATTGATTACCCTTCCTTGATACCCTTTTATGAAAAGGATTTTTATGATGCTTAGCCTTGCTTTAGAAAAACAAAATATTTTGTTTTAAAAACAAAACGTGATGCTTCACAGTGGATGGGAATGTTTTCAAAAATAAAACTTGATGGTGGATCCATCATGGCCATGATGGGTTCAACATCGGAAAAGATGTACCTCAACCAGGTACAAAACTTTGGGTTGAAAATAATAAAGCTGAGACCGAGCGGTTGACTTGCACGAGAAGGGAGTCTCGGTGTAGTGTCTCCGTCTGAGTAGATTAAGGACCGTACCGATGTGGGCCTGATGATTGAGGACCTTTTAACTGGTCACATGGCTCATCATGGGTAAGCTTTGCCTCGGGCAGACTAATACCAGAAAGGCCAACACGCAATGGGAGTGGAGAGATGGCGAGAGTAGCGTGTACCCTTCGTGGCAAGAGGCTGGACGGTGGTGTATTTGTGCTCTCGGTTGGCGTGAACCCGGTCTGGTCTTAAGAAACCCGGTGGTGAGTTGACACATGCAAGGGTTAAGTGCTATATATGTCGTGTGATTGGAGATCCCCAGCTGGGTATTAATCAATTCGGATCGCCGTTACTTCTCGGATATGAAGACTTGGTCACTGACTTACACGTAGAAATCCAGTGAACTGAATGGATGATAAAAAGACGGCTAGTGTAGGACAAGTGCTTGAACTAGGGTAGAAAGAACTCTAGATGCAGGTAACTTTACTTAACCTGACAAGTAAAAATGGATTTCTAAGGATCCACTGTTAGTAAGCATTTCTACAAAACGGAGTCTTTGAATCTTGTTAAACCTTCCCTTGATTCCCAACAGCCAGCATATCCTTGAGAGTCTTTTTCCTTAGACAGGTAAGACTTTCGAAAGTACACTTCGTACTCAGGGTTTTCGAACCCATGTTGTTGCAGGTACTAGATTTGTGATGCTGTTGATGGTGCTAAGCGCCGGTGGGCACGACCTTCTTATAAGTCTAAGTAACTCTTCTATACTTCTTATTGAGGATGGTCACTTAAGCTAGCATATATTTCAAAACTATAAATATTTTATAACAGTTCAAAGTTATTTTTTTGAATCACTTTTGTAATCACTCCGATCATGTACATTGTAAAACTTGATGTAACTTGTAAAATTTGGTAATAAGATTTCCGCTACAAAATGTTGGTGTGTGATTTGTGTTTACTTAATCCTGCGGTCCTGGTTGTAAGTGGTTTATCCGAGGTCCTTGGGCACTCGGACAGATCCTGTTAAGTTATCTGGTGCACATGCATAGCCGTCTGAGGTCTGTGAGACAAGGACAGGTGCATGTGGGCCCAATAACTTGGGAGGTTCTGCCACAGTGCTTCATGCACTAAAGACCTAGAGGCACTATTTATATGGGCAGAAGTGTGATGTTTACAGAGACCATAAGAGTCTGAAGTATATCTTCACCTAGTCAGAGTTGAATATGAGGCAGCGAAGATGGCTGGAGTTGATCAAAGATTATGAGCTGGAGATACATTATCACCCAGGCAAAGCTAATGTGGTTGTAGATGATTTGAGTAGAAAGAGTCAAGTCAACATCATGGCCGCTCATCCGATGGCATATGAGCTAGCAATGGAATTCGACAAGTTGAGTCTTGGATTTCTAAACAGCACCCAAGGAGTGACCATTGAGCTGGAACCCACTCTAGAACAAGATATCAAGGATGGACAGAAAAATGATGATAAGATCAATGAAATTCGGCAGCTGATCCTAGATGGGAAAGGCAAAGATTTTCGGGAGGACGCAGAAGGTGTAGTATGGTTCAAAGATAGGTTGTGTGTTCCTGACATCAAATCGATTCGGGAGCTGATTCTCAAGGAAGCTCATGAGACAGCTTATTCCATACACCATGGCAGCGAGAAGATGTACCAAGACCTAAAAAGAAAAGATTCTAGTGGTACGATATGAAAAGGGAGATCGTAGAGTATGTTGCCATATGCGACATTTGTCAGAGAATCAAGGCAGAGCATCAGAGGCCCATAGGTTTGTTGCAGTCGTTGCAGATTCCTTAGTGGAAGCGGGATGAGATTGGGATGAATTTTATAGTCGGTTTACCTCGCACTCGAGCCGGTTATGACTCCATCTGGATAGTAGTGGACTGCTTAACAAAGGCAGTCCATTTCATACCAGCCAAGACCACCTATAATAGTTTAGTGTTCGTAGAGCTATATATGTCCCGAATTGTATGCTTGCATGGTGTACCAAAGAAGATAGTATTAAATCGGGGAACCCAATTCACTTCTCATTTTTGGCAGTAGTTGCATGAAGCTTTGGGCACGCATTTGAAGTTCAGTTCAGCTTATCACCCACAGACAGATGGTCAGACTGAGAGAACCAACCATATTCTTGAAGACATGTTGAGGGCTTGTGCTTTGCAAGACAAGTAAGGTTGGGACAAAAGGCTACCATATGGTGAATTCACCTACAACAACAATTACCAAGCCAGTTTGAAGATGTCACATTCCAAGCACGCTATGGGAGGAATTGTCGAACTCCGTTGTTGGATCAACCCGACGAAAGGTAGGTGTTCGGTCCAGACATTTTGCTTAAAGCCAAAGAGAAAATTAGAATGGTTCGAGAGAGTCTAAAGACAGTGCAGTCCATGCAGCAAAGCTATGCTGATACCAGAAGAAGAGAGCTGAGTTTCGAAGTGGGAGATTATGTTTACCTGAAGGTGCCACCGATCAGAGGAATCAAAAGGTTCGGAGTTAAGGACAAGCTAGCACCTCGTACATCAGACCGTACCAGATTCAGGCCAGACGTGGAGAAGTGGCATATCAACTCAGCTTACTAGAAAGGATGTCAGCCGTGCATGATGTATTCCACTTATCTCAGCTGAAGAAGCGTTTGCGAGTACCGTAAGAGCAACTACCAACCGAGGATCTCAAAGTCCAAGAAGACTTGACATATATCGAGAAACCAACTCAGATTCTAGAGACAATAGACATAGTCACTAGAAGAAGCACCATCAGAATGTGCAAAGTCAAGTGGGGCCACCATTTAGAAGAAGAAGCAACCTGGGAAAGAGAAGATGATCTGAAAGCCAAATATCCCAAACTCTTTGCTAGTCAAACCTAAATCTCCAGGGCGAGACTATTTTTAAGGGGGATAGGTTTGTAACACCCTAAATTTGGGGGTATAAAATTTCTTCTCTAATACCTACCAAATTCAGGGGTTACTCCTTTTCTCACCTCTATAGTTTTTCTGCTCTATTCTCTTTAATAGCATTTTTGGTTGATGCTGTGGCAGAACCACCCGAATTATTCCAGCTTAAGTGCCCATGTCACGCCTCAGGGGCCGTAACACACTTAAATCGGAATAACCCGTCAGTCCTTCAGATCTAGTCTGATAGAGCCACTTAACCAGGATCAAATTCCACAATCTCACTCGAAGGCGAGTCACATAAGAAATACAATAAAACAGGAAACCTCAAATTAAGTACGGAGTTATTACATAAATCGGAGTTTTTGAGTAGCAATAAAGTTCACAAAATAAAGTGCAGCGGATAATCGATGTCGTCGGTATCGAGGAATGGGGCAAGGCCTAGCCCACTACTCCTCGTGCTCCTCTCCTGCCGGAACAACATCCCACTCGACCGTCTAACCCGGTGGCAGGGTGGTAGGCCAAGTCACACCATCAACCAATTCCTGCATGGTACCTGCAAAAAGGGTGCCACAAGCAAGGCTGAGTATACTAATACTCAGCTAGACTTACCCGGTGTGAGGAGTCTACTCCTCTACCTCTAGACTATGCAGCTGTTTGGCTGAGGGGTTTGGTTTGCCAAAAGCACTAGCTGTTACTAAAATCAATTTTTAGCTCTTCCAATTTTATCATCATTAACTTAGCTAGATTTGCTCCTTCTAAGCATACATGGTAACAATCATTTAATTCAAACAACAAGTTATCTCATGTAACCACATTTCACTTCTTACTCGATGCAGTACAAGGAATCAAGTAGTCTCATTAGCTGCGAGAAGCAGACGATTCGAATCGAATTTTAACCTTGCAAGGTAAACCTAAACACACGGCATGTCAGGGTACTCCGACCCCACACATGACAACCGTCCCCATTGATTCCCCGTTCGCGTCCAGGCCTCACCGCCTTGGCATACAATGCTCCACTGACCACGGCTGCCGCCGTGCAGTGGCCGCACTTGTACCCACCATAGCTAGCATGGGAGACCCAGTCTTAGGTCGCATGAGGGATAAAGTCCACGCCCGGCTTCACTCAGGTACTAGGTTTACCGGTTACCATTTTTCCCGGCATGTGTTTAGTACGTTCAAAAGCTTGACTCAGGTATCCACACATTAATCCTTAATTCTTTTTCCCGTCTCATAGACAAGGCATCCTCCCTGGATCCAAGTCCATAGACCAACATATATCCCATTATCAAGATGAATACAATCAATTCCTGACCTCGCGCGAGTGCTAGAAAAATCACTCGACTTCTACCGAGATCCTGATTAGCAAGCAGCTACTCGACCTAGCATACTAGTATTCATCTCAAAAAGGAGTCCTAAGTTCATGCAACTAGAGGTTTCAAGCAACTCCTACACTTAAGTGCACATTGCAATCCTACAAGCATTAAGTGTAGTAAAGTAGCATATAATAACATGGTTATGCATAAGACCGGGGCTTGCCTTCAATTGCTGGGGCTGCGGGGAGATCCTCAATAGCAGCCTCTGAAGCCTGCTCCTGGTCCTCCTCTTGGACAGGTCCTTGCTCGGGGATGAGCATGTACTCTCCGTCGGCAAGATTACAATCTAATGAATGCAATGCGTAAGATATATGCATGATATGATATGTGCTTTTAGAAATCACAACTTAAAAGGTGTATGATCTTTCTTGAGTTAAACAAAGTTAACTTTACTTATGTAAGACCCTTGGGTGGTATACATGGTAAACTGGTTCAAATTTAGCTAAGGTAAGTGGTAGGTTTATTTTGGGGTTCCACTGAATTCTTTTTAAGTCTTAGGGATAAATGATAAGTACTCAAGTTAGACTTATTGAGGTGGGGTTTATTTCTTCTTTCCTTTTCTTTTATTCTCTTTAATGTTTTGGAGTAGGTTTGAATTACAAGTTGCTTTTATAAAATTCTAAAAATTCTGTAAAAATTACAGTGGCTTGCTACTGGTGTGTGTTTCTTTGTCTTAAAATTTGGGGATCAGAAAGTGAATAGTTTTCTCTGCACAAAATTATTAAACTCTAGGGTAGAAGGGGTGCTTTGAACTACAACTACTATTTAACAGTGGGTAATTCTTCAGAACTTATTTTTGCTGGCTTTTAGGTGTTATAACATGACTTGATACAAATTTCTAGCCATTAATACCTTTTAATTATTTTTCTATGGTTTTCTCAAGTTTCTAGCCAAATGGGTGCTTTCTACTACCACTATATTTGAAAAATATCAAACAACAGAGTTCTTATTTTTCATAGTTATTGTTTTGTGCAAGAGCAATAATTATGAAGTTTGGCATCTTTTTGCTTAAGGGAAGGGGTGGTATGCATTATTTGAATTAAATGGCCTTTCTCTTAAATCATTAGCAATTGGTAAGAGTTTGCTTCTTTTTCATGGGTTTGCATTTTTCTCTGGTAGTTTACCTCATCATGGACTTAGTTAATTTTTGGTTGCCCATTATCACATTATTTGAGGTTGTTCATGATTTAGTTGGAAAATGCCTTATTATCACTTTGTATTTATTTCCCTTACTTAAAGAGTTGGACTGAGGTGCTCTGTATTTTTGTAGTGGGGCTCTGGTGGTTATAAGTTTACTGGATTTTTGTTAAGCATTTTGGTTATAGTTTCGCCTCTTTAATAATTGATTTTCAGTCTTATTTAGGCTAAACAAATCATTTTAATTTAAAACTGGTCCAAATCAATGGTCTCTGTATTTTTCCTAAGTTCTCTGTTACATAAGTAAACTAGGAAAAATAATATTAATCACTGTTCATTAATTTCTAATATCTTTCTGATTTTCTCTAAGTTTTGGACAAAACATCTTTAAATGAGAAACTACATCATAATTTCTAATGCTGGGGTTCCTACTATTTTTAAACAGTGTCTAAAAGAGGTTTGAATACCCACAAATTTTCTTAAGTCTAGTACAGAAGAAAAACTAATTTTCCTTGATTACATAAGGTTTAGTGGGTTTCTGTTTTTAATTTTAAACTCTAAAATTTTAAACAGAAAGTATAGGGTCTACTATTTTTAAATGACAGATTATAATATACAGGAGCTAGCAAAATTGGTTTGACATTTTTTGATCAGAAATTCATCAAGTTATGAATTTTACAAGTTCTCTGGTTATTTAAAAAGAATAACAGAATTGATTAAATGAAAATCCACTTTGCACTGGGGTCCCTGGCGGGTTTTCTAAGTTTCTTCGCGAATCAGTCCTCAGGCTACTATTCACATGAGTCTCTGACCTTACAGAAAACCCCTCGGGGTCTACAAAACCTAACCCGAGGTCCTTATTTTACCTTAAACAGTAGCCGCGGCAGAGAAAAGGGCGGAGGGGCTTACCGGCGGTGAGACTGTTCCGGTGAAGTGGTCGAGGATGAAGGGGAGGTCTTGGGGATCACAACAGTGTGCGGAACGCCGTCGGAGATGGCCGGAGTCGGTCGGTCCACGCGCGCAGGCGGGGATGCTCGTCGGCGGCGAGGAGACCGGCCTGGTCACGGCGAGATAGTTCAATCAAATGGGTCAGGGAGGACCACGGGGTGCCAGAGAAGACATGAGCACAAGGAATTGGGCGGAGACTCACTGGATAGCTCGGTCCACGCGCGGCGGCGGAAGACCGAAGTCCGGTGAAGTCAATCTCGGGCCTCCGGTGAAGTTCGGCCGGGTCCGAGGGTTTGGCAAGCTTCACGGGCTACTGGCGGAGCTAGCCGAAGCACTGGCTTGCCCGGAGGATGGCTGGGGTGGGCTGGCCACGGTGGCCGAAGCTCTGGCGGCAATGGCGGGCGGAATTGAGCTCGCCGGAGCTAAGGGAAAGTGGCTGGCCGGTGAGGGTGAGTGCGGGGCGAAGTGAGGTGCGCCTGGGGAGGCTTTATAGGCACGGCGCGGTGCACGGGTGGTCGTGGACCGGCGAGTGCGCGCGGGCGTGCACTGGGAAGGCGCGGTGCGCGAACGGGCGTGAACCGGGGGTGTCAGCCACGGTCGAACACGTGTTCCCGTTGCCTCTGCCCCTGTTCAAGCACCGATTGGGAGCAAATCTTCGCGAATTTGGGCAAGATCACTGCAAGGGATTTGTTCACCAGACCAAGCTTTGTCTTTTGTGTATGGACGACGTGCGGTTTTAGGCTAGGGACAGGGAGTTGTAGCGTCACCAAGGTGCCAGTGTCAGAATGGCTGGTCCCGAGGTTAAGCTGCGCCAAAATCGTGTCAAATGAATTTGGTTTGAGTTCAAACTTTCCCAAAATGTGTTCAAGGTAATTTGGCACGACTTTGATATTTGGATCTTCTGGCTTTGAGTTTTGAAAAGCAGAGAACACAGATGATCTTTGGAAAGAGGTCTGAAATTCAGAAATTCAGAAATCTGAATTTCCCAAGGGTTCATAGATCAAGGGCTGATTTGGGGATTTAATTGAATTATTTTGGCTAAGCCTTCTCAATCTTTCTTGTTGCTTAATAAACATACTTTAACTTATATAATTGGCTCAACTCAAAATTTTAAACTTTTCACTCCCTTTTTCCTTACTTTCTTGAATTTTGCTCATGGGGCTCATTTAGGGTTTTTAATTAGGGTTGCACAATCTTATCTTTTAAAGGACTCAATTGCTTGATCATGACACTTTTAAGTATATACTTGGTGAATTCTTTCTCACTTAAATTGTTTTGTTGCTCATGTTACTTTGGTTCACATATAATGATGGTTCTTGGTTTGGCTTTTGAGAAAAACCCTGAGTGACACTGGGGTGTCACAGCCTTCCCCCCTTAAAGGAATCTCGTCCCGAGATTCGGGCCAGAGTCCTCCCGGGGTAAAGCGAAGGGTGAGACTGATAGGAAAAAGGGTGATGATTGCCATTATTAGGATAAACTGCTCTTCGAATGTCATTCTCTTTGCAACTTCAGAAGGAAGTCCTTTTAAGTTTTACTTTATAGTTACTTCATTCTGAATTAAGATTATATTTTTGAAAATTAGATTCGAAAGGCAGGAGGAGGGGTTGGGGGTGATTACGTACCAGCTTCCTTAGGTAGGCAATCGGGGAAGTTGGATCTCAGGAATTCCTCGGTTTCCCAAGTAGCTTCCTCCTCTGAGTGATTACTCCACTGGACCTTGAACATCTTGATCGATTTAGCCCGAGTTGATCTTTCCTTGCAATCCAGAATCTTGGAGGGGTACTCTTGGTACGATAGATCTGGCTCTATCTCCAATTCTGGCTCTGCTATGATCTCAGTCGGCAATCGAACACACTTCTTCAGCTGAGATACATGGAAAACATCGTGAATGGCAGACATCTTTGAAGGTAACTTCAGCTTGTATGCCACGGGTCCACATGCTTCTATGATCTCATAGGGTCCAATGTAACGAGGGGCTAGCTTGCCTTTGATCCCAAACCTCTGCATTCCCTTGGTGGGTGATACCTTGAGGTATACAAAACTTCCCACCTCGAACTGGAGAGGTTTCCTTCTTCTATCATGATAGCTCTTCTGCCTGGCCTGAGCAGCTTCTAGATTCTTCCTGATTAGCTTGACCTTCCTTTCGGCTTCAGTCACTAAATCAGGTCCAAAAACTTCTCTTTCACCAGGTTGAGACCAATTGAGCGGTGTCCTGCACCTTCTTCCATAGAGAGCTTCAAAAGGTGCCATCTTTAGGCTGGATTGATAACTATTGTTATAAGCGAACTCTGCCAAGGAGAGGTGCTTATCCCAGTTCTTGCCACAATCGATCGCACAAGCTCTCAGCATATCCTCCAGAATTTGGTTTACCCTTTCCGTCTGACCATCAGTCTGTGGGTGGTAAGCTGAACTTCTGATTAGCTTGGTTCCCAAAGACTCTTGCAATTGTTCCCAAAATCTGGCAACAAATTGGGCTCCTCGGTCAGAAACAATGGTCCGAGGTAATCCGTGCAAACACACGATCCGGTCGATATACAATTCTGCATATCTCTGAGCCTTATCAGTGGTGTGCACAGGAAGAAAATGCGCCACTTTCGTCAATCGGTCCACAATAACCCAAATTGAATCATGATGACGAGAGGTGTTGGGCAGACCCACAATGAAATCCATCCTGATGTCGTCCCACTTCCACGAAGGTATGGATAGTGGTTGTAAGGCTCCAGCTGACTTCAAGTGGCTTGCCTTTATCCTCTGACAGGTGTCACATTCTGATACATACTGGGCGATCTCCCTCTTCATTCTGGTCCACCAGTACAAAGGCTTCAAATCATGGTACATCTTGGTGCTTCCCGGATGCATAGAGAATTTGGAGAGATGAGCTTCATCCAAAATTTTCCTCTTGAGATCCTGGTCTTTAGGAATTACCAATCTGCTTTTGAACCATAACACACCCTTCTCATCCTGGCGGAAACAATTATACTTCTCAACCTTCTGATGGAGATTCTTCTTGATAATTTGCACTCCCTTGTCACTGAGTTGGGCCATGATAATCTGGTCTTGCAAAGCTGGCTCAACAGAAATGTGAGACAAAGAACCAGAAGGAATCACTTCAATTTGCATCTTGCTCAACTCATCACACAAGGTGTTAATGCGAGAATCCATCAGAACACAGTTGCATTGCAACTTCCGACTCAAGGCATCAGCTACCACATTAGCTTTCCCTGGGTGATAATGTACCTCCAGGTCATAATCCTTGATCAGCTCTAGCCATCTTCTCTGCCTCATGTTAAGATCAGCCTGAGTAAAAATGTACTTGAGGCTCTTATGATCAGTGAAGATGTTGCAGTGGGTTCCCATTAGATAGTGCCTCCACATCTTCAATGCATGAACCACTGCTGCTAACTCAAGGTCATGAGTGGGATAATTTTGCTCATGAGGCCTGAGTGCTCTTGAAGCATAAGAAATGACTCGGTTGTCTTGCATCAAGACACAACCAAGCCCGGTCCCCGAGGCATCACAATATACATCAAAAGGTTTGCTGCTGTCGGGTTGTGCCAATACTGGTGCTGTGGTCAGATGCTGCCTTAATGCATATGGAAGGCATCCTCGCACTTTTGACTCCACACAAATTTGACTTCTTTCTTCAGCAACTCAGTAATAGGCTTCGCAATTCGAGAGAAGTCCGGAATAAATCTTCGGTAATAACCAGCTAATCCCAGAAAACTCCAAATCTGGCGAACAGTTGTTGGTGGCTTCCAGTTCATCACCTCTTGCACTTTATCCGGATCAACAGCTATTCCAGCCTGAGAGATAGTGTGACCCAAGAATTTGACTTCCTTTAGCCAAAAATCACACTTGGATAACTTGGCATAAAGGTGGTGCTCTCGCAGACGTTGAAGCACTACATGCAAATGCCCGGCATGTTCTTCTTCGTTCTTTGAGTACACCAGAATATCATCGATGAAAACCACCACGAACTTGTCCAATTCCGGCATAAAAACAGAATTCATCAGATACATGAAATATGCTGGTGCATTTGTCAGCCCAAATGACATCACCAAGAATTCATATAGCCCATATCTGGTTGAGAATGCCGTCTTCGGAATATCACTTGCTCGTATTTTGATCTGATGGTAGCCAGAGCGAAGGTCTATCTTGGAAAACACCTTGGCCCCGACCAACTGGTCAAAGAGAACATCAATACGAGGCAAAGGATACTTGTTCTTGATAGTTACCGCATTAAGAGGGCGGTAATCTACACACAGCCTCAAGCTTTCATCCTTCTTCTTCACAAACAGTGCTGGACATCCCTAAGGCGAAGTGCTTGGGCGAATAAAACCCTTATCCAGCAACTCTTGCAATTGCTTCTTCAACTCTGCCAACTCAGCGGGTGGCATTCGGTAGGGCCTCTTGGAAATTGGGGTCGTTCCCGGTTGCAACTCGATGGCGAATTCAATATCCCGGTCTGGTGGCATTCCTGGCAATTCATCAGGAAAGACATCTGCATACTCACAGACCACTGGGATCTTCTTCAGGGGTAACTCCGTCATAGAGAAAGCACACGACTGAGTAGAACCCTGACTAGGCAAAATCAAAGTGGAATTCCCGCAGAAAGGGGAATTAACTTCCACGGTACGACTGGCTACATCAAGCACAACTTGGTGCAAGGTCATCCAATTTGCCCCTAGAATAATATCCACATTTTCCAATCCCAACACAAGAAGAGTGGTTTTGACAATGTGGCTTCCCAGTTGAATAGGCACACTTTGGTTTAATTGATTAGTTGCAATTTTACCCCCAGGTGTGACTATCATGAATGACCCTTTTGAGTGAGAGAATGGCAGTTTGCATTTAGCACTGAACTTTTGGCTAATGAAACTATGAGATGCACCAGAATCAAACAGAATTAAAGCAGGTTGATTATAAACTGAAAAGATACCAGTCATGATAGGAGCTCCTTCTGGCACTTCCTCAAGAGCAGTGAAGTTGAGCTTCCCTTGCCTGACTTGCACCTTCTGCTTTCTTCCCTTGTCTTGATTTGGTGCTGGCATCTGCCTCTGCTGGTTCCTGGGACAATTCTTGGCATAGTGGCCCACATTGCCACAAGTGAAACACTTGTTCCCATTGCCCTGGCGGAACTGCTGCTGCTGCGGAGGCTGATTGCTCCTTGGGGCGGGAGCTGGGTAGCGGTTGGGTGCCGGCTGTTGCTGCTGCTGAGGTGGCCTGATCACCCATCTGCCTGCCTGCTGCTAAAAACCCCTGCTCTGATTGTGGGAAACAATCCGGAACCTCTGAGCCTGAACGGATGGTGCTGCCATTGGTGCCTTTCTCTTCTTCTCTGCCCGGTGAGCAACAATGCAATCCTCCTGAGAGATGGCCATGTTGACCAACTCATTGAAGCTATCAGCCCGGATAGTGTTGAGTCATTCCCGCAGCTTGGTATTGAGACCCCTGCGGAAGCGATCCCTCTTCTTCTCATCAGAATCAGCATGATACCCTGCATACTGGCATAAGTCGTTGAAGGCTTGCGCATACTGCAGTACCGTGTGGGTTCCTTGATTGAGGGCCAGAAATTCATTCAACTTCCGATCAAGAATGCCAGCTGGAATGTGGTGTCCTCTGAAGGCAGTCTTGAATTCCTCCCAAGATACCTCACGATCATCAGGGAGCATAGCACGGAAGTGATCCCACCAAGTCCGAGCAGATCCGCGAAGCTGCTGCGCGGCGAAGCGGGTCTTGGTAGCATCAGGGCAGTCTCCCGTGAGGAGGGGAAACTTGGACTCGACGACGCGAAGCCACACGTCGGCGTCCAACGGATCCTCTGCCTTGGCGAACAAGGGCGGCTGCGTGCTCAGAAACTCCTGGTAAGTTGCCATAGCCGGAGGTCGCTGATGCTGGCCTCCACCATGCTGCTGGGGGTGGGGCTGGCGCTGCAAGAGCTGTCGCAGAATCTCATTCTGCTGGGCCATCAGCTCCTGCACTGTGGGAGCTGGAGGAGGTGGCGGGGGAACTTGCTCGTTATGCCCGCGACGCTGCCTAGCTGCCATCTGAAAACAGAGATTGTTGCCATTGTTATCCCAACTCACAGTTTCGAACGGCAAGATATCATCTGATATGGGGAAAAAATGCCATAATCATAATATTAGGTTCGAAATGAAGATAACATGGTGACAAAGATCCCACAGATTTCAAAAGTTTACAGGGTTTCATCAATCAGGGGAAAGTACCCGCAAGCCTAGTCCAAAATGTGATACTACTAAGCTCGCATAGGTTTCTATCCACCTAAAAACGTCAAAGCGACTGCTCAACCCTGAGCGGTGGAAGCGACACTGGATGCGGGTGAAGGAGGCATCGCGGAGGTAGTCCCATTGGCACCAGGGGCTGGTCCTAACTCCTCGGGAGCCTCTTCTCCCTCGCTTCCTGCTTCATTGGCCTCCATCTCCAGGTGGTGCATGTCCAAGTGGTCATTTGCTTCCTCGAGTTCCCTCTGCACATCGTGAAGCTGGTTCTCCAAGACATCAATAGTGTTGTCTCGGATCTCCACTTGCTGCTCCAAGGTAGCGATACGCTGGCGCAGCCTCTCCACCTGCAGATCCTTCTCCACCAACTCTGTGGATAGGTCGACCACAAAATCTTCCCGACTGTCGAGAGTGAGCTTGGTGGTTTGAGCGGTGTTAGCAAGAAGTGTCATAGCATCGCTCTGAAGGGCCTGAAGGCGGTACAGCGCACTCATGCACTGAACGGTGACCCTCCCAACCAAGTCAGGATACATTGCCCACACATCCTTTACATGGCTCACGCGGTTACACCACATGGGATCATCCTTCTTCTCAGCAGGGAAGAGTCCCAAGGGGTGCATCACCATCTCCAGGGGATGGTAGCCACAGAAAGTCGTCAGAGTCTTCATGGCTGCTGCCTCAATGGTGTCGTCCGTCCTGAGTCCAATCGTCTCAGAGTCAAGAGAACGCCAACCGGCTGAAGGGGATGAGCCTCCAAAGTCAGCCAGACCCGACAACGAGGTACCCGATGCTCCTCATACAACTGCACCGTGTACAAAGGGGGCGTAGGGTAACCGGCGGAGTTAAGCACTTCCCACAAGATGGAGGGAAAGCCATCGCGAGAAAGGAAGTCAGAACTGAAACGAGAGTCTCCTCCACTGGCGGGGGTGGGTGAATTCATCTGCGGAAGGGAATCAAAGATAAAGATTATGGTGGAAGGAAAAAGAAAAAGAGAGCCCGGATGGTTTTAAAGAAAAAGGGGTTAGCTCAAATTTTAATTCCTCTTTATGTTTCATAACGCATGCATGCTGGAAGAAACGTTGCCTCTCAAAAAGAAAATAGGGTGCCTTTTTAGGGCATCCTTAATATAAGTATTGGCCCACGGGGCCTAATTAATTAGCCACCTATTTCTCCCTCTATGCCTAAGGCCTTTCGTCCTAGGTCTAACGGTCTAGTCCTGACGATCCTTAGCAGTTTCTAAGCAAGTTTTAGGTTTTGAAAATTGGTATTCATGGTTTATTGTCCTTCTCTGTGGTGGAATTTGCTCCGATACCAGCTGTGGCAGAACCACCCGAATTATTCCAGCTTAAGTGCCCATGTCACGCCTCAGGGGCCGTAACACACTTAAATCGGAATAACCCGTCAGTCCTTCAGATCTAGTCTGATAGAGCCACTTAACCAGGATCAAATTCTACAATCTCACTCGAAGGCGAGTCACAGAAGAAATACAATAAAACAGGAAACCTCAAATTAAGTACGGAGTTATTACATAAATCGGAGTTTTTGAGTAGCAATAAAGTTCACAAAATAAAGTGCAGCGGATAATCGATGTCGTCGGTATCGAGGAATGGGGCAAGGCCTAGCCCACTACTCCTCGTGCTCCTCTCCTGCCGGAACAACATCCCACTCGACCGTCCAACCCGGTGGCAGGGTGGTAGGCCAAGTCACACCATCAACCAATTCCTGCATGGTACCTGCAAAAAGGGTGCCACAAGCAAGGCTGAGTATACTAATACTCAGCTAGACTTACCCGGTGTGAGGAGTCTACTCCTCTACCTCTAGACTATGCAGCTGTTTGGCTGAGGGGTTTGGTTTGCCAAAAGCACTAGCTGTTACTAAAATCAATTTTTAGCTCTTCCAATTTTATCATCATTAACTTAGCTAGATTTGCTCCTTCTAAGCATACATGGTAACAATCATTTAATTCAAACAACAAGTTATCTCATGTAACCACATTTCACTTCTTACTCGATGCAGTACAAGGAATCAAGCAATCTCATTAGCTGCGAGAAGCAGACGATTCGAATCGAATTTTAACCTTGCAAGGTAAACCTAAACACACGGCATGTCAGGGTACTCCGACCCCACACATGACAACCGTCCCCATTGATTCCCCGTTCGCGTCCAGGCCTCACCGCCTTGGCATACAATGCTCCACTGACCCCGGCTGCCGCCGTGCAGTGGCCGCACTTGTACCCACCATAGCTAGCATGGGAGACCCAGTCTCAGGTCGCATGAGGGATAAAGTCCGCGCCCGGCTTCACTCAGGTACTAGGTTTACCGGTTACCATTTTTCCCGGCATGTGTTTAGTACGTTCAAAAGCTTGACTCAGGTATCCACACATTAAGCCTTAATTCTTTTTCCCGTCTCATAGACAAGGCATCCTCCCTGGATCCAAGTCCATAGACCAACATATATCCCATTATCAAGATGAATACAATCAATTCCTGACCTCGCGCGAGTGCTAGAAAAATCACTCGACTTCTACCGAGATCCTGATTAGCAAGCAGCTACTCGACCTAGCATACTAGTATTCATCTCAAAAAGGAGTCCTAAGTTCATGCAACTAGAGGTTTCAAGCAACTCCTACACTTAAGTGCACATTGCAATCCTACAAGCATTAAGTGTAGTAAAGTAGCATATAATAACATGGTTATGCATAAGACCGGGGCTTGCCTTCAATTGCTGGGGCCGCGGGGAGATCCTCAATAGCAGCCTCTGAAGCCTGCTCCTGGTCCTCCTCTTGGACAGGTCCTTGCTCGGGGATGAGCACGTACTCTCTGTCGGCAAGATTACAATCTAATGAATGCAATGCGTAAGATATATGCATGATATGATATGTGCTTTTAGAAATCACAACTTAAAAGTTGTATGATCTTTCTTGAGTTAAACAAAGTTAACTTTACTTATGTAAGACCCTTGGGTGGTATACTTGGTAAACTGGTTCAAATTTAGCTAAGGTAAGTGGTAGGTTTATTTTGGGGTTCCACTGAATTCTTTTTAAGTCTTAGGGATAAATGATAAGTACTCAAGTTAGACTTATTGAGGTGGGGTTTATTTCTTCTTTCCTTTTCTTTTATTCTCTTTAATGTTTTGGAGTAGGTTTGAATTACAAGTTGCTTTTATAAAATTCTAAAAATTCTGTAAAAATTACAGTGGCTTGCTACTGGTGTGTGTTTCTTTGTCTTAAAATTTGGGGACCAGAAAGTGAATAGTTTTCTCTGCACAAAATTATTAAACTCTAGGGTAGAAGGGGTGCTTTGAACTACAACTACTATTTAACAGTGGGTAATTCTTCAGAACTTATTTTTGCTGGCTTTTAGGTGTTATAACATGACTTGATACAAATTTCTAGCCATTAATACCTTTTAATTATTTTTCTATGGTTTTCTCAAGTTTCTAGCCAAATGGGTGCTTTCTACTACCACTATATTTGAAAAATATCAAACAACAGAGTTCTTATTTTTCATAGTTATTGTTTTGTGCAAGAGCAATCATTCTGAAGTTTGGCATCTTTTTGCTTAAGGGAAGGGGTGGTATGCATTATTTGAATTAAATGGCCTTTCTCTTAAATCATTAGCAATTGGTAAGAGTTTGCTTCTTTTTCATGGGTTTGCATTTTTCTCTGGTAGTTTACCTCATCATGGACTTAGTTAATTTTTGGTTGCCCATTATCACATTATTTGAGGTTGTTCATGATTTAGTTGGAAAATGCCTTATTATCACTTTGTATTTATTTCCCTTACTTAAAGAGTTGGACTGAGGTGCTCTGTATTTTTGTAGTGGGGCTCTGGTGGTTATAAGTTCACTGGATTTTTGTTAAGCATTTTGGTTATAGTTTTGCCTCTTTAATAATTGATTTTCAGTCTTATTTAGGCTAAACAAATCATTTTAATTTAAAACCGGTCCAAATCAATGGTCTCTGTATTTTTCCTAAGTTCTCTGTTACATAAGTAAACTAGGAAAAATAATATTAATCACTGTTCATTAATTTCTAATATCTTTCTGATTTTCTCTAAGTTTTGGACAAAACATCTTTAAATGAGAAACTACATCATAATTTCTAATGCTGGGGTTCCTACTATTTTTAAACAGTGTCTAAAAGAGGTTTGAATACCCACAAATTTTCTTAAGTCTAGTACAGAAGAAAAACTAATTTTCCTTGATTACATAAGGTTTAGTGGGTTTCTATTTTTAATTTTAAACTCTAAAATTTTAAACAGAAAGTATAGGGTCTACTATTTTTAAATGACAGATTATAATATACAGGAGCTAGAAAAATTAGTTTGACATTTTTTGATTAGAAATTCATCAAGTTATGAATTTTACAAGTTCTCTGGTTATTTAAAAAGAATAACAGAATTGATTAAATGAAAATCCACTTTGCACTGGGGTCCCTGGCGGGTTTTCTAAGTTTCTTCGCGAATCAGTCCTCAGGCTACTATTCACATGAGTCTCTGACCTTACAGAAAACCCCTCGGGTTCTACAAAACCTAACCCGAGGTCCTTCTTCTACCTTAAACAGTAGCCGCGGCGGAGAAAAGGGCGGAGGGGCTTACCGGCGGCAAGACTGTTCCGGTGAAGTGGTCGAGGATGAAGGGGAGGTCTTGGGGATCACAACGGTGTGCGGAACGCCGTCGGAGATGGCCGGAGTCGGTCGGTCCACGCGCGCAGGCGGGGATGCTCGTCGGCGGCGAGGAGACCGGCCTGGTCACGGCGAGATAGTTCAATCAAATGGGTCAGGGAGGACCACGGGGTGCCAGAGAAGACATGAGCGCAAGGAATTGGGCGGAGACTCACTGGATAGCTCGGTCCACGCGCGGCGGCGGAAGACCGAAGTCCGGTGAAGTCAATCTCGGGCCTCCGGTGAAGTCCGGCCGGGTCCGAGGGTTTGGCAAGCTTCACGGGCTACTGGCGGAGCTAGTCGAAGCACTGGCTTGCCCGGAGGATGGCTGGGGTGGGCTGGCCACGGTGGCCGAAGCTCTGGCGGCAATGGCGGGCGGAATTGAGCTCGCCGGAGCTAAGGGAAAGTGGCTGGCCGGTGAGGGTGAGTGCGGTGCGAAGTGAGGTGCGCCTGGGGAGGCTTTATAGGTACGGCGCGGTGCACGGGCGGTCGTGGACCGGCGAGTGCGCGCGGGCGTGCACTGGGAAGGCGCGGTGCGCGAACGGGCGTGAACCGGGGGTGTCAGCCACGGTCGAACACGTGTTCCCGTTGCCTCTGCCCCTGTTCAAGCGCCGATTGGGAGCAAATCTTCGCGAATTTGGGCAAGATCACTGCAAGGGATTTGTTCACTAGACCAAGCTTTGTCTTTTGTGTATGGACGACGTGCGGTTTTAGGCTAGGGACAGGGAGTTGTAGCGTCACCAAGGTGCCAGTGTCAGAATGTCTGGTCCCGAGGTTAAGCTGCGCCAAAATCGTGTCAAATGAATTTGGTTTGAGTTCAAACTTTCCCAGAATGTGTTCAAGGTAATTTGGCACGACTTTGATATTTGGATCTTCTGGCTTTGAGTTTTGAAAAGCAGAGAACACAGATGATCTTTGGAAAGAGGTCTGAAATTCAGAAATTCAGAAATCTGAATTTCCCAAGGGTTCATAGATCAAGGGCTGATTTGGGGATTTAATTGAATTATTTTGGCTAAGCCTTCTCAATCTTTCTTGTTGCTTAATAAACATACTTTAACTTATATAATTGGCTCAACTCAAAATTTTAAACTTTTCACTCCCTTTTTCCTTACTTTCTTGAATTTTGCTCATGGGGCTCATTTAGGGTTTTTAATTAGGGTTGCACAATCTTATCTTTTAAAGGACTCAATTGCTTGATCATGACACTTTTAAGTATATACTTGGTGAATTCTTTCTCACTTAAATTGTTTTGTTGCTCATGCTTACTTTGGTTCACATATAATGATGGTTCTTGGTTTGGCTTTTGAGAAAAACCCTGAGTGACACTGGGGTGTCACATTATAGGAGAGATATATTATTTTCTTTGGAATATTAAAATTTAGGGAATATATGAATGTTTGCATCATGCTGGGTCCAAATTATTCTTTTGTTTGATGCACATGTTTGAATTATTTGGATTTGTATTTGTGGTTTATTTGAATTTGAATCCAAAAAGGGAAAACAAAAGAAAAAGTAATTAGGAAATTCAGATTAAAAGAAAACGGAGAAGAAGCCCAAAGTTCCCCCTCCTCGGCCTTTCGGCCCACACGACCGAGCCTCGCACGCGCCCTCACCTCTCTCGCCTGGGCCCACGCGTCAGCGGCACGTTGGCTGGGCTCCTTGGATCTACCTGTCATTCTCCTCCCCTCCCCCGCTGTAATAGCCTAAAAAAATGTTGACCAAAAGTTGATCTTCGGTGCGTGGATGTGGGAAAAGGGTTGTGGGCCGTTGGATGCTATGTCAGAAGTCATCTGAGGCGTCGTTTCTGTTCTCCCACAAAAAACCCTAGTCCCCCCCCCTTTTCCCCTTTCTTGGCCGCCACCCCCCTTTCCCCACACTTGGCCGCCCCTCCCCTTCCCCTTTGCTAGCCGCCCCCTCTCCTCCCATGGTAGCCGCCCTCTACCCTCTCCACGACTTCCTCCTCCCTCTAGAATTCCCCCCAAGCAGCAAGGATCGAGAAGAGGAGGAGCAAGTTGGATTGAAGAGGAAGAGAGGACCAAGGAGATGTTCTATCCCCATCTCTTCTTGTAGATTTTCTTAGGGAAACCATAGGTAAGGATGAGATCCATGTTCCTCTCTGCAATTAAGTGTTTTTGGAGGTTTTGGATCATGGGGATTAAAGGATTAGAGATTGGATTAGATGTGGTGTTAGATTTTGATCTCAAATTTAATTTCTGCAGAATGGCAGATTCGATAGTTTCTGTTCATGCTAGTTTTCTGTGGTCTTAGTGGCCTCAAAAAAATAAAAAGTATTTTCTGTTTATGCTAGTTTTCTATGGTGTTAGATAATTTGTAGATCTTTCCGTGGCCGCGAAGAACAACTCAATCGGACATCAGATCACAAAGTTATTATAGTTTGATTATATCAATTTTTCAGTCTCATAATTCTGTGCAGAATCTGTTCTCTTAAGATTTAGGCAATTTTATCAACAGAATTCAACCTTGGGTTTGTAAGAAAAGTTGTAGATAATTTCATAAGCTTTCCAGATTGATAAATAGTGTATTCATATGAATTTTTAAACTCCAGTTATGTTTGTCTTGCTGTGGCTGTTTTTGTTTCCCAGGCAAAAATGAGCGGGTCTGTTCACTGGTGGTTTCATCTAGTAAATGGCCGAATTGGTTCTTCCAACTATGGAGACTTTTGTAGAGGGATAAAAGTTATTACTTCCAGCAGAATTTCATAATTTTTGGTTGAGTAGTTTGGGTGATATCAAATTTTGAAGTTAACTATGCTGCTGTCTGAAACAGATTCAGTCAGTTATCTTGTCACATGTTTTAGAACTTATAAATGGCAAAATTTAATTATCCACTGAATACTGAAGTTGTAGAGTATTTTGTGTAGATACTCCTAGAGTATTTGTTTGATATCACCACTGTCGGTGTTTGGAGCCCGACCGTGCACCCTGGGTTACCCCTAGAGGTGCTTTTGGGTAGGACGGTGTTGTTGACTGTAACTCAATGGTTCGTGCAAGACGCACGAGAGACGGTAGGTGATTTTCTACAGGTTTGGGCCGCTTTGAGATGTGTAACACCCTACTTCCTAGTGTGGATCTTTATGTGGTGGGTTACAAGGGAAGTCTCCAGTATGGAGAAAACTGGTGAGCTGCGTAGATGGTCGATGAATCTGATGGGGTACCCCCTAGGCCTTATATACTTGACCGTGGAGCATTACATGTGTTTATGATGACGATGTGTTCCTAAGTAATAGTGAACCGACTGAACTTTTCTTCCTATATTCTATCCGACTTATCCTTAGTTTGTTCCGTCGTTCTTGGTCATCCCGCGCGGGAAGGTCGAATTGGTGCTGTGGATATCGCTTAAGTCCAACGAGCCGCCTAGGCCTAAGTCTGCTCCTTCCCAGCGTCGGCCCATTCTGCCAGCAATTCTTCCCTGGCCCACGAAGGGATGGCCTTGCGAGACAATAGGCCCAAACCCTTTCGTGGGGCCTTTCTGCCTTCTAGTGGACCCGGGGGATATCCGTCCCCCACAAGCCCCCAATCTTTGAGTTTATTTTGAAATAATCAGCCCAAAGATTCTTGGTCTAGCTTGCGATTCTGTGGCTTGATTTTCATTTTGGTGATGGGTGCTCCAAAGGTGCACCTGTTGAACGTTGCTTCTGAACTCTGAGTGACTTAGTAAAAGGCAGTCTTCAAGGGTCCTCCTTTGGTGCATTCAAAGGTCTTCATCTCATGCCTCAGAAACTGGCGCTCTGTCATCAGCCTATGCTTTAGAAGTCAACATTATATTTTTTTAGAGTTTAAGAATCTATTGGGCGCACCGGAGGTGCACCCAATGGGTGTAGCCTCCGAGCTTTGAGTGAATTTTTGAAAATAATCCACTCAAAGATCTTTATCTTATGCTTTAGAAATCAGCATTTCATCTTCATCTCATGCTTTAGAAATCAGCATTTTGCCTTTTTCATGCTTCTAGCGAATTCAAACAATGTGGTCTGCCCATGCCTTATTAGGTTTGAAATTTATTTGATCGGTGATAGATTGGACATCTGGTAGATGGCTCTTGGCTGGTCTTCACCTCGCTCTGTGCATCAATGCTTCTGATGACTTGACTTGCAGTTCAGTAGCTATATTTGGATTTCCTTTGATCTCTATCGATCTCTTCCTTCTGTCTCCATACATTCATTGTGTATACTATATGGATATGACTTGTTCAGAAAATCTATTGAAAATTCCTGGCCGTCCCCCCAATGGGTGTGGCCAAGGGACGTCTTGGTACGCAGAGCGTTTAGCACACTGTCCTAGAGTAGTAACTTGATGTGACCGCGGGGTGTAATCATATCGCCTGAGCAGTTGACCTTAGTCCAAATGGTGTCGTGTTACGTGAAGCGGCGTCTGTTGCCTGACTCATTTTCAGGCGGTTTGAATTGCTTATTGAATACTTGCGACTGTTCGGTGAGCGTGGTAGGAAGTGAACAATAGCTTCTGGCCTCTATAAATAGCCTGCTTGCACCGTTGTTCTCTTCACTTATCCCTCGATCATCTATTGCTTCTCTTCTAACTTCCTATTCTCCTCCATCTGTCCATGGGCAAGGACCAAAAGGGTCGAGGTTCGCCATGTCGCTCCGGCGACAAGTGGAAGCGCGAGCCGAGTCCTCCCTAGGAGGACTTTGGTGACTCTAAGTACTCGGAGGAGGAGTTTTCCTCCAGGTCTGAGGGGTCACCGGTCTACGCTTCCCCCCCCGGCGTCATCCGATGATTCGGACGACTCCTAGGGGATAGCCTTCGAGGTGTGGACGTACATCCGGTCCATCGAGCGTGCCGGGCTCGAGGGCTCAGATGAGTTAGAGGTCTCCTCGGACGAGGAGAACTCTTTCGACTCGTCCGAGGAAGGGAGCGGCGGCGACGGTGAGGATGAAGGCGACGGTGGTGGCGACGACAGCGGTGGAGGTGGCGGCGATGACGACGACAACGACGGCGGCAATGGTGGCGGTGGAGGCAATGGCGACGGTAGGAGCGACGACGGTGGCAAGGGCGGCGGCAGCGGCGGCAAGGCTAGTGGCAAAACGCCACTGGCTTAAACATTAGTATAGAAAATTAGTAGTAGTAGTAGTAGTAGTAGTAGTAGTAGAATAATGTAGTAGTAGTTAGTAGTATAGTATGGTGTAAGTAGTGTAGTAATGTAACGTAAGGTAATGTAATGTAGTAGAAGATAGGGGAAAAAG
Source organism: Zea luxurians (assembly GCA_029449295.1). Lineage (NCBI taxonomy): Eukaryota > Viridiplantae > Streptophyta > Magnoliopsida > Poales > Poaceae > Zea > Zea luxurians. The sequence continues at coordinate 6,652,215 of JAOPSE010000084.1, forward strand.
GCCGGCTCATAATGAGTCAGTCTTTTAGTTTGTGTAATCTTCCCCCCCCCCCTCAATATTAATGAAAAGCATAAGATGTTTCCAGTAAAAGTCCTGTTTTTGCCGCTTTTTCTATTCACACGGTTGTCAGTTCGTCCATATGCTTCATGTTGTCGACGTCTTTAGAAGTAACCGTCAAGCGATGTCTGATGTTGTCAGCGTTTTAGAGGTAACTGCCGAGCGATGGGTGATATTGCTAGCGCTTTAGAGGTAGCCACCGAGTCATGTCTGATGCTGCCTGTGTTTTGGAGGCAACTGTCGAGTGATCTCTGATGTTGCTAGCGTTTTAGAAGTAACACGGCGGGCGATGGGTGACACTGCTGGTGCTTTAGAGGTAGCCGCCGAGTGATGGGTAATGCTGTTGGCACTTTAGAGGTAGCCGCCGAGTCATATCCGACGCTTGGAACTTAGCTCTTCCCGAGTAATGACTTGTCTCTTTTTAGAAATAGTGCCTGACCCGGGAATCCTCATTTATACTTGCGCCGACGTGCAGTTTTGATTTCCGAGCCCTAACTTCATATTTCCGCCTCAAACCCTTCCACTGCTTCCTTGAGATCTCGCTCCTGTTCTGTAACACCCGGATTTTAGGGGTCCAAAACCCGGGCGTAAACATAATCACCAGGTGTGCTGGGACCAAGTCTCACACATATGATGAATCATGGCACAGGATCGAATGTCACATCTTTACTACATAACAGGAGTTCTATACAAAATAAATAATTACATTATAAGGAGACAACGGTCCAGCAACCCAAAGTTGACTGGGAGACGACGGCCTAGACCTCTCACGAACACATCACGGCATCCTCCAAGCGCCTCATCCTGCGGTACCTGTTCTTGACCTGTGGGGTGTGTGAGACAGCAAGAGTGAGCTCACATACGTTCATCGCTCAACAAGTTGTGGGGAATAATGTGCATGAACTCGCCAAAGGTGGGAGCTCACGTGAAGTGTAAGGCTTACCAAAGAAGATGGTTAGAGCTGAGCATTTGCTTTTAAAGTTGGTCAAAATTTTATTAGCAGTTACTAAGTATAAGTAAATACCAACCCAGTTAAATAGTAGAACAAAAGTAACATCATCACCTGCGATGCAATGCATATGACAAATTGAATTTAAGTTCCATAGATTAATCATGTGAGGGTCCGAGCTGCTCATGACCGTGAGCACGGCTAGTATACCAGTTTTACACTCTGCAGAGGTTGCGCATCTTTACCCACAAGTCGTGTATCCCATGTCGCCAGGGTTTGCAAGGCCCTTAGACACTACCGAGGTGAATGGCTAGGGATCCACTACGAGGCCTTTACAAAGTTCCACTAGTTTCCGAAAACCCGCTACAGTTTATAGGAAGTTCCAATGCAGGAATCCCTTGCAGGACCGCCATCGCAGCAAAATCCTCCCGAGGGCCTCCCTACACTGACCACTCCCCTACTGCCCTTGCCCCTTTCGGGTAAGGTAGTCTTCCACTAGCTTTCCTAATTAATCAGCCAAGGGGTCCCATTCCTCCCTTGTGGTAGCACTGTTTTCCCGGGTGGTCGCTCCATGTTCCAATTAACATAATGATCTCATCATGAACAATAAATAACAACTGATAACAAAAGTGTAATCATGAATAGTGTATCTCCATACCCAAAACCACATATAGCACTAGCAAGTACTACCCAGAAAGTTTAGTGGTAAACAAGGTATAAAGATAGACAAACTAAGGTAACCTATTGGGTCCCATCAAAATTAACCTATGCAGATCATTATGATTAATTAGAACATGAGTGGGTAAAAAGAAGTGATCAAGGGCACAACTTGCCTGGGACTTGAGATTCCAGGTACCAGGATGATCTTCAGGTGACACGTGACCTCGCACTAGTCGTAGCAATACAAACAAACAGTGTATAGGCAAAATTAACATTACACCAAACATAAGAACAAACTATATAAGATTATCCTACGCGTTGCTACGAGATCGTGGGATCGAGAACCACTAAATTCGGAGTTACGGTTAAGGAGTTATGGTTTTTCCGAAAATCCACGTGGTTAAATATAGAATAGTCTAAGTGCAACATTTTAACCTATATTTCATGACAAACCAAAGTTACTAGATGATAATAAATATTATTGTGAGACTAATGCAAGTAGAATGGATTAAAATGAAGTTACGATTATTGAGTTACGAATTTCTGAAATTATTTAGCACCTAGAATAGATTAATTCAAATGAACCATTTTAATTGAAGTTTCATGGTAAAACAATGGTACTAGGTGATAAACAATATTAATACAAAATTATAGAAACTGGAATGGGTCAATTCGGAGTTAGAATGAATTAAATACAGATTAAACAAGTTTATGGATTTATTTTTATACTAAAAACCTATTTCTTTATTAATTTCTGAATATCCTAAGTGTTCTGTACTGGATCAATATTTCTTAAAAGATCAGGGGCTAATTCGTATATTTTCCCAAGACTCACATCCACCCAGCGCGGATGGCGGGTTTATTTTTACTAAAGACGGGGGCCCTTATGCAAATTGTCCAAGACGAAGAGGTATCGGCCATTCACAGCCGCATGATCTAAATCGGACGCGCGAGATTAGATCAAGCCCATCCCGAACCGGTACACTTCCGCAATCGTCAGATTCAAGATCTACGGCCGGGAGTTCACCTTGACGCGAGTTCGCCCTAGCCCTCGGATCAAAAATCTGTGGCTCAGATCTAAAAGTCGCATGGCAGCCGAACATCCAATCAGACTCGTACATAATCGAATCAACGGCTGCCACGACCCCTTCATCCTAGCACTATCCGAGCTCGACGGAGCTTCAGCCCCCATGGCGGCGCACTGCGTAGACCGACAGAAGATTCACCAGCGCAGGCCTATCGCTATGCTCCTACTGAGACCGACCATGGCGGCTACCACACCGACGGTGGCACCACGACCGTCCACCAAGTGATCAACGTGCCCTGCTTCATCCTCTTCCTCGAGACGCCCTTGCCTCCCTTTCTCTCTCCCATCTCCATTTTCTTGGCTCAGCACCGCGCTCCCAGCCAGACGCCAGATGGTTCGGTTGACGACGAGAAGGTGCCGGAGATCGCGGATATCCATACGAATTCAACCGAGGATGACTTACCAGTGATTATGTGGTGCCGGTTCCATCCCACGGAGAGGCATGATCCACGGCGGCCATCCAGATCCATGGCGGCCACACGAGCACCCAAAACCTCCCCCCAGCGTTCGGTGATGCACCCAATGACTAGGATATGGCTCGAATTGATGGAGGAAGGAGAGTGGTGGGGCTCCATTTATATACGCGCGACAGGAGAGTCCTCGACCAACAACCCCGCGCGGTTTCCGTGGGCACTGTTGCCGGCAGCAAGTCCGAGCGGAGGAGGAGGACGACAGACGAAGCGGACCCACATGTAAGCGCCCCACAAGAGAGAAAAAAAAGAACGTACAGTGGGCTGGCTAGTGTGGGCCGGGAAAGGGAATTCAGTAGTGGGCCGGTTCAGGTGAATTTGACCCAAGACACTAATTCCCCCCCTTTTTTATTCCTCTTTCATTTTCCCATTTCAGCTTTAAATTCCAATCTTCAATTTTTTTTATTCTAGGTTTTACACTTTTGATAAAATTTACCACAAACAAAATATCCAGCATGAGTTGCAAGTATTCATTTTATTTTATTTATCCATTTATTTATTATCCTTTCTTTTAGCAAAATGCTCTCAACATACAAGTCATAAATAAGAAATACTCTTAGGAAAAATCTATAATGCGTAACATTCATTAAAAGGTGATTTTAACTTTAAAGAGAATATTTTATATATTTCTTAAAGGGGATAATAAATTGTAACTCTTTTTATTATATATATATCTTACTCAAATTGTTTTAAATTTTACTATTTATTTTAGAAAAGGTGAATTCTAAAGTATAATTATCCATTAGGGACATTACCCTTTGATTTTCTCTACTAATCCCCAAAATAAGATTTCGGGTGCTACAAATCCTACCCCCCTTAAAAATAATCTCGTCCTCGAGATTTGTAAGAAAAGGGATGTATACTCATATTGTTCTCGGAACATATGCATAAACAAGGAAATCTCAGCATGAGGTATAATTCTTTAACAAAACATAGGGTCAATAGACCTTATTGGTCCTTCTAAAATAATATCATATCATCTACTAACTAAAGTAACATCTAGATCTTACAAATCATCATAATTTATATCTATGTAGCTTGGTGGAGCTGGTGGTGGTGGTGGAGGTTGTTGTTGTTGTTGTCTCTCCAACCGTGCTTGCCTTATTTCTTGGCGGACCTGACGTATTTCCTCGCGTTCTTGTCTTATCTGATTTTGCATCTCGGTCACCAGGTCTGTTAATTGTTGTATTACCAGTCTTTGGGCAGCAACCACTTGATCGATTTCAACAGGTGGAGGATTTGGAGGATTCATTTTCTGTTTGTTGTTACGTGATAATCTTTCCTTTCCTGGTATTGACCATGAAAGTTAGAAGCATATGGTAATAGTTTTGCAAAGGAAATTATTCAATAAGCGGAATAAATAAGCTAGTAGCTGGTTATAATCTGAAGATTCTTTAGTAGGGCTTAATCTTTGTTTTATGTTCAGATTAAGGTAACCAGTCGTATAAGGTGAATATCCAAAGGTAGGATAGAATTTTGTCACGATTAGATATATATGGGTGAGATAGACTACATGATGTAGGTTAAAAGTTTGTTTGTTGTTAGGTGGGAATAGAAAGGTTATACCATTCATTATGGCTCTAGGTTAAGTTAATACATGGCTAGTAAAGTTTAATCTCTTCTACCAGTATCACTAATAGGTTTAAGTAGACCACATTAGATTAGATCATATTAGATTGGATGGGATCTAGATTAGATTGGATATGACTAGATAGATTAGATAGGATCTCATTAATTTGGATTAGATCCTGGTTGTTACTTTAGAATGAGATAAGCAAAGTTGTTAGGATAAGACGAATATGTCAAGGTGAGATGAATCTATTGAGATAAGAGAGAACCTTTTGAGCCAAGATGGACTTATTAAGTTAAATATATTTTAATTAGGATAAGTTATGATCTTTTGAGATGAGATGGATCTATGAGTGTAAGGTAGAGTCTTTTTAGATGAGATGGATATTGTTAGGCTAGATATTTTAATGAGAGATAATCTAGTTTTTCTAGTTATCATTTTTTTATAAGCATTTTTTTTTCTTTCATATATGCATATGCAGATGTAATTGTGGACATTACTCCACAACCCATCACACTCAATCAAAAATCCAAATCAGACAAATATCATAAGAACAAACATTCAAGTGCATAGATAACCATAAAAAAATAGTTTTGTTTTTTTTTTTGTTCCTGAGAGTAGGTCTCCTATTCCTAAAGGTCACTTTAGGCACAGGATTTCAGGGTGTGAAATCCACTTTTGTCTTTAGAAGGAAAAGGTAAGAATAATCAGAGTAAAGCGGAAATAGATGAGAAAAAAAGATTAAGAGAAGTTTAGAAAAGAATCAGAGTAGCAAAGGTAAGTAAGTATTGGTTGTCCAGTTCTATCTAGGTTTCGTCCTACAGTCAACATTGCTCTGATACCACTTCTGTAACACCCGGATTTTAGGGGTCCAAAACCCGGGCGTAAACATAATCACCAGGTGTGCTGGGACCAAGTCTCACACATATGATGAATCATGGCACAGGATCGAATGTCACATCTTTACTACATAACAGGAGTTCTATACAAAATAAATAATTACATTATAAGGAGACAACGGTCCAGCAACCCAAAGTTGACTGGGAGACGACGGCCTAGACCTCTCACGAACACATCACGGCATCCTCCAAGCGCCTCATCCTGCGGTACCTGTTCTTGACCTGTGGGGTGTGTGAGACAGCAAGAGTGAGCTCACATACGTTCATCGCTCAACAAGTTGTGGGGAATAATGTGCATGAACTCGCCAAAGGTGGGAGCTCACGTGAAGTGTAAGGCTTACCAAAGAAGATGGTTAGAGCTGAGCATTTGCTTTTAAAGTTGGTCAAAATTTTATTAGCAGTTACTAAGTATAAGTAAATACCAACCCAGTTAAATAGTAGAACAAAAGTAACATCATCACCTGCGATGCAATGCATATGACAAATTGAATTTAAGTTCCATAGATTAATCATGTGAGGGTCCGAGCTGCTCATGACCGTGAGCACGGCTAGTATACCAGTTTTACACTCTGCAGAGGTTGTGCATCTTTACCCACAAGTCGTGTATCCCATGTCGCCAGGGTTTGCAAGGCCCTTAGACACTACCGAGGTGAATGGCTAGGGATCCACTACGAGGCCTTTACAAAGTTCCACTAGTTTCCGAAAACCCGCTACAGTTTATAGGAAGTTCCAATGCAGGAATCCCTTGCAGGACCGCCATCGCAGCAAAATCCTCCCGAGGGCCTCCCTACACTGACCACTCCCCTACTGCCCTTGCCCCTTTCGGGTAAGGTAGTCTTCCACTAGCTTTCCTAATTAATCAGCCAAGGGGTCCCATTCCTCCCTTGTGGTAGCACTGTTTTCCCGGGTGGTCGCTCCATGTTCCAATTAACATAATGATCTCATCATGAACAATAAATAACAACTGATAACAAAAGTGTAATCATGAATAGTGTATCTCCATACCCAAAACCACATATAGCACTAGCAAGTACTACCCAGAAAGTTTAGTGGTAAACAAGGTATAAAGATAGACAAACTAAGGTAACCTATTGGGTCCCATCAAAATTAACCTATGCAGATCATTATGATTAATTAGAACATGAGTGGGTAAAAAGAAGTGATCAAGGGCACAACTTGCCTGGGACTTGAGATTCCAGGTACCAGGATGATCTTCAGGTGACACGTGACCTCGCACTAGTCGTAGCAATACAAACAAACAGTGTATAGGCAAAATTAACATTACACCAAACATAAGAACAAACTATATAAGATTATCCTACGCGTTGCTACGAGATCGTGGGATCGAGAACCACTAAATTCGGAGTTACGGTTAAGGAGTTATGGTTTTTCCGAAAATCCACGTGGTTAAATATAGAATAGTCTAAGTGCAACATTTTAACCTATATTTCATGACAAACCAAAGTTACTAGATGATAATAAATATTATTGTGAGACTAATGCAAGTAGAATGGATTAAAATGAAGTTACGATTATTGAGTTACGAATTTCTGAAATTATTTAGCACCTAGAATAGATTAATTCAAATGAACCATTTTAATTGAAGTTTCATGGTTAAACAATGGTACTAGGTGATAAACAATATTAATACAAAATTATAGAAACTGGAATGGGTCAATTCGGAGTTAGAATGAATTAAATACGGATTAAACAAGTTTATGGATTTATTTTTATACTAAAAACCTATTTCTTTATTAATTTCTGAATATCCTAAGTGTTCTGTACTGGATCAATATTTCTTAAAAGATCAGGGGCTAATTCGTATATTTTCCCAAGACTCACATCCACCCAGCGCGGATGGCGGGTTTATTTTTACTAAAGACGGGGGCCCTTATGCAAATTGTCCAAGACGAAGAGATATCGGCCATTCACAGCCGCATGATCTAAATCGGACGCGCGAGATTAGATCAAGCCCATCCCGAACCGGTACACTTCCGCAATCGTCAGATTCAAGATCTACGGCCGGGAGTTCACCTTGACGCGAGTTCGCCCTAGCCCTCGGATCAAAAATCTGTGGCTCGGATCTAAAAGTCGCATGGCAGCCGAACATCCAATCAGACCCGTACATAATCGAATCAACGGCTGCCACGACCCCTTCATCCTAGCACTATCCGAGCTCGACGGAGCTTCAACCCCAATGGCGGCGCACTGCGTAGATCGACAGAAGATTCACCAGCGCAGGCCTATCGCTATGCTCCTACTGAGACCGACCATGGCGGCTACCACACCGACGGTGGCACCACGACCGTCCACCAAGTGATCAACGTGCCCTGCTTCATCCTCTTCCTCGAGACGCCCTTGCCTCCCTTTCTCTCTCCCATCTCCATTTTCTTGGCTCAGCACCGCGCTCCCAGCCAGACGCCAGATGGTTCGGTTGACGACGAGAAGGTGCCGGAGATCGCGGATATCCATACGAATTCAACCGAGGATGACTTACCAGTGATTATGTGGTGCCGGTTCCATCCCACGGAGAGGCATGATCCACGGCGGCCATCCAGATCCATGGCAGCCACACGAGCACCCAAAACCTCCCCCCAGCGTTCGGTGATGCACCCAATGACTAGGATATGGCTCGAATTGATGGAGGAAGGAGAGTGGTGGGGCTCCATTTATATACGCGCGACAGGAGAGTCCTCGGCCAACAACCCCGCGCGGTTTCCGTGGGCACTGTTGCCGGCAGCAAGTCCGAGCGGAGGAGGAGGACGACAGACGAAGCGGACCCACATGTAAGCGCCCGACAAGAGAGAAAAAAAAAGAACGTACAGTGGGCTGGCTAGTGTGGGCCGGGAAAGGGAATTCAGTAGTGGGCCGGTTCAGGTGAATTTGACCCAAGACACTAATTCCCCCCCCCCTTTTTATTCCTCTTTCATTTTCCCATTTCAGCTTTAAATTCCAATCTTCAATTTTTTTTATTCTAGGTTTTACACTTTTGATAAAATTTACCACAAACAAAATATCCAGCATGAGTTGCAAGTATTCATTTTATTTTATTTATCCATTTATTTATTATCCTTTCTTTTAGCAAAATGCTCTCAACATACAAGTCATAAATAAGAAATACTCTTAGGAAAAATCTATAATGCGTAACATTCATTAAAAGGTGATTTTAACTTTAAAGAGAATATTTTATATATTTCTTAAAGGGGATAATAAATTGTAACTCTTTTTATTATATATATATCTTACTCAAATTGTTTTAAATTTTACTATTTATTTTAGAAAAGGTGAATTCTAAAGTATAATTATCCATTAGGGACATTACCCTTTGATTTTCTCTACTAATCCCCAAAATAAGATTTCGGGTGCTACATGTTCGTTCTGTCGGCAAGATTGCGATGGCGCCGAAACGGAAGCGGCAAAGCTCCGTCGCAGCAATCATCCCGCCCATCGACCCCAACAACCAGTTGCCATTCGCGGGTAACCACATGTCCGTTATCTCAGAATCTGACCTTCTTCATCTTGTCGATGTTGGGGTTTTACTTCCGAAAGAGCTCTGCTCTTGGCAGATTTGCCATGAGGTCACTGTTCCGACAGAGGATACCCACGAATCTATCGTTTACGTTCCCTTTCTTATTCGCGGCCTTGCTCTTCCCGTTTCTTCCTTTTTCCGTGGCCTTCTTGATTTCTACGAACTGAACCTGACCCATCTGAACCCTAATTCCATCTTGCAAGTTTCCATTTTTGTACATCTGTGTGAGGCCTATCTCGGGATTCTCCCCCATTTCGGTCTCTAGAAGTACCTGTATTATTGTCGGCCTAGGATGGCTAGGGGATAGCACTAGATCATTGGCGACGCGAGTCTGGAGCTTCGTCGCGGGAGGAAAACAGAGTACCTCGACATCCCCCTCAAGGATAGCATCAAGGGGTGGCGTCTCGAGTGGTTCATTATGGAGAACCACTGCAAGTTCCTACCCCCTCAGTCAGGGAGGCAGCCAGATGTCCGCACACCAAGCTGGATAGAGTCTCTGACCCCCTTGGAGATAATAGAGGCTAAAGTACTGCTTGCCGAGGTTTGCTTGCTGAAGGAAAGAGGTTTGACTGCTGAGGCCGTGGTCGCTGATTTTGTTTTCAAGAACATCCAGCCTTTAAAGGACAAAGTGTACCCTGCTTATTTGTACAGTGGCATCAACGATTCTACCCGGGTTACAAACAAGAGAGTCCCCACTGAAGATCTGATCAGCCGACTGAATATGACCCTGAGGGGAAGAGTTTCCAACACCGGTGCTCCCGTGGCTTATTCTGCTTGGAACCTACCACCAATCAGGCCATTTTCTGAGTTTGTGTCCCACCCTCCTGCTCGTGATGGTAGCCTGGGTCTTAGAGTGCGACCCTCTCTCGAGGACATTGAGGCTCTGATTGCCCCACTTTAGAGTCTTCGAGATGATGAGAGGCAGACTCATTTTGAGATGCTAGCTAGCACAGACGATGTGGAGATAAATGTTGTGCTTAGTTTGCTGGCTGGGGAATCATCTGACTCAACCCATGCCGAGCCAATGGCTATCATAGTTGGACAAGAACTTGGCGAAGCAGTGGAGACTCGGAAGCCTGAAGGTGCTCGCCCGAAGCGTCCACGCCGAGTGAGCCACCCGAATGCACCTGTTGAGGAAAAGAAGAAGAGGCGGCTTCGGGGACTGTCATGCTTGGACCAGGGTGCAAGTCCTTTTGCTCCGGTTCGTGATGAGGTGCCCGCAGAGGTCCTTCCTGAGGTTGGTGCCAATGGTTGTGATCGTGCACAAGCTGTTGTGTACATATTTGATGAAGATGAAGAAGAAGAGGATGATGTCCTGCTAATCCACAAGAACAGCCGGCACTATAGAGGTAGCGAGGGGGGTAGTGATATTCCTTCTTCGGCTCTATCGGCTCTTGTCAGTCTTCAGGGAGTTTCAATATAAACTTTGATCAAGCACTGGAGGAAGTCGTCCTCGAAGATATGCTGTCAGAGCCAACTGCCGATAATATCCCGGCCGTCTATTCAGAGGTCCCAGACAGTGGGCTTTCCTTGCTTGACTCCGCTGGGTAGGAGGTAACTCGAGCTGTGTCTCGCGCATCGTCGACTTTGGAGGGCAGTCTTCAATGCCAAGACACTGGTCTGAGTCACCTGACTCCCATGGAGGCGACTGAGGGGCCCTCAGCCATAGAGGTGGCTAGTGCAGAAGACCTAGCCCCCGAGGGTGGTGCCGGTGTTGCTGGTAGTGATCCAGCTCTAGTGGGTAGTGCAAGCTACGACCCAGCCCCCGAGGGTGTTCAGGTGGGCTCTCTTTCCCATGCCTCCATGGATGTCCATGTTGGGTCATCCCCTCCTCGGTCCGATGGGGCGACGGTTGTACATGCTTCCACAGTTTTAAATGGACAAGTCGCCTTAGAGGTCAGCGAGCTTGAAGCGAGGAGCCTACTACCTGCTGGCGGGACTGAGATCACCCCTGATGATGCCCTTCAGATTGTTCCTACTGATCTTCCCTCGTCGAGCCATGACACAGCTCCTCCTGCCCTGTATCTAGCACTGTTCTTCTCCAACCTTCAGGTGAGTCGGCGTCTTGCTCTTACATTGTTCATATTAGTGAGTTATCTTTCTTCTGCTCATCTGTCTTTGATCACAAGCTTTTGTCAATGGAATGTCTGCTCAGCTGAGATTCTATGGTGCCACTGTTTCTGAGCAAGCTCTGTCTCTGATGCAGTGGAATCCATTGCTACTCCTGAAACAGATTGATGACCTGAAGGCGTCCAACGCTGGTTTGTGATCTTATAGCTTCCCTAATTGTTTTTGTTGATCACCTTGCTCTTAGTCGCGCATCGCTTTTTAGCTGTGTTGTCGGTTATGGCCCAGCGGTGCTCTGACCTTGAGGAAAAATATTCTCGAAGTTGGGCCGAGTTGACCCAACGGTGCTCTGACCTCGAGGAGATGTATTCTCAAAGTCAAGCCAACTTGGCCCAAACCTCTGCTTCTTTGGATGTCGTGCGTTCTTTGAATTCCTCCCTCAATTCGTAGCTTGACTCTGAAAGGACGGCATATGAGGTAAACTTCCTTGGTTGACTTTGCCATGCTTATTGTTGACTAGATGTTGAATGTTGCTTCTTGCTTGTAGGAGGAGAAACAAGCACTCGCAGCCTCTCGTGACAATCTAGACATGTTATATCGTGACGCTAGCAACTCCCTAACTATTTTGGAAAGGAGCCATAGCTTCACTATGTCAGACCTGGACCATCATCGTCATGAGCTGCAAGTATCCCAGGATGAAGTTCTACGACTTGGATAGCTGTTATCGACCAAGGATTCCGTCATCAAGGATCTACGTGCTTCCAAGAAGCTTGTCGTTCAGGAGCTAGAGGCTGCTCGACTGGCTATCAAGGCTTCAGAGGACAACTGCGCTATCTTGAAGGCTCAGCGCGATAAGGCTATGGACAAAGCCATTCACGCTGGCCAGATCTTGATGAGGAGGCTTGGTGTAGTGTTGCCTGACGACATTGTCGCCGATGTCAAGGCTACGCCCGATGTTTCGAGTCGTCCTTTCTCTTTCGTCGCACCTGTGAAAGACATTGCTAACAAAAATGTTTCGATGCAGTGACGTCCTGCACAACACTTAATATAATATGAATTCTATGTGGATGTGATGGTTATGTTAGAACTCGAATATTTTGTGAGCAGGGTGCCAGAAAGTGCCCCTGATGCCAACAAGTAAAACGTTCTTTTTATTCCTGGAGTGCTAATTGTTTTGTTGTTAGAGTATAGTAGTCACCCTGAACAGTTGTAAAAGTAAATGTGTTATGCTGGTTTCAGGGTGTTTTCTGATTTAAACCGATCGCTTGGTTGGTAGGGCATAGTGGTCGCCCTGAGATAAGTGGATGTGAACATACCGCACTGACTTAAGTCATTGCCGACTTAAGCCGATTGTTCCGTTAGTAGGGTATAGTGGTCCCCCTAAGCCGAGTTAGCGCGAGCATGTTGCACCGACTTAAGTCGTCGTCGACTTAAGCCGATTGCTCTATTAGTAGGGTATAGTGGTCACCCTAAGTCGAGTAAGCGTGAGCATGTTGCACCATCTTAAGTCGTCGCCGACTTAAGCCGATTGCTCCGTCACTAGGGTATAGTGGTCACCCTAAGTCGAGTAAGCGTGAGCATGTTGCACCGTCTTAAGTCATCGCCGACTTAAGCTGATTGCTCCGTCAGTAGGGTATAGTGGTCACCCTAAGTCGAGTAAGCGTGAGCATGTTGCACCGTCTTAAGTCGTCGCCGACTGAAGCCGATTGCTCCGTCAGTAGGGTATAGTGGTCACCCTAAGTCGAGTAAGCGTGAGCATGTTGCACCGTCTTATGTCATCGCCGACTTAAGCCGATTGCTCTGTCAGTAGGGTATAGTGGTCACCCTAAGTCGAGTTAGCATGTTGATTTCAAGTCCATTCAAATCGAAGTCAGCTGATAGTCAAGAGTCTGAATGCCTTTGAAAACAAAAACTTTATTGATGATGGAGTCTCCAATTACAGAGTACAATGTTGCTTCAAGAGCTTTTGAGGCCTTGGTAAGGGTTAAACTTTCTAAGATGCTCTATGTTCCATGAGTTCCCCACTTCTGTACCATCCATTTGAGTAAGCCGGTATGATCCTGGCCGAGTGACCTCTGATACAATGAATGGCCCTTCCCATAGTGGTGGCAACTTGTGTCGTCCTTCCCCCGTTACGGTGAAGGACCAAGTCTCCCACTGCAAAGGATCAGTGTCGTACGGCTTTATCATGATAGTGCCTCAAGGTATACTGGTATCTAGCCAACTGAATTACTGTGTTCAATCGCTCTTCCTCCAGCACATCAATATCCTCTAGCCTAGTAGCTTCTGCTTTAGATATGCTTTCAAAGACCAGCCTCGATGCCCCGAACATGAGGTCGGCGGGTAGCACTGCTTCTGAACCATAAACCATAAAGAATAGAGTATTTCCATATAGATCTCGACTAGGTTGAGTTCTCAGGCTCCAAACCACATAGGGCAGCTCTCTGATCCATTTTCTTGCAAGCTTTTCATTCTTGCCAAACACTTTCTTCCTGAGTGCCTCCAATATCATTCTGTTGGCTCTTTCTACTTGGTCGTTGGCTCTTGGATGCGCTACTGATGCAAACTTAATCTGGATGCTGCGTTGCTCACAGAAGTCGAAGAATTCAGAGTTGGTGAAGTTGGTTCCTAGGTCAGTTATGATGCTATTTGGTATCCCAAACCTGAATATTATATCTTGTATGAACTCCACTACTTTGGCTGAGGTTAAAGAGGCAATGGGCTTGTACTCTATCCATTTGGTGAACTTGTCAATGGCAACCAGCACGTGAGTATAGCCTCCCTAAGCTTTCTTGAAGGGTCCGATCATGTCTAGCGCCCAGCATGCAAATGGCCATGTTATAGGGATGTTCTGTAGTTGTTGTACTGGTAAATGCTGTTGTTTTGATAAGAATTGGCAAGCTTCACACCTCTGGACTAATTCGGCAGCATCACTCTTCGCTGTTGGCCAATATAAACTAGATTTGAAAGCCTTCCCGACCAGAGTTCTGGATGCTGCATGTATTCCGCACTGTTCGGCATGGATTTCATCCAATAGCTGCTTTCCAGTAGTCGAAGAAACGCACTTCATGAGGACTCCAGTCGCACCTCTTCTGTACAGTGCGCCCCCTATGAGGGTGTAGTGGGCCGACTGTCTTGCGATGCACTCTGCCGCAGCCTTATCATCTGGTTCTTCTTCATTATTAATGTACCTGATGATAGGCTCTTTCCAGTCATCGAGGTCCGACTCTGGTTGGTTCAAGGTGTTGCATTGTTCTACCTGATCTGATAGAATACTCGAGTGTGATACCTCTTGGACGAAGATCCCGGGTGGGACCTGGGCTCGACTGGATCCTAGCTTCAACAACGCGTCTGCTGCTGCGTTGCGGTCTCTTTCCACGTGGTGGAACTCCAACCCTTCAAATTTGTCTTCTAATTTTCAGACGGCTGCACAGTACTTGCCCATAGAATCAGCTGAGCAATCCTAGTCTTTATTTATCTGGCTTATGACCACTAGTGAATCTCCGTATACCATCAATTTCTTAATGCTCAGTGACACGGCGATGTTCAACCTGTGGATCAGTGCTTCATATTCTGCTGCATTATTTGATGCTGGAAATAATAACTGGAGCGCATACTTGAGTTGTTCACCTCCAGGAGCAATGAAGAGGATCCCTGCACCTGCTCCCTGCAGCTTCAGCGAGCCGTCGAAGTACATTCGCCATACTTCAGTAGCCTCCGGGTTGTCTGGGACTTGATGCTCAGTCCATTCTGATACGAAGTCAACCAGTGCTTGAGTCTTTATTGCTATGCGAGGTCAGAACTCTATGTCATGAGCTCCTAGCTCGCATGCCCACTTGGCTATCCTTCCAATGGCTTCTTTGTTGTGAAGAATGTCCCCTATTGGAAACCCGGTGACTACTATGACTTTGTTGTCGTCAAAGTAGTGACGGAGCTTGCGAGCGGTTAGAAGTACCGCGTATAGTAGTTTTTGAACTTGGGGATACTTCATTTTTGAGGGTCCGAGAACTTCGCTGATGAAGTAGACTGGATGCTGTACGAGATATGTATGTCCTTCTTCCACCCGCTCAACTACTAACACGGTGCTTTCCACATGAGTCGTACAGGACATGTATAGCAACAGATCTTCTGCTGGCTGATTCGTCGTGGCCTCGCGTGGTGGCTCGAGTACTGGTGGTGTAGTCAAGAACTTTTTCAGTGCTTCTAGAGCTTCCTGTGCCTCTGTAGTCCACTGAAACTTGTCCACCTTTTTGAGCAGTTTGTAGAATAGCATGCCTTTCTCGCCTAGCCTTGATATGAACCTGCTTAGGGCTACCATGCATCCAGTAAGCCTCTGTACCTTCTTATGTGATCGTGGCGCTTCCATTCTCATGATGGCCTCGATTTTTCTGGGTTGGCTTCGATTCCTCGGTGGCTGACAATGAATCCGAGTAATTTCCCTGCTTGTACTCCAGAGACGCACTTCTCTGGATTGAGCTTCCACCGGTATCGCCTCAAGCTGTTGAAGACCAGCTGCAAATCTTCAATGAAGTTTTCAGAGTTTTCTGTTTTGATCACCACATCATTGACATAAGCTTCCACCCGCTTGCCCCACTGGTCGGCTAAGCATGTTTGAATAGCTCTCTGGTAGGTCGCTCCCTCATTCTTGAGGTCGAACGACATGGAGGTATAGCAAAAAGCTCCAAACGGGGTGATGAATGCAGTTTTTTCCTCATCTTCTTTTGCCAAGCTGATCTGATGGTATCTAGAATAGCAGTCTAAGAAGGACAACATAGAACATCCAGCAGACGAATCAAACACTTGGTCTATTCTAGGCAATCCAAAGGGATCCTTCGGACAGTGTTTGTTGAGATCTGTATAGTCGACGCACATGTGCCAATCCACTTTATTCTTTTTGAGTACAAGAATAGGATTTGCTAGCCACTCAGGATGCAGTACTTCTCTAATGAACCCTGCTGCCACTAAGCGAGCTAACTCGGCGTGAATAGCTTCTCTTTTGTCAGGCATGAAACGATGCAGTTTCTGTCGAATCGGCCTTGCTTGGGGATAGACCTTCAATTTGTGCTCGGCCAGTTCTCTCAGGACTCCCGACATATCTGCAGGTTGCCATGCGAATACGTCTCGGTTATCTTGCAGGAACCGGACGAGCATGCTTTCCTATTTGTCGTCGAGGCTGGAGCTGATGATGGCGGTCTTGCGTTCATCAACAAACCCTAGGTTGATCCTCTTTGTCTCCTCAGTCGGCCGCGTAGTGGTCATGGCTTGAGCTTCATTCGCAGGTACCGCGAGGTCTTCCTCAGGCTTTGTGTTCACCTGTGCGGAGGAAATCATCAACGGTTTAGTAGTGAGGGCTGCCTGGATAGCTCCCCAAAAGCATTCCGCGGCGCCTTAGAAGTCAGCACGCACGGTGATGATTCCTTGTGGTCCTGGCATCTTCCATATCATGTACGAATAGTGTGGAATGGCCATGAATTTGGCCAATCCTGGCCTGCTGATGATGGCGTTGTATCCGCAGTCAAAACTCGCCACCTCAAACCTCAGGAACTCGGTTCTGTAGTTTTCCAGAGTTCCAAAGGTAATGGGCATGTAGATGTGTCCAAGCAGGTATTCTCCTTCGGTCGGCACAATGCCAAAGAAAGGGGTGTCTGACTCATGGAGGTCTTTGAGTGCGATCCCCAAGCCCAAGAGCGTCCGGGGGAAGGTAACATTGATGCTGCTTCCCCCGTCCACTAATACTTTCTTTACCCTGCTCACTCGGATCACTGGATCGACAAGGAGCAGGTACTTGCCCAGATGGTCAAAGTTGAGCCATTGATCCACCCAGGTGAAGGTGATCGGGTACTCTGACCACTGATAGGGGGCTGGGGCACTGGTGGTTGCCACCAGTATCTGTCGGTCGTTGAGCTTCTGCTGCCTTCTGTTCTCCTGCGATCCGTGTCCTCCGAAGATGACATTGACCTCCCTGTCAACGCGCGGGAATGCTCCACCCCTCCCCTTTCCGGCTGCTGAGGCTGCCTAGCCTCGCCAGGCTCTCCTCGTGGTGGGGGAGGTGGTAGAGGCTGGAATGGTCGGCAATTCCCGACGGAATGCTTGAAGTCTCTACAGTTCCACAGGATTTGGCACATATCCTTGTGATACGGGCACTGGGCATTGAGGATGTTGTCCAGTGTCCGCTCGCTTCCACGGGGTGCACCTCGGGCATGAGAGACGGGTGGTCCGGTGGCGTGGACCTCTTCACAAGGCCTCTTCTCCCAACGCTTGTCAGGTTGCTGGTTCGCGTCGCGCCACGGTGTAGGTGGTGTAGGCTTCGCTCCCTCGATGAGGTCCTGAGCCCATTCGTCGGCGGTGATGTAGAGGTCCGCTTCTCAAAACAGCTATTCAGAGGTGGTCAGCGCTTTCTGCAGTATGGCTCGGACGAAGGCCGAGTAACTAGATCCCCGGTAGAAGTCCTCAATCACTACTGCCTTAGTGACCTCGGGGATGCGATTTCTCATGGTCTAAAACCTCTTGAGGTACGACCGAAGTGTTTCATCCCCCTAGCGCCTAATGGATTTGAGGTCCCATGGCTGCGCCGGCTTGTCGGAGAGGGACTGAAAGTTGGCGATGAAGCACCGACTGAAGTTGCTTCAATCATCGATGCAGTGTCGTGGCAGGTGTCGTAGCCACTGCAATGCATCCTGCTCAAGAACGATGGGCAAGTATGCAGCCATCACGTCTTCGGTCGCCCCAGCGGTCCGAGTGGCGGTTGTATAGACGACCAACCAGCCTCCTGGGTCCTGCTTAGGCTCATACTTGTCAACGTTGGAGACCTTGAAGTTTGGGGGCCACTGTATAGCCCTGAGACACGGAGTAAGCACGGATACTCCACATGTGTCCTCTTGTCGATGTTCATGGTGCTAGTCCCAGGGAGGGGAGTCGCTGATGTGTCGTTTCGACCGTCCCCGGATCGGACCACTTGTTGAGGCTACCACCGACTCAACTCGGGTGGTTCGACTTCAAGCAGTGACACCATGATCCCGATCGTATTCCTCCTGGTGCCTTATCTCGTTTTTGTGTCGTCGTTCACGCGAAGCATTGATGGAGTTCCATGCGTCTCGCCGACTATTGATGGCGTGCCGCAGATCGCTTGGGGATGAGCGAGGGGTAGAAGGTGATTAGCCGCCCGAGTGAGCAGCCGATGATAGCCTTCAGCATCTGGAGTCCGTGGGAGGCCATCAGCTATCCGAGCCAACACTCCTCCGACTTCACTCGGTGTGTTCATTGCACGAGCAAAGTCAGGGTTCAGGTTTCGCGTGAAGAGAGGGTTCTCTCGGCGTAACCTCGCATCCTGCTCAGCTTGTTCTCAATCTCGGTCTTGAGCTTGCCGGGGATTACGTCAGCGAGAGTTCCTCCTTTCTCTAAAGACTCGTTCGTCAGAAGTTTCTCCTACTTCCGAGACTTCATCCCGGGATACGGGCTGCGCTGGGTCCCACTCCTCAGCCTCGTGATGTCGCCGAATATTCCGGCGTTTGTTCCTCCGTCGCCGAGCTTCCCACTGGGGAGGTTCTTCCCCTGGCATGGTTGGCTCATCGTCGAAGATGGGAGATGACTCCACTCTCCCCCTGATGAAGAGGACATCAGGGTAGAAAGGAGTTGTTGTGGTGATGAATCCCTTTCTGTCCTTCTTTGAGGGTGAAGGTGTCGGAAGGATAGCTTGACGGGCCTCCATCCCGCTTGCTTCTTTTTTCCTTGTAATCCGTGTCCACTCCTCTGTGGGTGAAGTGGGTAATAGGGTTCTTCGGGTGAGTGAATTCCCGGCTCTCGGTTTGCAAGAGGCAGTCTTCGTTTGAGGCGCAGGAGGTTGCGCTTTCTGCTGTCTCGTTCCGAGTTTCTCGAAGATTTTTCAGGAAGGCTTCTTCTTTGGTGGATCCGCTATGTGGTGCAGAATTCCCTTCTCATCAGCTATGGACAAGATGGTCCCAAAGCAGAATATAGATCCAGGGCGGAGAGCAATCTTGCATTGGGAGGTGATAGCCATTGAGCAAGCTTGGATCAACGACACACCCCTACCTAGTGCGCTAGCTGTCAGTGTTTGGAGCCCGACCGTGCACCCGGGGTTACCCCTTGAGGTGCTTTTGGGTAGGATGGTGTTGTTGACTGTAACTCAATTGTTCGTGCAAGACGCATGAGAGACGGTAGGCGATTTTCTACAGGTTTGGGCCGCTTTGAGATGCGTAACACCTTACTTCCTGGTGTGGATCTTTATGTGGTGGGTAACAAGGGAAGTCTCCAGTATGGAGAAAACTGGTGAGCTGTGTAGATGGTCGATGAATCTGATGGGGTACCCCCTAGGCCTTATATACTTGACCGTGGGGCATTACATGCGTTTATGATGACGATGTGTTCCTAAGTAATAGTGAATCGACTGAACTTATCTTCCTATAATCTATCCAACTTATCCTTAGTCTGTTCCATCGTTCAAGGTCATCCCGCGCGGGAAGGTCGGATCGGTGCTGTGGATATCGCTTAAGTCCAACGAGCCGCCTGGGCTAGAGTCTGCTCCTTCCCAGCGTCGGCCCATTCTGCCAACAATTCTTCCCTGGCCCATGAAGGGACGGCCTTGCGAGACAATAGGCCCAAAGCCTTTCGCGAGGCCTTTCTGCCTTTTAGTAGACCCGGGAAATATCCGTGCCCCACAACCACTGTTATAATTTTAAATATACAAAATTAACAAATAGTGCTGCTGCTATTTGGCATGTGGTTCAGGGTGGGAGTCATTCCACCGGGTCTTGGTTTCAAGTGTAGGAGTGATTTGTTGATTATTAGCAAATGTTTGCAAAATATTTGTACTCAGTTTTATGCCCCACAGCAGGTGTCTACACTCTGGATCATGCCTAGTACATTTTTCTTCTTCTATGAAGTCAAGTGAATGTAGCGGTGGTTGCTACCATTTTGAATTGTTATTTTCATCGCCTCACTCTAATATTCAGAACTATTGAATTCTTTCATGATTGAACCCTATGATGATGCTTTACTTGATTGTATTATATTGTTGCTCCATCATATATTAATGATGATTATGGTTCGAGTATGATCCATGAGATTAATTCACACCCCTGAAGGAAGATTGTGATGGAACCTCCCAAGTAATTAGGCCCACCTACAGTTGTCCTTGTCTAACAGACATCAGACACCCTGTAGATGTTCCTAAGTCACTTGACAAGCTCGGTATCTTTCCCGACCTCACCAGGAACGTTTCGCCCGTCTTGCAGACATTACAGATCATCGGAGATAAAGAAATGCGGAAGCGAATTACATAAACTTACATTTATTTCAAAAGCAAGCTCGAGTTATTTTATTACAGACCAGTCTAAAAGTGAGTGCATAGAAGTAATATTATACAAACCAAGGGAGACACAAACTTCTCCCGAGAAGCTAAAAAAACAAAAGATCCTAGGTGGAGGATCGAGTCCTCCCGCACTTCAGTCTTGTTTTTCTTCTTTGGAAACCACCTTGGCACAGAAGCAACAAAAGTCTGCTGCTTCTTCACCTAAAAACAACGAAGGGATAAACCCTGAGTATGGAATTACTCAGCAAGTCTTACCCGACTAAGGAAAAGACTCTCAAGGGTATGCTGGATAAATAGGAGTCAAGGAGAGGCTTTAGCAAAAATCAACTTATACTTTTGCAGAAGTAGCTTACTAAAGTGAGTCCTTACTTTCAATCTTTTAACGCCATATTAAGTATTAATAGACTCTATTTGCATCTAGTCTAATTTCAACATCTCATCAATACAACATCATTTTTATCCAAAGTGTTCACATCCTGACTTTAGGTTGTAGAAAAGTGACCAAGTCTTCATAACCGCGAAGGTACGGCGATCCGAATCGATTATACTCAGCTGAGGATCTCCAATCACACGACATATGTAGCACTTAACCCTTGCATATGTCAACCCGCCACCGGGGTTCTTAAGACCGGATCAGGTTCACGCAAACCGAGAGCACAGATACACCACCGTCCAGCCTCTTGCCACGGAGGGTACACGCTACTCTCGCCACCGCTCCACTCCCATTTCGTGTTATCTTATTCCGGCCTTAGTCTGCCCGAGGCAAGGCTTACCCATGATGAGGCATGTGACCAGTTAAAGGGTCCTCGGTCAGCACGCCTACATACGCGTTAATCCTTAACCAACCTGGGTAGAACATCACCTGTTCCTACCCCAAGTCTCAATTTACGTATTTCCATCCTTAGGAATGTGTCTGTTCCTTAGGATGAAAGAGCATCACAGGGAACTTTGCAGTAAGATCCCACCATTGCTCCAAATGAAAATATCCTTGCAGGTAGAAGCCGTCCCTTCTCGAGTTAAATTAAGGACAACCTCTATCCACAAGATCTAAGCAAGGCTAAGCATTTTTGTAAATCATAATTTTGATACTTCATAGAAGTATCTATAAAGGTATGGATATCAAGGAAAGCAATGCATCAAAGGGTTTCAAGTAACTCCTATGAACCTAATGCACATTTCACTAGACTTAAGTGTACGAAAAGTATTTAAAAACACAAGGAAAAGGGTTGCATGCACCGGGGCTTGCCTTTGTTATCAGGTGAGTCCTCCTCGGTTCCACAAATATCGAAATAAAAGTAATTGCCTGTTTGAGGATCTGAGGATGGTGGTATCCCTTCTTCAGAGACTTCTTCTTCTTCTTCGTGCTCTAATATAACCATATACATGCATAAGAATGGATGTCATGGGATGCTCATGAGGATGCAAAGATAATATAAACTTATTATCCTAGTCTTGAGTACAACTTTCCTTCACGGTACTCCGAGAACCTAGGGTTTCCAGGGTCAGTAAAGGAGTTCATGGAGCAGGGGGGGTGGTTTTGGGTTCTAGTTATCAAACAATGTTCAATTCAAACCAAACTCTACCCATGGCTTCTAAATAATGTGAAAAGCTCACATAAAAAGTTTGGGAAATTTTGGACTTATTATTTATTTTCTAAAAATCCAGAATCAATGGTTTAGGCTATTTTAAATACCCTAAAATTCCCTATTTGATCTAAAAATCATGAGTTTATTTTTATTAAATACTAGGGAAAATAAGGAACCTAGGAAAATTGGTCTCATATTTTTAGGATTTTTCTATAATTTTCTACAGATTTCTAAAGCTCTGCTGTAAAAGAAAAAGGAAAATGATTAAATAGAACTGGGCCGGATTCAGCCCAGCGGCCCAGGTCCGCGCGACATCGCGCGCGCGCCCGCGCCAGCGAGGGAGATTTTGCGCAGAGGTCCACAAGGTTTTGGCTAAACCAGAACAGGGTCGTTTACTATTGCGCAGAGTCACTGACACTTACAAAAAAGGCCCCTGCGTTTCTATCAATTCGCAACCGGAAGTCCCCGACGGCGCTCGCGCACCGTCGCGCTCCGGCGAGCATCTACGCCGGCCGATTGGGGCTAAGATAGGTGCTAAGCTTCGGTCGAGACCAAATCCGAGTCCCCATGAATGTTTCCCCCAGCTTAATTGCACTATTGGTGAACTATGGAGCTCCGGCCACGGTGACCGAGAGAATTGCGGACGGAGGTGTGCGTTCCCGTCGATTCATGGCGGTCTAACTCGATTCAATGGTTCGGTGAGCATCAAGAGGAAGCAAGGACGTTGAAACAAGGGAACCGAGGGTGAGATCGGACCTGAAACGGGCTGACCACGACGAGCTTGATTCACGGCGGCAGAAAATGGATTTGGGGGAAATCCAAAATTCGCGAGTTCTAGCGAAGGACGGCTAGCGATTAGTGGTGGCTGAATGCGTGAGGATGTGGTGAAGCTCACGGCGGGGTCAATTTATAGAGCCCCGAGGCGGTGGCGCTTAATTTAAGCGGTTAGCGGATGTGGCCGGAGATAAGGAAGAAGACGTCGCGGTGAATTCGTGGCTAATGGCGTGGCAAGTTCCCCGTCGACGATGGGATGGCCTAGAGGAGTCACAACGGCACGGTGGAAAAGCTAAGCCACGCGGCGCACGGTGGTAATCGTCCAACGGCGGCGAGCTCTTATCCCGATCGTCCGATGAGTAAGGGGGAGGTGTACCGCGGCTGACCGGGTGGCCTCCAGCTCACCGGCGGCGAGGACCTTTACCTTGCCTAACTTATCTGGTGATCACTGAGCACGAATCTCGGCGAGCGACGATCGACGGCGACGGCTATCGGCGACGAGCACGGGGGAGATCTTCTTCAGTTAATCAGGCACTGTACCATGGAAGCACCCCTTCAATGCACCTGACAGGCGATGTTTAGGGTCAGTTTTCTTCCAAATTCCTGTGGCAACATCCCCAAGTCACTGCATCAAAGTTGTAGTGCTACATACCAGCTACAAATCGACTATAGGGATGCGACTTAGTTGAGCACTGGATCATGCTCAAAATTAAGCTAGAAGTGGATGTCGGTCTTCTGCTATTCTGAATTTCAGATCAAACAGCCTGACAGCCAGTTTTGGATTGGGTTTTTCTCCAAATTTCTCATAACAACTAAGCTCACACTCTTTAGCAAAGTTGTTCTCCTATAATTGGTCTTCAACTTTGATGTGGTGACCTAGGGCAAAAACCCTATATTCTGAAAGATACAAGGCTCCAAAGTTGAGCCAATTTCACTGAAAATCAGACTTAGACTATTAAGGACTTAAGAGTGGAGTTTTGCAAATAAGCCCAAAACTTAGGGTTTAACTTGCAAGTTCACATATTTGTGACCCAAATGACTTAAGATACTTATTTGTCTAGGTTTTTGCACTTTAGTCCAAAAGTGGACTAATTTTGCACATAGGTCCCTAGGGTTTGGTTTAGGGCTTCCCAGGGTTCCAATTAGGGTTTCTGGTATCCCAGGGGTATAAAAGGAATTCAAGTTTGTTTTTAGAGTCATTTTATGACTTTTACCCTAAAGTCTTTAGGTTTTCTTAGCTTGAGTTAGGTTTACCCCCTTTAACCACTATTTAGGGTTAAGGCCTTTAACCAGGGTTCTATTTGTAAAACATTAAAACAGTACAACTTGTTTGAAATTTTTGCCTAGTGAATGCACTCTAGATGTGTCAAACATATGCAATGCCAATGCTTATGATGTCATGCTCAAGTTTTAGTTATAGTAACACCAGGGGTGTTACATCCTTCCCCCCATAAAAGAATCTCGTCCCGAGATTTAAAGTCCTAGGGTGAGTAATGGAAAAGGAAATGTGTCACATTTTTATTTCCTTATTTCTGGTACAAGGCAGGGGTGGTGTGGGGGTTCATTCCTTTATTACACAGCTATACAGATTTTACAACTTACAAGAGGCTAGAAAGCCTGGGAAATTCTTATCTAAGAAGTCTTGGGTTTCCCATGTAGCCTCATCTTCCGAATGCTGGTTCCACTGTATCTTATAAAACTTGAGAGTCTTTCTCCGAGTAACCCTGTCCTTTTGATCCAGAACTCGAATGGGATGTTCCGAGTACGTTAAATCTGGTTCCAGGACAACATCTGTCACTTCAATGGTTCGATCGGGAACCCGAAGACACTTCTTCAATTGTGACACGTGGAACACATTATGCACAGCAGACAATGTTTCGGGTAGTTGGAGTCGGTACGCCACTGGTCCACATTGTTCAAGCACCAGGAATGGACCAATGTATCTGGGTGCAAGCTTCCCTTTAACTCCGAAACGCGATACACCCTTCATTGGTGAAACTTTCAAGTAGACATAGTCGTCTACCAGAAAACATAAGGGTTGTCGTCGTCGGTCTGCATAACTCTTTTGTCGAATCTGAGCTTTCTTCATATTATGAATAATTTTCTGAACCTTTTCTTCGACCTCTTTCACCATATCAGGCCTAAAGAAGTATCTTTCTCTAGGTTCAGACCAATTTAGCGGAGTTCGACACCGTTGCCCATATAAAGCTTCAAAAGGTGCCATCTTGATACTTTCCTGATAACTGTTATTGTATGAAAATTCCGCTAGGGGCAAACATTCATCCCATTTTTGCGAGAAGTCCAGAACACATGCCCGCAGCATATCTTCGAGGATTTGATTCACTCTCTCAGTCTGTCCACTGGTTTGAGGATGATAGGCCGAACTGTGGAGTAACTTAGTACCCAGGGATTTATGAAGTTCTTCCCAGAATTTGGATACGAACGGAGGTCCACGATCCGACACTATAGTCTTCGGAATACCATGTAGACTGAGAATACGGGCAATGTATAATGCTGCATAAGTGGCTACTGTATATGTGACCTTGACAGGTAAGAAGTGGGCAATCTTTGTGAGTCGATCAACGATAACCCAAATAGAGTCATATCCTTTTGCGGTCCTGGGCAATCCCACAATGAAGTCCATGCTTATGTCTTCCCATTTCCATGTTGGTATTGGTAATGACTGCAATGGACCGGCAGCTTTCAGGTGTATGGCCTTGACACGTCTGCAAGTGTCACATCTAGCCACATAGCGTGCAATTTCAATCTTCATCTTTGTCCACCAGTAATGTTGCTTTAGATCATGATACATCTTAGTGCTTCCCGGATGAATAGAATAGCGGCTAAGATGCGCTTCATCAAGAATTTGCTGGCGGAGCTCTTCGTTCTTTGGCACTACTATGCGGTCTTTAAACCATATCACACCTTGATCGTCTTCCTTGAAACACTTGGCTACTCCAGCCCTTATCTTCTCTCGTATGTGCTTCATACCCAGATTGTCCTTTTGAGCATCAATTATCTTCTGTAGAATGATTGACTCAAGCCTTAACTGATTTAGAGTCCCATGCTGGATTATCCCCAGGTTTAGCTTCTCCATTTCTTGACACAAAGTACTCTCGGAGGTCTTTACCATAAGACAGTGGCAGGAAGTCTTACGACTCAATGCATCTGCCACCACATTGGCCTTGCCTGGGTGATAATGGATCTCCAGATCATAGTCTTTAATGAGCTCAAGCCATCGTCTTTGCCTCATATTTAACTCTGACTGGGTGAAGATGTACTTCAAACTTTTATGATCTGTATATATGTGACAGATATTTCCCAGCAGATAGTGACGCCATATTTTCAGGGCATGAACCACCGCAGCTAACTCCAGATCATGAGTTGGATAGTGCTCCTCATGTCGGCGCAGCTGTCTTGAAGCATACGCAATTACTCGACCCTCTTGCATCAGCACACAGCCGAGTCCACTGCCTGACGCATCACAATATACATCAAAAGGCTTAGTGATGTCCGGTTGAGCCAATACCGGAGCAGTGGTTAATAATGTCTTCAATTGCTCAAAGACTTCATTACACTTAGAAGACCAATTGAACTTAATGTCATTCTTCAACAAACTTGTGATTGGCTTCACAAGCTTAGAAAAATCGGGTATGAATCTGTGATAATACCCAGCTAGTCCAAGAAAACTCCGGACTTGGTGAACAGTGGTTGGGGGTTTCCACTCCAGAATATCCTTGACCTTGCTAGGATCTACCGCAATTCCCTTAGCTGATAACACGTGCCCCAAAAATTGAATTTCCTCCAGCCAGAACGCGCATTTGCTGAACTTGGCATACAGCTGATGTTCCCTCAGGCGTGTCAATACAATCCGTAGATGCTGAGCATGCTCCTCTTCATTTTTAGAGTATATCAAAATATCATCGATGAAGACCACCACGAACTTGTCCAACTCGGGCATGAATACCGAGTTCATCAAATAGGTGAAGTGGGCAGGAGCATTTGTGAGCCCGAAAGACATTACCAGGTATTCAAACAATCCATACCGCGTAGTAAATGCGGTCTTCGGTATATCCTCGGGCCGAATACGGATTTGATGATAGCCCGACCTGAGATCAATTTTGGAAAATACCCTCGCCCCAGTTAGTTGATCAAATAAAATATCGATCCTTGGAAGGGGGTACTTATTCTTAATGGTGACCTCATTTAGGGGCCGATAGTCCACGCACATGCGCAAGGTTTGATCCTTCTTCTTAACAAAAATGGCGGGACAACCCCATGGGGACGAGCTTGGCCGGATAAATCCCTTATTCAGCAGATCTTGTAATTGAATCTTCAATTCTGCCAACTCATTAGGGGGCATACGGTACGATCTTCGGGAGATGGGAGCCGTACCGGGCTTTAGCTCAATTACGAATTCTACATCTCTTTCAGGGGGCAGTCCAGGCAAATCTTCCGGAAATACATCTGGAAACTCACATACTACCGGAATGTTCTTGATCTCCGGTACAATGGCTTCAAATATTCTACCAGAAGCTTTGGCTGGATTGGTTTTGGGGAGAGACAAGAGAATTTCTTCTTGATTATAACTCAACCTGACGGTTCTGAGTTCAGTGTTGAGAATTGCCTTGTGTTGAGTTAACCAATTCATACCCAAAATTACATCTATATCCTGGCCTCTTAGAACAATCATGTTAGCAGGAAAGTTCCGTCCGGCCATTGTTACTGGCACTTCATAGGCCACTTCTCTAGTAAAAATGTGTCCCCCAGGTGAATGAATTTTAAATCCCTCTTTTGATTCATGACATGCAATGTGATGTTGCTCCACAAATTTCTTGCTAATGAAGGTATGCGAAGCACCAGAATCAAAAAGAATTATTGCAGGGTGACTGGCCACAGGAAACGTACCCATCATCACCGGCTCTCCCTCCAGTGTAGTGGCCACTTGGGTGTAATATACTCGCCCCGTCTTCTTAGTATTTCTCCCCGCAGCATTTCCCTTGGGCTGAGTGGACTTCCCAGTTCCTTGCTGAGCATTGGATTGATTCTGCTTGGGGTACGGGCAGTCTTTGATAAAATGTCCCGACTTGCCGCAGTTGAAACACCCAGTTGAAGAGTTGGGCAAGGCAGGGAATCGAGTGCCTGGGGCACCCGGCTGATTTGGGGAAGTGGAGGTATTGTTGGGGCGGATAATAATGGGTTGTTTAAAAGGGAATGCTGGTGGACGAGAAAAAGTTTTGTTTTGGCTAGAAGGCCGGATGACGAACCGTTGCCTCTTCGCCTGGCCCTGATTAGGCCTCTCACCACTGACTCCCTTATTCTTCCCAGAATTTGCGTATTTTGCCTCCACAGATAAGGTTGTACTGACAGCCTTTCCATAAGTGAGATCAATACATGTGGCCATTTTTCGCTGCAACCGGTCATTTAGACCTCTCATAAAACAGTTCTTTTTCTTCAAATCAGTATTCACCTGATCAATGGCATACTGTGACAGGTGATTAAACTTGTTAAGATACTGATTGATGGTGTCTCCTCCTTGTTTCAGCTTCATAAATTCCTCTTGTTTCATATGCAGCACTCCTTCAGGTATGTAGTGTTCGCGGAAGGCTGCTTTAAATTCATCCCATGTAATTTGATGGTTGTCAGGTTGGATAGCCACAAAGTTTCCCCACCAAGTACTGGCAGGGCCACGGAGTTGCTGTGCCGCAAACAATGCCTTCTGTGTTTCCGAACAACGAAGAAGGCCAAACTTCTGTTCAATGACCCGTATCCATTCGTCGGCTTCTAACGGGTCTTCTGCTTTGGTGAATAGAGGTGGACGAGTTTCAGAGAAGTCCAGATAAGTAGTTTCACGGGGACCTTGCTGAAAACCTCTTCCTGCTTGCTGCTGGAACTGCTGCTAACCCGCCATTTCCCTAAGGAAGCGGGTATTGTCGGCGGTGGCATTCACCAAGGCGGCAATCGCCTCGGCGAGCGTGGGTGGAACCGGAGGTGGATTTGGGGTGACATCCTGACCCCTAGATGTTCCGGCTGCGTCCTGTCCGCGAGTCCTGGTCGGCATCTGAGGCAAAAACATTTAAATAAACATAATGTGCCAAAGAAAACCTTCCATTTTACATTACTATAAAGAGTAATGATACAGACTCGATACTACATAACAGGATACATTACCCATTTTACAAAAGTTCAACCTATTATACAACAGTACATTCTACAATACACTACTCTACTCTTATAACACCATTAGTCCTGCTTTCCGTTACTTTTGGCGGCCTCGTCGTCAGGTGTGGGAGTCCAGACGTCAACCAACCTCAAAGAAGGAGGGGGTTCAAAAAGATCTAACTCCCCACCCAGTGCGCGTCCCGCAATGTGAGAGGGTCCGGCTCCTGACTCAGCAGAGTGTACAGGCTCACTAGGGTGTAATTGTGAGTATAACACATGGACTTCCTCATGCAAAGTATTGCAGTAGACCTGCAGGTTGTCGACAGCTGAGCTAAGTTCTTTAATTCGGGCCTGAGCCCTCGCTTCCTTAGCACATGCCAACATACGAGACTGTACCGCCCAGTCAAGTGCTAAGTCCCGATCAGCCAGCTGATCCTGCAGGTGACGGATATCCCTTCTTAGTTCATTGATTCTATCTCCGTCTGCAATCCAAGCATTGGTCCTGTGTTGCAGCGTTGCTTGAAGTCGACGCACTTCGGCTTCCAAGTCTCCTATAGGATCATTACTTCCGCTGCTACTGCTTTCGTGTCGAGGGGCTAGTTGATGCCGGGGTACTCCAATTGGTCCCATTGACTTACGTGCCGTTAGCCTTGTGCGTGGCGGCATCTTTCTAAGGGGGAAAACTTATTAGCATAATTCTTAGCATGATGCATGAATAAGTACAGAATCAACCTTAGTCGATTCAACCTTCTATACATGGCACTCTTCCTATCTGGTCTTTAAGATAAACTCTTCAGAGTACTTAGGTAAGAAGGGAAAAGAGTTTTTAGGTAAGATTTTCGAAAATCCTTTTGAAGATGCCTCTTAATATCTGCAAAGAAGGGCTACGCTCCGATACCAGATGTGACGGAACCTCCCAAGTAATTAGGCCCACCTACAGTTGTCCTT
Organism: Zea luxurians; assembly: GCA_029449295.1. Taxonomy (NCBI): domain Eukaryota; kingdom Viridiplantae; phylum Streptophyta; class Magnoliopsida; order Poales; family Poaceae; genus Zea; species Zea luxurians. The sequence goes on from JAOPSE010000084.1 coordinate 6,682,301, forward strand.
GTCTAACAGACATCAGACACCCTGTAGATGTTCCTAAGTCACTTGACAAGCTCGGTATCTTTCCCGACCTCACCAGGAACGTTTCGCCCATCTTGCAGACATTACAGATCATCGGAGATAAAGAAATGCGGAAGCGAATTACATAAACTTACATTTATTTCAAAAGCAAGCTCGAGTTATTTTATTACAGACCAGTCTAAAAGTGAGTGCATAGAAGTAATATTATACAAACCAAGGGAGACACAAACTTCTCCCGAGAAGCTAAAAAAACAAAAGATCCTAGGTGGAGGACCGAGTCCTCCCGCACTTCAGCCTTGTTTTTCTTCTTTGGAAACCACCTTGGAACAGAAGCAACAAAAGTCTGCTGCTTCTTCACCTAAAAACAACGAAGGGATAAACCCTGAGTATGGAATTACTCAGCAAGTCTTACCCGACTAAGGAAAAGACTCTCAAGGGTATGCTGGATAAATAGGAGTCAAGGAGAGGCTTTAGCAAAAATCAACTTATACTTTTGCAGAAGTAGCTTACTAAAGTGAGTCCTTACTTTCAATCTTTTAACGCCATATTAAGTATTAATAGACTCTATTTGCATCTAGTCTAATTTCAACATCTCATCAATACAACATCATTTTTATCCAAAGTGTTCACATCCTGACTTTAGGTTGTAGAAAAGTGACCAAGTCTTCATAACCGCGAAGGTACGGCGATCCGAATCGATTATACCCAACTGAGGATCTCCAATCACACGACATATGTAGCACTTAACCCTTGCATATGTCAACCCGCCACCGGGGTTCTTAAGACCGGATCAGGTTCACGCAAACCGAGAGCACAGATACACCACCGTCCAGCCTCTTGCCACGGAGGGTACATGCTACTCTCGCCACCGCTCCACTCCCATTTCGTGTTATCTTATTCCGGCCTTAGTCTGCCCGAGGCAAGGCTTACCCATGACGAGGCATGTGACCAGTTAAAGGGTCCTCGGTCAGCACGCCTACATACGCGTTAATCCTTAACCAACCTGGGTAGAACATCACCTGTTCCTACCCCAAGTCTCAATTTACGTATTTCCATCCTTAGGAATGTGTCTGTTCCTTAGGATGAAAGAGCATCACAGGGAACTTTGCAGTAAGATCCCACCATTGCTCCAAATGAAAATATCCTTGCAGGTAGAAGCCGTCCCTTCTCGAGTTAAATTAAGGACAACCTCTATCCACAAGATCTAAGCAAGGCTAAGCATTTTTGTAAATCATAATTTTGATACTTCACAGAAGTATCTATAAAGGTATGGATATCAAGGAAAGCAATGCATCAAAGGGTTTCAAGTAACTCCTATGAACCTAATGCACATTTCACTAGACTTAAGTGTACGAAAAGTATTTAAAAACACAAGGAAAAGGGTTGCATGCACCGGGGCTTGCCTTTGTTATCAGGTGAGTCCTCCTTGGTTCCACAAATATCGAAATAAAAGTAATTGCCTGTTTGAGGATCTGAGGATGGTGGTATCCCTTCTTCAGAGACTTCTTCTTCTTCTTCGTGCTCTAATATAACCATATACATGCATAAGAATGGATGTCATGGGATGCTCATGAGGATGCAAAGATAATATAAACTTATTATCCTAGTCTTGAGTACAACTTTCCTTCACGGTACTCCGAGAACCTAGGGTTTCCAGGGTCAGTAAAGGAGTTCATGGAGCAGGGGGGGTGGTTTTGGGTTCTAGTTATCAAACAATGTTCAATTCAAACCAAACTCTACCCATGGCTTCTAAATAATGTGAAAAGCTCACATAAAAAGTTTGGGAAATTTTGGACTTATTATTTATTTTCTAAAAATCCAGAATCAATGGTTTAGGCTATTTTAAATACCCTAAAATTCCCTATTTGATCTAAAAATCATGAGTTTATTTTTATTAAATACTAGGGAAAATAAGGAACCTAGGAAAATTGGTCTCATATTTTTAGGATTTTTCTATAATTTTCTACAGATTTCTAAAGCTCTGCTATAAAAGAAAAAGGAAAATGATTAAATAGAACTGGGCCGGATTCAGCCCAGCGGCCCAGGTCCGCGCGACATCGCACGCGCGCCCGCGCCAGCGAGGGAGATTTTGCGCAGAGGTCCACGAGGTTTTGGCTAAACCAGAATAGGGTCGTTTACTATTGCGCAGAGTCACTGACACTTACAAAAAAGGCCCCTGCGTTTCTATCAATTCGCAACCGGAAGTCCCCGACGGCGCTCGCGCACCGCTGCGCTCCGGCGAGCATCTACGCCGGCCGATTGGGGCTAAGATAGGTGCTAAGCTTCGGTCGAGACCAAATCCGAGTCCCCATGAATGTTTCCCCCAGCTTAATTGCACTATTGGTGAACTATGGAGCTCCGGCCACGGTGACCGAGAGAATTGCGGACGGAGGTGTGCGTTCCCGTCGATTCATGGCGGTCTAACTCGATTCAATGGTTCGGTGAGCATCAAGAGGAAGCAAGGACGTTGAAACAAGGGAACCGAGGGTGAGATCGGACCTGAAACGGGCTGACCACGACGAGCTTGATTCACGGCGGCGGAAAATGGATTTGGGGGAAATCCAAAATTCGCGAGTTCTAGCGAAGGACGGCTAGCGATTAGTGGTGGCTGAATGCGTGAGGATGTGGTGAAGCTCACGGCGGGGTCAATTTATAGAGCCCCGAGGCGGTGGCGCTTAATTTAAGCGGTTAGCGGAGGTGGCCGGAGATAAGGAAGAAGACGTCGCGGTGAATTCGTGGCTAATGGCGTGGCAAGTTCCCCGTCGACGATGGGATGGCCTAGAGGAGTCACGACGGCACGGTGGAAAAGCTAAGCCACGCAGCGCACAGTGGTAATCGTCCAACGGCGGCGAGCTCTTATCCCGATCGTCCGATGAGTAAGGGGGAGGTGTACCGCGGCTGACCGGGTGGCCTCCAGCTCACCGGCGGCGAGGACCTTTACCTTGCCAAACTTATCTGGTGATCACTGAGCACGAATCTCGGCGAGCGACGATCGACGGCGACGGCTATCGGCGACGAGCACGGGGGAGATCTTCTTCAGTTAATCAGGCACTGTACCATGGAAGCACCCCTTCAGTGCACCTGACAGGCGATGTTTAGGGTCAGTTTTCTTCCAAATTCCTGTGGCAACATCCCCAAGTCACTGCATCAAAGTTGTAGTGCTACATACCAGCTACAAATCGACTATAGGGATGCGACTTAGTTGAGCACTGGATCATGCTCAAAATTAAGCTAGAAGTGGATGTCGGTCTTCTGCTATTCTGAATTTCAGATCAAACAGCCTGACAGCCAGTTTTGGATTGGGTTTTTCTCCAAATTTCTCATAACAACTGAGCTCACACTCTTTAGCAAAGTTGTTCTCCTATAATTGGTCTTCAACTTTGATGTGGTGACCTAGGGCAAAAACCCTATATTCTGAAAGATACAAGGCTCCAAAGTTGAGCCAATTTCACTGAAAATCAGACTTAGACTATTAAGGACTTAAGAGTGGAGTTTTGCAAATAAGCCCAAAACTTAGGGTTTAACTTGCAAGTTCACATATTTGTGACCCAAATGACTTAAGATACTTATTTGTCTAGGTTTTTGCACTTTAGTCCAAAAGTGGACTAATTTTGCACATAGGTCCCTAGGGTTTGGTTTAGGGCTTCCCAGGGTTCCAATTAGGGTTTCTGGTATCCCAGGGGTATAAAAGGAATTCAAGTTTGTTTTTAGAGTCATTTTATGACTTTTACCCTAAAGTCTTTAGGTTTTCTTAGCTTGAGTTAAGTTTTACCCCCTTTAACCACTATTTAGGGTTAAGGCCTTTAACCAGGGTTCTATACCAGCTGTGACGGAACCTCCCAAGTAATTAGGCCCACCTACAGTTGTCCTTGTCTAACAGACATCAGACACCCTGTAGATGTTCCTAAGTCACTTGACAAGCTCGGTATCTTTCCCGACCTCACCAGGAACGTTTCGCCCGTCTTGTAGACATTACAGATCATCGGAGATAAAGAAATGCGGAAGCGAATTACATAAACTTACATTTATTTCAAAAGCAAGCTCGAGTTATTTTATTACAGACCAGTCTAAAAGTGAGTGCATAGAAGTAATATTATACAAACCAAGGGAGACACAAACTTCTCCCGAGAAGCTAAAAAAACAAAAGATCCTAGGTGGAGGACCGAGTCCTCCCGCACTTCAGTCTTGTTTTTCTTCTTTGGAAACCACCTTGGCACAAAAGCAACAAAAGTCTGCTGCTTCTTCACCTAAAAACAACGAAGGGATAAACCCTGAGTATGGAATTACTCAGCAAGTCTTACCCGACTAAGGAAAAGACTCTCAAGGGTATGCTGGATAAATAGGAGTCAAGGAGAGGCTTTAGCAAAAATCAACTTATACTTTTGCAGAAGTAGCTTACTAAAGTGAGTCCTTACTTTCAATCTTTTAGCGCCATATTAAGTATTAATAGACTCTATTTGCATCTAGTCTAATTTCAACATCTCATCAATACAACATCATTTTTATCCAAAGTGTTCACATCCTGACTTTAGGTTGTAGAAAAGTGACCAAGTCTTCATAACCGCGAAGGTACGGCGATCCGAATCGATTATACTCAGCTGAGGATCTCCAATCACACGACATATGTAGCACTTAACCCTTGCATATGTCAACCCGCCACCGGGGTTCTTAAGACCGGATCAGGTTCACGCAAACCGAGAGCACAGATACACCACCGTCCAGCCTCTTGCCACGGAGGGTACACGCTACTCTCGCCACCGCTCCACTCCCAATTCGTGTTATCTTATTCCGGCCTTAGTCTGCCCGAGGCAAGGCTTACCCATGACGAGGGATGTGACCAGTTAAAGGGTCCTCGGTCAGCACGCCTACATACGCGTTAATCCTTAACCAACCTGGGTAGAACATCACCTGTTCCTACCCCAAGTCTCAATTTACGTATTTCCATCCTTAGGAATGTGTCTGTTCCTTAGGATGAAAGAGCATCACAGGGAACTTTGCAGTAAGATCCCACCATTGCTCCAAATGAAAATATCCTTGCAGGTAGAAGCCGTCCCTTCTCGAGTTAAATTAAGGACAACCTCTATCCACAAGATCTAAGCAAGGCTAAGCATTTTTGTAAATCATAATTTTGATACTTCACAGAAGTATCTATAAAGGTATGGATATCAAGGAAAGCAATGCATCAAAGGGTTTCAAGTAACTCCTATGAACCTAATGCACATTTCACTAGACTTAAGTGTACGAAAAGTATTTAAAAACACAAGGAAAAGGGTTGCATGCACCGGGGCTTGCCTTTGTTATCAGGTGAGTCCTCCTCGGTTCCACAAATATCGAAATAAAAGTAATTGCCTGTTTGAGGATCTGAGGATGGTGGTATCCCTTCTTCAGAGACTTCTTCTTCTTCTTCTTCGTGCTCTAATATAACCATATACATGCATAAGAATGGATGTCATGGGATGCTCATGAGGATGCAAAGATAATATAAACTTATTATCCTAGTCTTGAGTACAACTTTCCTTCACGATACTCCGAGAACCTAGGGTTTCCAGGGTCAGTAAAGGAGTTCATGGAGCAGGGGGGGTGGTTTTGGGTTCTAGTTATCAAACAATGTTCAATTCAAACCAAACTCTACCCATGGCTTCTAAATAATGTGAAAAGCTCACATAAAAAGTTTGGGAAATTTTGGACTTATTATTTATTTTCTAAAAATCCAGAATCAATGGTTTAGGCTATTTTAAATACCCTAAAATTCCCTATTTGATCTAAAAATCATGAGTTTATTTTTATTAAATACTAGGGAAAATAAGGAACCTAGGAAAATTGGTCTCATATTTTTAGGATTTTTCTATAATTTTCTACAGATTTCTAAAGCTCTGCTGTAAAAGAAAAAGGAAAATGATTAAATAGAACTGGGCCGGATTCAGCCCAGCGGCCCAGGTCCGCGCGACATCGCGCGCGCGCCCGCGCCAGCGAGGGAGATTTTGCGCAGAGGTCCACGAGGTTTTGGCTAAACCAGAACAGGGTCGTTTACTATTGCGCAGAGTCACTGACACTTACAAAAAAGGCCCCTGCGTTTCTATCAATTCGCAACCGGAAGTCCCCGACGGCGCTCGCGCACCGCCGCGCTCCGGCGAGCATCTACGCCGGCCGATTGGGGCTAAGATAGGTGCTAAGCTTCGGTCGAGACCAAATCCGAGTCCCCATGAATGTTTCCCCCAGCTTAATTGCACTATTGGTGAACTATGGAGCTCCGGCCACGGTGACCGAGAGAATTGCGGACGGAGGTGTGCGTTCCCGTCGATTCATGGCGGTCTAACTCGATTCAATGGTTCGGTGAGCATCAAGAGGAAGCAAGGACGTTGAAACAAGGGAACCGAGGGTGAGATCGGACCTGAAACGGGCTGACCACGACGAGCTTGATTCACGGCGGCGGAAAATGGATTTGGGGGAAATCCAAAATTCGCGAGTTCTAGCGAAGGACGGCTAGCGATTAGTGGTGGCTGAATGCGTGAGGATGTGGTGAAGCTCACGGCGGGGTCAATTTATAGAGCCCCGAGGCGGTGGCGCTTAATTTAAGCGGTTAGCGGAGGTGGCCGGAGATAAGGAAGAAGACGTCGCGGTGAATTCGTGGCTAATGGCGTGGCAAGTTCCCCGTCGACGATGGGATGGCCTAGAGGAGTCACGACGGCACGGTGGAAAAGCTAAGCCACGCGGCGCACGGTGGTAATCGTCCAACGGCGGCGAGCTCTTATCCCGATCGTTCGATGAGTAAGGGGGAGGTGTACCGCGGCTGACCGGGTGGCCTCCAGCTCACCGGCGGCGAGGACCTTTACCTTGCCAAACTTATCTGGTGATCACTGAGCATGAATCTCGGCGAGCGACGATCGACGGCGATGGCTATCGGCGATGAGCACGGGGGAGATCTTCTTCAGTTAATCAGGCACTGTACCATGGAAGCACCCCTTTAGTGCACCTGACAGGCGATGTTTAGGGTCAGTTTTCTTCCAAATTCCTGTGGCAACATCCCCAAGTCACTGCATCAAAGTTGTAGTGCTACATACCAGCTACAAATCGACTATAGGGATGCGACTTAGTTGAGCACTGGATCATGCTCAAAATTAAGCTAGAAGTGGATGTCGGTCTTCTGCTATTCTGAATTTCAGATCAAACAGCCCGACAGCCAGTTTTGGATTGGGTTTTTCTCCAAATTTCTCATAACAACTGAGCTCACACTCTTTAGCAAAGTTGTTCTCCTATAATTGGTCTTCAACTTTGATGTGGTGACCTAGGGCAAAAACCCTATATTCTGAAAGATACAAGGCTCCAAAGTTGAGCCAATTTCATTGAAAATCAGACTTAGACTATTAAGGACTTAAGAGTGGAGTTTTGCAAATAAGCCCAAAACTTAGGGTTTAACTTGCAAGTTCACATATTTGTGACCCAAATGACTTAAGATACTTATTTGTCTAGGTTTTTGCACTTTAGTCCAAAAGTGGACTAATTTTGCACATAGGTCCCTAGGGTTTGGTTTAGGGCTTCCCAGGGTTCCAATTAGGGTTTCTGGTATCCCAGGGGTATAAAAGGAATTCAAGTTTGTTTTTAGAGTCATTTTATGACTTTTACCCTAAAGTCTTTAGGTTTTCTTAGCTTGAGTTAGGTTTTACCCCCTTTAACCACTATTTAGGGTTAAGGCCTTTAACTAGGGTTCTATTTGTAAAACATTAAAACAGTACAACTTGTTTGAAATTTTCGCCTAGTGAATGCACTCTAGATGTGTCAAACATATGCAATGCCAATGCTTATGATGTCATGCTCAAGTTTTAGTTATAGTAACACCAGGGGTGTTACAAAGATGAAGTATTATTTGAGGGTTTCTATTGTATCTGAAGGAAGATGAAGTATTATTTGAGGATTGCATTGCATGATTCATTTGCATCTGAAGTTTTATCGTGACCTATGGTCTGACCATACCGATACAACTTAGCATCGTACGTTGCCCAAGTAGGGGTACAATGCGGCTTCATACCCTTAGAGGTATGAAGGCAGAGGACATATGCATTGCATTCACATGCATTCATTGAAGTGATATTTGCAGATATTGTGGACGCAGGGAAGTGTTATACAAACTATTGTGGTTGTTCGAGGAAATGAGATGGTATTGGTTATATTGGGACTATTGAGTTCTATATCTACAAGTATTTTTGATCTTAATTGTGATTCCTGTAAAATGTTGATTAATTTATCTTGTGGTTTAAATATCCTGTCAAAACATTTTGCTTGTTGAGATGTTTCATCTTACTCTTGCATTACCCAATGCAGGTGCTTGATGCTTATCAAGGGGAGTGGGAAGTAGCGACACGTTGCACACATTGCTTAGAGAACCAAATAATTAGCTTGGGTTATTGACTTTTGAGGTTCATACTTTAGAGTATGATGTAGGCATAAGCTGGTTCATTTGTGGTTAATTGTCCTTGATGAGAATTATATCATACTAGTATGATTCATTTTGTATTGATATATCTCTTTTGCTTCTGTGATGCTTATAATTACAAAGGAGACACTGCCAAATTTTATTTTGCTTAGTGTTTGGTTGTTGGTAGGGAAGTCTAGTAGCATCTCGGTGTGTTTGGGGATCCCGGGGTGTTATAGTTGGTATCAAAGCTTAGGCTTTAGATTCTAGGTAAATTGAACCTAAAATTGCACACATCCACATATAGGAAGGGCATGGGTTCAAATATCTTTGATATATGTTAATGTCTTTGAAGTGCAGATGACAATAATTTCACCCTCCCTATTCCTTTACGGTGATGTGGTAAGTTGTTTATGACTTAATGCCCGATATAATTCATTTCTAAATTTTGATATTGTCTTATTAATGCGATTGATATCGCTGGTCGTTTGTGAGATTGAAGTTGTTATTATGCTTGTGATATACAAGTATGCCTATGTTGTTTTCAACATGTTTTTCATGGTTGAGTTTTATTACAATAATATTGTTATATATGCTTGATTGAGGATGTTTCTAAGAGGAGTGTGAATTGTGTGTTTTGGGTTACAAGGTAACCATCAATTTGAATTTAAGTTGTTGAGCGGTTGGGGGATAGCTCCAACTATCTTTGCAAAGAATGATCATTTATGTCAAGAAACCAGTTCTGAAAGAAATGAATATTGGTACTTTTATATGGATTTTGGGGAAAGTCTTTATATAGCCAGAGTAGCTTACATATCTTTCTTCTATCGTGTGTTTTAGTAGCCACAAAGCCTAGGTGTGGTTTAAAGTGGTTGCATGTTAGTCATGCTAATTGTAGAATAAATCTTTGATTTTCTTGTTCCATTGATTATGTATTAATACGTTGAGGATCTGATGGTTCTCTTCCCGTTGCATACTTGTGGAGCCATTGTTGGACCACTTATCTATTGGTTTGAATGAAGTCATTGCCTAGCCTAGAGTTGGTTGTGTGTGGTTAGTAACCTATTCCTAAATGATGTGATTTTTACATCAGCTTGAGATGTTTGTCAAATGTGTGAAGGATTACGGGGTTATTATTGACCCTGTATGTCTGGTACTTTGAGTGCATCGTATGATAGAATGAAATGTAAGTTTCTGAACTACAGTAGATGAAGACTTATATTATGTGTAGGTTAACCATACTAGTTTGGATATTTTTCTTAGTTGAGTTGTTGGATAAAGTATAGCGACATTGGTTAAGCAAGTATTGTGTTGTTGTTGTGCTGTTAGTGCTCTTTGTGAAGTTTTTGGCATTTCTTTGATGAACTGTGCCGCGCAGAATGTTATTGGCTTCTTGTCGGCTTTATTGCTCCATTAGTTCTGTAGACTTTCTCCCCTATGTGGGGTGCAAAGAATGTTAGATTACATGATTATCTTTTCATGATGGCAAGAACGAGGTATAGGAAGATTAGGAGTTTTGTTTCAATAGAACTACTTGTTTCGTGGTGCTGTGAGGTGAGGTGTTTGATCTTCTTATACGTGCATCTCGTGTGGATATTTTGCCATTGAATTAAAATGAATTATTGAAGTTGGTAATGGTTGTGCTTAGTGCATATTACCCCTTCATAAAAGAGTGTCGTTTTAAGACATTGATGCTGATGTATGGCTGCATCGAAATTCGATTTGTGAAATCGTAGTGTTGATTGCATCTATGACTTGCTTTGAGCTCCATTACATGTTGTTTCATGCTTGATGTTAGGTTGTGTAGCTTCCTTAGACAATTAGGTCGAGGTTGAAGTTCTTGTGTTAATTAAAACCAATAATGGACCCATGTTTTAAATGGTGGTACTATATGGGGTACCTTGGATGATTTGTTTGTAGTGGCCGAATTCGAGGACAAATTCTTTTTAAGGGGGTAGAGTGTAATATCCCAAAAAATATGTTGACCAAAAGTTGATCTTCGGTGCGTGGATGTGGGAAAAAGGTTGTGGGCTGTTGGATGCTACGTCAGAAGTCATATGAGACTTCGTTTTTGTTCTCCCACAAAAAACCCTATGCCCCCCCTTTCCCCACACTTGGCCGCCCCTCCCCTTCCCCTTTGCTGGTCGCCCTCTCTCCTCCCATGGAAGCCGCCCTCTACCCTCTCCACAGCTTGCTCCTCCCTCTAGAATTCCCCGCAAGCAGCAAGGATTGAGAAGAGGACGAGCAAGTTTGATTGAAGAGGAAGAGAGGACCAAGGAGACATTCTATCCCCATCTCTTCTTGTAGATTTTCTTGGGGAAACCTTAGGTAAGGATGAGATCCATGTTCCTCCCTGCAATTAAGTGTTTTTGGAGGTTTTGGATCATGGGGATTAAAGGATTAGAGTTTGGATTATATGTAGATTTTGATCTCGAATTTAATTTTTGCAGAATGGCAGATTCGGTAGTTTTTGTTCATGCCAGTTTTCCGTGGTCTTAGTTGCCTCAAAAAATAAAAAGTCTATATATGAGTCGTAGATAATTTGTAGATCTTTCCGTGGCCGTGAAGAACACCTCAATCGAATATCAGATCAGAGAGTTATTGTAGTTTGATTATAGCAGTTTTCAGTCACATAATTCTGTGCAGAATCTGTTCTATTAAGATTTAGGTAATTTTATCAATAGAAACTAACCTTGGGTTTGTAAGAAAAGTTGTAGATAATTTCATAAGCTTTCCAGATTGATAAAGAGTGTATTCATATGAATTTTAAACTCCAGTTATGTTTGTTTTACTATGGCTATTTTTGATTCCCTGCCAAAATAACCATGTCTGTTCACTGGTGGGTTTCATTTAGTAAATGGCCGAAGTGGCTCTTCCAACTATGGAGACTTTTGTAGACGGATAAAAGTTCTTACTGCCAGCAGAAGTTCATAATTTTTGGTTGAGTAGTTTGGGAGATATCGAATTTTAAACTTAACTATGCTGTCTGAAACAGATTCAGTCAGTTATTTTGTGAGATGTTTTAGAACTTATAGATGACAAAATTTAATTACCCATTGAATACTGAAGTTGTAGAGTATTTTGTTTAGATACTCCTGGAGTATTTGTTTGATATCACCACTGTTATAATTTTAAAGATACAAAATTAACAAACAGCGCTGCTGCTGTTTGGCATGTGGTTCAGGGTGGGAGTCATTCCACTGGGTCTTAGTTTCAAGTGTAGGAGCGATTTGTTGATTGTTGGCAAATGTTTGCGAAATATTTGTACTAAGTTTTATGCCCCACAACAGGTGTCTACACCCCGGATTATACCTAGTACATTTTTCTTCTTCGATGAAGGCAAGCGAATGTAGCGGTGGTTGCTACCGTTTTGACTTGTTATTTCATCGCCTACACTCTAATATTCAGAATTATTGAATTCTTTCATGATTGAACCCTGTGATAATGCTTTACTTGATTGTATTATATTGTTGCTCAATCATATATTAATCATGATTATGGTTCGAGTATGATCCATGAGATTAATTCACACCCCTGAAGGAAGATGAAGTATTATTTGAGGGTTTGTATTGTATCTGAAGGAAGATGAAGTATTATTTGAAGTTTGTATTGTATGTGAAGGAAGTGAAGTATATTGATAAATGTTGCATGCCATATGCATTGCATGATTCATTTGCATCTGAAGTTTTGTCGTGACCTATGGTTCGACCGTACCGGTACAACTTAGCATTGTACGTTACCCGAGGAGGGGTACGATGTGGCTTCATACCCTCGGATGTATGAAGGCAGAGGACATATGCATTGCATTCACATGCATTCATTGAAATGATATTTGCAGATATTGTGGACGCATGGAAGTGTTATACAAACTATTGTGGTTGTTCGAGGAAATGAGATGGTATTGGTTATATTGGGACTATTGAGTTCTATATCTACAAGTATTTCTGATCTTAATTGTGATTCTGTAAAATGTTGATTAATTTATCTTGTGGTTTGAATATCTCGTCAAAACATTTTTCTTGCTGAGATGTTTCATCTCACTCTTGCATTACTCAAAGCAGGTGCTTGATGCTTATCAAGGGGAGTGGGAAGTAGCGGCACGTTGCCCACATTGCTTAGAGAACCAAATAATTAGCTTGGGTTATTGAATTTTGAGGTTCATACTTTAGAGTATGATGTAGGCATAAGCTGGTTCATTCATGGTTAAATGTCCTTGATGAGAATTATATCATACTAGTATGATTCATTTTGTATTGATATATCTCTTTTGCTTCTGTGATGCTTATAATTACAAAGGAGACACCGCCAAATTTTATTTTGCTTAGTGTTCGGTTGTTGGTAGGGAAGTCCAGTAGCATCTCGGTGTGTTTGGGGATCCCGGGGTGTTACACCCGCCTTAAGCTGGCTTTGGCGCACGCCCCATGACCCCCCTTCCTGTGCTTGGCCCACCTCATCTTTCCCCGCGCGTTGGCCCATGCACCGAAGGTGCCCTGTCCTGCTGCCACTGCCAAGCGGGGCCCGCCTGTCATCCTTCCCCTCCAACCGTCTAGCTGCCCAGTGTGGCTCGGCGCACGCCCATGTCGCCGGGAAAACCGGCATCACCCCCACTTCCCTAGTCAGAGATGCCTCACCCCTTTTTCTCCCCATCCGCGCACCACCTTGCCTTGCTCGACTCACCATCGCTCTCTCTCTCATCCCGTCGCGCTAGTGCACCGCCCTGGTTGCCCACTGAAAGGGAAATAGGGTCAAACCTTTTCCAAATGAATTTTGGTGTTTGAATTGCCCAACACAAACATTTGGACTAACTAGTTTGCTCTAGAATATATGTTCTACAGGTGCCAAAGGTTCACAACAAACCAATACAGAAATAAAAGAAAGGGTTCAAAACAAAGGAGCAAAGTTAAACCGAAGGCAGCCCTGGTCTGGCGCACCGGACTGTCCAGTGTGCCACCGGACAGTGTCCGGTGTACCACCGGATAGTGTCCAGTGCACCAGAGAGGATTCACTCGAACTTGCCAGCTTCGGGAATTTTGGGAAGCCTCTCCGCTATAATTCACCAGACTGTCCGGTGTGCTAGCGGAGCAACAGCTATCTGCGCCAACGGTCGTCTGCAAAAAGCAACAGCGAACGCTACAGTGCGAACTGCGCGTGCAGAAGTCAGAGCAGGCGCCAGAAGGCGCACCGGACAGTGAACAGGACCTGTCCGGTGCACCACTGGACTGTCCGGTGCACCCACTTGTCAGAGCTCCAACGGTTGAACCCTAACGGTTGGGTGACGTGGCTGGCGCACCGGACAGTGTTCGGTGGCGCACCGGACTGTCCGGTGCACCATACGACAGCAGCCATCCCCAACGGCCATTTTGGTGGTTGGGGCTATAAATACCCCCCAACCACCCCACATTCAAGGCATCCAAGTTTCAGCCATTTGCATTCAATACAAGAGCTCTAGACTTCATTCCAAGACAAAAACACGAGATCAAATCCTCTCCCAAGTCCAAAGTTCATTCCAATCAAATAGTGACTAGAGAGAGTGACATTTGTGTTCATTTGAGTTCTTTCGCTTGGATCACTTTTCTTCTTCTTTCTTTCTTGTTCCCAACTCTATTGTAATCAAGGCAAGAGTCACCAATTGTGTGGTGGTCCTTGTGGGGACTTGGTGTCCCGATTGATTGAGAAGAGAAGCTCACTCGGTCTAGGTGACTGTTTGAGAGAGGGAAAGGGTTGAAAGAGATCCGGTCTTTGTGACCACCTCAACGGGGAGTAGGTTTGCAAGAATCGAACCTCGGTAAAACAAATCACCGTGTCTCACTCTTCTTTTGCTTGTGATTTGTTTTCGCCCTCTCTTTCGGACTCGTCTATATTTCTAACGCTAACCCCGTCTTGTAGTTGTGCTTAAGTTTATAATTTTTAGATTCTGCCTAATCAACCCCCCCTCTAGGCGACTTTCAATTGGTATCAGAGGCTGGTGCTTCATTAGAGCTTAACCGCTCGATGTGATGTCGGGAGATCACGCCAAGAAAGAGGTCATGACCGGCGAGAAGCCCGCTACAAGCCACGGGAAGGCTCCATCAAGGGAGTCCAGCTCCAAAGGAAAGGGAGAATCACACTCCCACAAGTCGCATCGGAGTGGCGACAAGAAGAAGAAGATGAAGAAGGTGGTCTACTATGAGACCGATTCTTCGTCGCCATCTACCTCCGGCTCCGACGCGCCGTCCGTCACTTCTAAGCGCCATGAGCGCAAGAAGTTTAGTAAGATCACCCTACGCTACGCTCGCATTTCTAGACGTACTCCATTACTTTCCGTTCCATTAGGCAAACCACCGGTTTTTGACGGTGAAGATTATAACATGTGGAGTGACAAAATGAGGCATCACCTAACCTCACTCCACACTAGTATTTGGGACGTTGTTGAGTTTGGAGTGCAGGTACCATCCATAGGGGATGAAGACTATGACTCGGACGAAGTTTCCCAAATCTGGCACTTCAACTCCCAAGCCACCACTATACTCCTCGCCTCTCTAAGTCGAGAGGAGTATAACAAGGTGCAAGGGTTGAAGAGTGCCAAGGAGATTTGGGATGTGCTCAAAACCGCGCACGAAGGAGACAAGGTGACCAAGATCACCAAGAGGGAAACGATCGAGGGGGAGCTCGGTCGTTTTATGCTCAACCAAGGAGAAGATCCGCAAGCCATGTACAACCGGCTAAAGACCTTGGTTAACCAAGTGCGCAACCTCGGGAGCACCAAATGGGATGACCATGAGATGGTCAAGGTTATTCTTAGATCACTCGTTTTTCTTAACCCCACTCAAGTTCAATTAATTCGTGGTGATCCAAGATATAAACTAATGTCTCACGAGGAAGTGATAGGAAAATTTGTGAGCTTTGAACTAATGATCAAAGGCTCCAAGAAGATCATCGAGCAAGGCGCCTCCTCCGTACCTGAGGCACAACCGGTTGCATTCAAGGCAACGGAGGAGAAGAAAGAAGACTCTACACTGAGTAGGGTCCCCATTGACGCCTCCAAGCTCGACAATGAGGAGATGGCGCTCATCATCAAGAGCTTCCGCCAAATCCTCAAGCAAAGGAGGGGGAAAGACTACAAGTCCCGCTCCAAGAAAGTGTGCTACAAGTGTGGTAAGCCCGGTCATTTTATCGCTAAATGTGCTTTGTCTAGTGATAGTGACAGGGATAACGATAAGAGGGGGAAGAAGAAGGAAAAGAAGAAGTATTACAAGAAGAAGGGTGGCGATGCGCATGTTTGCCGGGAGTGGGACTCCGACGAGAGCTCCACCGGCTCCTCCTCCGACGAGGACGCCGCCAACATCGCCATCAACAAAGGCCTCCTCTTCCCCAATGTCGGCCACAAGTGCCTCATGGCAAAGGACGGCAAGAAGAAGAAGGTAAAATCAAGATCCTCTAGTGATGATGAGGATAACTTGCTTACTCTTTTTGCCAATCTTAACATGCAACAAAAGGAGAAATTGAATGAATTGATTACTGCTATTCATGAGAAGGATGAACTCTTGGATAGCCAAGAAGACTTCCTTATTAAGGAAAATAAAAAGCATGTTGAGACTAAAAATGCTTTTGCTCAGGAGGTAGAGAAAAATGAAAAATTAACTAGCAAGCTAAGTACTTGCCATGACACTATCTCCAACCTTAGAATTGAGAATGCTAATTTGATTGCTAAGGTTGAGAAGTCAAATATTTGTGATGATTCAATTACCAATCTTAGAAATGATAATGTTAGTCTAATTGCTAAGATTGAAAAATTGAATGCCTCTCTTGCTAGCCTTAAGTTTGAGAATGAAAAATTAATTGCTAAGGCTAAGGAATTAGATGTTTGCAATGTTTCCATTTCCAATCTTAGAGATGAGAATGCCATTTTACATGCTAAGATTGTTGAAGTAAATGATTGCAAACCCTCTACATCTACCATTGAGCATGTTTCTATTTGCACTAGATGTAGAGATGTTAATGTAGACGCTATTCATGATCACCTTGCTATGATTAAACAACAAAATGATCATATAGCTAAATTAAATGCTAAAATTGCCGAGCATGAACTAGAAAATGAGAAATTTAAATTTGCTTGTAGCATGCTTTATAGTGGGAGACGCCCAGGCATTAAGGATGGCATTGGCTTCCAACAGGGAGACAATGTCAAGCTTAATGCCCCTCCTAAAAGATTGTCTAATTTTGTCAAGGGCAAGGCTCCCATGCCTCAGGATAACGAGGGCTATATTTTATATCCTGCTGGTTATCCTGAGGATAAGATTAGGAGAATTCATGCTTAGAAGACTCATTCTCACCATGCTTTTATTTATAAGAATGAGGCTTCTAGCTCTAGGCGTTCTACACATGTTAAAATGCCTAAAAAGAAATCTCCTATTGTATCAAATGAACACAACATCTCATTTAAGACTTTTGATGCTTCCTATGTGCTTACTAATAAATCAGGCAAAGTAGTTGCCAAATATGTTGGGGGCAAACACAAGGGGTCAAAGACTTGTGTTTGGGTACCCAAGGTGCTTGTTTCTAATGTAAAAGGACCCAAGACCGTTTGGGTACCTAAGAACAAGGCCTAAATTTGTTTTGTAGGTTTATGCATCCGGGGGCTCAAGTTGGGTCATCGACAGCAGGTGCACCAACCACATGACTGGGGAGAAAAAGATGTTCTCCTATGAGAAAAACCAAGATCCCCAACGAGCTATCACATTCGGGGATGGAAATCAAGGTTTGGTCAAAGGATTGGGTAAAATTGCAATATCACCTGACCATTCTATTTCCAATGTTTTTCTTGTAGATTCTTTAGACTATAACTTGCTTTCTGTTTCTCAATTATCCAAAATGGGCTACAATTGTCTTTTTACGGATGTAGGTATTACTGTCTTTAGAAGAAGTGATGATTCAATAGCTTTTAAGGGAGTGTTAGAGGGTCAGCTATACTTAGTTGATTTCAATAGAGCTGAACTCGACACTTGCTTAATTGCTAAGACTAACATGGGTTGGCTCTGGCATCGCCGACTAGCCCACGTTGGAATGAAGAATCTTCACAAGCTTCTAAAGGGAGAACACATTTTGGGACTAACCAATGTTCATTTTGAGAAAGACAGGATTTGTAGCGCATGCCAAGCAGGGAAGCAAGTTGGTGTTCATCATCCACACAAGAACATCATGACAACTGACGGGCCACTGGAACTACTCCACATGGACCTATTCGGCCCGATAGCTTACATAAGCATCGGCGGGAGTAAGTACTGTCTAGTTATTGTGGATGATTATTCTCGCTTCACTTGGGTATTCTTTTTATAGGAAAAATCTCAAACCCAAGAGACTTTGAAAGGATTTTTGAGACGGGCTCAAAATGAGTTCGGCTTGAGGATCAAGAAAATAAGAAGCGACAACGGGACGGAGTTCAAGAACTCGCAAATAGAAGGCTTCCTTGAGGAGGAGGGCATCAAGCATGAGTTCTCTTCTCCCTACACGCCACAACAAAATGGTGTAGTGGAGAGGAAGAATAGAACTCTATTGGACATGGCATGGACCATGCTTGATGAGTACAAGACTTCGGATCGGTTTTGGGCCGAGGCGGTCAACACCGCTTGCTACACCATCAACCGGTTGTATCTATACCGAATCCTCAAGAAGACATCTTATGAACTTCTCACCAGTAAAAAGCCCAATGTTTCATATTTTAGAGTCTTTGGTAGCAAATGCTTTATTCTTGTTAAAAGAGGTAGAAAATCTAAATTTGCTCCTAAGGCTGTAGAAGGCTTTTTACTTGGTTATGACTCAAACACAAGGGCATATAGAGTCTTTAACAAGTCCATTGGACTAGTTGAAGTTTCTTGTGACACTGTGTTTGATGAGACTAACGGCTCTCAAGTAGAGCAAGTTGATCTTGATGAACTAGATGATGAAGAGGCTCCATGCATCGCGCTAAGGAACATGTCCATTGGGGATGTGTGTCCTAAGGAATCCGAAGAGCCTCCACAAGCACAAGATCAACCATCTTCCTCCATGCAAGCATCTCCACCAACCCAAGATGAGGATGAGGCTCAAGATGATGAACGAGAAGATCAAGAAGATGAGCCACCTCAAGAGGAGGGCAATGATCAAGGGGGAGATGCTAATGATCAAGACAAGGAAGATGATGAAGATCCAAGGCCGCCACACCCAAGAGTCCACCAAGCGATTCAAAGAGATCACCCCGTGAACACCATCCTCGGCGATATTCCTAAGGGGGTAACCACTCGATCTCGTGTTGCTCATTTTTGTGAACATTACTCTTTTGTCTCCTCTATTGAGCCACACAGGGTAGAGGATGCACTTAAAGATTCGGATTGGGTGCTGGCGATGCAAGAGGAGCTCAACAACTTCACAAGGAATGAGGTATGGCATTTAGTTCCACGTCCTAATCAAAATGTTGTAGGAACCAAGTGGGTCTTCCGCAACAAGCAAGATGAGCATGGTGTGGTGACAAGGAACAAGGCACGACTTGTGGCCAAAGGATATTCACAAGTCGAAGGTTTGGATTTTGGTGAAACCTATGCACCCGTAGCTAGGCTTGAGTCAATTCGCATATTACTTGCCTATGCTACTTACCATGGCTTTAAGCTTTATCAAATGGACGTGAAGAGTGCCTTCCTCAATGGACCAATCAAGGAAGAGGTCTATGTTGAGCAACCTCCCGGCTTTGAAGATAGTGAGTATCCTAACCATGTTTACAAACTCTCAAAGGCGCTTTATGGGCTCAAGCAAGCCCCAAGAGCATGGTATGAATGTCTAAGAGAATTTCTTATCACTAATGGCTTCAAAGTCAGAAAGGTCGATCCTACTCTCTTTACTAAAATAATTGAAAATGATTTGTTTGTATGCCAAATTTATGTTGATGATATCATATTTGGGTCTACTAACAAATCTATTTGTGAAGAGTTTAGTAGGATTATGATACAAAAATTCGAGATTTCTATGATGGGGGAGTTGAAGTATTTTCTAGGATTCCAAGTCAAGCAACTCCAAGAGGGCACCTTCATCAGCCAAATGAAGTACATTCAAGATATACTCACCAAGTTTGGAATGAAGGATGCCAAGCCCATCAAGACACCCATGGGAACCAATGGGCATCTCAACCTCGACACGGGAGGTAAATCCATAGATCAAAAGGTATATCGGTCGATGATAGGATCTTTACTCTATTTATGTGCATCTCGACCGGACATTATGCTTTCCGTATGCATGTGTGCAAGATTTCAAGCCGATCCTAAGGAAGTTCACCTTAGGGCCGTGAAGAGAATCTTGAGATATTTAGTTCAAACACCTAAGTTTGGTCTTTGGTACCCTAAGGGATCCTCTTTTGATTTATTAGGATATTCAGATGCTGATTGGGCAGGGTGCAAAATTGATAGGAAGAGCACATTAGGGACTTGTCAGTTTTCTGGGAAGATCCCTGGTGTCTTGGGCTTCAAAGAAACAAAACTCAGTAGCTCTTTCTACCGCCGAAGCCGAGTATATTGCCGCAGGTCATTGTTGCGCGCAATTACTTTGGATGAGGCAAACCCTTAGGGATTATGGCTACAAATTTAGCAAAGTCCTTCTTCTATGTGATAATGAGAGTGCAATCCGCATGACGGATAATTCCGTTGAGCACAGCCGCACTAAGTACATAGCCATTCGGTATCACTTTTTGAGAGATCACCAACAAAAGGGGGATATCGAGATAACCTATATAAACACCAATGATCAATTGGCCGATATCTTTACCAAGCCTTTAGATGAGAAAATCTTTACCAAACTTAGGAATGAGCTAAATATTCTTGATTCTAGGAATTTTGATTGATTCTTTGCACACATAGCTCATTTATATACCTTTGATCATATCTCTTTTGTGACTATGACTAATGTGTTTTCAAGTGTATTCTCATACTTAGTCATAGAATTGAAAGGGAAATGGAGTATTCGGCAAAGAAAGCGCTTCCACTCAACTCCATTGGTATTTGCCGGTATTCCGCATCTTTCTCCACTTTGGTATAATCTTCACTCATATCCATTTGTTTGCCATTGGGGAGAAAAGTTAAAGGGCTTATATTTCACTCATAAGTATCCGTTTTTGGTGATTCATGCCAAAGGGGGAGAAAGTATGAGCCCAAAGCAAAAGGACCGCACAACCACCGAATTTTAAAAAATGAAGTTTTTCAAATTGATATCTTATTGTGTTAAAAAGGGGGAGAAAGTTCTAGTTTCTTCAAAAATTTGTAAAACCCTCTTGAACACTAAGAGGAGAATGTCATTGAGGGGGAGTTTTGTTTAAGTCAAAGGAAAAGCATTTGAAACAGGGGGAGAAAATTTCAAATCTTGAAAATGCTTCATTCAATCTTATTCATACACCTTTGACTATTTGCAAAATGTTTTGAAAAGAATTTTACAAAAGATTTGCAAAAACAAAACTCGTGGTGCAAGCATGGTCCAAAATTTTAACTAAGAAGAAAACAATCCATGCGTATCTATTGAAATAATTATTGGTTTCAATTCCAAGCAACCTTTGCACTTACCTTATGCAAACTAGTTCAATTCTACACTTTTATATTAGCTTTGGTTTGTGTTGGCATCAATCACCAAAATGGTGGAGATTGAAAGGGAAATAGGGTCAAACCTTTTCCAAATGAATTTTGGTGGTTGAATTGCCCAACACAAACATTTGGACTAACTAGTTTGCTCTAGAATATATGTTCTACAGGTGCCAAAGGTTCACAACAAACCAATACAAAAATAAAAAGAAAGGGTTCAAAACAAAGGAGCAAAGTTAAACCGAAGGCAGCCTTGGTCTGGCACACTGGACTGTCCGATGCACCACCGGACAGTGTCCGGTGCACCATGGAGGATTCACTCGAACTTGCCAACTTCGGGAATTTGGGGAAGCCTCTCCGGTATAATTCACTAGACTGTCCGGTGTAACACCGGACTATCCGGTGTGCCAGCGGAGCAACGGCTATCCGCGCCAATGGTCGTCTGCAAAAAGCAACAGTGAACGCTACAGTGCGAACTGCGCGCGCAGAAGTCAGAGCAGGCACTAGAAGGCGCACCGGACAGTGAACAGGACCTGTCCGGTGCACCACCGAACTGTCCGGTGGCCCCACTTGTTAGAGCTCCAACGGTCGAACCCTAACGGTTGGGTGATGTGGCTGGCGCACCGGACTGTCCGGTGCGCCATACTACAGCAGCCATCCCCAACGGCCATTTTGGTGGTTGGGGCTATAAATACCCCCAACCACCCGACATTCAAGGCATCCAAGTTTTAGCCATTTGCATTCAATACAAGATCTCTAGACTTCATTCTAAGACACAAACATGAGATCAAATCCTCTCCCATGTCCAAAGTTCATTCCAATCAAATAGTGACTAGAGAGAGTGACATTTGTGTTCATTTGAGTTTTTGCGCTTGGATCGCTTTTCTTCTTCTTTCTTTCTTGTTCCCAACTCAATCGTAATCAAGGCAAGAGACACCAATTGTGTGGTGGTCCTTGTGGGGACTTGGTGTCCCGATTGATTGAGAAGAGAAGCTCACTCAGTCTAGGTGACCGTTTGAGAGAGGGAAAGGGTTGAAAGAGACCCGGTCTTTGTGACCACCTCAACGGGGAGTAGGTTTGCAAGAACCGAACCTCGGTAAAACAAATCACCGCGTCTCACTCTTCTTTTGCTTGTGATTTGTTTTCGCCCTCTCTTTCGGACTCGTTTATATTTCTAATGCTAACCCCAGCTTGTAGTTGTGCTTAAGTTTATAATTTTCAGATTTCGCCTATTCACCCCCCCTCTAGGAGACTTTCACCCACCCCGAGCTCGACGCCACCGACCGCGCCTCGCCGAGACCCGTAGCCGCACTGTGCCTCGCCGTGCTACCTCGCGCTCGGAGCATCGCCGCTGATAGCGCCTCGCCATCCACCGCCTGTTCACCGGACCTGAGCACCACCGAGCCAAGCTTCATCCTCGCCGGTGACCCCGCGGGTGAGCATCCACTCCCCCCTCTCCTTCCCTCGCACCATCTTCCCTTCCTCCGTTCTCTTCGGCCCTAACCGCTCGGTCGAGCGGCCAAACCTGCATGCCCCGTGCCATGCTCGTGGCCACGCCGACAAACTCGTGGGCATGCGCCCGGAGCGCCGCCGCGCGTACTTGGCCAGGGGAACGGGACCCTAACAGACAGGGCCCACCCGTCAGCCCCACAACCACACTGCCTTCTTTCCCCTCACTGGTTCTCCGACGGGCGGACCCCACCCGCTCGTGCGATCCCGTGCCTCGCACCGGTGCCGCCACTGAACAGCGGGCCCCGTTCCGTCGGGGTCCCCCTGTCAGCCCGCCTCGCGCTCAAGCCACCCGCATGAGCCACTGGCCTATGGGCCCAGTGCGTCGGCATCGCATCTCACCCTGGGTCCACCTATCAGGCACCCGCATCCTGCGCGCCCGTGCTCTCGCCCGCTGCTTCTAATCTCAACCGTTGATCCGAGATCCAATGGCCGAGAGAGCCTGATACCGCTTCACCGTGGGTAATTTGCTTAAAACCCCCTCGGTTTTCCAGAAATGGAACCCGCCGTCCTCAGATCTTATAGTCATGCCACTGGCTTCTTGCAGAGAAGCTCGTGGTCTTTATTTTTATCACAGAAATAAGTCTAATTTTGTATTTTGAATTCCAAAACTTATTTATTTCATATCTTTTGCATATGAACTACAAATTGGGTGGTTCAAATTGCAAAATATTCATAAACTTATTCTCTATTTGTTAAAATTAGTATCTTTCATTCTATTTGTCGGTGTTTAGAGTTCGACCGCACACCCAGGGTTACCCTTGCGGTACTTTTGGGTAGGACGATGCTAATGATTGTAACTCAATGGTTCGTGCTGGACACATGAGAGAGAGACAGATGATTTTCTGCAGGTTTGGGCTGCTTGGAGAGGCGTAATACCCTACTTCCTAGGGTGGATCTGTATGTGGTGTGTTACAAGTGGTGTCTCCTGAATGGAGAGAAGCTAGTGAGATAAGTAGATGGTAACGAAAATGATGGGGTTCCCCCTGGGCCTTATATACACGACTGTGGGGAACTCCATACATACATGATGATCACATGTCTCCTAAATAATAGTGAACCAACTGAACTGATCTCCCGAAAATCCCATCGACTCATCTCTGATCCACCCCTGACATTTGAGGGTGCCATGCGCGGGAAAGTCGGACGGTTTCTTTGGATAGCGCACAATTTGACGGAATGCCTGGGCTCCAGTATGTCGCCTTCTCAGACCGGCCCATTCCGCTAGTAGCTTTTGCCCGGCCCACGAAGGGATGGCCTTGCGGGGTAACTGGCCTGAGGCCCCACGCGAGGACCTTTCGCCTTCTAGTCGACCCAGGAGATATCTATCCCCCATAGTATGCATGTCTTAATTTTATATCTAGGCTATAGGTGCATTTAAAGTAATGATTTATTATTTAAAGGGAAATCAAAAGGAAAACACTAATGACAATTAAGTGATTAACTTTATGAAGTTAATATCATGAAATGTATGAACCCCATCCCTGGTACAATTTTAATATTTCATTAAGATAAATTAAGTTAAGTTATGTGATCCCCTGAGATAGGCAGTACTTAGAGAACCACAAAACTCTAGGTGTAATTGTCCACCTTAGGACCTAGATTTCACTCTTGTGTTTATACTTTTCTATTGAACTTGTGTTCACTTGATTGTGCATGTTTGGTGTACTGTTTCTTTGTCATTTCCCAAATGTGTTGAATGAATGATTGCTTTGTGTAGTCAACGAGCAGCCTGAGGTTTCCGAGTGTGTTGCAGGAGACCTCCCAGAGCAGCAACTTGGTGAAGGCAAGTGTCCTGTGACCCATTATGTCCTATTTACTTTATAATTCACTGTCCCGCATTACATAATTAAAACCTAAGGATTGACTAGCTTTGTATTTACCTTGTCCTTGATTATCTTTTGGGTTATTGTGGTTAGCTTCATGTTATTGCTTTACTTTAATCAACGAACATGATGAGAATATTTATGATACGTTGATGTTATCTTGATTATGATTATGTTCTTGTGGCATTTAGGGGGCCCGGGCGGTTTCCCGAGTACCTCTCCGTAAGGACCGGTTCGTTGAGAGACCACCCTGGATAACAGTACAACCATGAGGGTCGAATGGGATGCCCTTAGCTAATTAATTAGATGAACTTGGGGTGTAGTTGGCTTTGCCGTAGGGCCATCAATGGGGATAGGGGCATAGTGCTTGCTCAGCTAAGGGTGGGTGCCAAGGTTCATTCGTTTTAGTTCTGTTAGTCACCCACCTTAAGGAGGAGTATTGTGTTTGTACGACTGGTGAAACATAATGAGCAACTGCACACCAGAGGAATCTTTGTAAAGGCTACATAATGAATCCCTGGCCATTCACCTCAGTAGTGAAGATCATGTCTGTACAACCCAGGCTGGGAAGGGATCACGACTCGTGGGTAAAGTGTGCAACCTCTGTAGAGTGTTAGAAACTGGTATATCAGCCGTGCTCACGGTTAAGAGCAACCTTGGGATTGTCACACCCGGTTTTGGAAGGCAAACCGAATGCAAACCATGTACGTGCCAGGATCAGAAATTCACGTACATAGTGATTACATAGATGACTCATTATATCACAATTCTTCGAATAATAATAAAGAATAAGTAATAATATTAAAGGCTAGAGTCATTTACATAATATAAATCAAAGTGCACATAATAGAAACGTATCCAACGTAAATAAACCCACCACAGGCAGCTGACTGGGGGAGATCCCTAACCTAATCCTCGAACTCATCGAAGTCCTGGAACTCCTGGAGATCCGCCTCAACGCCTTTCTCCTTCTTTACCAGAGCATAGATTGCACCAAAGGCAAACTGGTGTTTTGTGAAAGCAAGGGTGAGTACACATCAACGTACTCAGCAAATGTCCCGTTTGGCTGAGGTGGACTAGCTTTATGTGGGGTTAGGGTCAAATCAGTTGCTTTTAGTTCGTCAGGTATTTATTAATAGTAGAAGCCAAGTTTTAGCAATAACCAACCTGTGAATCATTTCTTCATCGAGGAACATCATTATCATCATCGAACCAAAACCATTAATAGAACCATTGTATCTTAGATCATCTGTATCTCTAACCAAAGAGGATCCCAAGGCCGCTTATAACCACAAGCATGGCTGATATATCAGTTTCATTCCCCTGTAGAGGTCGCACACTTTACCCACAAGTTGTGATTCCCATTCTGCCCGGGGTTCTAG
Organism: Zea luxurians; assembly: GCA_029449295.1. Classification (NCBI taxonomy): domain Eukaryota; kingdom Viridiplantae; phylum Streptophyta; class Magnoliopsida; order Poales; family Poaceae; genus Zea; species Zea luxurians. The sequence continues at coordinate 6,708,015 of JAOPSE010000084.1, forward strand.
CCTCCCCATTGATCACTACCAAGGTGACCTAGCAGGGTCTCACTACGTAGCCTTTACAAAGATTTCCCAAAGGTCATAGCCGTCCGTTAGGTTTCTCCAGTTTGATAAACATAGTACCTCTCCCCAAAGGAAGGGTGACTAACAAAACCAAATCAAAGAACCTCTGCAACCAGCCTCGGCAGAGCATGTACTGTGCCCGGACCCCATTGACGGCCCTACGGCGAAGCCAACTACACCTCAGGTTCCTCTAATTTATCAGCTAAGGGCGTCCCATTCCACCCTCATGGTTGCACTGTTATCCCGGGTTGTCACTCCACGAACAGGTCCTCAAGAAACAACCCAAGTCCCCTAAAGTATCACAAGATCATTATTAGGATAACATCATCGTATCATAAATATTCACATCATGTTCATTGATTAAAGTAAAGCAATAGCATGAAGCTAACCATAGTAACCAAAAAGGTAATCAAGGACAAGGTAAATACAAAGCTAGTCAATCCTTAGGTTTCAATTAAGTAATGCAGGACAGTGAATTATAAGTGAATGGGACATAATGGGTCAGAGGACACTTGCCTTCACCAAACAGATGCTCAAGGTCTTCAACTTTGTAGAACTCGAAGAGCTAGATCACTTGGTCGCCAACGCTTGATCTTCGATTCCTCGAAGCTCAGGAATAGATCGCAATCTATTCGCGATGCACAACGAATACAAACAGGCACAAACAAACATATATATGCATAAGAACATTACACCATACAAGATAAAACATTATAAAGACGTGCAGACACTGCGCAACAAACGTGAACGGCGCGTGACAACGCGTGCGAATAGCACGTGCGACACGTGTGAACGACAAGCGACAACACGCGCGAAACAGCACTGCAGCACGCACACGGTGCACGCACAGCATGATGTCGTGCACAAACGACACGCACAACACGCAAGAGCACGCGCAACACACGTGAAACAACACGTGCGACACGCGTGAACGACACGTGACAATACATGCGACAACACGCGAGACAGTACGCAGCACGCAAACAACGCGCACGACAGCACGCGACACGCGTGAGTCAACGCGACTACGCGCGAACAACACGATGATGCACAAATGATGCCGCGCGCGAACAGCAGCGAACAAATAATTAATTTAAAGTATTTAAGCTGATATTAATCAAGTTAATTAACATTTATATTTACAAAAGCACGAAATAAAGCTATAGACTCATTTTAATTGAATTGTTATTTTAAATAACCAACAACTGAACAATAATTGACTAATTAGTGCCAGCGACAATAGCGGAAATAATTAAATAACGTGCTGACAGCGCGTGAGACGTACGCGATCAACAAGAGATGACACATGTTGCAATACGTTTATACTAACTAGTATTAATTCGAAAACATTCGATCAGGCCCAATTATATTAATATGTATCTATAAAAGCGCAAATAAAACTAGAAATTAGTTTTATTCAAATTGTTATTCTAATAAATGTTGGATAGCAAGTAATTATCTATTTGATTAAAACTTACGTCATGACAAAGTAATGATACAAATGTGGAATTTACGCTGCTACGGAGTTGATGCGATCGAAACGAGTCAAAACGGGTCTGTGATGCATAACGTATTGAATAGTTAACAATTCACGGCTAAGCACGACACGACACACGAATACTACCCATTTGTGCCGTTTTCTTATATTAGACAATTGTTAAATATAACCTTAAAGTCGGCATAAACATGTTACCAGGTATCTACAAACGCATAATAAAGAAATTCTAAACTAGATTCGATTGAACTGTCATTTTAATAACCGCTAAACAATTAATCAAGTGTTTAACATGAACGATATGGCAAAGTGATTTTATTAAAGCGCGCAAATAGTGATTTACATGAGCGACGACGCACACGGACACCATGTTAATTAGCACGTGCGAAACAGCATGCCAACAACGTGCGGACCGGACGCGCGGCACGCATGCACGAGCATGCAAATGGACAACGACTATGCGCACGACATATGCGGAACGACGCGCGATGACACGCGAAATGCGTGCAACTCAAGTGTGCTGCGCGAGACGAGAAGCACACGGCAGCGAGGATGTGACGGGCTGCGTGGATGGGAGGACGAAGGGTAGACCGGGGGGTAGACAAAGCTCGCCTTTCGACGTCTGTGGATGGCAAGACACGAAGCGAGCTTGATGACGTGCAACGACGTTCCTCTACTTCTAGCCAAACGCACGCGCACACCGAGAAACTAAAATGGTCTCTACCATGGAGTTAGCGCAGGGAGATGGCCAGCTCAATCAGGGAGGCTTCTTAGGCATAGGCTAGCATACAAGGGGGAGGAAGAATGTAGAAAAACCTCTTCGCGGCGACGACATATGACGATGGACAGGGTCGGCGCGGGCTACTCAGGCGATGCGGCTGGGCACGGACATACGTCGCGGCTCCGGTGCGGCGCGATGGTGTGGTGGCTGTGTGGGCGGGCGCACGGCGGCGTGACGCACAGGCAAGACGTAGCCGGAGCAAGGCAAGCCGGGTGCGGTCGTGGTGAAGGCCGAATGCGTAGGGCCGAGCACGGTCAGAGCAAGGCAGCTCGACCTCAGCGAGGCTCGCGAGAGCGGAGCGCGGCGAAAGTGGACCGCGGCGGCGGCGGCACAACTCGCACGACATGCGGTGCAGTAGCGGCGGTAGGTGCTTGGCGGCCAGGGCATGGAGGAGGAAGATGAGACTGAACTACACAGAAGAAAGAGATGCGCGAGGCTCGGACGCATGGTTTGACAGAGAAGAGGAGCAGCAGGGCGGGCAGGGCCATGAGCGGCCGCGCGTCCACCCAACGTGCACGACATGGCCGCAGCTGGCGGCGAGAGACGCGGCTGGAGCGCGCAAGGCGGCGTGGCAAGTGCGAGCATGGCGCAGCTGGGAGTGAGCGACCCAACAGCTGGCCTAGGCACGTGCTATGGTGGCTGGGCAGAGGGAGGCGCTAGGCCGTTGGGCCACGCGAGTGGAGGGAGAGTGGGGTGGGCCTCGCGCGTGGGGGGGGTGCAGGGTGCTGGGTCGGGAATAGGCCGGCGCGCAGGAAAGGGGTGAGTGGGGAGAGGGGCTGATGTGGGCCGTGGGGAGAAGGAGCTGGGCTTTCTCCTTTTCCTATTTCTTTATCTTTATTCTTTTCTATTTTGTCCACGATGTCAAATCGAATTCCTTATTAAACACATGCTCCCCAAAATCACTCATCAAACAAAGTGAAAATATGCTCCAGCATGATGCGACAATCAAAGCACTTATAGGGTTTTAATTTACTAGGCTTACATGTAGATATAAAACAAAATAATTCTTCACTCTTTAGGCAAAAGAAAAGAAAAGCATAGAAAAGAGAGGGTAACACCTGAATTTGGTAGATATTAGAAAAGAAATTTTATACCCCCAAATTCAGGGTGTTACAGGGATCCTCTATGATTAGAATAACTTTGAATACTTTTATGATGATGGTAACTGGTGATGATTATAACTGTGGTTTCTAGTATTTCCTCTTGGAGGGAGTGCCACTTGGGTAATAACTTGGGTTTATTACTAAAATTTGGCTTTCTACTATGAATAAATATCTGACCAACTAAAAGCATCTTCTTTGAGCTTAATCCCACATACTGCTAGTCCACTTTAACCAAACGGGATGTTGGGGACTTGTTCTCAAATGCTATGAATCAAGAACAAGGCAACACCAAAAATGTTAAATATCAAATGCTCTTCGTCCGCTGAAGCATTATCTCCCCAAGGATTTAATGAACTTCGGACGAAGACCATGAACATAATATTATGAAGGTTTCACCTTCGTAACTAAACTTACAAAGATGATATAAAGTAATGTAAAATGTAAAACATCAAAGATAAATATGTCAGAAATAAATGGCACCATTCACATATTTTATTATATGAATACAAAATGTTTGAATACAATGTTTAAGGTACGTGTATACCTTCGCCTTGACAAGTAACAATTCCCGAGTGATGCACTTGGAATTACAAGAATGCCTCCCCAGTAAAGAAATATTGTTCACTATTTATAAGCACAGGACACAGCCTGTAAAGAATTACAATCATGCCCCTCATAAGAGTTTACAACATTGACTCAGACCCTTAAGGACTAAAAGGTCATTCTATCTTTAAGTCGGTTCGACCCCCATCTTCGGACATGCTGTAATACCGAAGCTTCATGAATGGTGCCTTCGGCATTACGTTCAAGCAGCTTCAGCCGAAGCTGTTTTCTTTCCGCAGGACCTTCGGCGATGAAGCATGGTCCCAACAGTAGCCCCTTTGCGGTGCTAGATCGTTTTTCGTAACGAGCTTGATCCGTGAAAAAAGTCTCTTAGGCTTCAGGAAGCCGAAGGTCCGAAAAACACCTTCCCTGAGCTCGTTGTCGAGAAACGATACAGTTTCCGAGCGCGTGGTGGTCCCACCATGTAGGTTCACTATTTTGATCTTTGCGGCCCACCGTGCCGCGGGTGCGAGCAGCTGTTTGCGTGGTGTAAAAATCCTGACGATTCACATTCTTACCTGCAGCACTATATAAACAGACAGGTAGGTGTGAAGTTACCACAGCATTCATTGCTATTGCACTGTTTTGCTGCCAAAAATTTAACCATAGCCGAAGCTTGGCTTTCGCATTCAAACGAAGCTCCAGTTCGGTGCCTGCTTCGTCAGAAGAAGAGCTTCGGAAGAAAGGTTATTAATTTCCAAGAAATTTTCGAGAAATTCAAAATCAAATGGCCAGAGTGCGTTCTACTGCTAGAGTTGAGCACGAAGGAGACGAAGCCGAAGCTGCTGAAACTGTTCCGATTTCTGAAGTGATGAAGCGCTCTGGGCTAGTTACAGGAGAGGACACACCTGCTGTCGAAGCAACACAAGCTGATGTTGAAGAAGTTGGTTCCGAAGATGAGTACAACTGCGGGATGCCAAGCAAACCTAGTCATTTGGACTTTGGAAAGTCCACCATCTCTGAAGCTGATCTTCCAAAAATGGTGAAGATGGGCTACTTCAGCGAAGCAAAAAAGAAGCTGGTTCGTTTTGGCGGAGAGGAAACTACTCCGAAGCCGGAAAAGAATGAGGTGGTAGTGTTCAAAAGCTTCTTCAAAGCAGGATTAAGATTTCCTTTGAATGGGATGATTGCTGATGTGTTGAAGAAGTTTGGGGTTTACCTTCATCAGCTGACCCCTAACGCTATTGTTAGATTAAGTGTTTATATCTAGGCCCTTCGTAGCCAAGGAGTGGAACCGTTCGGCGAAGGTTTCTGCCGAATCCATGAACTACACTATCAGACTAAGGCCAGAGGAGATGGGTTACATGAAAATTTTGGATGTTACAACTTTGCTTATCGTAAAACTTCGAAGTTTCCAGTGATAAGCTACCGAAGCAAATGGCTAGCCGGATGGAAGTCTGAGTGGTTTTATGTTAAAGTTGATAAAGATGAAGATAAATTGGTCCAGAGTCCACTAGAGCTGACCTTCGGAGAAACGAGGCCCCGATGCAACATGATAAGTGGAAGCCCGAGCCAAATTGCTTTGGGTGAATTTCGAATAATTTCAGAACATATTGGCACTAGGGACTTGGTGCAGGAATTTTTGGCTTTTAAAGTGTTCCCAACAATGAGGGATTGGGAGATGCCGAAGCTGGAGGGGGAAAAGAAAAAGGGCGAACTTGTTCGATTACCCTATTACTACAAGTTTAAGAAAAACTTTAAAGAACCCTGCCAGGAATGGTTAGACACAATCGATATTATGTGCAACGATATCCTTGGAAATTATTCTAAGAAGGAAGATCAGTTGATGACAGCAGCCTTTGGTAGTCGCCCGAAGCGAAGGTTGAATCGGGTGCTAGATGCCTTGAATTTTGACTATCCTGATTACGAGCAATTGGGCGGAGATGCCGGAGGCCCGAAGAGAAAAAGAATTGCCAGCGCCCTTGACGAACATAGCACCAGATTGTCCAAAAAAAAAGGAAATTTCTGAAAAGGTGAGCCCTGAGCCGAAGGTAGCTGCTTCAAGAAAAAAGAAAACTGCATCTCCGGAACCAAAAACATTGGTCCAAGAGGAGGAAACTCCTGCGACACCTTCTGTTGCCGAAGTAGAAGAGATCCTGAAGGTAATGACTGAACCCTTGCCTGTCAAGCTAAGTCCGCTGGCGCCGCAACTGACGAAGTTTTTTCAGAAGGACAAAGAAGCTTCGGTAGTAGAAAGCCCTGTAAAGCCGAAAAAACGAAGAATTATCCAAGTAACAGGTGTGATTCATCAGACACCGCCACCGGCAATGCAGTCAAAAATTGTTTTTGCCGAGACCGCCGAAGCCGAAGCCGCCGCAGCCGCCGCTACCGGGGCCGAAACCACTGAATTTGCAACCGCCGGAGCCGAAGCTACCGGAGCCGAAGCTACCGGCGCCGAAGCCGGGACCACCGAAGATTCAAACCTGGAAACTACACTTGAAGTTATTGACAATATACTTCTGAAAATGGCTGAAGAAGAAGCTGCTATGGCTGCAGTGAGCACGGCTACTGAAAAAGGAAAAGAGCAGGTTGAAGAAATTTCGGAGGGAGGAAATTTTAACTTTCAAGATTTACTTGGACAAGAATTAATAGGTGCTGAAAAAGAAGAGCTGAAAAAATATGCCATATCCTGTGGATATAAACCAGGGTCTATGCTATTTGGTGGGGTCAACGAAGGGAAGCTAAGATGCCTTCGGAATCGCACTGAGGCCAAAATTGTTAGAACCTTCTCCAAAAGCGTTGGCCTGCCGAAGATAGAGGCGGACCTCTGCAGGTACCAGCGACACCATATCGCCGGTAGCCTAGTTTATGCTAATTTTAAGGTAAAAATATTATTACGATTTTATTGTTATTATTATTTTTAGGTTGTTTTCTGATGAAGGTTGCTTTGGCAGAGTATACTATTAAGTAAAGTGCTAAAAATGCAAAAAGATCTTGAAGAGGAGAAGAACAAAGCTATCATCAAAGATTTAGAAGAAAAAGCTGAAAATTACGAAGCTGTTCTGAAGAAGAAAGACTTCACCATTCAAGACCTTGAAATCATAGCTAAAGAACACGAAGGTGCCTTAGAAAAGAAAGACTTTGTTATTCAATCTATGGAAGGCTCCTTGGCTGAGGTCCAAGCCGAAAATGACAGTTTAAAGAATGAATTACTCAAACAGTCAGAAAAATATGAGCAAGAAAAAAAGGACCTTGAAACAAGTCTCAAGACTGAGATCGAGAAAAATTCACATTTGCAAAAATCATTGAAGGAACTTCAAGAGAGATGCCTAAATTTCGGCAGCCGATGCGTGCAGCGGCTGAAGGATGTGTTTCACTCTATCGGAGCCAGTTCTGAAAAATTTACACCTTCAGCTGAAAACCTGCCCAGCACGTTGGAATATATTGAAGGCGAGGTTGACGCTCTTGACGAAGTTATCGCTGGGCATGCTGACTTCTGCGCCCTGGTAGCTTCTCGAGGCATAGCTACCGCTTTTCTGAAGGCTGGCTTCTCCTTGAAATTTGCACCTTTCTTATTCTGCCCTTTAATATGTGCAGGATGACGAAGCTGAAGTATAACGAAGCTGAAGTATGATGGCCTGAAGCTTAATAGTTGCTATAATAAACTTTCCTGCAAAAAATTCTAGAGAGATCTTTGTAATATAGTTATGAAAAAACTTATGTAAATTTGTACATACCTTGTAATATATCTTATCTCCTTTATCCGTGTACAATCTGCTTTGCTATGGATGAAACTTGTCTTTTGAGCCGAAGGCGAAAAACACCTTCCCTTCTTTTCGTACACAACGAAGCATGAAAACTTCCTCTTTCTACGAAGTTTTTCCTCATTGCCGAAGCATCTGTCTTTTTTTGTGTGGTATGATGATGATTCTATATGTCTAAATGAATGTTTATGAATGCAAATGACATGATGTAATGTATCGTGCAAATGAATAGCGGAACACATATTCAAACACCATAATCATAGCCCTTCATCCCCTTGGGAATGATTCAAATCTTTTTGCCGTTTACTTTTCGGCTTCACCGTTTACTTTTCGGTGTATCAGCGTTGACTTTTCGCTGTAAGCCTCCCTTAGGAGCTTCTTCGCCTTTTACTTTCAGCGGAATCAGCGTTTATTTTTCGCTGTAAGCCTCCCTTAGGAGCTTCTTCGCCTTTTACTTTCGGCGGAATCAGCGTTTATTTTTCGCTGTAAGCCTCCCTTAGGAGCTTCTTCGCCTTTTACTTTCGGCGGAATCAGCGTTTATTTTTCGCTGTAAGCCTCCCTTAGGAGCTTCTTCGCCTTTTACTTTCGGCGGAATCAGCGTTTATTTTTCGCTGTAAGCTCTGCATTCCCTTAGGAACGACTTTTGAGCTTCTCCCTGTTTTCTTTTCTTTTTCCTTTGCATTTACATTTATATTTTTGGGGGATATCACTCTTATAGAATTGAAATAAGGAAAATTACATGTTGTGGCCCCATTAAAAACCTTTCTCCCCCTTTGGAAAGGAAAAGGGTGCCACAAAAAAGAATAGAAAAAATTACATCAAGCTAAACATAATATCGCCGAAGCTCATCCGCATTCCATGACCTAGAAATGTCGTTGCCGTCCATATCCTTCAATCTGTAGGAACCGGGTCTTGATGAAGATACTACCAAAAAAGGTCCTTCCCACTTCAGCTGTAATTTGCCTACTGTCTCAGGGTTGGCTACTCTTCGAAGCACCAAGTGTCCTGGTTCAATGTTCTTCAGCCTAACCTTTCTGTCATGCCATTTTATTGTTTCAGCTTGATATATGTTGATGTTTTCCACAGCTTGAAGCCTGATCCCCTCTATAGCATCTTTTTCCATAGAGTGATCAGCTTCATCTTCGCCTTCTGCCGAAGCTATTGTTCTTATTGATCCTGCTTTGGCTTCTTCCAGGGTTACTGCTTCGTCACCAAACAATAGTTTGAATGGCGTGAAGCCTGTTGATCTTGACACTGTGGTGTTATGGCTCCACACCACTTTGATTAATTCTTCTGGCCACTTTCCCCTGGGCTAATTGAAGATTGACTTCATTATTCCTGTCATTATGATCCCATTAGCTCTTTCGACAAGTCCGTTTGACTCTGGATGTCGAACTGATGCAAAATGGATCTTCGTGCCAATTTGATCACAAAATTCTCTGAAAGCTTAGAATCAAACTGCGTTCCATTGTCCATAGTGATAGCCTTTGGCACTCCGAAGCGACAAACAATGTTTTGCCAGAAAAACTTTTGGACAGTAACCGAAGTTATTGTGGCTAAAGGCTTTGCCTCAATCCACTTAGAAAAATATTCCACTGCCACTATAACATATCTTAAATTTCCTTGTGCTGGTGGTAGCGGACCTAACAAATCAAGGCCCCACCTTTGTAACGGCCAAGTGGGTTGTATTAACTGAGTTAGAGACGAAGGTTGTTTTTGATCTCTTGCACATTTTTGACAACCTTCGCACTTTTGGACTAGTTCCGCTGCATCCGAAGCTGCTTTTGGCCAATAAAATCCTTGGCGAAAGACTTTTCCCAGCAAAGGCCTAGATCCAATGTGAGATCCACACAAGCCTGCATGTATTTCCTTCATCAACTCTATGCCTTTGGTTCTGGATAAACACTTGAGCAACGGGGAACAGACCCCACGCTTGTATAGTTCCCCTTCTATTACGACATATGGTCGAGCTCTTGCTTCTATCCTCCTGTTATAAGCTTCGTCATCTGAAAGAAAATTACCCTAAAGGAAAGAGATGATTTCAGTTCTCCAATCTTCACTATAGACAGGGGATATGTTGAGGACCGCTCTTTCAAGAAGCTCGACCGAAGGTGCTTTTATTGTTTCGAAAAATACTTCCGAAGGTAAAGGCAGCCCCTGTGCTGCTGACTTGGCTAATAGATCAGCATATTCATTTTCTCCACGAGGAATGTTTTTAACAGAGAATCCTTCAAAAGAAGCCTCAATCCTTCGGACTGTATCTAAATATTTTTCAAGCTTCGGCTCTCTTGCCTTATAGCTCTTGTCAATATGACCAGAAATAACTTGGGAATCAGTTTTAAGAATGGCCCTTCTGATTCCCATTGCCTTTAACTTCCAAAGACCCAAGAGCAGAGCTTCGTACTTAGCAATATTGTTTGTGCAACTGAAATCAAGTCTTGCCGCATAACAAGTTTTAACTTTGGAAGGTGAAACCAACACAGCAGCTGCTCCTGCTCCGAAGGTTCCCCAAGACCCATCGCAAAACACTGTCCATGCTTCGGCATCTTTATTTGTTTCTTCCTCCTGAGCCCCTGGCGTCCAGTCAGCAATGAAGTCTGCCAACGCTTGGGACTGAATCGAAGATCTATGCACATAATCAATACAAAATTCATTGAGCTCTGCAGCCCATTTTCCAATCCTTCCAGTAGCTTCTCGGTTTCTCATAATATCCTTCAACGGTTGTGAAGAAGGAACAATTATATTATAAGCTTGAAAATAATGCCGAAGCTTCCTGGAGGCCATCAAAACAGCATACAGTACCTTCTCCAATTCTGTATAATTTTTCTTTGATAAACTAAGAACTTCGGATACAAAGTATATTGGGGCCTGCTTTTTGACTTGACCTTCAAGCTTCTCCTGAACAAGTGCTGCACTTACCGCTGAGTGTGAAGCTGCCACATATAATAACAAAGGAGCCCCTGGCGTTGGTGGAGTTAGTGTTGTTAGATCTATCAAATATTGCTTCAGCTCTTCGAAGGCTTTCTGCTGGACTGGTCCCCATTGAAAAACTTCGGCTGACTTCAGCACTTCGAAAAATGGTAAATTTCTCTCTGCTGATCTAGATATGAATCTGTTGAGAGATGCCAGTCTTCCTGTCAATCTTTGAGCCCCCTTCTTTGTACTTGGTGGTTCCATTCGAAGGATAGCTTCGATTTTGTTTGGATTAGCCTCAATTCCTTTTGTTGAAACTAGACAACCAAGAAATTTCCCCTTCTTCACTCCGAAGACACATTTTTCTGGATTCAGCTTTAAACCAGCTTGTCTAAAATTAGCGAAGGTCTCCTGCAGATCAGCAATGTGATTATCTTGCTTCGTGCTTTTCACAATGATATCATCAACATAAGTTAGCACATTCCTGCCTATCTGAGAATGGAGAACCTTCGCTATCATTCTGCTGAAGCTTCCTCCAGCATTTTTAAGCCCTTCAGGCATCCGAAGGTAACAATATGTTCCACTAGGGGTTATGAAGCTGGTCTTCGGCTCATCCTCCTCCTTCATCCAGATTTGATGATAGCCTGAATAACAATCCAACAGACTCATAAGCTCTGATGAAGCTGCTGCATCAACTAAGGAATCTATCCTTGGCAATGGAAACTCGTCCTTCGGACAGGCCTTGTTGAGATCAGTAAAATCGATACACATCCTCCATTTACCATTGGCCTTTTTTACCATGACAGTGTTAGCCAGCCATTCAGGGTATTTTACCTCTCTGATAACTCCAGCACTGAGAAGTCTTTTCACTTCATTTCGAGCACCTTCAGCCTTGTCATCAGACATCTTCCGAAGCCTCTGCTTTCTGGGTCTGAAGGATGGATCAACATTAAGCGAATGCTCAATAACATCCCTGTTAACTCCGCAAAGATCATTAGCTGACCAAGCAAAAACATCTTTGTTGTTGAACAAGAATCTTATCAAGGTTTTCTCTTGTTCCTCAGATAATTGAGATCCTAGCAGCACCTTCTGCTCTGCGATATCTTCGCATAAAAGCATGGGTTTCGGCTGATCGGCCGAAGCAGCCTTCTCCCTTCTATGCTTGTACTGCTCACAAGCTTCGGCTTCATCTATGTTATGGATTGCCTTTGAATCAGTCCAATTCCCTTCAGCCTTTCTGGCGGCTTCCTGACTCCCATAAATAGCAATAGGTCCCTGATCCGAAGGTATCTTCATGCAAAGATATGCTGGATGAAGTATTGCTTCGAAAGCATTGAGTGTTCCGTGACCAATGATAGCATTGTAAGGATACTCCATGTCAACAATGTCAAACACAATTTGCTCAGTCCTTGTGTTGTTGACAAATCCGAAGGTTACTGGCATGGTAATCTTCCCAAGTGCTACAATTTGCCGCCCTCCGAAGCCACAAAGAGGGTGCGTAGCATCATGGATCTTGTCTTCGGGCTCTTGCATTTGTCTGAAAGCCTTAGCAAATATGATATCTGCTGCACTGCCTGTATCAACCAAAACATTATGGACCAGAAATCCTTTGATCACACAAGAGATAACCATAGCATCGTTGTGTGGGTAATCCTTAAGTTGAAGATCTTCTTGAGAGAAGGTAATTGGAATGTGAGACCATCTTGACTTGATGAAGGGTCCTTGCACCCCAACATGCTGTACCCTTCTCTGTGCCTCCTTCTTCTGCTTCTTGTTGGCTAGCTCTGAGCATGAACCGTCTGTTATGGGGAGTACCAGCTTCGGAGCCGAAGCAGCTCCAGCTTGATCGTTGAACGAAGCCATCAGCTCAAAAAAAGTGGAAGTGAGTTCACCGGAGGTGGGCGCCAATGTTGGGGACTTGTTCTCAAATGCTATGAATCAAGAACAAGGCAACACAAAAAATGTTAAATATCAAATGCTCTTCGTCCGCTGAAGCATTATCTCCCCAAGGATTTAATGAACTTCGGACGAAAACCATGAACATAATATTACGAAGGTTTCACCTTCGTAACTAAACTTACAAAGATGATATGAAGTAATGTAAAATGTAAAACATCAAAGATAAATATGTTAGAAATAAATGGCACCATTCACATATTTTATTATATGAATACAAAATGTTTGAATACAATGTTTAAGGTACGTGTATACCTTCGCCTTGACAAGTAACAATTCCCGAGTGATGCACTTGGAATTACAAGAATGCCTCCCCAGTAAAGAAATACTGTTCACTATTTATAGGCACAGGACACAGCCTATGAAGAATTACAATCATGCCCCTCATAAGAGTTTACAACATTGACTCAGACCCTTAAGGACTAAAAGGTCATTCTATCTTTAAGTCGGTTCGACCCCCATCTTCGGACATGCTGTAATACCGAAGCTTCATGAATGGTGCCTTCGGCATTATGTTCAAGCAGCTTCAGCCGAAGCTGTTTTCTTTCCGCAGGACCTTCGGCGATGAAGCATGGTCGCAACACGGGACATTTGCTGAGTACGTTGATGTGTACCCACCCTTGCTTTAAAACCCACCCAACCCCAGGTTGTCCCCATTGCAATCAGTGCTTAGGAGAAGATGATGACAACATGGAGGACTTTCAGGAGTTTCAGGACTTCGATGAGTTCTAGTTGTGTTTAGTGGCAAACCCCCAGTTAGCTGCCTATGAAGGCCTTATCTTTTTACGTTTCGTATCCGCACTTTGATTATGATAATGACTATTTTAAGTTAATGACTCTATGGATGTCTTGGACATCTTGATGTAATAAAGTACTATTTCCGCTATTTATTTTGAGCAATGTGTGATGATGTCCAACTATGTAATCGTTGTGTGCGTGTGTTTCTGGTCCTGACACGTACATGGTTCACATTCGGTTTGCCTTCCAAAACCGGGTGTGACAACCAAGGATGGAGTCGATAGGGTGGTCATGTTGTATTGCTCAATGGACCCTTGGTTGAGGTGGTCTTTGTGTTTGAATCTCCTAATCGTGCTCCTTTTCTTGCTCAACTTCATCTCCCCCTTGATCAATGCCATCGTCTTAAGATGGCTCTGTTGTCCACTTGTTCTCAACTACTTTGAATCAAGAGCAAGGCAACACAGTTGTTAAACATTAAGGACCTTTGTCCTTTGAAGCATTATCTCCTGTCAGATATAATGATCTTTAGACGAAGGTCATGAAGAACATGTCTTCATCATTCATAAAAATAAGAGTTTATACACATGAGATGTACTGTCCATTCACACATTTATTCCATGATAAATGTATAAACATTATTAGAATTTATATTACATTGATACCTTCGGCTTGTTTGAAGGTGGTGACGTGAGAGCAATTACAATCCAGCGTGAACAGTATGGGGGTACTATTCATCTATTTATAGGCAATCGCAGTACTTTGTGTGTTATTACATTCATGCCCTCAACAATTACATACAGACCTTACAAATGTCACAAGGACAATATCGCCATTTATACTTGATAACTTGAGCGACACCTTCTTCATGTCTCCCTTTTTCTCCATGATGAAACCTGCTTGATGAAACGTGCTTCGTCGTACTTCTTTTGTGCTATGCCGAAGCCTTTCTGGTGACGAAGCTCCTACAGTATTTAGTAATATGATAAAAGCAAAATGGTTAGCCATGTTTTTGAGGACCTTTGGAAGAAGAAGGCCCCCAATAGTAGCCCCTCTCAGTATTAATTTGTTTCTTTGTAACAAATTTAGACTGCGAAATGAACGAATGCCTATAGCCAAAGGTCCAAAAAAACACCTTCCCTTCGCTAGACTAGCGAAACATTTTGCATTGTGGGGCCCACTGCTCAGTGGTTTTTGCATATATATACGAGGGTTCGGGTTGAAAATATTTTTCGTGCTATCAAGCTTTGTGTTGGATTTGTCGTTTTAGCTTTCTAATACTGCGATCGTAACTGCTTTTGAGCTTTGGCTTTCTGATACATCATCGCTAAAATGGCTGGAGAGAAGAGAATTGTGGACCCGCTCTCGCTGGTTTCTATGAAGCCATAGAGAGGACCAATGTTGAAAAAATTACTAATGAGATGCTAGCTAGACTATCTGGAGACTCAAGTGACAGCAAGGGTTTTGATGTTGAGAGTGACAACGATGATGCCGAAGATTTGGTCCAGGAGCACATTGCTTTCAAGGAATGGCCCCTTGTTAATGGTTGGGAGATGCCGAAGGAAACCGCTGCTGGTTCCAGTGTAGGTGGCCTGGTTTATCTGAAGTACACCTATCACTATAGAAGTCAGTTTGTCAAGCCAAATGGTGAATGGCTTGAAGCCATTGAGGCAACCCGTGATGAATTGCTAGGGGCTTATTCGAAGGCACAGGACGAAGCCATGAATACTGCCTTCGGCGCTCGCGGGAAGAGAAGATTGAACAAAGTTTTCGATGTAATTGGATTTGCCTATCCTGTCTACTGCTTTCCCACTCGAAAACAAGGAACAAAGAGGAAAAACACATCTACAACCTCTTCCACTACGCCGAAACTGAAGAGGACTAAAGTTTTGACCCATCGGTCGAAGTTGCATTCTTTAGAGCAGGATGCTGCACTACCTGCTTCAAAGAAGATAGAAACTATTGAAAATGCCGAAGCTACCCCTCGGCTTTGGAGATAATACCTGCTGGGTCTACCGATGTTGCCACTGCTCAGATAGGGAAATCAGAGTCAGAAAGTTCTAAGGCCAAGGGGCAACCAAAATTGTAGAGTCCTACAGCTATGACGGGGTTGTCAATGATAGCAACCGCTCCAGCGGCCACTCATAGGAAAGGGAGAAGAATGTCTAGCGTTCTGAACGCTGTCTTGAAATATTTGAAGGTGTCTACTCCTTCTTCAAGTAAGGTTTCCAAGGACAAAACTGAAGAATTGGTAGAAGTTGTTGCTGCAAGCGCTTCTCCTGCCTGTGTTGAAGCCGGACCTTTGGAGTCTAAGCCAGCGGAGCAAGTAAATGAAGGTCTTCTAGAGAAGCTAACATTGCCGACACCCGAAGCGTCTTCTTGTGATGATTTTTGATACATTGTTCACCATGCTTCAGGGAAACAATTATTGGAACAACAATTTACCGAAGTGCAATACTATGCGAAGGACCTGAAATATCCCTAAGGATCCTTAGTATATGGAGGAAATGATGAAGATGAATACCTTTATTGCCTGCCGGACAACAAAGAAATAGATGTTTGCCAGGAAATAATGGATAATATGGGTTATCCAAAGCTTGAACTTGGTTTATCTGCAATGCCTAAGGATCAACTTGCAGACAGCCTTGCTTACAACAGCTTGAAGGTTCACATATCTTATTTTTGTATTTTTTAATTCTTGTTAGGGAGATTTGTGGTAGTCAATTTGTGGTAATGCTTGTTATTATTTGTTTGTATGTTTTGTTTATCATGGTCTTATTCTTAGCCAGACTTTAAAGGCTCAAAAAGATGCTGAAGACGAAGGTACCCGGATAGCCTTCGAAAACTTGCGTTCAGAATTTATATCACTTCGGAATGAGGGCCTTGAAAAAGACCAAATCATGCTTTCTTTAGTCGAGAGGCTAAAGACTAGCGAAGCTAAATTGGCTGAATTCTCTGAAGTGGAACACAAATTCTGAAATTTGAGAAGAAAGAAGAAGCAGATGCGAAGCATATTGTAGACTTAGAATATGCTTTATCCGTTCAAGTGGGATTACACAGATCCAAAGTAGAAGGACTAGAGAAGAAGCTTGATGAAACTACTGAAAACTTCAACGTCGAGCAAACAAAATGTGAGATACCTGATCTCGAACTGTTGAGGGTTCAGAAGAATGTTGAGGAGCTTCGTCAGGCAAAGGAGGAGTGCTACAACGTTGCAACAAGCTGAAGAGTAGTTTTGCTAAGGTTGGCACATTCTCTACTCAACACGACTTTATTCGTGGTGATCCTAACGAAGTTATTAGATGGATTGAAGGCGAAGCCAAACCTTTTGATGAAATCCTTAGCGATAGAGGAGCTATCTCACTGCTTGAAAAAGCTGGCTGTGAGCATGCAAAGGCTGTAATTCAGCCAAATTCTCAGTTTCAGCGAGTGACGTCAAGGATCCTTCAGCTGAAGTTATTGCCCTTAGCGGAAAATTTTATTCTGAAGTTTGGTTGAATGGTGGCCGAGAAATAGCAGATGAGGCTATTAGAAAAAATGAAAAAGAATCTCATACTCCTCTAGAAGAAGCGAGGAAAGCCGTACAACCCTGAGCCCGAACATATACTTTGGTCATGACTCAGCTTCGTAAATACTTTTAGCTTCGTAATTAACAAAAACATATACTTTGGTGCAGCCGAACTTTCTCCTCCTGCAAAGCCGTACAACCCTGAGCCCGATCCAGCCCTAAAGGGCGCTCTTGATATGATCACGATAGCAAATGGAGCGGTTGATGAAGCTATGGATAGACTCTTGAATGAAGCTGTTGACAAAATCTTGAAGGAGGATGATTAGACCTTGTATATAAAAACATTTGTAGAAGATTTGTGTGTTGTTCTCTTATGTAAAAAACAATTATCAACTATATATCTCATGATGTAATATACTTCTTTATGAAGTGTGAAATCTTCGTACGTACCATTTTTGAGCCAAAGGGGAAAAACAAGTTCTCTTCTTTTAATGCTTCATAAAGAAAACTCCCCTTTTCGGCCGAAGCGACATTATTAGACTCGAAGGTCTTATCGTAGACCTTGCATAAGAGATACCGTTGCTGAAGGTTTTGCTGTAGGTCTTGTATTTCTGAAGTATCCTTTCATAATTTGTTGCTGAAGATAGACCTCATGAGTTAGCCATCATGGCTGAAGGAGCGATTTCCCTTCTTTTTTCACTGTTTCGGATGATGCGAGATGATGAATGATGCAATGATATGTAGTTTGATGCGATGATATGATGTAACAAATGTTAATGAACAAACGCTTCGTAAAAGTAAGACTCTGCATTCCCTTAGGAACGACTTTGGAGTCTCTTCACCTTTTACTTAGGTGGTATTTTAGCTCTGCATCCCCGTAGGAACAGCTTTGGAGCTAAGCTCTACATCCCCTTAGGAACGACTTTGGAGCATCTTCACCTTTTACTTAGGTGGTATTTGAGCTCTGCATCCCTGTAGGAACGACTTTGGAGCTAACCTCTGCATCCCCT
Organism: Zea luxurians; assembly: GCA_029449295.1. Classification (NCBI taxonomy): domain Eukaryota; kingdom Viridiplantae; phylum Streptophyta; class Magnoliopsida; order Poales; family Poaceae; genus Zea; species Zea luxurians. The sequence continues at coordinate 6,725,880 of JAOPSE010000084.1, forward strand.
TAGGAAAAACTTTGGAGCTTCTTCACCTTTTACTTAGGTGGCATTTTAGCTCTGCATCCCCGTAGGAAATACTTTGGAGCTTTTACACTTTCTCTGTTACACTCGATGGTGTAACTCTAGATTATTACAACAAGCCGAAGGTTGTACCTTCTCAAATTGTCTTTGAAGTAAAAACATAAAATGAGTAGGAATGGAAATTACATTTAGTGTGTATGAAAGTTTCTTTGATTCAGCCCCTCTGTTGCTTTAGTAGATGTGTCTTGATTCTGGTACAGTGTTGTTAATCGTCCGAGCTTTGGTTCTTTCCTTGCATCGTGTTGTTGCTGAATTCAGCGATGTCCCTTAGGCTGTTGATTGTGGGACGAAGTTGGGGCCATGACTGGTGGTGGTGGTGGCATGGCCCATGCAGCTGGTGAGTGACTTGCCGAAGCTACTGACACTATGGGTTGTGAAAATGGTTGTTGATTGCCCACATACTCAAGAATGTACAAGGAGTACCACGAAGCAGTATGTAAGACTTATTTCGGCTGATTCTTCTGTGCTTCGACCTCAGCTATCTCCTTTTGCTTTTGTATTGTAACCTGGCATGTCCTAGTCATGTGCCCCATATCTTCTCCACAGAACAAGCAGAACAAACTTCTTGGTTATGTGTTGAATCTTCCTCCAAAGCTTTTGTAAAGCCCACAATTTGTATACGAAATAATAATAAAAAAATAAAATAAGGAAATAAGGAAATAAAATAGTATGGTGAGATACTCCATTGATTTGTTCTCCTCATAAATTATACATACTCTTAAAAACAATGAAGAAGCCCTTGAATAAAAGTATACTATAACTTCTTTCAAAATAAATAGATAATGAATATTTATTTTGAAGTAACCTCTAATTCTCATCCCACATTCAAAATGCTATTTTTCTAAAAAGAAAGGAATAATATGGGTATGTTTCATATTTCGAACATCTATCAAACAAATAAATTAATTAAAATAAATATATAACTATCGCATCATGAATGATTTTCAGTGTGTATTAAATTTGAATTCTTAAACTTTATCTTGGGTTTGAATGGAAACCTAAATTCGGAAATAGGAAATGAGAAAGGGGAGAAAGGACATAAAATATAAAGAAAATAGATATGAACAAAAATATCCATTATATACTTCTAAATTATTTATTTCTATGCTCTTAACCATCATGGGGGAGTTCCAAACCAAATTTGAAATTCAAAGCACCAGATTTAAAATTTGAAAAGAAATTAGAAAGAAGAAAAGAAAATATTAAAGAAAAGGAATAGGGAAGCTTCTCTGGGCCAAATTACGCTACCTCGGCCCGCTCCGCTCTTCTCCCTCCGCGGCCTAGCCTGTGACAACCGTGCAGCCCAGCTCCCTCACGTACACACGATCTTTGGCCGGTGGCCCACTGGTCAGGCTCTTCTATCGCGCGCGCGCCCATATCACTCTCACCGGTAGGTGGGGTCGCGGTCAGGTGCGTCTTCTTCACCATGCCGCAAAGCCCGGATAGAAGCATCACTGAATCCCAAATCGGGGACCGTGGAGCCATAACAACTTTGGGGTTGTTGCGATTTCATCGCAAGATAGATGCAAACTCTGGTGCATATATGTACGGTCTCGTACCGTCCCTGACTGGACGAATCAGCACCCCCTCTCGGAGCAGGGCATTGGTGAGAGAAAATTGGAGGGGTGCCGCGCGCGAAGAACATGGGGCATCTGTGATTGGTTGCCAGAGCAGGTTCCTGGAGATTCTTGAGGGTGTGGGGCATGTGTTCTGGTGGTGGTCGAGTCTTGTGCTTCCACCTGGCATTGACAATCGCTCATCGGGCATGGCTTCGTCGTGGGGCATCGTATCCAAGACAGTTCTCCGAGCGATACCCGGTATGGCTACCTCCCCTAGATTCGGTTTCGTCCGCGCTATGCCTAGCACTCTTTGGATTGGAGTATAGATCGGGGGGTCATTGGAATTGCATCCACTGTCGAGCTCTCAGGGCGGCGCCCTGCTTCCACCACTGTGGCGTGCTGTGCGGAGGAAGATGTGCTCTCTGTCGTCGGTTTGGGGATGAACGGTGTAGATTAACCGATGATGTACCCGTTCGCGTTGGTGTGTGTGTACCGTTCGATATGGCGGACGATCAGGATTTGATCTGCGCACCGATTCGTCTCGGCCGTTGATCGCTTGATCGACGGTACTGATCGCGTCCCGGTACTTTATGTTGCGAGGGTCGATCAGGGCCATTCAATTCTTATTGGACGACCCAGACTCCACAATACCCCTTCGACCTGGAAATAGTGCAAAATAGCCCCTATGTTTTATATGAATAAACCCACAGTCCTGGTCCTTTATAAAACCATTACGCAGAGGCCCTAGAATTCATGAATAGAACCCTGAAGTACTCTGAAATTAAAGAAAACAGGGAAAAGGGATTTAGATATCGATTTTGAGTATAAAAATAATTGCAGAACTTATATAAATCATAGAAAATTCATATTTAATCCTTTTTAGTCCATTCCAGTTCCTATAATTTTGTATTAATATTGTATATTACTTGGTAACACTGTTTTAACATGAAACCCATACTAGAATTGATTACTCAATTAATTTTGTAGCAAGCACATACGAAATTCGGAAATTCATAACTTCTTAGTTTTAATTCCAATTTGACTCGTTCCAGTTGCGTTAGCTCCGTATAAATATTTAATATGCAGTAATGGCGTAAATTACACCATGTCGCATACTTTTATAGTTAGATATTTGTATAATCTGTGTTAGTAGATTTACCCTTTTAATCAAAGTTAATATGTCTACAATTATAAGATGACTAAAACATGGTTTCTAATTTAAATTAAGGTTGAAATTAGTTATTGGGATATCTTTCTCACATGGTCCATAATAATCAACATAAAACCTAGTTTTTCGGTTTAATCACATAAATCTTTAGAAAATCATAACTTTATAACCTTAACTCCGAATTTAGTGATTCTCGTTCCCACGATCTCGTAGCGACACGTAGATCATTATTATGCAATTTATTCTTATGTTTGGTGTGATGTTAATTTTGTCTATACCATGTTTGTTTGTATTGCTATGACTAGCGTGAGGTCACGAGTCACCTGAAGATCATCCTGGTACCTGGAATCTCAAGTCCCAAGCAAGTTGTGCCCTTGATCACTTTTTACCCAATAATGTTCTTTATTATCACTTATAAATGCATAGGTTTAATTTTGATGGGACCCAATAGGTCACCCTAGACTGATTATCCTTTTTCATTTTTTACCCCAGAATCATTTGGTTAGTTTGCTATTGCTCTATATGGTTTTGGGATTAATATTACATTATGTCCATGTTCCAATTATTCTGTTATTTTATTTATGTTCATGTCAAGATCATTATTTTTAATTGGAACATGGAGCTTAACTTGAGAAACACGTGCCACCACAAGGGTGGAATGGGACGCCCTTGGCTGACTAATTAGGAAAACTAGTGGAAGACTACCTTACCCGGAAGGGGCAAGGGTAGTAGGGGAGTAGGCATGTAGGGAGGTTCTCGGGTTGATTTTGCTACGATGGCGGTCAGAAGAGGGATTCCTACATTTCTCTTCCTAGAAACTGTAGCGGGTTTTCAGAAGCTAGTGGAACTTTATAAAGGCCTCGTAGTGGATCTCTAGCCATTCACCTTAGAAGTGTCTAAGGGCCTTGCAAACCCTAGCGACATGGGATACATGACTTATGGGTACAGGGTACAACCTCTGCAGAGTGTAAAACTGGTATACTAGCCGTGCTCGCGGTCATGAGAAGCTCAGGACTCTCGCATGATTAAATTATGGAACTAAATTCAATTTTTCATTTGCATTGCATGGGATTTATTATTAATTTTGTTCTATTATTATTATTATTATGGTTTGTTATTTACTTACATCTAGTAATTGCTAATAAAATTTTGACCAACTTTAAAAGCAATGCTCAGCTTTAACCATTCACTTTGGTAAGCCTTACACTTCACATGAGCTCCCACCTTTGGCGAGTTCATGCACATTATTCCCCACAACTTGTTGAGCGATGAACGTGTGTAAGCTCACCCTTGTTGTCTCACACTCCCCACAGGTCAAGAACAGGTACCACAGGATGAGGCGCGTGGTGGATGCTGCGATGTGTTCGTGAGAGGTCTAGGTCGTCGTCTCCTAGTCAACTTTGGGTTGCTAGATCGTTTTCTCCTTACGATGTAATTATTAATTTATTTTGTACAGAACTCCTATTGTATAATAAAGTTGTGACATTCGTTTATGTACCATGATTCATCATATGTGTGAGACTTGGTCCTAGCACACCTGGTGATTATTTCGTGCCCGGGTTTTTGACACCTAAAACCCGGTGTGACAGAAGTGGTATCAGAGGAATGTTGACTGTAGAACGAAGCCTAGATAGAACTGGACAACCATTGTCTACTTACCTTTGCTACTCTGATTCTTTTCTAAGCTTTTCTTAATCTTTTCTCATCTATTTCTGCTTTACTCTGATTATTCTTACCTTTTTCCTTCTAAAGACAAATGTGGATTTCACACATTGAAATCCTATACCTAAAGTGACCTTTAGGAATAGGAGACCTCTAATCTTAGGAACCAAAACAAAACTAGTTTTATAAGTATCTATATGCTTGAATTCTTGTTCTTATGATATTTGACTGATTTGGATCTTTTATTGAGTGTGATGAGTTGTGGAGTAATGTCCACAATTGCATCTGCATATACATAAAGGCAAAAAAATCATAAGATGACTAGACCAACTAAGAATATTCCCCCATTAAAATATATCTAGCTTCATAAGATCCATCTTACCTTAAAAGGTACTCTCTTACCTTAATAGATTCATCTTATCTTGAAAAGATTTTATCTAGATCTAACTAATCTCAAAAGATTCTATTTTATTCTTAGAGATTCATCTTGTCCTAATAAGCATACCCATCCCAACCAATTTACTTATCTCATCCTAAAGTAACAATCAGGATCTAATCAAAAATAATGAAATCTTATCTAGTCTAATCTAGTTATATCCAATCTAATCTAGACCCTACCTAATCTAATATGATCCAATCTAAAGGAAGTTACTTAACAAGTTAGTTAATACTGGTAACATAGATTAGACCATATTCCTATAAATGGGTGCTAAACCTAAATTGGGTCTTAGACCAACTCGTCCGTGAAACCACGACCTAGCCTATGTTATAGGTTGCCCAACTCATTTATCCCAAAAAGCAAAGTAAAACTCTGTTTAATCTACCTACCCCATGTCCCGCAACAGTTATCCCAACTCGGATAATGGCATCTAACACCACGACCGATGGTCCCTACATCAGACCCAAGAAGAAGGTTAACCTCAACAATGAAGGATATGAGTAGAAATAGATCTTCAGATGAATCAAGATCCAGTACCCAGAATAAAGTCTCCCTTACCTAACTTTCCCTTACCCAAATCTTCTCTACACTCACCTAATAGCTAAAACCTGATGTACCCTTGTTTTCTATGCCACACCTGCTAATGGCATGAAAATTTTAGGTGTATAAAAAATAATACTAATTGGAAGTTCCACTTAGAAAAAATACTAGAATTTCATAAAGATAAAGTCAGCTTGATATGCTTAACTAAATGATATCCTAATGTGTTTAAGCTAATGTGGTCTACTTAAATAGATTAATGATACTGGTAGAAGAGATTAGACCCTACTAGCCACGTGTTAACTTAACTTAGCACATTAGACCAACTCAACCATGAGCATGAGAGCTAACCCAACCAATAGAGACATGATGGATTGCATAATCTGTCTATCCGCACCTAACATCAAACAAACTTTTGACCTACATCATGTAGTCTAGCTCATCCATATCAATTTTAACCATATTACTCGACCCGATGAAATACACTAACCTCAACTCAATGAGACCAAGACCAGAAAGGGAAAAAATCAACCTCGTCAAGGAAGGAGAAAAGTCAAACTCAATCTTTAGATGCCTTACCGCTCAACACGGAGTTCTTTCCCACCATAAACATTCTTACCCTATTCTTGCTCTAACCTACCCATCTTTTATCCTACATAATAATTTGGCTATACCTACGTATACCCATGCACTCCTAATCACCCACCAATGATTATGAAAGAAAAGACCCTTCATTCTTGAACTAATTAGAAATTTAAGGCTAAAATTACAAACCAATTCTTTTATATCCCTTTTCTTACAAATCTCGAGGACGAGATTTCTATTAAGGGGGGTAGGATTTTAAAGCCAAAAATTTGTATAAGAAAAATAAAAAAATAAAAAAAGGAAATAAAATAGTATGTTGAGATACTCCATTGATTTGTTCTCCTCATAAATTATACATACTCTTAAAAACAATCAAGAAGCCCTTGAATAAAAGTATACTATAACTTCTTTCAAAATAAATAGATAATGAATATTTATTTTGATGTAACCTCTAATTCTCATCCCACATTCAAAATGCTATTTTTCTAAAAATAAAGGAATAATATGAGTGTTGGGGGTATGCTTCGTCGCCGAAGATCCTGTAAGAAGAAACACCTTTGGCAGATCCTCTCAAAAGCAGCGCCGAAGCTACCATCCATGAAGCTTCGGCACAGTGACATGTCTCAAGACGAAGGATCGCACCGACTTAAACATGAAATGACCGATTAGTCCATGAGAGCCTGTGTCATAATTGTAATCTTTTGTAAAGGACATGAATGTAATATCTCAGATGCTGCGCCCTGTGCCTATAAATAGATGAACAATACCCCCGTACTGTTCACGCTGACTTGTATTCGCTCGCGCGTCACGCTTGGACTTTTGCCTTCTGTCAAGCCGAAGGTATAGATGTAATTCAATATTGTTCGCGTTTGATCATGATGATATAATTTAAAGATATTAATGATGCTATATGATTATTCATGTTATTTCCCATGTTTCATATGCTTCTTCTTTCATTAATATATGTACTGTGATGTCGAAGGTATATCATCCATGCCCTTCGTCTAAAGATCATTATATCCTAAAGGAGATAATGCTTCGAAGGACGAAGGGTATTAACCATTAACCTTTTCTTGTTGCCTTGTTCTTAACTCATAGCATTTGAGAACAAGTCCCCAACATTGGCGCCCACCTCCGGTGAACTCACTTCCACTCTTGAGCTAATGGCTTTGTTCAAAAATCAAGCTGAAGCTGCTTCGGCTACGAAGCTGGTGCTCCTCATAACAGGCGGTTCATGCTCAGAGCCGGCCAACAAAAAGCAGAAGAAGGAGGCCTAGAGAAGGGTACAGCATGTTGGGGTGCAGGGACCCTTCATCAAGTCAAAATGGTCCCACATCCCAATTACCTTCTCCCAAGAGGACCTTCAGCCCAAGGATTACCCTCACAATGATGCTATGGTCATTTATTGTGTCATCAAGGGATTTCTGGTCCACAATGTTCTGGTTGATACAGGTAGTGCAGCTGACATCATATTTGCTAAGGCCTTCAGACAGATGCAAGAGCCAGAGGACAAGATTCATGATGCTACACACCCTCTTTGTGGCTTCGGAGGAAGGCAGATTGTAGCACTTGGAAAGATCACAATGCAAGTGACCTTCGGATTTGTCCACAATACAAGGACTGAGCAGGTTGTGTTTGATATTGTTGACATGGAATATCCCTACAATGCAATCATTGGTCGAGGGACACTTAATGTTTTCGAAGCAATTCTTCATCCAGCATATCTATGCATGAAGATACCTTCGGAGCAAGGGCCTATTGCTATTCATGGAAGTCAGGAAGCTGCCAGAAAGGCTGAGGGAAATTGGACAGACTCAAAAGCCATCCACAATATAGATGGAGCTGAAGCTTGTGAGCAGTACAAGTACAGAAGAGAGAAGGCCGCTTCGGCTGATCAGCCGAAGCCCATGCTTCTGTGTGAAGACATAGCAGAGCAGAAGGTACTGCTGGGGTCTCAATTATCTGAAGAGCAGGAAAAAACTTTGATAAGGTTTTATTCAACAACAAAGATGTTTTTGCATGGTCAGCCAACGATCTCTGTGGTGTCAACAGGGATGTCATTGAACATTCACTCAATGTCGATCCATCCTTCAGGCCCAGAAAGCAAAGGCTTCGAAAAATGTCTGATGATAAAGTCGAAGGTGCTCGGAATGAAGTAAAAAGACTTCTCAGTGCTGGTGTCATCAGAGAAGTAAAATATCCAGAGTGGCTAGCCAATACTGTTATGGTGAAGAAGGCCAATGGCAAATGGAGAATGTGTATTGATTTCATGGATCTCAACAAGGCCTGTCCGAAGGACGAATTCCCATTACCAAGGATAGACTCTCTTGTGGATGCAGCAGCTTTGTCAGAACTTATGAGTCTTCTGGATTGCTACTCAGGATATCATCAAATATGGATGAAGAAGGAGGATGAGCCGAAGACTAGCTTCATAACTCCCAGTGGAACCTATTGCTATCTTCGGATGCCTGAGGGGCTCAAAAATGCTAGAGGCAGTTTCAGCAGGATGACGGCCAAGGTCCTTCATTCCCAGATAGGCAGAAATGTGCTAACATATTTTGATGATATCATAGTAAAAAGCACGAAGCAAGAAAATCATATCACTGATCTGCAAGAAACATTTGCTAATTTCAGACAAGCTGGCCTGAAATTAAATCCTGAAAAGTGTGTCTTTGGAGTGAAGAAGGGCAAGTTCCTTGGTTGTCTGGTTTCGACGAAGGCGATTGAAGCTAACCCAAGCAAGATCGAAGCTATCCTTCGAATGGAACCACCGAGCACAAAGAAGGGGGCCCAACGGTTGGCAGGAAGATTGGCTTCATTGAATAGATTTATATCTAGATCAGCAGAAAGAAACTTGCCATTCTTTGAAATACTAAAGTCAGCCGAAGTTTTTCAGTGGGGCCCAGCTCAATAGAAAGCCTTTGAAGAGCTGAAGCAATACTTGATTGATATCACAACATTAACTCCACCTGCGCAAGGGGCTCCGTTACTATTGTATGTGGCAGCTTCGCACTCTGCAGTAAGTGCGGTGCTTGTGCAGGAAAAAATCGATGAACAAATCAAAAAGCAAGCCCCAGTATACTTTGTCTCCGAAGTTCTAAGCTTATCAAAGAAAAATTATATAGAATTGGAGAAGGTGTTGTATGCTGTCTTAATGGCCTCCAGGAAGCTTCGGCATTATTTTCAAGCATTCCATATAATTGTTCCGTCGTCACAGCCTCTGAAGGACATCATGAGGAACAGAGAAGCTACTGGAGGGATTGGAAAGTGGGCTGCGGAACTCAACGAATTCAACATTGATTATGTGCATAGATCCTCGATTCAGTCCCAAGCGCTAGCAGACTTCATCGCTGACTGGACGCCAGGGGCTCAAGAAGAAGAAGCAAATAAAGATGTCGAAGCTTGGACGGTGTTCTACGACGGTTCTTGGGGAACCTTCGGGGCAGGTGCGGCTGCTGTCTTAGTTGCACCTTCCAAAGTCAGAACATGCTATGCAATAAAGCTTGACTTTAGCTGCACAAATAATATTGCTAAATACGAAGCTTTGCTTTTGGGGCTTCATAAGTTAAAGGCAATGGGGATAAGAAGGGTGGTCCTTAAAACCGATTCCCAAGTTATTTCTGGACATGTCAACAAGAGTTGCAAAGCAAGAGATCCGAAGCTTGAGAAATACCTGGATATAGTTCGAAGGCTTGCAGCTTCATTCAAAGGGTTTTCTATTAAGAATATTCCGCGAGAAGAAAATGAGCACGCTGATCTGCTAGCCAAGTCAGCGGCACAGGGGCTGCCTCTACCTTCGGAAGTGTTTTTTGAAACAATAAGAGCACCTTTGGTGGAACTTCTCGAAAGAGCAATGCTCACTATATCTCCGGTTCATAGTGAAGATTGGAGGACTGAGATTATATCTTTCCTCCAAGGTAATTGCCTTTTAGACGACGAAGCTTATAAAAAGAGAATGGAGGCAAGAACAAGACCATATGTAATAATAGAAGGGGAGTTATACAAGCATGGAGTCTGCTCTCCACTTCTTAAGTGTTTATCTAGAGCCGAAGGTATAGAGCTGATGAAGGAGATACATGCAGGTTTGTGTGGATCTCACATTGGGTCTAGGCCTTTGCTGGGAAAAGTTTTTCGACAGGGATTTTATTGGCTGAAGGTAGCTTCGGATGCAGCAGAGCTAGTCCAAAAGTGTGAAGGCTGTCAAAAATGTGCAAGAAACCAGAAGCAGCCTTCGTCTCTAACTCAATTAATACAGCCCACTTGGCCGTTGCAAAGATGGGGCCTTGATTTGCTAGGCCCACTTCCACCAGCACAAGGCAATTTAAAATATGTTGTGGTGGCGGTAGAATATTTTTCCAGATCGATTGAGGCGAAGCCTTTGGCCACAATAACTTCGGTCACAGTCCAGAAGTTTTTCTGGCAAAACATTTTTTGTCGTTTCGGTGTGCCGAAGGCTATCACTGTAGACAATGGGATACAGTTTGATGCCGAAGCTTTCAAGGAATTCTGTGATCGGATTGGCACGAAGATCCATTTTGCATCAGTCAGACATCTAGAGTCAAATGGACTTGTCGAAAGCGCAAATGGTATCATAATGACGGGAATAATGAAGTTAATCTTCAATCCGCCTAGAGGAAAATGGCCAGATGAGTTGATTAAAGTGGTGTGGAGCCACAACACAACAATATCAAGGTCAACAGGTTTTACACCATTCAAGTTATTGTTTGGTGACGAAGCAATAACTCCGGAAGAAGCTAAGGCAGGGTCAATTAGAACAGCAGCTTCGGCAGAGGACGAAGCTGATTATTCTGTGGCAAAAGATGTTATAGAAGGGACTAGGCTTCAGGCTGTGGAGAATATCAATAAATACCAAGCCGAAACAATAAATTGGCATGACAGAAAGGTTCGGCTAAAAAACATTAAGCCAGGTCATCTGGTGCTTCGGAGAGTGGTCAATCTAGACACAGTAGGCAAGTTACAGCTGAAATGGGAAGGACCCTTTCTCGTGGTATCTTCGTCAAGACCCGGTTCCTACAGATTGAAGGATATGGATGGCAACGACATTCCTAGATCTTGGAATGCGGGTGAGCTTCGGCAATACTACGTGTAACTTGATGTAATCTTTTTCATTTTTCCTATGGTACCCTTTTCCTTTCCAAAGGGGGAGAAAGGTTTTTAATGGGGCCATAATTTGTAATATTTCTTTTCTTATTTAGCTCCATGAGAGCAAAATCCCCCAAATATGTAAATGTAAAATCTGAGCATGCACCTTCGAGTGCAGAGAAAAAGAAAAAAATAGAGAGAAGCTCGAAAGTCGTCCCTAAGGGGATGTAGAGCATGACGAAGCTACAAAAAGCCGTTCCTAAGGGAGCGCAGCGTAAGTTTTCTGCTCAAAAGTCGTTCCTAAGGGAATGCAGAGCCAAATACCACCGAAATATAAGGCGAAGCGCGAAAAGTCAACGCGAATACCACCGAAATAGAAGGCGAAGAAGTTAAAAAGACATTCCTAAGGGGATGCAGAACTTACACCGAAAAATAAGCGATGCAGCCGAAAAATAAACGGCAAAGAGATTTCAGTTATTCCTAAGGGAATGAAGGTTGTGGATGAAGCTTCGGATGTGTGTGTTTCGGCATTCATTTGCACGAAACATTACATCATACATTGCATTCATAAACATTCATTTAGACATACATAGGATCATCATCATCATCATATCATATAGATACAGATAGTTGCTTCGGGTCTAAGCATACAGCTTCAAGAAGAAGAGTCGTTCTTTGTTGTGTATGAAAAGAAGGGAATTTTTTCCACAGCTAGGTACTCTAGCTTCGTCTTCATCTGCTGAGCTTCGGATTGCCAGCTAAGCTTCGGCTCTGTGTTCTTCGGCTTCATCATCCTGTACATATCAAAGCATTATAAGGAAAATTCAAGTTTCAAGGAAAAGTTAAGCACAAGGTATGATTTTATTACCGGCTTGAGATGACTCCGGGCTTCGCCACCAGCTAGGCTTCACCCACCCTTCGTCCATATTTGCTTTATGAATCTGTTTCCTATGCTTCGAGCTAGACTGGGGCATATCAATCAGATCTACTGGTGATAAGCTGAAGTTTGGTCTATTAACAATTTTTCCATGCGTGCAACCAGACTTCATGAAGGCAACAGCTGTGCCCCGAGAAGCTAGCAGGGCACAGAAATCACCGTGTCCTGCTATAACCTCATCAAGAGCATAAACTTCACCCTCAATGTGTTCGAAGGTTCCTAGTAGGTCTTCAACCGAAGGACTAAATTTCTCAGAGCTGGCTCCAACTGAGTTGAAGATCTGCCTTAGCCGTTGCACACATCGGTTGCTGAACTCTAGACATTTATCTTGAAGCTCTTTCAATGATTTTTGCAAATTTGAACTTTTTTCAACCTCAGTCGCAAACTTTGTATCAAATTTCTATTTTTCTTGTTCAAAACTCTCTGATTTTGAGAGAAGCTCTTTATCCAACTTTGCAATTTTGGCTTCAGCTTCTGCCAGTAAAACTTCCATTGTCTGAAGTTCAAAATCTTTCTTTTCAAGAGTAGCTGTTTGATCTTTTATTTTGCTTTCTAACCCTTCAATTATAACTTCGTGCTTTTTATCTTCAAGGTCCTATTGCATCCTCAAAGCTTTGCTTAATAACATACTCTGTACAGAAGCAACCTTCGTTAGAAAACACCTTCGTTGTTAAAAACAATAGAAAGCCGAAGAAAATTTTTTACCTTGAAATTGGAATAGAACAAACTACCGACAATATGTTGTCGTCGATAGCGGCTGATATCGGCCTCTAGCTTCAGGAAACCAATACTCTTCGACAGAGTACCAATAACTTTTGCTCTGGTTCAGTCTCAGAGGCAACCCAGGCTTTCGTCGTCAATGCCGCCGAAGAGTAGCGCTCCTGGCTGATACCCGCAGGAGATGGCATAGTCTCTCAATTCTTCTTTCTCAGCCTTTGTCAATTCTTGTCCAATCAAGTTTTGAAAGTTGAAATTTTCTCCTTCTGAAGTATCTTCGGCTATTTCCTTCTCTTTCCCAGGCATTGTGGCCATGGTCTCTTCGGCGGCTGTAGCAGCTTCTTCTGTGGCCATGTCCAGAAGTAATTTATCAATATCAGAAAGTGTACTTTCTAAGTTTGCACCTTCGGCAGTTGCAGCTTCAGCAGGTGCAGCTTCGGTAGATGCAGTGCTCTCAATAGCTGGTGCTTTTGGCGGCGAAGCTGGTGGTGGTGTTTCTTCAATGGCCTCTGTCACAGTAATAATTCTTCGTTTTTTTGGCCCAGCAGACTTCTTCGTTGCCGAGGGCTCCTCCTTCTTCTGTAAAAGCTTCGTCAGATGCGGCCCCAGTGGACTTAGCTTGATGGGCAAGGATTCAGTCATTACATTTAGAATTTCTTCTACGTCAACAGCAGAAGGTGTTGAAGCAGTCTCTTCTTCCTTATCAGCTGCCTTTTTCTTCGGGACCGTAGCTTTCCTTTTCTTCGGAGCGATTGCCTTCGGCTCAGGGCTCAGTTTTCTCTTCTTTAGGTTTTCTTCATCTTCTTTTACCATTCTAGCGGCCTGTCTGCCCACAACACTGACAACGATTTTTCTTTTTGCCCTTCGACGCCCTTGCTCAATCGCTCATAGTCTGGATATTCAAAATTCAGGGCATCCATTACCCAATTTAATCTTCGCTTCGGTCGAGTGCCGAAGGCTGCAGTCATTAATTGATCTTCTTTTTTAGAATAGTTGCCTAGGATTTCGTTGCACATAACTTCAATCGTGTCTAACCATTCTTGGCAAGGTTCTTTGAAGTGTTTCTTGAATTTAAAATGATAGGGCAGCCGAACAAGTTCCTTCTTTTTCTTTTCCCCTTTGAGCTTCGGCATGTCCCATTCTTTCAAAGTTGGGAATACTCTATAAGCTAAGAATTCTTGCACCAAATCCCTAGTACCAATATGCTCCGAAACAACTCGAAATTCGCCCAAAGCAATTTGGCATGGTCCCCCTAGTGTCATGTCACACTGGGGCCTAGTTTCTCCGAAGATTAAGTCCAATGGGCTCTGAACCATCTTCTCCTTTTTCTCATCAACCTTAACATAAAACCACTCAGCCTTCCAGCCGGTTGGCCATTTGGTACGGTAGCCAATAACCGGAGACTTTGCATCTTTGCGATAAGCAAAATTATAGCAGCCGAAGTTCTCGTGCAGCCCATCTTCTCTAGCTTTTGCCTGATAGTGAAGCTCATGTACCCGGCAGAAGCCTTTGGCAAGCGGTTCCGCCCCCTGGCTTCGGAGAGCCCAAATATAGACGCTAAGCCTAACGATGGCATTAGGAGTCAGCTGATGAAGATAAATGCCAAAGTTCTCCAAAACATCCGCAATCATTTCATGCAAAGGAAATCTCAATCCTGCTTTAAAGAAGCTTTTAAAAACTACCACCTCATCCTTTTCTAGCTTCAGGGTGATCTCCTCTCCGCCAAAATGAATCAGCTTCTTCTTGGCTTCACTGAAATAGCCTAGCTTTAACAATTTTGGCATATCGTCCTCGGTAACATTAGACTTTCCAAACTCCAGGTGGCTGGGTTTAGATGGCAGGGCACTGTAATCTTCAGTTTTACCTTCTTCAACATCAACCTGCTCAGCTTCGGCAGCAGGTGCACAACGTCCTCTGGCACTACGAGCCCTGACCGTCTCATTACTTCGGAGTTCGGAGCAGTTTCAGCAGCTTCGGCTTCCTCTCCGTCGCGAGTAACCCTAGCCATTGAGCGCACCCTGGCCATTTGATGTTGAATTTCTTGCGTTTTGACGAAGTTGAAATTTTTTTTTATCTTTGACGAAGCTCCTTCTTGTCACGAAGCTAGAGCAAAATGATCCTTCGGTTCAGAATGCAGTGAGCAAGCTTTGGCTATGGTCAAAATTTTTGGCAGCACAACGATGCAATAACAGTAAATGCTGTGGTAACTTCACACCTACCCGTCTGTTTATATCGTGCTACAGGTGGGAAAGTGAATCGTCAAGCCGCTCGCACCCGTTGAACAGTCACCCGCACTCGCTGAACGGTGGACCATAGTGCCCAAGAAGCTGAATCGCATAGTGGGACCATTTCATGCTCGGAATATTTTAATCGTTTCTCGGCAACGAGCTCAGGCAAGGTGTTTTTCGGACCTTCGGCTTTCCGAAGCCTAGGATACTTTTTCACGGATCAAGCTTGTTACGAAAAACGATCTAGCACCGCGAAGGGGCTACTATTGGGGGTATGCTTCGTCGCCGAAGATCCTGTAAGAAGAAACACCTTCGGCAGATCCTCTCAAAAGCAATGCCGAAGCTACCATCCATGAAGCTTCGGCACAATGACATGTCTCAAGATGAAGGATCGCACCGACTTAAAGATGAAATGACCGATTAGTCCATGAGAGCCTGTGTCATAATTGTAATCTTTTGTAAAGGACATGAATGTAATATCTCACAGGCTGCGCCCTGTGCCTATAAATAGATGAACAGTACCCCCGTACTGTTCACGCTGACTTGTACTCGCTCGCGCGTCACGCTTAGACTTTTGCCTTCTATCAGGCCGAAGGTATAAAACTAATTCAATATTGTTCACGTTTGATCATGATGATATAATTTAAAGATATTAATGATGCTATTTGATTATTCATGTTATTTCCCATGTTTCATATGCTTCTTCTTTCATTAGTATATGTACTATGATGTCGAAGGTATATCATTCATGCCCTTCGTCTAAAGATCATTATATCCTAAAGGAGATAATGCTTCGAAGGACGAAGGGTATTAACCATTAACCTTTTCATGTTGCCTTGTTCTTAACTCATAGCATTTGAGAACAAGTCCCCAACAATGAGTATGTTTCATATTTCGAACATCTATCAAACAAATAAATTAATAAAAATAAATATATATCTATCGCATCATGAATGATTTTGAGTGTGTATTAAATTTGAATTCTTAAACTTTATCTTGGGTTTGAATGGAAATCTAAATTCGTAAATAGAAAATGAGAAAAGGGGAGAAAGGATATAAAATATAAAGAAAATAGATATGAACAAAAATATCCATTATATACTTGTAAATTATTTATTTATATGTGCTACCATCATGGGGGAGTTCCAATCCAAATTTGAAAATCAAAGCACCGGATTTGAAATTTGAAAAGAAATTAGAAAGAAGAAAAGAAAATATTAAAGAAAAGGAATAGGGAAGCTTCTCTAGGCCGAATTACCCTACCTCGGCCTGCTCCGCTCTTCTCCCTCCGCGGCCCAGCCTGTGACAACCGCGTAGCCCAGCTCCCTAACGTACACACGATCTTTGGCCGGTGGCCCACTGGTCAGGCTCTTCTATCGCACGCGCCCATATCACCTCACCGGCAGGTGGGGTATCGTGGTCATGTGCGTCTTCTTCACCATGCCGCAAGGCCCGGACAGAAGCATCACCGAATCCTGAATGGGGGATCGTGGAGCCATAACAACTTTGGGTTGTTGTGATTGCATCGCAAGATAGATGCAAACTCTAGTGCATATATGTGTGGTCTCGTATCGTCCCTCACTGGATAGATGCAAATCTCGGAGCAGGGCATTGGTGAGAGAACATTGGAGGGGCGTCGCGCGAAGAACTTGGGGGCGTTTGTGATTAGTTGCCAGAGCGAGGTCCTGGAGATTCTTGACGGCGTGGGGCGTGTGTTCTGGTGGTGGTCGAGACGTTTGCTTGCACCTAGCGTCGGCAATTGCTCACCGGGGGCACAGCTCTGCCATGGGGCATCGTATCCAAGACAGTTCTCCGAGCGATACCCGGTATGGCTACCTCCCCTAGATTTGGCTTCGTCCACGCTATGTTTAGCACTCTTCAGATTGGAGTATAGATCGGGGGGTCGTTGGAATTGCATCCGCCGTCGAGCTCTCAGGGCGGCGCCCTGCTTCCACCACCGTGGCGTGCTGTGCGGAGGAAGATGTGCTCTCTGTCGTCGGTTTGGGGATGAACGGTGTAGATTATCTGATGCTGTACCGGTTCGCGTTGGTGCGTGTGTACCGTCCGATCTAGCGGATGGCCACGATTAAATCTATGCACCGATTCGTACAGGTCGTTGATCGCTTGATCGATGGCACTGATCGCGTCCCGGTACTTTATGTTGTGAGGGTCGATCAGGGCCATTCAATTCTGATCAAATGACCCAGACTCCACGATACCCCTTCGGCCCAGAAATAGTGCAAAAGAGCCCCTATGTTTTATATGAATAAACCCACAGTCCTGGTCCTTTATAAAACCATTACGCAGAGGCCCTAGAATTTGTGAATAGAACCCGGAACTACTCTGGAATCGTGTGCGCAATCTAGGAATTAAAGAAAACAGGAAAAAGAGATTTAGAAATCGATTTTGAGTATAAAAATAATTGCAGAACTTTTTAGTCCATTCCAGTTCCTATAATTTTGTATTAATATTGTATATTACTTGGTAACATTGTTTTAACGTGAAACTCATACTAGAATTGATTACTCAATTAATTTTGTAGCAAGCACATACAAACTTCAGAAATTCATAACTTTTTCGTTTTAATTCCAATTTGACCCGTTCCAGTTTCATTAGCTCCGTATAAATATTTACTACGCAGTAACAGCATAAACTATACCATGTCGAGTACTTTTATAGTTAGATATTTGTTTAATCTGTGTTAGTAGATTTACCCTTTTAATCAAAGTTAATCTGTCTATAATTATAAGATGACTAAAACATGGTTTCTAATTTAAATTAAGGTTGAAATTAGTTATTGGGATATTGTGATACCCGATTTGCAAAGAAGAGAAGTTGGAGTTTATTCGTTCTTTGTTTTTTTCTTTTTCGGGTGCTGTGCTTTTGGGGTTTGGAATTTTTGGAGAGCATTCACCAGTAAAACAGTAGAATTTTGGTTAGACTCATGCGCTGGGGTCGGCAGCTAACGTGTGAACAAGTTGGGCTGTGGATCTCGATCCGGCCCACTAGTTCTCCCTAACCCTAGTCGCCCCTCCCCCTAATCCCCTTTGGATTTGCAGCCACCCCCCTCCCCTCTCCCTTGTGCCGCCGCCCCCTCTCCCATCTTCTCCTTCCTCAAACACTTGTAGCCACCACCTCACAAACCCTAGCCGCCGCCCCATCCCCTCCTCTCCCAGGTGCAGCCGTCCCGCTTGATCTACGTCGCGTTGGTGCAAATCTCCAATTGGAATTTGGTGGAAGGAAGGAGGGAGGAAAGGGGGATAATTCAAGGTGATTTTGTGATTACCTCTTGTTTATTTGTGCTGCAATTCAATTGATTAGATGTTTATGTATGCGAATTGGTAGATTTGTTGTCTAGAAAATTTGTGGGTGGGCGAATAGCAGTAGTTCTAGCAGTTTCTGGAAATTTTTCGAGGGTAATTAGTGGGAATTAGTGGGAGAATCATGTAGAGCTTTGTCATACCTTTCCAACGAGTACTTATGCGCTCGATTCGGAGTTATATTTTAGGAGATATCGCTGTTTGAATCCGGGTAGGTTGCTGTCCAAAACAGATTGCAGGGTTCATCTTGTGGACTGTTTTGGGCTAATTACGGGTTGGAATTTAATTATCATTTGTATACAAAACTTGTGGGGAATTTTGTGTAGATTTCTCTGGAGTTTTTGTTTGTTACCACTGCTGTCATAATTTTAAAGTTATGAAATTGTTTAGCAGCGCCGCTGTAGTTTGGTGGGTGTTGGGGAAAGTTGTCACCCGCGGCGGGGTTTGAAATTGTCCATAGGTGTCGCGTCGTTTATGAGCGTTGTTATGTGAAATTTGTGCACTAAGCGGTGTGTCAAAAACAGGTGGTGGACTTCCGGATCGAACTTAGGGCTTTGTCCAAACTCCCTGGTGAAGGCAAGTAAAATAGTGGTGTTTTATACCGTTGATTGATTTATGAGTCCTATACTTGATTACATCCATGTCAAATGTATTCCTTCATGTACTCCATTGTGGGAAATGTTGCTCGAAGTCATTCATGTTCCATTATTTACTTATGTTGAAGATGTTGTTTGAGCATATTACACGTGTTGTTTATCATTTTGAAAAAGTGGAAGTATGTTTACCACATGTTGGGTGAAGGGTCTCATGTTGTTGTCATGCATAATGCATCCATCATCCTTTGCATAGAAGTTTTGTCGCGATCATATGGTCTGACCGTACCGGTACAATAAGCATCATACATTGCTCGAGAAGGGGTATGATGCAGCTTCATATCCTTAGAGGTATGAAGGCAGAAGTCATTACTGCATCTGTAGCCATGTGCATTCATGGGTGAAGTGTGGCACCTGTTATGGTGGTGTGGATAGTGTGGATCTTTACTTTGTGATTCATTTTGGAACTGAGTAATTGGTTACTTATTTACTTGCTGCAATTTAATAATCAAGAGGGCAATTGTGAACTACGTGGTTGTTTAAGCACGGCTTATTTACATTTTCCAGTCGTTGTTGATCTTTTTACTTGCTGAGATGTGTCATCTCACTCTTGCATTGTTTGATGCAGGCACTTGATCCTTACTTTTGGGAAAGGAGGGAGCAGCACGGCCACTACACATTTAAATTAATGTACCACTGCTTAGTAATAATGTTAAACAGGGATTCAAGTCTAGGGGATTAATATGTTCTAGTCTTCATGGTAGTCGAATTTGCTTTTGGGTTGGCTGGATTCCCTCTCTTTTTATTTGGTCATGAATATTCATTACTATCTCTGCATTCTATTTACACTACGTGAATTATCTTTCTTTTACATTATGTATAAACTTTATGTCCCTCTCGTTATGCTACTTTCGGGGGAGGTGCTGCCGGATTTTGCTTTACTTTCTGTCTCTATTTCTTTTCTTATGTTGTTTAAGTTTAGTGGGAAGGGTATTTAGTAAAATTCATTGTGTGGGAGCAATGGGGTGTTATAGTTGGTATCAAAGGAATAGGCTGTAGGTCCTAGAAAGTGGAATAATAATAAATTGACACACTGCACATGTAGGATGGGTATCCTACTTTACTATTGATATATTATGTTATTGTCTATGTTGGTTTGACATTATCTGATGAGGTGCTATGCCAATCTTATTTACTTATTTTCTCACCTCTAAGGCTGCAGCTATGCCACCTCGTAGGGCTCGTGGCAGCCCACAACTTCCTAGTGGGGACTCGATGAGTCCGGCGGCAATGTTAGCCGTGATGCAGGCCATGCAGCAGGAGTTGGCCATTCTGAGGCAAGTTATTCCTGTTGCCCCTGTGGATGCTGCTCAGGGAGCTAGTGGTGGAGGAGTGCCCAGGGGCGCTGTCCCTGCGGGTGCTGCTCCAAGTGGCGGGGCTGAGGTGCCTCTTCCCGTCAGTGGTATTTCTCTGATGCAGTGGATGGGCATGAAGTTGGACACTTTTGATGGCAGTGGTACTCCGGTCGAGGCAGCAGATTGGCTAACTCGCATGGAGGATAAGATGAATGTCTTTGAGATTGTGTATGGAGATCATGTTCGCTTTGGCACACAGCTGCTGAAGGGAGAGGCTCAAATTTGGTGGAGATGCGTGTAGGCAGCTAACTCCTCTTCACCAGGAGTCCTGTCCTGGGATGTTTTCATTAGGCAGTTTGAGAGGAGGTTCTACCCAGTCACCTTCCTGGAGAAAATGAAGATTGATTTACAGTCCTACAAGAAAGAGAATAAGTCTGTCACAGAGTATGAAGTGGGCTTCAACAAGATGGTCCGCTTTGTCCCTCATGTGGCTTATAATGAGATGGAGAAGGCAAGCCAGTTCCGTCAGGGCCTGAAACCTACTATCAGGAATGCCCTCGGAGCCTTTCCATTGGTGGATTTCCGTACTACAGTGGAGCAGGCATTGGGTGTGGAGATGCAACACCAGTACACCATAGATTCACAGAAGTCTTCGGGTGTTGATTAGCCTCGTGGCCAGGACGCGAGGAGGGGCAACACTGGGGGTCCAGCCCACAAGAGGGGCAAGTCTCAGCACCAGCGCCACCACCCCTACCATGGCAAATCCTCTGAATCGGGTACTTCGGGAGGAAGTACTCAGAAGTATCGGGCTATTCCTAAGCCCGGGCTGGGGCTAGTGTGTTTCTGTTGTGGTGATGCACATCACCGTGCTAAGTGTCAGTGGAGTTGTAGGTGTTCTATCTGCAGTCAGGACCACAAGGATGTGGTGTGTAGGAGGAATCCCAATGGGAAGCTCAGGTGGGAGCCAGTGACTTCCTCCTCTTCGCAGGGCACTGTCAACATGATGTCAAGCGCTAAGCAGCAATTTTCAGTTCCACTCCCTCCGCAGCAGTTCTATGTGCCTAGGGCTTCTCAGTTCGTGCCAATGCAGGGTTTTCCTCAGTATCTGGCTGCGCCTACTCCTGCACCGACTACTCCCATGTCGTCTCAGTTTGGAGCTCCATGTCTGCCTCACCCGATGGCTCAGTGGGGTTCTTCTGTTAACTTCACTCTGGGAGCTTCCTCTTCTGCGGGTATTTCCGGAGCTTATGTGCTACCCTCTGCGGATGGCAGAGAGCAAGGAGACATGGTGACAGGTACGATCTCAGTTGATTCATTTGTGGCCCATGCTCTTTTTGACTCTGGCGCTAGCTACTCGTTTGTTTCGGTGACTTTTGTGTCGCGGGCTGGTCTTTCGGTGCAGAGGTTGGGTCACCCAATTTTGGTTAGTTCTGCTAATGGCTCCATTAGTAGCTATTCAGTTTGTCAGGGGTGTTCCGTCATTCTTGCTGATGAGGTCTTCTCGGCCAATCTTGTTGTGATTTCCTTGGGGCATTCGATGTTATCTTGGGTATGGATTGGTTAACTCAGTATCATGTAGTTATATCCTGTTTTTGGAAGACAGTGTTATTGCAGGCGCCGTCGGGTAGGGAGATGGTATTCTTGGGAAGTTCCCCAAAGTTCACATTATCCTTGTTGGCGCAATTGCTTCCGGATCGCTGGTCAAGGAAGTCGGGAATCTTTTTCTCCATGGTGGATATTGAGAAGACAGCCTTTTGCACTAGGTATGGGCATTATGAGTTCATAGTCATGTCTTTTGGCTTAACTAATGCCCCTGCCGCTTTTATGGAAGCAATGAATAGGATGTTGCATGAGTTCTTGGACGACCTTGTGGTCGTGTTTCTAGATGATATTCTGATTTATTCAAAGACTGAGGCAGAGCACGAGCGGCATCTCCGTCTCGTTCTGGGTAACCTCAGGAAGAATCAGTTTTATGGCAAATTGAAGAAGTGCGCCTTCTGTCCGAAGTGGTTTTCCTGGGGCATGTGATTAATCAGTAGGGCATTGCGGTTGATCCCAAGAATGTCGTGGCTGTGGTGGAGTGGAAGAGACCCTCTAGTGTCTCTAAAATCCAAAGTTTCTTGCGGCTCGTCGGATATTATCGACGCTTCGTACCAAATTTTTCCAGCATTGCTAAGCCCTTGACTAGACTCTTGGAGAAGGGTGTTCTTTTCGTCTGGTCCAGCGATTGTGAGGTCAGCTATCAGACATTGAAGAACAAGTTGGTGAACGCCCCTATCCTAGCTTTGCCTGAGAATGGTAAGCGTTTCACAGTTTATACGGATGCTTCTTGAATTGGTCTTGGTTGTATGTTGATGCAGGAAGGCAGAGTGATCGCTTATGGCTCAAGGCAGTTGAGGAAGCATGAGGGGAATTATCCAACTCATGATCTTGAATTGGTCGCGGTGGTCTTTGCTCTAAAATCGTGGAGGCATTATCTTTATGGTGAGTCTTGTGACATTTACACTGATCATAAAAGTCTCAAGTATATTTTCATTCAGAAGGAGCTGAATTTGAAGCAGCGATGGTGGCTCGAATTGATTAAAGATTATGATTTGTCCATTCATTATCACCCAGGGAAGGCAAATGTGGTGGATGATGCCCTTAGCAGGTCCGAGGTTCCAAAAGTGGCCTTGCCTTTGATTGCTGATCTAGACCGTTTGGGGGTCGCTTTGTGCTATGTCGGCACCACTAGTGAGGAGACTCGGATGCTTCTTCAATCCTCCCTCATGGAGAGAGTGCGTGCAGCAGGATCGATTATTGCAGGAAGCTCAAAAGAGGGTTGGCGATGGTAAACCCCGAGAGTTCACCATTGATGAGAAGGATTTGGTTCGTTTCAGGGGCCATCTTTGTGTGCCTTAGAAATCAGAGGTGAAGATGGATATCTTGAGAGAAGCTCATAAAACGCCTTACACCGTTCACTCTGGCGAAACCAAAATGTACCGAGATTTGAAGCAAAACTTCTGGTGGAAGCGGATGAAGGTTGACGTTTCTAAGTATGTGGCCGCCTGTGAAGTATGTCAGCGCGTGAAGGCCGAGCATAAGAGGCCTGCAGGTTCACTGAAGCCATTGGAAATTTTAGAGTGGAAGTGGGAGCATATCACCATGGATTTTGTGGTGGGCTTACCTCGTTCTCCTCGGGGCAGGGATGCTATATGGGTGGTAGTGGATCGCTTGACTAAGTTCGCGCACTTTATTCCCATGAAGACCACAAATTCAGTTTTAGAATTAGTTTCCTTGTATATGAAGGAAGTAGTCAGGCTTCACGGGGTGCCTAAGTCCATTGTTTCTGATCGAGACTCCAAATTTGTATCCAAATTCTAGGAGAGTCTTCACAGTGCATTGGGTACCAAGCTCTCACTTAGTGTCGCTTTTCACCCTTAGACTGATGGTCAGTCGGAGTGAACTATCCAAACCTTGGAAGATATGCTGCGTGCTTGTGTTCTGTCTTGGAAGGGTAGCTAGGAGGATAATCTCGCGTTGGCCGAGTTCGCTTATAACAATAGCTACCAGGCTAGCATCAAGATGGCACCATATGAAGCTTTATATGGTAGGCGGTGTATCTCCCCTCTGTGCTGGGAGACCATGGGAGAGAGATCTCTGGTTGGTCCAGATTGGGTTCCGCAGACATCTGAGAAGGTTCGGGAAATTCATCAGAATATTTTGGCCGCTCAGAGCCGTCAGAAGAGTTATGCTGATGTGAGGAGGCGGGACTTGGAATTTGCAGTGGGTGACCAAGTCCTTCTCAGGGTATCACCTACTAAAGGAGTCGTTCGGTTCGGTGTCTCCGGAAAACTTAGCCCGAGATACATTGGACCGTTCACTATCTTGGCCCGGGTGGGCAGCCTGGCTTATCGCTTGCAATTGCCGGATTCCATGGCAGGGTACACCCGGTATTTCATGTCTCTATGTTGAGGAAGTTCTTATGGGATTCGGATCATCAGATCGAAATGGAACCAATTGCTGTGTAGCAGGATCTGACTCTAGAGTGTCGTCCGGTGCGTATCTTGGAGTTCTCAGAGTGTGTTATGAGAAAGAGATCAATTAAGTATGTTAAGGTCTTATGGACTAATCAGTCTGAGTGCGAGACTACTTGGGAACTGGAGGAGCCGATGCGGCAGAAATATCCCAAACTTTTCGTTGTGGGTGAGTGTTGTTGATTCATTAATCTTTTCTTTTGTCATTCCGATAGAAGCGTCAAAATTCGAGGTCGAATTCTTTTTAAGGGGGGTAGAGTGTGATACCCAGTTTGCAAAGAAGAGAAGTTGGAGTTTATTCATTCTTTGTTTTTTTCTCTTTCGGGTGGTGCACTTTTGGGGTTTGGAATTTTTGGGGAGCATTCACCAGTAAAACAGTAGAATTTTGGTTAGACTCATGCGCTGGGGTCAGGAGCTGGCATGTGAACGAGTTGGGCCGTGGATCTCGATCCGCCCCACTAGTTCCCCCCTAACCCTAGTCGCGCCTCCCCCTAATCCCCTTTGGATTTGCAGCCGCCCCCTCCCTTATCCCTTGTGCAGCCGCCCCCCTCTCCCATCTTCTCCTTCCTCGAACACTTGCAGCCACCACCTCACAAACCCTAGCCCCCCATCCCCTTCTCTCCTAGGTGTAGCCCTCCCGTTTGATCTACGTCCCGTTGGTGCAAATCTCCAATTGGAATTTGGTGGAAGGAAGAAGGAGGGAGGAAAGGGGGAGAATTCAAGGTGATTTTGTGATTACCTATTGTTTATTTGTGCTGCAATTCAATTGATTAGATGTTTATGTATGCGAATTGGTAGCGGTGCTGTCCAGAAATTTTGTGGGTGGGCGAACAGCAGTAGTTCTAGCAGTTTCTGGAAATATTTCGTGGGTAATTAGTGGGAATCAGTGGGAGAATCATGTAGAGCTTTGTCATACCTTTCCAACGAGTACTTATGCGCTCAATTCGGAGTTATATTTTAGGAGATATCGCTGTTTGAATCCGGGTAGGTTGCTGTCCAAAACAGATTGCAGGGTTCATCTTGTGGACTGTTTTGGGCTAATTAGGGGTTAGAATTTAATTATCATTTGTATACAAAACTTGTGCGGAATTTTGTGTGTTGCCTCTGGAGTTTTTGTTTGTTACCACTGCTGTCATAATTTTAAAGTTATGAAATTGTTAAGCAACACCGCTGCAGTTTGGTGGGTGTTGGGGAGAGTTGTCACCCGCGGCAGGGTTTGAAATTGTGCGTAGGTGCGGCGTCGTTTATGAGCATTGTTATGTGAAATTTGTGCACTAAGCGGTGTGTCAAAAACAGGTGGTGGACTTCCGGATCGAACTTAGGGCTTAGTCCAAACTCCCCGGTGAAGTCAAGTAAAATAGTGGTGGTTTATACTGTTGATTGATTTATGAGTCCTATACTTGATTACATCCATGTCAAATGTATTCCTTTGTGTACTCCATTGTGGGAAATGTTGCTCGAAGTCATTCATGTTCCATTATTTACTTATGTTGAAGATGTTGTTCGAGCATATTACACGTGTTATTTATCATTTTGAAGAAGTGGAAGTATGTTTACCACATGTTGGGTGAAGGGTCTCATGTTGTTGTCATGCATAATGCATCCATCATCCTTTGCATGGAAGTTTTGTCGCGATCATATGGTCCGACCGTACCGGTACAATGAGCATCTTACGTTGCCCGAGAAAGGGTACGATGCAGCTTCATATCCTTAGAGGTATGAAGGCAGAAGTCATTACTGTATCTGTAGCCATGTGCATTCATGGGTGAAGTGTGGCACCTGTTATGGTGGTGTGGATAGTGTGGATCTTTACTTTGTGATTCATTTTGGAACTGAGTAATTGGTTACTTGTTTACTTGCTGCAATTTAATAATCAAGAGGGCAATTGTGAACTACGTGGTTGTTTAAGCACGGCTTATTTACATTGTCCAGTCGTTGTTGATCTTTTTACTTGCTGAGATGTGTCATCTCACTCTTGCATTGTTTGATGCAGGCAGTTGGTTCTTACTTTTCGGAAAGGAGGGAAGTAGCAGCACAGCCACTACACATTTAAATAAATGTATCACTGCTTAGTAATAATGTTAAATAGGGATTCAAGTCTAGGGGATTAATATGTTCTAGTCTTTATGATAGTTGAATTTGCTTTTGGGTTGGCTGGATTCCCTCTCTTTTCATTTGGTCATGAATATTCATATTACTATCCCTGCATTCTATTTACACTACGTGAATTATCTTTCTTTTACATTATGTATAAACCTTATGTCCTTCTCGTTATGCTATTTTCGGGGGAGTGCTGCCAGATTTTGCTTTACTTTCTGTCTCTATTTCTTTTCTTATGTTGTTTAAGTTTTGTGGGATGGGTATTTGGTAACATTCATTGTGTTGGAGCAATGAGGTGTTATAGATATTTTTCTCACATGGTCCATAATAATCAACATAAAACCTAGTTTTCCGGTTTAATCACATAAATCTCTAGAAAATCCTAACTTTATAACCGTAACTCCGAATTTAGTGATTCTCGTTGCCACGATCTCGTAGTGACGCGTAGATCATTATTATGCAGTTTATTCTTATGTTTGGTGTGGTGTTAATTTTGTCTATACCATGTTTGTTTGTATTGCTACGACTAGTGTGAGGTCACGAGTCACCTGAAGATCATCCTGGTACCTGGAATCTCAAGTCTCAGGAAAGTTGTGCCCTTGATCGCTTTTTACCCAATAATGTTCTTTATTATCACTTATCAATGCATAGGTTTAATTTTTGATAGGACCCAATAGGTCAACCTAGACTGATTATCCTTTTTCCTTGTTTACCCCTAGATCATTTGGGTAGTTTGCTATTGCTCTATATGGTTTTGGGATTAATATTACATTATGTCCATGTTCCAATTATTCTGTTATTTTATTTATGTTCATGTCAAGATCATTATTTTTAATTGGAACATGGAGCTTAACTTGAGAGACATGTGCCACCACAAGGGTGGAATGGGACACCCTTGGCTGACTAATTAGGAAAGCTAGTGGAAGACTACCTTACCCGAAAGGGGCAAGGACAGTAGGGGAGTAGGCGTGTAGGGAGGTTCTCGGGTTGATTTTGCTGCGATGGCGGTCAGACGAGGGAACCTACATTGCTCTTCCTAGAAACTGTAGCGGGTTTTCGGAAGCTAGTGGAACTTTGTAAAGGCCTCATAGTGGATCCCTAGCCATTTACCTTGGAAGTGTCTAAGGGCCTTGCAAACCCTAGCGACATGGGATACACGACTTGTGGGTACAGGGTACGACCTCTGCAGAGTGTAAAATGGTATACTAGCCGTGCTCGCGGTCATGAGCAGCTCAGGACTCTCGCATGACTAAATTATGGAACTAAATTCAATTTGTCATTTACATTGCATGGGATTTATTATTAATTTTGTTCTATTATTATGGTTTGGTATTTACTTATATCTAGTAATTGCTAATAAATTTTTGACCAACTTTAAAAGCAATGCTCAGCTTTAACCATTCACTTTGGTAAGCCTTACACTTCACATGAGCTCCCACCTTTGGCAAGTTCATGCACATTATTCCCCACAACTTGCTGAGCGATGAACGTGTGTGAGCTCACTCTTGCTGTCTCACACCCCCATAGGTCAAGAACAGGTACCACAGGATGAGGCTTATGGTGGATGCTATGATGTGTTCGTGAGAGGTCTAGGTCGTCGTCTCCCAGTCAACTTTGGGTTACTGGATCGTTGTCACCTTACAATGTAATTATTAATTTATTTTGTACAGAACTCCTATTGTATAATAAAGTTATGACATACGTTTCTGTACCATGATTCATCATATATGTGTGAGACTTGGTCCCATCACACCTGGTAATTATTTCGTGCCCGAGTTTTGGACCCCTAAAACCCGGGTGTGATAGCTTCATCCTCTTCCTCTTGGGGCTGGTGGTCTAAAGGAGCTTTGTTGCATCCCAGATGATTGGGAGTTGTGTTGATGCCCTTTGGTGTGATTGCCTATGTCCTCGCTTGAGCTGGGATTGTGGATCGTCTTGACATGCCTTGGGTGGAGACTTCCTCTGAAGCCCTGGTCATCTCAGTGTATCTGTAGGCTTCTTCCCTTCTTTGCCAAAAATCATTGTCGGCTCTGATGTACTCGTCCATTTTCTGTAGAAGCTTCTCCAGAGTTTGTGGGGGCTTCCTGGTGAAATATTGTGATGTTGGTCTTGGATGAAGTCCCTTGATCATAGCTTCAATAACAATCTCATTTGGCACCATTGGCGCCTGAGCTCTGAGATGTAGAAACCTTCGGACATACGCCTGCAAGAACTCCTCGTGGTCCTGCGTGCATTGGAATAGGGCTTGAGCAGTCACTATCTTCATCTAAAAGCCCTGAAAGCTGGTGACTAGCATATCCTTCAGCTTCTACCATGACGTGATCGTTCCCGGCTGAAGAGAAGAATACCATGTTTGCGCCACACTCCTGACTGTCATGATGAAATACTTCATCATGATAGCGGTGTTGCCACCATATGATGATATGGTTGCTTCGTAACTCATGAGGAACTGCTTTGGGTCAGAATGCCCGTCATACATGGGAAGCTGTGGCGGCTTGTACAAAAGTGGCCATGGGGTAGCCTACAATTCTGCTGCTAGGGGGAAGCATCATCAAAAGCAAAGTTACCATGATGGAAATCGTCATACCATAAATCATCATAACTTGGGCTTTCCTAACGAAGCTCTCTATGTTGTGGCCTATGCCCTTGCTCGTTGTCATGTGTGATGTGGCGCATCTCTTCGGCAACTTCATCAATCTTCTTCTAGAACAGCCGAAGCATTTTCTCCCTTCTTCTCTCCACTTGTTGGTGGATATCCTCTAGATCTTAGATTTCTTGATCTAGCTCTTCTTCCTGTGGTGTTGGGCTAATGGCCTACCTTTTATGGTTTTTGGCCTCCCTCAGAGGGAGCCCCTCATGATTTATGTCTAGTGGTGCAAGGGCAACACCTAGCGCTACTACCTTCTTTAGCGGCATGGCGAAGGTAGTTGTTTGAGTTCTTGGTGTCGAAGGTGGTCGTGGAAGTGAGTTCATCGGAGGTGGGCGCCAATGTTGTCCACTTGTTCTCAACTATTGTGAATCAAGAGCAAAGCAACACAGTTGTTAAACATTAAGGACCTTCATTCTTTGAAGCATTATCTCGTGTCGGATATAATGATCTTCAGACGAAGGTCATGAAGAACACGTCCACATAATTCATAAAAATAAGAGTTTATACACATGAGATGTATTGTCCATTCACACATTTATTCCATGATAAACGTATAAACATTATTAGAATTTATATTACATTGATACCTTCGGCTTGTTTAAAGATGGTGACGTGAGAGTAATTACAATCCAGTGTGAATAGTACGGGGGTACTGTTCATCTATTTATATGCAATTGCAAGACTTTGTGTGTTATTATATTCATGCCCTCAACAATTACATACAGAGCTTACAAATGTCACAAGGACAATATCGCCATTTGTACTTGATAACTTGAGCGACACCTTCTCCATGTCTCCCTGTTTCGCTGTGATGAAACCTACTTGATGAAACGTGCTTCGTCGTACTTCCTTTGTGCTATGCCAAAGCCTTTCTGGTGACGAAGCTCCTGTAGTATTCAGTAATATGCTAAAATCAAAATGGTTAGCCATGTTTTTGAGGACCATCGGAAGAAGAAGGCCCCAAACAGGATCATTGTCTTGGATTTGATCTTCTTTCTCCTAAGCTTGTTCCTCATCTTGTGTTGGTGGAGATGTTTGAATGGAGGATAACAGTTGGTCTTCAGTCGGTGTAGGTGAAAGAATCTAGGCCCCTAGTTGGTTTTAGTGATTAATGACAATGTAAGATTACTTGTGACTAACATGTATTTTGCAGAGCAAGTGGTAAGTTAGGTCACAATGCAGGAAGTTGCGCTCCAACCGTGAAAACAATCCCTAAGATGAAAACTTGAAGCAACGGCTAATAAAGGCGAACAAAAGATGAAGGTCTCCATACCCTAAGTGTCGAAAGAGTTGTGTGACACTTGGTATAGAGTTAGAAATTCTATTTTTATTTTAGCAAAACTATAAAGAGGGGTTGTGGATGAGTAGTTTGACCAAGAGATAACTAGTGTAGCGTCGGTGCATGTTCGCACTCACAACTAGTGCTAGGTGTCACTATAGAACTCACTCACAAGTTAGAATCGAAACCGGTTTAGAAAAACTCAAGAAAAGAAAGAAGTGTTGATGTCCTAGTGTAACACCCTGAATTTGGGGGTGTAAAATTTCTTCTCTAAATGCTTACCAAATTTAGGTGAGGGATTGATTATTTACTTTGTCAAAACTTATGTGAGTCATGAAATGTTGCATCATGCTAAGCCTAAATTATTCTTTTGTTTGATGCACATGTTTGAATTGGTTTAAATTTGAAATTTGGTTTGAACTTGAATTGAAACCCATAGATAAAAAAAAAAGAAAAGGCATTAAAAATTCTAGGGAAAAAGAAAAACCAAATTCAGCCCACTCGGCCCAACTTATCCCAGCTAGGCCGCTCGCTCGCGCCCGTGTCGCATGACAGGAGGACCCCACCTGTCAGCGACAGCCTGCGTCCACGCACGTGCACTCTCTCTCCCTCCCACTGCCCGGTGGGACCGGCCTGTCAGCGACGATCCTCTCGCGCACGAGCCCGTTCTCTCTCGCTGCTCGGTGGGCCCCCTTTGTCAGCGCTGACCGCCTGTTTGCTCGCTCGCCCTCGCTGGCCTGTGGACCCCGCCTGTCAGCCAATACCCCCTTCCCTAACCTCCCGCCCACGCTCTCCATCATGGGTGTGCCCACGACCACGCATTTTCCGCCCACGCCCCAACACACCCGAGCCTTTTTCTAGAGCCCGCACCCACTCAATCGCTCCCTTTGCTCAGTTGCGCCCTCAGCCGAACACCCTCGCTCTCTCTTGCACTGCGCACGCGCCCGTGAAGCTCCACCGTGGTTCGCCGTCCGTTCCATGGTCACCATCGAGCTTCTGTCGTGTCCGTTGCCTCGGTGAGCTCCGCCTCCTCGCCAGCAACACGAAACACCTTCTGGTTTGCCCCTAGCCCGTCTGTTTTGCCTAGTCCGCACTCACCGGCTTCTTCACCTTGCAGCCGGAGCTCCACCGCTGTCGACCCAAGGCCTCCATGCGTCCTCGTTGTTGCTCAAGCGCTCCAGAGACCCCTCTCGAGGTGAGCAACCTCCCCACGCCCTTAATTTCCCATGCACTGCCCTGTCATCCACGTAATTGCTCGTCGGAGCAAGTCTGCACCGCCACTATGCCACCCTGCCACAGACTGCGACTCTTTGGTGCCCCTGCACCGATGCCGTGCCCACGATCGTGTCCGTCGTGTCACCCCAAACCTTCTCGTTCCCTTCCTAGAGCCCTAGGACCCCCAGCGAGGCCGCACTCGCGCCTTCGGTGAATTTTCGCCACGAAGTCGGGTGGCAACGCCACTAGCAGTAGAGAAAGCTGACCAGGGTCGGCTTTCTGATCTCACACGTCTATCCTGAACCGGACGACCCTGTTGTAAATAACTAGATCTAAACTTAACCGTCCATTTTGGATCCGGCCGCTCGGGTGTGTGTGCCCTTGCCTGCGCCCCTGTAGTTGGGCCCGGCCGGTCAGCCAGCCCTGCCTCAGATCACTGACACCTCTGCCCCACCTGTCAGTCGCAATCGTCCGTCCGAGCACGCGCGCTCAGCTCTAATCTCAGTCGTTCGTTCGCGATCGTGCGGTCGAGATCAGCCGATACCCCTTCATGTGGTAGTTTTATTAAATAGCCCCTCGGGTTTCTGAGATCTAACCCGCCGTCCCTCAGTTTCGCGCGTAGACCCCTATAGCTTTGCAGAAAGAACCCTGGCCTTTTGTTTAATCACAGAATTAGACCTATTTTTGTATTTTAAATTCCAAAACTTCTTTATTTCATATCTTTTGCATATGAACTCCAAATTGAGTGATTCAAATTACAAAATGTTCATAAGATTATTCTCTATCAGCTAAAATTATGATGATTCACTGTTTGCACATATTAACTTATGCCTAGACTATAGGTTAGTTTAGGTAATGGCTTTTTTTAATAAGAAAATAAAAAGGGAAACCCTAATGGTAATTAGATGTTTAACTTTGTGAGATTAATAATATGTAAGCTATGAATCTATCCCTTGTATAATTTAGATAATGCATTGAGATAAATGAATTTAAGCTAGGTAATCTATTGAGATAAATAATACTTAGAGAATCTTGAACCTTTAGGTATATTAGTCCACCCTAGAACCAAAGTTTACCTCTTGAGTTTATATTGTTCTTTCGAGCTTGTGTTCACTTGTTTGTCCATGTTTGATGTATTGTTCATTTGTCTTTATCCAAATGTATTGAATGCATGATCGCTTTGTTTACACAACGAGTAGCCCGTGGTTCCTAACTGTGTTGCCGGAGATCTTTCTGAGCAACAAACTGGTGAAGGCAAGTGTCCTATGACCCATTATGTCCTACTTACTTTATAATTCACCATCCCGCACTACTTTATTGAATCCTAAGGATTGACTAGTCTGTATTCATCGTGTCCTTGTTACCTTTTTGGGTTATTATGGTTAGCTTTATGCTATTGCTTTACCTTAATCCATAAACATGATGTGAATATTTATTATACGATTATGTTATCACGATGATGATCTTGTGATACTTTAGGGGACTCAGGCTGTTTCTTGAGTACCTCTCTGTAAGGACCTGTTCGTTGAGTGACCACCCGTGATAACGGTGCAACCATGAGGGTGGAATGGGATGCCCTTAGCTAAATAATTAGATGAACCTGAGGGCGTAGTTGGCTTTGTCGGAGGGCCGTCAATGGGGGCTAGGGCATAGTGCTCGCTCTGCTAAGGGTGGGTGCCGAGGTTCATTCGATTTGGTTTTGTTAGTCACCCACCATAGGGAGGAGTACTGTGTTTGTACGACTGGTGAAACCTAATGAGCAGCTATGCACTAGGGGAGTCTTAATAAAGGCTACGTAGTGGGACCCTGCCAGGTCACCTTGGTAGTGATCAATGAGGAGTCATGATCTCCGGGCAGAATGGGAATCACGACTTGTGGGTAAAGTGTGCAACCTCTGAAGAGTGCTAGAAACTGGTATATCTGTCATGCTCACAGTTCAGAGCAGCCTTGGGATCCTCTTTGATTAGAAGAACATTAGATATTGTCATGATGATGACTAATGATGATGAATATAACTCTGATATCTGGTATTTCCTCTTGGAGGGAGTACCTTTGGGTAATAACTGGGTTTATTACTAAAATTTGGCTCTACTATTAGTAATAAATACTTGACCAACTAAAAGCAACTGCTTAACCTTAACTCCACATACAACTAGTATGCAGACAACATGGAGGACTTTGAGGAGTTCCAGGACTACGATGAGTTCTAGTTATGTTAGTGGCAAACCCCCAGTCAGCTACCTGTGAAGGTCGTATCTGCTATGTTTCTTATTCCACACTTTGATAATATAATGACAATGTTATGTTAATGACTCTATGGATGTCTTGGATATCTTGATGTAATAAAGTACCTTTTCCGCTATTTAATTTGAGTAATGTGTTATGATGTCCAATTATGTAATCGCTGTGTACGTGAGTTTCTGATCCTGGCACGTACATGGTTCGCATTCAGTTTGCCTTCTAAAAATCGGGTGTGACATAAGTGGTATCAAAGCCTTGCTGACTGTAGGACCGCTAACCTAGACTAGAATGGTCGCCTTAAGGACTACAGACCCCTACCCTTACCTTGACCTTTGGTGTCACCTCAAAAGTATGTCATCTTGACCAATTCTATGTTATATTACTATCTATATACTCACCTTACAAAATTTTTATCTTACTTTACCTCTAGTTTACTTGCTGGTCATATAGTTCTATTCTCACTCTGGTGCTTACGATGTCTTTTGTCGATGACTCATCTTAGATGCACTACACGTAAGTCGGTGATCCTGTTTTTGCCCTCTCACCTTGCGGAGCGCCCACTGCGTCGCACGGTGACAGGTCAGTCTAGCCACCTAGAGAGACTGCATCGCCACCTACACGAGGAGCAGGAGCGCCCATGCCAGTAGCAGTTGCAGCAGGACTCTTTCCCTTTGCCTCAGCATGAGGTGGAGTCTAGGAGCCAGCCCTCCCCTGCGCCTCAGCTAGAGATGCCCCCTACACCACCACAGGGCATTCTGGCTGCTGGAGGAGACCATGATGGAGACAGAGACGATGACGACGATGGTGGTAGTTCAAGCCACAACACGGAGCTCTTAGAGGAGCAGGAGCCAGAAGGATGGATCGCCCAACCCATCACTCGTGACGCCGCTCGCGGTTGTCATTTCCGCGACGCTCTCAACACCTTGCTGCATCAGGCCTTTGACTGACACACTTAGTCCATCGAGTACTGTTGTGTAGTCTACCACCATCGTTGTGGGTTATACCCGGACCAGTGGG
Organism: Zea luxurians; assembly: GCA_029449295.1. Taxonomy (NCBI): domain Eukaryota; kingdom Viridiplantae; phylum Streptophyta; class Magnoliopsida; order Poales; family Poaceae; genus Zea; species Zea luxurians. Next base: position 6,760,679 of record JAOPSE010000084.1, read on the forward strand.
TGTATACTTGCTTGGTGCGCTGTCCGGACGATGATCTCCGGGGTGCAGAGGTCTTCTTAGAGCATTATTCAATCACTGAGAGGGACACTACCGAGGTAACCATGCAAGATGTTGCACTGTATGCGCTTTCGCATTACTGCTCGTTGTTCAGCGGGATAGCTGACAGCCTCAACCTGAAGTACTACCCTTGTCGCTCGACCGGCAGTGCTAGAGGTGTGATTGTCTCGCCCGTTGGTGAGGGCAATCCTAGGCTGAACAGCATGGTCAACCTGGCCGTCATGCTCAACACCGAGCTGGACCACGCCCTTGACAAGTTGGGCAAGGCTCGGGAGGAGATTGAGGAACTACGTTGTAACGCCCTGAATTTGGGGGTAGATTTTTTCTTCTTTTCCCTCACCAAATTCAGGCGTTACCCTTTCCTTTTCCCTTTTCTCCTCGCTAAACCTTGATCTTTTCCAAAGTATAGCGGGATTCGGCTTGAGATCCCATGTAAAGCAAAACCCTAAAATATTTTATTTTGTGTGATGCACCATGCCGAACCTTGCATGCCTTTTGATTGATTAAAAATGTGAATGTTTTCATCTAGAGAAAATTAGATTTTAGAAAAAAGGAAAAACCTTTTTCTCCTCCCCTCCCCCCTCCTTCCCCATTTCGGCCCAGCCGCCCCCTCCCCCTCCCCCGCCGTGGGCCGGCCTGGCGGCCCAGCCGCGCGCCCCCCCCTCCCCCTTTGGGCCCAGTCGGCCCAACCGCCCCCCTCCCTTTTTTTCTCTTTTTCCAAAAATCCCCTCCCTCTCTCTCTCTCTCTCTCCCTCACCCTCACCCTAACCCTAACCCTAGCCGCCACCGCCGCCGCCCCTCCCCGGCGCCGCCGCCGCCGTCCTCCCCCTCCGGTGAGGCCCTCCCTCCTCTCTCCCTCCTCTCTCCCTCCTCCCTCCCTCCTCCCTCTCCTCCCTCCGGTGCCCTCCCCCGTGCCCCGCGCCGCCCGCCTCGGCCCCCGGCTCGGCCACTCCGGCGAGCTCGGCACGGCCTCGGCCCCGGCCGCCCCGGCCCCGGCCTCGCCCGCGCCCGGCCGGCTCCGCGCCCGGCCGCCCTCGGTTGCCCGCGCCCGGCCACCCCGCGCTGCCCCGCCCTCGGCCCGGCCGCCCCTCGCCGCGGCCCGGCCGCCCGCCTCGGCCTCGCGCCAGCGTCCCCCTCCCCCGGCTCGGCCGCCTCGCCCGGCTCGGCCCCGCCCCCGGCTCGGCCGCCTCGCCCGCTCGGCGCCGCCCCCGGCCGTTCGGCTCGGCCGCCTCCCGGCGAGCTCGGCCGCCCCGTGCCCCGGCTCGCCCCCCCCCCCCCCCCCCCGCGCCCGGCTCGGCCGCCCGCGCCGCCCCTCCCCCTCGCTCGGCCCAACCGCCCCGGCCCCGGCTCGGCCGCCCGCGACCCCGCCTGGCTCAACCGCCCCGCCCCGACCCCGGCTCGGCCGCCCCGTGCCTCGGCTCGGCCGCTCCCGTCGTGCCCCGGCCCGGTCGCCCCGCCCCCGCGCCCGGCCTTGCCCGACCGTGTCCTCGCTCGCCCGTGCCCGCTTGCCCCGGCGTGCTTGCCCGCTCGTCCCGCCGTGACTTGCTCGCGTCGCGACGGCCCTCGGTGTGGCCTCGAGCTCGGCCAGCGCACGGCCCCGACGCGTGCGCGACTCGTTCGCGGCACGTTAAGTGTGGCTTTGCGCGTGCGCGTGCTCGCGCAGCGTTCTGGCGTAGCTCGTCGTGCTCGCGACGCGACGCATAGCGCCCTGTCGCGCTCGCGACATGATCGTCTACCCCCTAGCCCCCGTCTACCCCCCGTATCCTATATGCGCTAATCACGTTGTTTATATTAATAAGATAGGAGTCTCAATTTGGAAATTGGTTACGTTAGTTAAATTGTATAGCTAATCGTCTGTCTTATTCAATGTTAATCTACTAAAAATGGTCACGTTTACATTAGTGCATGTAGCTAATTCTTATCATTGAAGCTAAGTAGACCTGGAACACGTAGCATTTAGTTGTTCGTCTACCCGTAGTGCGTCTCGGGCATAAGCTTTAACTCTCGCGAGACCTTTTCTCATTTCTTTCTAACCATGGTAAACTCATTATTGTATGTGGTATTCTATGCATGTTTAATCTACTTGTTCTCTTGTATGGTGTATTGTTGGTTTCCTAATTTCAATGGATGGATGTATGTATGCTTGCAATCGCTTAGAGAACGATCCGGTTGGAGAGCCCGAAGAACTCGCAGGAGAAGCCCCTGAGCAGCAGTCGGTTGGTGGAGGCAAGTGTCCTTTGACCTATCTCTGTCCTATTCATTCTTTAATTCACCTCCCGCATTACACATTTATACTTAAGGATTGACTAGCTTTGTTATCCATGTCCTTGTTTACCTATTTGGGTCGGATTATTATTGTTTAGCTTTATGCTATTGCTCAACTCTAATCAATGAACATGATGAGATTATATATGATACGCTGTTTTCCCTTCTCTTATTATGATGTTGTACCTGTGGCCTTTAAGGGGGCTCGAGCGGTTTCTCGAGTGCCTCTCCGTAAGGACCTGTTCTATGGATGACCGCCCGGGAAAACAGTGCAACCATGAGGGTGGAGTGGGACGCCCTTAGCTGAGTAATTAGAGGATCCAGGGTGTAGTTCGCTTCGCCGTCGTGCCGTCAATGGGGCTCGGTGTATGTGGCTCGCTCTGCCAAGGTTGATTTGTCCCTTGGGGAGGAGTGCGGTACATTTAGGAAACCTAACGGGCGGCTACAGCCCCGGGGAATCTTTGTAAAGGCTACGTAGTGAGACCCTGCCTATTCACCTTGGTAGTGTTTAAGGGTTTGATCGGCCCGAGGCAAGAGGGAATCACGGCTTGTGGGTAAAGTGCACAACCTCTGCAGAGTGTTTGAAAACTGATATATCAGCCGTGCTCGCGGTTATGAGCGGCCAAGGGAGCTCCAATGATTAGTGGTACTTGATCAGAGACATTTTGGTTTACAGGTGGCAATGAGACTGATGGTTTTGGTTATGACTATGGTGCTGGTAAGTGGTATTCTTTCCGTTTGGAAAGGGTACATCGGGCTAATAACTTGGGCTAATGTTAAAACCTGGCTTTCTACTAGTAAATAATAATCTGACCAACTAAAAGCAACTGCTTGACTTACCCCCACATAAAGCTAGTCCACTACAGCCAAACAGGATACTTGCTGAGTATGTTGATGTGTACTCTCTCTTGCTCTACACACCAAACCCCCCCAGGTTGTCAGCATTGCAACCACTGCTCAGGAGAAGATGAAGCTGTGGAAGGAGACTTCCAGGAGTTCCAAGACTACGATGAGTTCTAGGCGTGGGTTAGCGGCAACCCCCCAGTCGGCTGCCTGTGAAGGCCGCGTTTATCTACGTTTCGTTTTCGCACTTTGATTTATTGTAAGGACTATATGGACGTCTCAGACGTATGATGTAATCGACTATTTCCCTTTTTAATACTATTTTGAGCACTGTGTGATGATGTCCATGTTATGTAACTGCTGTGTACGTGAATAAATGATCCTGGCACGTACATGGTTCGCATTCGGTTTGCCTTCTAAAACCGGGTGTGACATAAGTGGTATCAAAGCCGTGCTGACTGTAGGACCGCTAACCTAGAGTAGATTGGTCGTTCTAAGGATTATAGACCTCTATCCCTGCCTTGACTTTGTTACCTCTTCAAAAGTTGGTCATATCGACCAAACCTATGTTCTACTATATATTATACCTTGCTGAAAATTATGTTTTATTCTAATCCTTCATTTATTTATGATTCATTATTTGCTGGTCATATTAATTCTGTTCTCACTCTTTTGCTTGCGGTGTCTTTTGTAGATGGCTCGACTTAGACACACTGCACGAAAGACCGTCATCCCCTTCTTATCCTCCCGCCTTGCGGAGCGTCCGCTTCGCCGTCCCGTGGCCGGTCAGTCCAGCCACTTGGAGAGACTGCACCACCGCCTGCATGAGGAGCAGGAACGTCGACGACAGGAGCAGCAGGGTTCTTCTTTCTCGCTCCAGCAGGAGATAGAGTTCGTGAGGAGCTGCTCCCCTGTGCTTCCCCTGGAGGCGCCCCCTGCACCACCACTGGGCACCCCAGCTTCTGGAGTAGCTGCTGGAGGAGACCCAGACGACGGAGGTGGCGATGACAGCCCGAGCCACGACACCGACTCCCCTGCTGACCATGAGCCGGAAGGATGGGTTGCTCGACCCATCACTCGCGACGCTGCTCGCGGGTGTCACTTCCACGATGCGCTCGACACCCTGCTACGTCGGGCACTTGACCGGCGTACTTGGTCCATCGAGTATCGCTGTGTGGTCTACCAGCATAGTTGCAGGGTCTACCCGGACTGCTGGGAGGCGACCTGCTTGGTGCGCCGCCCGGAGAACATTCTCCAGGGTGTAGAGGCCTGCTCAGAGCACTATTCTATCTCTGAGCGAGACTCAGCTGAGGCAGCCATGCAAAATGCTGCACGGCGTGCGCTTTCGCACTACTGCTCGGTTCTCGGTGGGGTAGCTGACGGTCTCGACCTGAAGTATTACCCCCGCCGTCCATCTGGCAGCACAGGAGGCGTGATTGTTTCACCTGCTGGTGAGGACAATCCTAGGTTGAGCAGCACAGTCAACCTAGCCGCCGTGCTAAACACGGAGCTGGACCATGCACTAGACGAGCTGAGTAGGGCTCGTGCTGAGATCGCCCTGCTGCGGGCTGAGCGCGCGAAACGTCGTCACCTGGATGATGGTTCCCCCGCTCCCGTTGGGACTCAGCACCCGTACCGCTCACCTCGGCGTGGATGCCAGTCTTATGGCAATCCCGACTGCAAGACCAAGATAAATCTAGAACCATAGATCGTTAGAGTTGGATCTTGTAATTAATACACAATATATACATAGAAGCTACAGTCTTAGCGCTAGTCTCGCTCTTAGTTAGTCTTAGTTAGACAGGGTAGTTTGCTATATGCTGTGCATTTATGTTTGTCATGATGAACTATGTTTGGTTTGGATCTTTGTAATGACTGTCACCAGAGTGTGGGTATCCCCTGCATTTTGGTTTACCTGTTATATGTTAATGGAGTTAGTTATATAGTTGGGAAACCTTTTATTCCACTTTCCTCTTTATCTGAGAAGCTATGTGGTCTGTGTTGGAGATCAGTGAAGATGCTCATCTGTTCAGTGCTGTTGAAGAATTCTATACTCTTTTCTTATGCTGCAAGATTTGCAAGATCAGTTCTGATGTGTGGTTGCATTCTGCGGATGTCAGAGAACAGGCGCAGAGGAGGAAGGCGTGCTCAGCAGGAGCGAGCCGCTCCACAGGATGAGGTGCCTCAGCAGCAGCACCTGCCGCCCCCGCCCCAGATGTCCATCGAGCAGATGTTTCTGATGCAGACTCAAGCATTTCAAGCCATCGGTCAGACTCTGGCCGCCATTCAGCAGCAGCAGCAGCAGCAACAGCAGCAGGCTCCACCTCAGCCTCAGATGCCTCAGATGCCCAGAGACAAGCGTGCTGAATTCATGAGAGGTCATCCACCAACGTTTGCCCATTCTTCTGACCCCATGGATGCTGAAGATTGGCTGCGCACTGTGGAGCGGGAGTTGCATACCGCTCAGTGCGATGACAGAGAGAAAGTTCTGTATGGTCCCCGTCTGTTGAGAGGAGCAGCCCAGTCATGGTGGGAGTCTTATCTCGCCACCCATGCCAACCCCGACGCTATCACTTGGGAAGAGTTCAGAGGTAGCTTTCGTCAGTACCATGTGCCTGCAGGTCTGATGACAGTGAAGAAGGAGGAGTTCCTGGCCCTCAAGCAAGGGTCATCGTCTGTCAGTGAGTATCGGGACAGGTTTCTGCAGTTGTCTCGCTATGCTCCTGAAGATGTCAACACCGACGACAAGCGACAGTACCGTTTCTTGAGAGGCTTGGTTGACCCTCTGCACTATCAGCTGATGAATCACACCTTCCCGACATTCCAGCACCTGATTGACAGAGCAATTATGACAGAAGAAAGCGTAAGGAGATGGAGGATCGTAAGCGTAAGATCAGCGGACCCCAGCCTGGAAGCAGCAACTGTCCTCGTTTCTCAGGCAATCAACCTCAGCAGTTCAGGCAGAACCAGCGTCCACCTCAGCAGCATCAGCAGTTCCAAAGGCAGTACCCTCAGCACCAGTATCAGAACCGTCAGAGCAATCAGTCAGGAGGTCAGTTTCAGAGGCAGAATCAGCAGGCACCTCATCTTCCTGCCCCAGCAACCCAGCAGAACAGTCAGGCAGCACCAGCTCAGGTTGGAAACAGAGCATGTTTCCACTGTGGAGAGCAAGGCCACTGGGTGATGCAATGTCTGAAAAAGGCAGCCCAGCAGCAGTCAGGCCCCAATGCCCCAGCAAAGCAGAATGTGTCTCAGCCTGGAGCAGGCAACCGCTCTCAGCCGCGTTACAATTATGGAAGACTGAACCACTTGGAGTCTAAAGTAGTTCAGGAGACCCCCGGCATGATAGTAGGTATGTTTCCAGTCGACTCCCATATTGCAGAAGTGTTATTTGATACTGGAGCAACGCATTCTTTCATTACTGCATCATGGGTAGAAGCACATAATCTTCCAATTACTACCATGTCAACCCCCATTCAAATTGACTCAGCCGGTGGTAGAATTCGAGCTGATAGCATCTGTTTGAATGTAAGTGTGGAAATAAGGGGGATAGCGTTTCCCGCTAACCTTATAGTAATGGGTACTCGGGGAATAGATGTCATCCTAGGGATGAATTGGCTAGATAAGTATCAGGCAGTTATCATTTGTGATAAAAGGACAATCAAGTTGGTGTCCCCACTAGGAGAGGAAGTGGTGACCGAGTTAGTCCCGCCTGAGCCAAAGAGAGGAAGTTGTTATCAGATGGCTGTCGATAGCAGTGAAGCAGACCCAATTGAGAGTATCAAGGTTGTGTCTGAATTTCCAGATGTGTTTCCAAAGGATTTACCGGGTATGCCACCAGAGCGGAAAGTTGAGTTTGCCATAGAGCTTCTTCCTGGAACCGCCCCTATCTTTAAGAGAGCTTACAGGATATCTGGGCCAGAGTTAGTTGAACTTAAGAAGCAGATCGATGAGTTGTCAGAGAAAGGTTACATCCGGCCAAGCACCTCGCCTTGGGCCGCCCCTGTCTTTTTCGTGGAAAAGAAAGATGGCACCAAAAGGATGTGTATCGATTATCGAGCTTTGAATGAAGTCACGATCAAGAACAAATACCCTTTGCCCAGAATAGAAGATCTGTTCGACCAGTTGAGAGGAGTCAGTGTGTTCTCCAAGATTGATCTAAGGTCAGGTTATCATCAGCTCAGGATTCGACCTTCGGACATTCCGAAGACGGCATTCATTACCAAGTATGGGTTGTATGAGTTCACAGTGATGTCTTTCGGTCTAACAAATGCACCAGCCTTTTTTATGAATTTGATGAATAGTGTATTCATGGACTATCTCGACAAGTTTGTGGTGGTATTCATCGATGACATTCTGGTTTATTCTCAAAGCGAAGAAGAGCATGCAGATCATTTGAGGATGGTATTGTAGAGATTGCGAGAGCACCAGTTGTATGCAAAGTTGAGCAAGTGTGAATTCTGGATCAGTGAAGTCCTGTTCTTGGGTCACATAATCAACAAAGAAGGATTGGCTGTGGATCCGAAGAAAGTGGCAGACATTCTGAACTGGAAAGCGCCAACGGATGCTCGAGGAATCAAGAGCTTCATTGGAATGGCCGGATATTATCGGCAATTCATTGAAGGGTTTTCGAAGATTGCGAAACCAATGACAGCGTTGCTAGGCAACAAGGTTGAGTTCAAGTGGACCCAGAAATGTCAAGAGGCCTTTGAAACGCTGAAAGAGAAGTTGACAACAGCGCCTGTCCTAGTCTTGCCTGATGTGCACAAGCCCTTCTCGGTGTATTGTGATGCTTGTTACACAGGTTTGGGATGCGTGTTGATGCAAGAGGGAAAAGTTGTGGCTTACTCGTCCCGACAGTTGAAGGTTCATGAGAAGAATTACCCAATCCATGATCTAGAGTTGGTAGCAGTGGTTCACGCACTGAAGACATGGAGGCACTACCTGTATGGATAGAAATGCGATGTTTACACAGACCACAAGAGTCTGAAGTACATATTCACTCAGTCAGAGTTGAATATGAGGCAGCGAAGATGGTTAGAGTTGATCAAAGACTATGAGTTGGAGATTCACTACCATCCAGGTAAAGCGAACGTAGTGGCCGATGCTTTGAGCAGGAAGAGTCAAGTCAATCTGATGGTCGCTCATCCGATGCCTTACGAGTTGGCCAAGGAGTTTGACAGGTTGAGTCTCGGGTTTCTGAACAATTCACGAGGAGTTACAGTTGAGTTGGAACCTACCCTAGAGCGGGAGATCAAAGAAGCGCAGAGGAACGATGAGAAGATCAGTGAGATCCGGCGACTGATTCTAGAAGGCAAAGGCAAAGATTTTCGAGAAGATGTAGAAGGCGTGATATGGTTCAAAGACCGCTTGTGTGTTCCCAATGTCCAATCAATTCGGGAGTTGATTCTTAAGGAAGCTCATGAGACAGCCTATTCGATTCACCCTGGCAGTGAGAAGATGTATCAGGATCTGAAGATGAAATTCTGGTGGTACGGAATGAAGAGGGAAATCACAGAGTATGTGGCTATGTGTGATAGTTGTCGACGGATCAAGGCAGAGCACCAAAGACCAGCTGGATTGTTGCAACCGTTGCAAATTCCTCAGTGGAAATGGGATGAAATCGGTATGGATTTCATAGTCGGATTGCCTCGCACTCGAGCCGGCTACGATTCCATTTGGGTAGTAGTGGACCGCTTGACCAAGTCAGCCCACTTCATACCTGTCAAGACCAACTACAACAGTGCAGTGTTGGCAGAATTGTATATGTCTCGGATTGTTTGCCTTCATGGTGTGCTAAAGAAGATAGTGTCAGACCGAGGAACGCAGTTCACCTCTCATTTCTGGCAGCAGTTGCATGAAGCCTTGGGTACACATCTAAATTTCAGTTCAGCTTATCATCCGCAGACAGATGGCCAGACCGAAAGGACCAATCAAATTCTCGAAAATATGTTGAGAGCCTGTGCGTTGCAAGATCAGTCTGGATGGGATAAGCGATTGCCTTATGCAGAGTTCTCCTATAACAATACTTACCAGGCCAGTTTGAAGATGTCACCATTTCAAGCGCTCTATGGAAGGAGTTGTAGAACTCCGTTGCAATGGGATCAGCCTGGGGAAAAGCAAGTGTTCGGGCCAGACATTTTGCTTGAAGCCGAAGAGAACATCAAGATGGTTCGAGAGAACCTGAAGATAGCGCAATCAAGGCAGCGAAGCTATGCAGACACAAGAAGAAGAGAGCTGAGTTTCGAAGTCGGAGACTTCGTCTATCTGAAAGTGTCACCGATCAGAGGAGTCAGAAGATTTGGAGTCAAAGGCAAGCTAGCACCCCGCTATATTGGTCCGTACCAAATTCTCTCAAGGCGTGGAGAAGTGGCCTATTAGCTCAGCCTACCAGAGAATTTGTCTGCAGTGCATGATGTCTTTCATGTGTCTCAGTTGAAGAAGTGCTTGCGTGTGCCAGAAGAGCAGTTGCCAGTGGAAGGTCTTGAAGTCCAGGAGGACTTGACCTACGTTGAGAAGCCAGTGCAGATCCTTGAGGTTGCAGACAGAGTCACCCGAAGGAAGACCATCAGAATGTGCAAAGTCAGGTGGAATCACCATTCAGAGGAAGAAGCAACCTGGGAGCGTGAAGATGATCTGTTGGCTAAATACCCAGAGCTCTTTGCTAGCCAACCCTGAATCTCGAGGGCGAGATTCTTTTAAGGGGGGATAGGTTTGTAACGCCCTGAATTTGGGGGTAGATTTTTTTCTTCTTTTCCCTCACCAAATTCAGGCGTTACCCTTTCCTTTTCCCTTTTCTCCTCGCTAAACCTTGATCTTTTCCAAAGTATAGCGGGATTCGGCTTGAGATCCCATGTAAAGCAAAACCCTAAAATATTTTATTTTGTGTGATGCACCATGCCGAACCTTGCATGCCTTTTGATTGATTAAAAATGTGAATGCTTTCATCTAGAGGAAATTAGATTTTAGAAAAAAGGAAAAACCTTTTTCTCCTCCCCTCCCCCCCCTCCTTCCCCATTTTGGCCCAGCCGCCCCCTCCCCCTCCCCTGCCGTGGGCCGGCCTGGCGGCCCAGCCGCACGCCCCCCTCCCCCTTTGGGCCCAGTCGGCCCAACCGCCCCCCCTCCCTTTTTTTCTGTTTTTCCAAAAATCCCCTCCCTCTCTCTCAATCCCTCACCCTCACCCTAACCCTAACCCTAGCCGCCGCCGCCCCTCATCCGCGCCGCCGTCGTCCTCCCCCTCCGATGAGGCCCTCCCTCCTCTCTCCCTCCTCTCTCCCTCCTCCCTCCCTCCTCCCTCTCCTCCCTCCGGCGCCCTCCCCCGCGCCCCACGCCGCCCGCCTCGGCCCCCGGCTCGGCCGCTCCGGCGAGCTCGGCTCGGCCCCGGCCCCGGCCGACCCGGCCTCGCCCGCGCTCGGCCGGCTCCGCGCCCGGTCGCCCTCGGCTGCCCGCGCCCGGCCACCCCGCGCCGCCCCGCCCTCGGCCCGGCCGCCCGCCTCGGCCTCGCGCCGGCGTCCTCCGCCCCCCAGCTCGGCCGCCTCGCCCGGCTCGGCCCCGCCCCCGGCCGTTCGGCTCGGCCGCCCCGTGCCCCGGCTTGGCCGCTCGCCCCCCCCCCCCCCCCCCCCCCCGCGCCCGGCTCGGCCGCCCCTCCCCCCACGCTCGGCCCAACCGCCCTGGCCCCGGCTCAGCCGCCTCGGCTCGGCCGCCCGCGCCCCGACCCCGGCTCGGCCGCCCGCGACCCCGCCCGGCTCAACCGCCCCGCCCCGACCCCGGCTCGGCCGCCCCGTGCCCCGGCTCGGCCGCTCCCATCACGCCCCGCCCCCGCGCCCGGCCTCGCCCGACCGTGTCCTCGCTCGCCCGTGCCCGCTTGCCCCGGCGTGCTTGCCCGCTCGTCCCGCCGTGCCTTGCTCGCGTCGCGACGGCCCTCGGCGTGGCCTCGAGCTCAGCCAGCGCACGGCCCTGACGCGTGCGCGACTCGTTCGCGGCACGTTAATTGTGGCTTTGCGCGTGCGCGTGCTCGCGCAGCGTTCTGGCGTAGCTCGTCGTGCTCGCGACACGACCGTCTACCCCCTAGCCCCCGTCTACCCCCCCCCTGTATCCTATATGCGCTAATCACGTTGTTTATATTAATAAGATAGGAGTCTCAATTTAAAAATTGGTTATGTTAGTTAAATTGTATAGCTAATCGTCTGTCTTATTCAATGTTAATCTACTAAAAATGGTCACGTTTACATTAGTGCATGTAGCTAATTCTTATCATTGAAGCTAAGTAGACCTGGAACACGTAGCATTTAGTTGTTCGTCTACCCGTAGTGCGTCTCGGGCATAAGCTTTAACTCTCGCGAGACCTTTTCTCATTTCTTTCTAACCATGGTAAACTCATTATTGTATGTGGTATTCTATGCATGTTTAATCTACTTGTTCTCTTGTATGGTGTATTGTTGGTTTCCTAATTTCAATGGATGGATGTATGTATGCTTGCAATCGCTTAGAGAACGATCCGGTTGGAGAGCCCGAAGAACTCGCAGGAGAAGCCCCTGAGCAGCAGTCGGTTGGTGGAGGCAAGTGTCCTTTGACCTATCTCTGTCCTATTCATTCTTTAATTCACCTCCTGCATTACACATTTATACTTAAGGATTGACTAGCTTTGTTATCCATGTCCTTGTTTACCTATTTGGGTCGGATTATTATTGTTTAGCTTTATGCTATTGCTCAACTCTAATCAATGAACATGATGAGATTATATATGATACGCTGTTTTCCCTTCTCTTATTATGATGTTGTACCTGTGGCCTTTAAGGGGGCTCGAGCGGTTTCTCGAGTGCCTCTCCGTAAGGACCTGTTCTATGGATGACCGCCCGGGAAAACAATGCAACCATGAGGGTGGAGTGGGACGCCCTTAGCTGAGTAATTAGAGGATCCAGGGTGTAGTTCGCTTCGCCGTCGTGCCGTCAATGGGGCTCGGTGTATGCGGCTCGCTCTGCCAAGGTTGATTTGTCCCTTGGGGAGGAGTGCGGTACATTTAGGAAACCTAACGGGCGGCTACAGCCCCGGGGAATCTTTGTAAAGGCTACGTCGTGAGACCCTGCCTATTCACCTTGGTAGTGTTTAAGGGTTTGATCGGCCCGAGGCAAGAGGGAATCACGGCTTGTGGGTAAAGTGCACAACCTCTGCAGAGTGTTTGAAAACTGATATATCAGCCGTGCTCGCAGTTATGAGCGGCCAAGGGAGCTCCAATGATTAGTTGTACATGATCAGAGACATTTTGGTTTACAGGTGGCAATGAGACTGATGGTTTTGGTTATGACTATAGTGCTGGTAAGTGGTATTCTTTCCGTTTGGAAAGGGTACATCGGGCTAATAACTTGGGCTAATGTTAAAACCTGGCTTTCTACTAGTAAATAATAATCTGACCAACTAAAAGCAACTGCTTGACTTACCCCCACATAAAGCTAGTCCACTACAGCCAAACAGGATACTTGCTGAGTATGTTGATGTGTACTCACTCTTGCTCTACACACCAAACCCCCCCAGGTTGTCAGCATTGCAACCACTGCTCAGGAGAAGATGAAGCTGTGGAAGGAGACTTCCAGGAGTTCCAAGACTACGATGAGTTCTAGGCGTGGGTTAGCGGCAACCCCTAGTCGGCTGCCTGTGAAGGCCGCGTTTATCTACGTTTCGTTTTCGCACTTTGATTTATTGTAAGGACTATATGGACGTCTCAGACGTATGATGTAATCGACTATTTCCCTTTTTAATACTATTTTGAGCACTGTGTGATGATGTCCATGTTATGTAACTGCTGTCTACGTGAATAACTGATCCTGGCACGTACATGGTTCGCATTCGGTTTGCCTTCTAAAACCGGGTGTGACATACGTGCTGAGCGTGCGGTGCACCAGTATTAGGATGGTGGTTCCCCCGCCCCTATCGGGATTCAGCACCCTTACCGCTCGCCGCCCCGTGGTCGTTATGCTTATGGCACCCTAGACTGCAAGACCCAGATAGATTTGGAGGCATAGATCAACAGAGTCGAAGTATGTAATATTTTTTAATTCAGTGTATTAGTCTTAGTCAGTCTTAGTTAGAGTTAGTTTATCATGTTTTTCTATGTCTGTCGTGATGAATTCGTGACGAAGTTAGATCTTTTGTAATGATTGTCACTAAGGTGTGGGCATCCCCTGCCACTTGGTGTAGTTATTAATAAATCAGTTATTTAGTTGGGCAATCTTTTATTTCCACTTTCCTCTTTATCTGAGAAGTTGTGTTTGGCTGATTTGGGAGTCAGTGAAGATGCTCATTTGTTCAGTATTGTGAAGACTTCTATATATCTTTTCTTATGCTAAAAGACTGCAGAGTTAGATCTGATGTGTGTATGCTTTCTACAGATGTCCGATAACAGGCGCAGAGGTGGAATGTGTGCTCAGCAGGAGCAGTAGACACCCCAGGAGGAGGCACCTCAGCAGCAGTTGCCATCGCCATCCCCGATGACTATTGAGTAGATGTTCTAGATGCAAACCCAAGCAGTTCAAGTGATTGGCCAGACTTTAGCAGCAATACAGTAGGTGCAGTAGCAGCAACCCCCACCTCGGCCTCAAATGCAAGTGCAGATACCACAGATGCCCAGGGACAAGCGGACGGAGTTCATGAGGGGTCATCCCCTGTCTTTGCCCATTCTGCTGACCTCATGGACGCCGAGGATTGGTTGCATACCGTGGAGCGTGAGTTGCACACTACTCAGTGCAACGATCGTGAGAAGGTTCTGTATAGTCCCCGCCTGCTAAGAGGAGCAGCATGGTCCTGGTGGGAGTACTACCTTGCCACCCATGCCGACCCTGAAGCCATCACCTAGGAGGAGTTCAGGGACAACTTCCATCGTTATCATGTGCTTGAAGGATTGATGATCATGAGGAAGGAGGAATTTCTAGCGTTGAAGCAAGGTCCGCTGTCAGTCAGTGAGTATAGGGACAAGTTTCTACAACTGTCTCACTATGCACTCGAGGATGTCAATACAGATGCCAAGCGGCAGTACCGTTTTCGGAGAGGTTTGGTTGACCCCCTTCACTACCAGCTGATGAACCACAGCTTCCTGTAATACCCAAATTTGTAAAACATATGATAGGAGTGTTTTGCCTCTATTTAATTAAGCATGTGAATAATCTCATTTAAAGATTATATGTAACTAATGACACTTAAATGAAATATGCATCATGCCGAGGTTTCATTTTGTGTGCATTTGATGATAGTATAAAAATAATGTAAATAGAAATATATTAATACCCAAATTGGAATTTAAGATATAAAGGGAATTCTAGAATTTGAGAAAAGAGAAGAAAATATTATACAAATGAGATAAAATGAGTATATAAAAATATATTATTCCTACACTAGGATTTGAATTTGTACATTTGACTCAAAGGTGAAACTCATAACAAGATTCAAATTCTAATTTGAGATTCAAATGAAAAGAAAAATAAAATCAAAAAGAAAAGAAAATATAAAAGAAAAGAAGAAGGCAACCTAATCGGGCTCACTATACTAATTCGACCCAACTTCTCCGCGCGGCCCAACTCACTGAGTGCTCCTGGCGCCGACAGCATGGGCCTAGGGGTCAGTCTCTCATGCTATGCTCGCTTCTCCCTTCCTTCCACTGACAAGCGGGACCGCCCTATCATTCTATCCACGACTCCATGTTCCTCCACCTCGCGCACACCCCACGCTATGGGATTGTCACTGACATTGTGGGCCGCATCGTCTGCGCCTCCTTCGTAGCCGCACCTCACCAGGGGGCCCCATTTACCAGTGAGTGCCTTTCATCACCTGGCATGCGCGGCAGCGGCGGGACCAAACAGATTGCCGTGCTTCTTGTGGTCGTGGTCATTGCTTCGGCCGTAACCTTCATAGGGCCATATAACCATCCCTCCCATCCTCCTCCACCCAAACCCAGATGCACGAGAACCCGAGCCGCGGTGCACATTTCCAATTTTAGCGTGTGGTGGGTGATCCGGCGGGGCGCTGCCGTGGTACCGCACGCGGACCACCCTTGGGGTCTAATTGAGTGACCTGGGGGATTTACCCAAGTCCACTGGTGGTGTGCATGTGTCTACCAGGCCCAATCGGCGGTCGAATCTTGACGAATTGCTCGCTGGAGGAGCCGTGCCGTCGTGTGACCGCCGCAGACGTGGGCACTGATCATCGTCGCGCCTTCCTTGGGTATGTGACTACGATCGTGTTCGCCACATTCCGTATTACGCGTACCCCTCGTCGATTAAGTTTTGGCCGCTGTATCGCGTTTGGGTAAAGGTCCGGCCATGGCGCTGTCGTGGCGAGTCGTCGCGCCGCCTGACTAATAGCTCAGGATTGTTGCACGTCGTCAACCGTTGATCTTGTGGCGGACAGTGGTGATTAGATCACGGGAGTGCTACGCCTCGTCCATAGATTTAGGATCGAATGGCAACCACCCAACCCGCGTGGTATTTTGTGTCGAGTAATCAGAGGCATCCGCTGCGGATCGGGTGTGCGGGATTAAAGGTGAACGCTTTAAAGCTTGGCCATTGGAGCGGGATCGACCGGTCCAAAGTTCATACCAGTTCGGGTAGCGCCAGGCCAAATTCGAACCATCCGCGCATGATCATGCAGCTGAGAACTCATCTTACCCCTTTGGCTAGGCGACTTTCTAAAAGAGACCTTAATAATTGTAGGAATTAACTTGCAGTCCTCGGGCGGGTGTTCACTGAGTCTTAGGAAGTTTTACACTGAGGCCCCTGCACTCCTCTGATTTAATGCGCGTAGTCCAGGGAAATGGAAAATCAGGGAAATTGATTTAGAAAATTATTTTTAATATAAAAACAATTCCTAGAAATTGTTTAATTCATAGAAAATTCATATTAAGTCCAAATTGATCCATTCTAGTTTCTATAATTTTTTAATATTATTATTTATCAACTAGTTTCTCTGTTTTGACATGAAAACTATATTAAAATTAATCCCCTAATTAATCTTGTACCTAGCACATAGAACCTTTAGAAATCCATAACTTAAAATCCATAACTCCAAAATTAATGATTCCTGTTCCTATGATCTTATTTTAATATGTAGATAATAATATGTATTTTGTTTATATGTTTGGTGTGATGTTAATTTCTCCTTTATGCTATGCTTGTTTGTATTGTGGCGAGTAGAAGAGCCTGTGGCTGAGGATCCCGGTGTTCAGTAAGTAGAAGTTGCTTAGCAGGAGCTCATTGAAGGCAAGTTGTGCCCTTGACCACTTTTTCCCCAATAACATTCTTTATAATCATTTATTCATGGATAGGATTAATTTTGATGGGACCAATAGGTCACCCTAGTTTGATTATCTTTTTACCTTGTTTACCCCTGAATCATTTAGGTAGTTTTGCTGTTGCTCTATATGGTTTTGGGATTAATATTACATTATGTCTATGTTCTAATTATTCTGTTATTTTATTTATGTTGATTCAAGATCATTATTTTTAATTGGAACATGGAGCTTAATTTGAGAAACACGTGCCACCACAAGGGTGGAATGGGACGCCCTTGGCTGACTAACTAGGAAAGATAGTGGAGGACTACCTTACCCGATAGGGGCAAGGGCAGTAGGGGAGTAGGCGTGTAGGGAGGATCTCGAGTTGATTTTGCTGCAATGGCGGTGAGACGGGGGATTCCTGCATTGCTCTTCCTAGAAACTGTAGCGGGTTTTCGGAAGCTAGTGGAACTAGGTAAAGGCCTCATAGTGTTGCCCTGCCTCGCTTCCTTGGTAGAGGTGTATGGGAGTCGCGATCCCTTGGCAGATGGGTGACATGACTTGTGGGTATAGGGTACAAGCTCTGCATAGTGTAAAACTAGTATACTAGCCGTGCTCGCGGTCATGAGCATCTCAGGATTCTCGCATGATTAAATTATGGAACTAAATTCAATTTGTCATTTGCATTGCATGGGATTTATTATTAATTTTGTTCTATTATTATTCTGGTATGGTATTTACTTACATCTAGCAATTGCTAATAAAATTTGACCAACTTATTAAAAGCAATGCTCAGCTTTAACCCCTATTATTGATCAGCCTTACACAACACATGAACTCCCACCATTGGTGACTTCATGCACATTATTCCCCATGACTTGTTGAGCTATGATCTTTTGTGAGCTCACACTTGCGATATATGAACCCCCCATAGGGGAAGAACAGGTGGCCCAGGACGAGCCGCACAATGAGGTATCCGACTTGATCTAGGTGGCGTCTCCCAATCGACTTTATGGTGCTAAGGATGGACTTTAGTTCGCTTTATATTTATCTTTTATTTTGTAAGACTTCCGTTATGTAATAAATACTTTTATGGTATTGTGACATTTATCTCTATACACTCTGTTATTATATGTGTTGTCTTCTTTGGCGCATATATGAGACGCACCCGGCTTTATCCCTTAAATCCGGGTGTGACACTTCCCCTCCTTCCAGTATTTGATCGACAGAGCAATCATGACCGAGAGGAAGCACCGGGAGATGGAGGACAGGAAACGCAAGATTAGTGGATCTCAAGTCGGGAGAAGCAGCTGCCCCCATTACTCAGGCAATCCACCCCAGCTGTTTAAGCAAGGTCACCCTCAAGGTCATCAGCACCAGCACCAGCACCAGCAGCCATACCAGAGATAGTTCCCTCAACAGCAGCAGTACCGCCAGAACAACCAGGCACCTTGCCTTCCTGCCCCAGCAACCAACCAGAGCAACCAAGCAGTCCTAGTGCAAGGATGAGGTCGCAGATGTTTCCATTGTGGGGAGCAAGGCCACTGGGCGAATCATTGCCCAAAGAAAGCAAGTCAGCAGCAGTCAGCTCCTAACGCCCCTGCCAGACAGAATGCATCTCAGCAAGGAGGCAACAACTGTGGGCAGCCTCATGCTTAGTATGGAAAGGTGAACCACCTGGAGGCCGACACAGTCCAGTAGACCCTAGAAGTGGCACTAGGTATGTTCTCAGTCGAATATCATTCTACAAATGTGTTATTTGATACTGGAGCAACACATTCTTTTATGACTGCATCATGGGTAGAAACACACAATATACCAGTAGCACCCATGTATCCACCTATGAGGGTTCGTTCAATTAGTGGGAGGACCCAAACAGATAGATTTTGCCCCAGTGCAATAGTTCAAGTAAGGGGGATAGAGTTCCCTGCCGATCTGATAGTAATGGGTACCTAGGATGTAACATAGTTGTCATCCTAGGGATGAATTGGCTAACTAAATATCAAGGAAGCCTTAGCTGTAACAAGAGGACTGTGAAGTTAGTGTCCTTATCAGGAGAGGAAGTGTTAGTGGAGTTGGTCTTGTCTGGACCAAGGAAAGGAAGTTATCACCAGATCATTGCCCATATTGAGGAAATTGAGCCACCAGAAGCTATCAAAGTAGTATCAGAATTCCCGGATGTGTTTCCCGAGGATTTACCGGGCATGCCACCTGAGAGAAAAGTTGAATTTGCCATAGAGCTTATCCCTGGCACTGCCCCTATTTCTAAGAGAGCTTATAGAGTGTCTGGACCAGAATTGGTGGAACTCAATAAGCAGATTGACGAGTTGTTACATAAAGGCTACATCAGACCAAGTACTTCGCCTTGGGCCGTCCCAGTGTTATTTGTGGAGAAAAAAGATGGTATGAGGAGGATGTGCATTGATTATCGAGCTCTGAATGAAGTTACTATCAAGAACAAGTACCCCTACCTAGAATTGAAGATCTGTTTGATCAGTTGAGAAGAGCTAATGTGTTCTTGAAGATAGATCTGAGGTCAGGTTACCATCAGCTCAGGATCAGACCTTCGGACATATCAAAGACTGCATTTATCACCAAGTATGGACTATATGAGTTCAGGTCATGTCATTTGGTCTGACGAATGCGCCAGCATTCTTCATGTACTTGATGAATAGTGTGTTCATGGACTACCTCGACAAGTTCGTAGTAGTGTTCATTGATGATATCCTCATATATTGTGATATCCTAGCCCTGAGATGGGATATCCTAGCCCAAGGCTTAATAGAATTAATAGAGTATTCATACCAATAAGGTGCATCTTCTTTTTTGGAAGCCTATCTCGAAAGAACCTCCAAGTTAAGCGTGCTTGGCTTGGAGCAATTTGGGATGGGTGACCGACCGGGAATTTTTCTCGGGTGCGCATGAGTGAGGACAAAGTGCACACAAAAGACTCGTGTTGGTCTGTGGGGACAATATATGACCCTAGAGAGCTACCAGGAGTAAGTACCGCCAGTCCAGGGATTGGACGGGGTGTTACATATATTCCTAGAATGAGCAAGAGCATGAAGAGCATTTGAGGAAAGTATTACAAAGGCTATGGGATTGTCAGCTGTATCCCAAGCTAAGCAAGTGTGAGTTCTGGATCAGCAAAGTCCTGTTCTTGGGTCATATTATAAACTGAGATGGACTAGATGTGGATCCGAAGAAGGTAGCAACTATTCTAGACTGGAAAGCACCAAAAGATGTTTGGGGAATCAAGAGTTTCATTGGAATGGCTAGATACTATCGGTGTTTCATTGAAGGTTCTCCAAGATTGTCAGGCCAATGACAGCCTTGCTAGTGAAGAAAGTTGAATTTAAGTGGACCCTAGAGTGCCAAGAGTCCTTTGAGACATTGAAGAAGAAGTTGACAACAGCACCGGTATTGATTCTGCTAGATGTTCACAAGCCATTCTCAGTTTATTGTGATGCTCCATACACCAGACTGGGATGTGTGTTAATGCAAGAAGGGAGAGTAGTGGCATACTCGTCCCGGTAGTTGAAGATTCATGAGAAGAATTACCCCACTCGCGACCTACAATTGGCAGCAGTGGTTCATGCACTAAAGACCTAGAGGCACTATTTGTATGAGCAGAAGTGTGATATCTATATAGACCACAAGAGTCTCAAATATATATTAACCCAGTCAGAATTGAACATGAGGCAGCGAAGATGGCTAGAGTTGATCAAAGATATGAGTTGGAGATACATTATCACCTAGGCAAAGCTAATGTGGTTGTTGATGCTTTGAGCTGAAAAAGTCAAGTCAACATTTTGGCCGCTCACCTGATGTCATATGAGTTAGCAAAGGAATTCGACAAGCCGAGTCTCAGATTTCTAAACAACACCCAAGGAGTGACAGTTGAGCTGGAACCCACTCTAGAACAATATATCAGGATGGGCTAGAAAGATGATGAGAAGATTAATGAAATTCGATAGCTGATCTTGGATGGGAAAGGCAAAGACTTCCGTGAAGATGTAGAAGGCGTTGTATGGTTTAAAGATAGGCTACACGTTCCTGACATCAAATCGATCCGGGAACTGATCCTCAAAGAAGGTCATGAGACAGCTTATTCCATACATCCCAGTAGCGAAAAGATGTACCAAGACCTGAAGAAAAGATTCTGGTGGTACGGTATGAAAAGGGAGATAGCAGAGTATGTTGCCATATGCGATAGTTGTTAGAGAATCAAGGCAGAGCATCAAAGGCCCATAGGTTTATTACAGTCGTTGCAGATTCCTCAGTGGAAATGGGATAAGATTGGGATGGACTTTATAGTCGATCTGCCTCACACTTGAACTGGTTATGACTCCATCTGGGTAGTAGTGGACCGCTTGACAAAGGCGGCTCATTTCATACTAGTCAAGACCACTTATAACAATGCAGTGTTGGCAGAATTATATATGTCTCAGATTGTATGCTTGCATGGTGTTCTAAAGAAGATAGTATCAGATCGAAGAACCCAATTCACTTCTCACTTCTGGCATCAGTTGCATGAAGATTTGGGCACACATTAAAAGTTCAGTTCAGCTTATCACCCGTAGACAGATGGAAAGATTGAGAGAACCAACCAGATTCTTGAAGATATGTTGAGAGCTTGTGCGTTGCAAGACAAGTTAGGTTGGGACAAGAGGCTACTGTATGCAGAATTCTCATACAACAACAGTTATCAGGCTAGTTTGAAGATGTCACTATTCCAAGCACTCTATGGGAGGAATTGTAGAACTCCATTGCATTGGGACCAACCCGGCGAAAGGCAGGTGTTCGGTCTAGATATTTTGCTTGAAGCCGAAGAGAACATCAGGATGGTTCGAGAGAATCTGAAGACAACGCAGTCTAGGCAGCGAAGCTATGCGGACATAAGAAGAAGAGATCTGAGTTTTGAAGTGGGAGATTATGTCTACTTGAAGGTGTCACCCATCAGAAGAATCAAAAGGTTCGGAGTCAAGGGAAAGCTAGCACCTCGATACATCGGACCATACTAGATCCACATAAGACAAGGAAAAGTGGTATACCAACTCAGCCTACTAGAAAGTCTATCAGTCGTGCATGACTTGTTCCATGTTTCTCAGCTGCAGAAATCCTTGTGAGTGGCAAAAGAGGAGTTGCCAACCGAGGATCTCGAGGTTCAAGAAGATCTGACTTACATCGAGAAGCCTACCCAGATTCTGGAGACAACAGATAGAGTCACTCGAAGAAGCACCATCAGGATGTGCAAAGTCAAATGGGCCATCACTTAGAGGAAGAAGCAACCTAGGAAAGGGAAGATGATCTGAAAGCCAAGTACCCTGAACTCTTTGCTAGCCAACCCTGAATCTCGAGGGTGAGATTCTTTTTAAGGGGGATAGGTTTGTTACACCCTGAATTTGGGGGTATCAAATTTCTTCTCTAAATGCCTACAAAATTCAAGGGTTACCTCTTGTCTCTGTCTCTCTCTCTCTAGACTTCCTCTCTCTCCCTTTTGAATAAAGTTAGGATAATTAGGTGAGAGATTAATTGTTTATTTTGTCAAAACATATGTGAGTCATGAAATGTTGCATCATGCTGAGCCTAAATTATTCTTTTGTTTGATGCACATGTTTGAATTGGTTTGAATTTTAAATTTGGTTTGAACTTGAATTGAAATCCATAG
The DNA here is from genome assembly GCA_029449295.1 of Zea luxurians. Taxonomy (NCBI): domain Eukaryota; kingdom Viridiplantae; phylum Streptophyta; class Magnoliopsida; order Poales; family Poaceae; genus Zea; species Zea luxurians. The sequence continues at coordinate 6,782,773 of JAOPSE010000084.1, forward strand.
AGAAAAAAGAGCATGCATTAAAAATTCTACGGAAAAAGAAAAACCAAATTCAGCCCACTCAGCCCAACTCAGCCCAGCCAGGCCACGCGCGTGTGTGCCCGCGTCGCCTGATAAGTGGACCCCACCTGTTAGCAACAGCCCATGTCTGCGCACGCGCTCTCTCTCTCCATCTCTCCCTCCCGCTGCCTGCTGGGACTGGCCTATCGGCGGCGATCCTCTCGTGCACGCGCCCGTTCTCTCTCGCTGCTCGGTGGGGCCCCTCTGTCAGCGCTGACCGCCTGTTCGCACGCTCGCCCACGCTAGCCTACGGACCCCGCCTATCAACAACTACCCCCTTCCCTAACCTCCCACCTGTGCTCTCCATCGTGGACACGCCCACGACCACACGTTTTTCGATCATGCCCCCACGCGCCTGAGCCCTTTTCTAGAGCCCACACCCACTCACTCGCTCCCCTCGCTCAGTTGCGCCCTCAACCGAACACCTTCGCTCTCTCTCTCTCTCACACACACACTGCGGCGCGCCCATGAAGCTCCGTCGTGGTCCGCCGTCTGTTCCATGGCCAATGTTAGGCTTCTGCCGTGTCCGTTGCCTCGGTGAGCTCCGCCTCCTCGCCAGCAACGCGAAACACCTTCTGGTTTGCCTACAGCCCCTCTGTTTCGCCCGGTCCGCGCTCACCGGCTTCTTCTCCTTGTAGCCGGAGCTCCACCAACGTCGACCCAAGGCCTCCCTGCTGTCACAGAACCTCCCAAGGTATTAGGCCCACCTACAGATGTCCTTGTCCTAAGGACCTCAGACAGTCATGCAGGTGTGCATAATGACTCGGCAAGTTCGGTTATCTGTATCTCCATCATATCGCCCAAGAGCGTTCACCCATTACGCAGACATTACACATCATCCGAGTAGGGAGTAAGAGGAAAAGATTACAATAACATAATTTACCTTCATAAGAAAATATAGAAAGAGTAGTTATTACATATCCGGGTACTCGAGTGCGTAAACTTATTATTACATCACTGGAAGGTAAAACACCTTCCCCAAAAACAACTTAGTTTTCATCCTCTTTCTTGGGAACCATCTTGGAACAGAAATAGTAGAACTCAGCCGTTTCATCACCTACAACCACATGGGTTTGAAAACGCTGAGTACGGAGTGTACTTTCGCAAGTCTTACCCGTCAAAGAAAAAAGACTCTCAAGGATATTCTGGCCTTTAGGAATCAAGGTAAAGTTTATCAAGATTCAAAGACTCTTTGCAGAAAAGCTTACTAGAAGTGGATCCTTAAAATTCACATTTACTTGTCATGTTAAGTAATTACCTACATCTCGATTTCTTTCTATTCTTGATCAAGCACTTGTCCTATACTAGTCGTCTTTTATCATCCCTTCAGTTCACTTGATGCTACATGTAAGTCAGTGACCAAGTCTTCATGTCCGAGAAGTAACGGTGATCTGAATTGATTAATACCCAGCTGGGGATCTCCAACCACACGACATATGTAGCACTTAAGCCTTGCATATGTCAACTCGCACCCAGGTTTCTCAAGACCAGAATGGGTTCACGCCAACCGAGAGCACAGATACTCCACCGTCTAGCCTCTTGCCATGGAGGGTACACGCTACTCTCGCAATCTCTCCACTCCCATTGCATGGTGGCCTTTCTGGTATTGGTCCGACCAAGGCAAATCTTACCCACGATGAGGCATATGGCCAGTTAAAAGGTCCACGATCAGCATGCCTACATCGGCTTGATCCTTAAGCGACGCAGACGGAGACACTATACCGAGACTCCCTTCTCGTGCAAGTCACCCGCCCGATCTCGTCTTTATCATTTACAACCCAAAGTTTGGTACCTAGCAGAGGTACACTTTTTAGATGTTGAACCCATCACGACCATGATGGATTCACCATCATAATTCTTTTCTATGTAAAAATTCCATCCATTATGAAGCATCACCTTTTGTTTAAAACAAAATATTTTGTTTTTCTAAAGCAATGCTAAGCATCATAAAAATCCTTTTCATAAAAGGGTATCAAGGAATGGTAATCAATTTTCCAAGACAGGAAATGCATCAATTATTTAGCACACAACTCCTATCACCTAATGCATCATATAAGGTGATAAAGATTTTAAAACAACAAGGAAAAGGGATAATGCACCGGGGCTTGCCTTTTGTTGCAGGAGTTCAGGTTCCACACCACAAATGTCGAAGTAAAAGTTGTTCTCCACTGGAGGATTTTCAGTCTGGGAGACAACCTCTTCTTCTACCACGGTTTCTTCCTCGTGTTCTATACATGATAATACATGTACATGAATGCTTATGCTATGTTATGGATATGCAGTTACACAATAGAAACATACTAAGTTGCATCTTGAATACAACTTTCCTTCATGGTGCAAACTAATCATTTGGGTTTTCTAATTAGATATTCCTTTAGGATTAGTATTAAATAATTAACCCAAGGAGGCTAGTTATTGAGTTTCTAAGCAAACAGTGTCCAAATCATTTCAAACTTCACTTAGAGGCTCTAATCGTCGTATTAAGCCTACTTAAAAAGTTTTATGATTTTTGGAATTACTAAACTATTTCTAAAATTCTAAAAGTCTTGGTTTAAGCACCTTTATATGCTACATAATTTCAGGGTTGGGATAAAAATCTGGAAATTATTTTTATTAAATACTATGTGATTTTAGGAATCTAACAAAATTGGTCTCATGATTTTACCATTTTTTCTATTGTTTTCTACAGATTTCCTAAACTGTCAGTAAAAAGAAAAGTAGAAACAATGAATAGTGATGGGCCGGATCTGGCCCAAGCCAGCCCACAAATAGGAGAACGCGCCTACGTCCGCACCCGCGTGAGCCCTTTTTCACGGAACCCCCTGAGCATTTGCATAACCAATAAAGAGCCCGTGGCACTATTCACATGTCTCGCTGACAGTTGCACAAAGGCCCCTGTTCTTTTGTTTCTTCACGACTCTAGGTCCCCGATGGTACCGTGTCGAGCACTTAGCCAGAGTCGCAGTTTCCCGGCGACGGCGATCCCTACTTGAGGTAACAAGCACTCGGGCATCGTGCGGAAGTCTACCTGAGCATATGCCCTCACCCAATTGAACTGGTCTGATCCTAATTGATGCTTGTTCATGGCCACGACGGCGCTAGAGCTCCGGTAAGCATGTTCTGAGTAACAAAACACAATGGCGTTTAAATTTAAGCTAGGGCGAGTTTCACTAACTCACCAGAGGTCGGGTACACGTGTGAATTTGGATGGAGCGAGCGTGGGAGAGTGGGTCGACGTGATTGCGCTCTTGAGAGTGTTCCGCGGCGGCGAGGTGATGTTCTCAATGCCCTGTCGCGGTAGTGTTCAATCGATTGAGCCGATGAGCTTCATTTACATTCAAGGATGCTAAGACATGGCACAGAGAGGTATGAACGGACCTGGGAATGTCTGATCACGGTAGGGTGTCTCACGGCGACGTGAGTGACCGATTTGGGGGAAATCCGGCGACAGGGGGCTACTGAGCACGAGAGAGTCTAACTGAGGGTGGTATGAGCGCGTAACAGAGAGGCGGAGCGAGGGTAGTGCTCAATTTAAAAGAGCCGGCTACGTGCTTCGCCAATTTGAGACAAAGACGATCACGACGGAGGTGAGATATTCCACTGGACGAGTTCGTCGTGGCGCCCGCCAATACAACGGCTCAAGGGCAGTAACTCTTTGTAAAACATAAAAATAATGAGTTAAGAGATCAGGTATTCCTTCTATGTCTTTTATATGAAGTAATACTAAGAAATCATGTAAACATAAGATAAAATAGAAATATCATCAATCCAGTAGGATAAGCTATCCTCCTCATGAAATTTAAAGAATGCTCTTAAATAAAAATATATATTCAAGATGAAGAGACTATTGGTAAAAGAGAATACATTATTTTTTCTAAACAAGTAAGGTAATGGATATTTTTATTAAACTTGGAATTTGATCACATACTCAAAAGTAATATTTTCCCTAAAATGAAATAAAAGGTGAGCATGTCATATTTTGGGCTTTTGCCTAAACAAAGGAATAAAATAATTAATATAAATATATAAAAATATATATTTTGCCTTATGGCAATATTTTGGATTGTTGCATTTGCACATAAATTTGAAATTTGGATTTTTATGTGGAATTGAAAAACTGAAAACAAAACAAATAGGAAAGAAAATGAATACAGAAATAAATAAAGAAAAAGGGAGGACCATACCTGCATGGTCCAAAAGCCACGGGCGCGCGGCCCATCAGTTCCCCTCTCCATTCCTTTTTGCGTGGGCCACTGATCATGTGGACCCCACCTATCGGGTTCACCCTCATCCTGAAGCCGAGCAATGCATGGCAGTTCGCGACCTTCGCTTTCCATGCAGCTTCACAAGTATAACCATACCGCTGAGCATCTCGCGCCCTCAGCCCAGGTTTTTCGCGCCTGACTCGATCGTCATCCACTAGGACCGGTTGGGACTTGGCCGAAGCACCGCGTTACCCGGGTTCGCCCCAGATCTGCGGTTCGTGCGGAGCTCTGCCCTATGAGACACCGGGATCCCAGGTGGACTCCACCTTCCATATCGATGCTACGGATAAATACCCAGGGTCGTGGACCCTCCTTGACCGAAAGAACATGTGGACCCATAAAGCCTGATGGAAGCTGCGCCACCAGAGCAATGAATCAAGGACTCGTGCCAAGAGAGAGCGCCGCCACCGCTATTCTTCGCTCCCCATGGTTGCTCGACATCTGGGAGCATTTAGGGTTTTCCGGCGATGGCTTGGTTCATGCAGGAGGGATGGTGGATCGTATGGAGTCTCGGGATGGCATGAATTGCTCGCCGAACTCACTGTTCGCCGCGGATCCGCTCAACAACGTGGGCAGGAGCTTTGGTGCCAACAATGGAGGTGAGAACCCATCTACGTAGTTCGTGTTGCCCTTCTTCTCGCGTGGCACTAGTTCGTTGTGAGTTTTATGCACCGGGTGCCGCTCGGGACCGTTGTCGGCTATGGCGCCGTCGTGCTAGGCGCTGCGCCGCTACTAGCGCTCGGCCAGATTGAAGTAGGAGGTAGGAGATGAGATGATGGCCGTTGATTCCGGAACAAACGGTCTAGATTAGATAGCATTGCACACCCCTTTGGTGATTGAATCTGTGACGTTGGATTAGCTATGGAGGGGCCGGATGTGATGATCGGGTATTTTAATGAGAACCATGGATCTCCAATCTGACGATCATAATTTCATAACTATTCGCGTAGGGCTAGATCTAATCTGGGCCATAGAATCCTTATCGTGCGGCTGTAATCGCCCTGTACCTCTTCGGCACGCAAGTTTACATATGAACCCCTCTATTTACATAGTAATAACCCGCGGTCCACCCAGGTATTCACTATGTCTAGGGAAATTTTGTAGATCGGCCCCTGACTTTTCCAGAATTTGGCGTGCAACATAGGAAATAGAGAAAATAGAGAAATAATTATAGAAATTGATTTTTTAATACAAAAACAATTTTAGAAACTTGGGAAATTCATATTTAATTCATTTTAACTCCAAATTGACCCATTCTAGTGGCATTAATTTTGTTTTAATATTGTTTATCACTTAGTAACTTTGTTTAGCCATGAAACTTGAACTAAAATTATTCACATGAGTTATGCTATTCCAAGTACTTAATAACTTCATAAATTCATAACTTAATAACCGTAGCTCTGAATTTAGTGATTCTTGTTCCTATGATCTCGCAGCGTAGAATAATATCATGCATTCTGATCTGTTGTTTGGTGTGATGTTAATCTTTGCTATACTATGTATGTTTGTATTGATGCGAGTAGACGAGCAAGCTACTGAGGATCCCGGTGATCACCAAATAGAAGTTGCTGAGCAGGAGCTCATTGAAGGAAAGTTGTGCCCTTGACCACTTTTATTACCCAATAATGTTATTTAATATCACTTATTCATGCATATGTGTAATTTTGATGGGACCCAATAGGTCACCCTAGTCTGATTATCTTTTACCTTGTTTACCCCGGAATCATTTGGGTAGTTTGCTATTGCTTTATTGGTTTTTGGGTTAATATTTCATTATATCCATGTTCCAATTATTCTATTATGTTATTTATGTTCATGTCAAGATCATTAATTTTAATTGGAACATGGAGCTTAACTTGAGAAACACGTGCCACCACAAGGGTGGAATGGGATGCCCTTGGCTGACTAACTAGGAAAGCTAGTGGAAGACTACCTTACCCGAAAGGGGCAATGGCAGTAGGGGAGTAGGCATGCAGGGAGGTTTCTCGGGTTGATTTTGCTGCAATGGCGGTCAGACGAGGGATTCTTGCAATTGCTCTTCCCAGAAACTATAGCGGGTTTTCGGAAGCTAGTGGAACTTTGTAAAGGCCTCGTAGTGTTACCCTGTCTCGCTTCCTTGGTAGTGGTGTATGGGATTCATGACCCCTTAGCAGATGGGTAACATGACTTGTGGGTACAGGGTACAACCTCTGCAGAGTGTAAAACTGGTATACTAGCCAAGCTCACGGTCAAGAGCAGCTCAGGACTCACTACAACAATTCAAAGCATTCCCGTCGGCTACATTAATTCCCGTCGGCCTGCATGCGGGCCGACGGGAATTAATTAATCCCCGTCGGCCAGAGTCTGGCCGACGAAGATTATTTAATTCCCGTCGGCTGGTCCACGTAGCCGACGGGGATTAACTAACTCCCGTCGGCCCGTGTACAGCCGACGGCGATTAACTAACTCCCGTCGGCCGCGCCGCCAGGCCGACGGGAGTTATTCGAAATAACCACCGCCGTGCCTTTCTTCTTCCTTTCTGTTTCTTTCACCGCACGCTCGATCTCTCTACGCCCGCGCCCGCGCCGCCGTTCTGCCCACCACCGCCCGCACGCCGCTGGCCACCGCCCCGCCACCGCCCCGCTCGCCCGCCGCCCCGCCGCCGTCACGCCGCTCGCCCGACCGCCGCACCGAGCCCACGGCCGCCGCCCCCGCCCATGGCTGCCGCCCCGCCGCCGTCCCGCCGCCGCCCCGCCGCCGTCACGCCGCTCGCCCGGCCGCCGCACCGAGCCCACGGCCGCCGCCCCCGCCCACGGCTGCCGGTCCCACGCCGCGCCGCCCCGCGCCCACGGCCACCGCCCCCGCCTTCGCCCGGGCGCCCGACGACCGCCGCCGAACGCCGTCGCCCGCCCAACGCCGTTACCCGCCGCCGTCCACGGTAGCCGCGGCTTCCCCACATCGACGTCGTCCACCAACGTCGTCCACCACCGTCGTCCGCGCAAAGCATTCAAGGTATATTATATATATTGTAATGTTTTATTTTCGTCGGTTTTTTATGGCCGACGGGAGTTAACTGTTATGTGATTAAGTTTTGTTTAAATTTGTTAATTAACAGTTTTATTAATCTTCATATTTTTAATTTTATGTTGCAAATATAAAATGTGTTGTTTAATGTTATTAGTTAATGAATTGGATGATATGTTATGTATATATATATATGTATGTGTGACGTTTATGTGTTATGTATATATATAGTTATGTTATGTATATATATAGATGTATGTGTGATGTTTATGTTATGTATATATATAGTTATGTTATGTATATATATAGTTTAACTATTTATCTATAGATGTATGTGTGACGTTTATAAACATGAATGTCTCACACACGCAATTCTTACTCGTACACACAGCCGCAATATGGGTGATAGACGTGATTGGATGTATGGAGGTTTGAGAAGGGTGGGTGTCACACAAGTGAATGGTTTGCCAAGACGCAGATGTTTCTGGACCATGCAGCTGCTTTGTCACAAATAGATAATATTAGGTGTCCATGCAATAAATGTAGAAATATGACGAGCCACACCAAGAGGCAGGTCACACTACACCTGTGCTCGCATGGTTTCATGCCAGGCTATAAGGTCTGGTATCTCCATGGTGAAGATACAGAACGAGCAGCAGAAGTAGAAGTTGATGACGGTGAAGATGATGTTGATAGGATGGACCAGATGCTTGAGGATCTGCAGCCTGAACTGGCACCAGATCATCATGATTCACCTACACCGGAGGTTCAGAAATTCTTCGACCTACTTAAAGCGTCAGAAGAGCCTCTTCACGGGCACACTAACGTGACCGTGCTCGAATTCGTGACCCGACTGATGTCAATCAAGTCCAAGTTTGCATTTTCAATTAATTGTTACAAGGAGCTTGTGGATTTGATTAGCGAGGTTCTTCCTACGGGTCACAAGATGCCCAAAGACATGTACCAGTCCAAAAAATTGCTTGAAGGTCTTGGTATGGAGTATGAGAAGATTGATATTTGCCAAGACAACTGTATGCTTTTTTGGAAGGAACATGACAGAGAACAGAAATGCTTAAAATGTGGGAAGTCGAGGTACGTGGAGCTTGTAAATGAAGATGGGGAGAAGGTGGTGACAAAGGTTGCACATAAACAGCTTCGGTACATGCCTCTCACTCCTAGAGTGAAACGTTTGTTTCTCTCGAGGAAGACCGCTATGCACATGAGGTGGCATAAAGATTGTACGGACAGACAAGATGGGTTAATGGTGCACCCGTCAGATGGTGATGCATGGAAGGCTCTTGACAAATTTGATCCAGATTTTGCCAGCGATGCAAGAAACGTTCGTATCGGCTTGGCAACTGATGGTTTCACGCCGTTCAATATGACCGCTGCGTCGTATTCATGTTGGCCTGTCATTGCCATACCGTACAACCTTCCACCTGCTCTTTGCATGAAATATGAGTTTATGTTCCTATGTCTTGTTATACCTGGGCCTGAGCATCCTGGCGTACGCCTCAATGTGATGCTTCAACCACTGATTGAAGAGTTAAAGAAGCTATGGCAAGGTGTGGAAGCCTATGACTGCTTCAAGAAGCAGAAATTCAATCTTCGTGTTGCATATCTGTTCTCGGTTCATGATTTTATGGCGTATGGTATTTTCTCTGGATGGAGCGTGCATGGTAGATTGACGTGTCCTTATTGTGCTAAAGATACAGATTGTTTTCGTCTTAGTGCTGGTGGCAAGATATGTTACTTTGATTGCCATAGATGTTTTCTACCCTTCAATCACCCCTTCAGAAGGCAGAGAAAGGAATTTAGGAAGGGCACCATTGTCACGAAGGGACCTCCCAAGCGACGTAGTGGGATAGAAATTACAGAAGAGCATATGAAACTTGTCCTAGACGAGAGTGGGAAAAGGTATCAAGGTTTTGGTGAGGAGCATAACTGGACTCACATATGTGGCTTGTGGGAGCTTCCTTATGCTAAGTCATTGATTTTGATGCACAACATCGATGTCATGCATCAAGAGAGTAACTTTTGCCAAGCCCTCATAAATACATGCATGGATTTCCCTGATAAAACGAAAGACAATGACAAGGCACGCATGGACTTAGCAGTGATATGTGATCGTCCAACCCAAGTGCTTAGAGAAAACGGAGGCAAACCAAAAGCTGACTATTGTCTGAAATCTAAGCAACGGAAAGAAGTGATGAAGTGGATGAAGGATATTAAATTCCCTAATGGTTATGCCGCTGGTTTTAGAAGATCTGTGAACTTGAAGACAATGAAGATGAATGGACTGAAGAGCCATGACTTCCACATAATTATGGAGAGGCTCATGCCTGTAATGTTTCGTGGGTACATTTCCGAAGCTGTGTGGAAAACGTTAGCTGATGTTAGCTATTTCTACAGACAGTTGTGTGCTAAAGAAATCAGAAGAGATGTGATGGAATAGCTGGAGAAAGAGGCACCGGTGCTTTTGTGCAAATTGGAAAAAATATTTCCACCGGGTTTCTTCAATCCTATGCAGCATCTCTTTGTACATCTTCCATATGAGGCTAAGGTCGGTGGTCCTGTTCAGTATAGGTGGATGTTTCATATAGAAAGAGCATTAAAGAAGCTTAGAGCAATGGTGGGCAATAAGGCAAGAGTTGAAGGATGTATTGCGGAACAATTTAAACTAAAGGAGGTAGCACACTTCACAAGTTGTTACTTTGCAGAAGAACATAATGTATTTGCTCGAAAGAAAAGGTACCATGATGATGAACGAGAGATGCCTCCATGTAGTGATCTTTCGATTTTTCAGACAAACGGCAAAGCCGTTGGTCCACCCAAGGCATATCACCTCAGTATGGAAGAACGGAAGTCTGCTTTACTGTACATGTTCACGAATATGCCTGAGGTGGAGAAATACTTTGTGTAAGACTTGTTTTTTTAAACTGTTCATATGTGAATTAGTTTATGTTATCAAATATCTCATGTCATACAATAATATTTGACAGCGAGTTTGATGAACAAAACATGAGGTGTCTCGGTAGGCCAACAGCGAGAGACATAGACAAATTGCGACGCGATGGTATGCATGGGCGACCTAATTTCATTATGTGGCTTCGGGACCGTGTAAGTCTTAATTATGTGGCTCCGAGAGCTAATTTCATTTAACTAATATTACAGAATTTGCTAATGCTTTGTGGCATGATTGACAGTTTGGGGAGGAAATGAATTTGAATGATGACTTACGTCAGTTATCTATTGGAAGCGTAACTGCCAAAAGCTATGGACGTTACGACGTCAATGGATATCGCTTTCGTTCAAGCATTTTCGAACCAAGTCATCCTATGGCCGCCACTCAAAATAGTGGAGTCGTTACTAGGGCAACCGACATGGAAGGACACGAAGCCTGCTATTACGGAAAAATCAAAAATATAATCGAGATTACATTTGCTGGAAATAAGCCTTTAGCGCTAGTTTTCTTTGAGTGTAAATGGTATGACCCGAAGTATTATAGGACCGAATTTGGGATGACACAGATCCAACCTGAGAAATTGCTTCAAGGACACGACACGTATATCCTTGCCCATCAAGCAGACCAAGTTTATTTCTCGACATATCCATGCAAAAAGTTGTCTAAATGGAGGGTTGTGTACAATGTAAATCCCCGCGAACGCCTATACACTCCTGGTGAGGACGAATATCAAATTGGTCACCTTGAGCAGGTTGATGAGGTGTTTCAAGAAGAAGAGTTGCCAACTAGTTTTCATATTGATCCTGCACCGGCATTAGATTCACTAGTTGCAGACGTTAACGACTTAACTTTTCCCGAGAGAAGGAGAAGACAACCTGTTAGGAGAAAAGTAAAATGGCGACCACTGCATAGAAGAGAACAAATAGATCCTGATTTTGATGATATTTAACAAGTAAAGTTGTTTTGTTATTTCATTTGTTTCTATTTTAACTATTATGTCATTTTTGATGCACTAATGAATAATTTCTTATTTTTTATGCAGGATGCCGCCAAAATCAAAGAAGTCAGTGAAGGGGCTGTTCAAGGGCATGAGCCTTTTTCAGGGCAGTTCTTCTAGCAGCAGCAGACGTCGAGAGCTGTTGAGCGCGGTACATGGAGATGAGGTAACATATCTTGTACAAATAAATTTGTTTACATATTTACAAATAAATCTTGAGTTGTATATACCAGGATGAGCAGCACACTGAGGAGCAGCACAATGAGGCTGAGCAGCACATTGAGGAGGTGGAGCACAATGAGGAGGTGGAGCACGTGACATGGGACCAGGCCGCACAGCATCACCAGCCATGGGACCAGTGGGACCACCAGAGAGAGCAGCAACAGGCGTGGGACCAGTGGGGCCAACAGGGCGAACCGGCTGACAACCCGATGGATGATGGCTCGGGAGGCTCTTCAGCGACACGCACACGTCGCTCAAGAAAAAGCCATTCAGTAAAGCCTCGTCACGCGATAGAGCGAGAGGCTGATAGGACTTTAATCATGCCACATGGAGATCGGTGAGTGTAATATATTAACTTATCTCATATAACTATTATGTGTATTATTAATGTTTTTTGTGTAATGCAGGAATTGGGAGGACCTGTCCTTCGACGGCAAGGGACACCACACTCAGGTTAACCTTACGTTGGGTTCTCTTTGCCGCCTTCACTACCCTGGTATAGTGAAGGTGTCAAACGGTGATACCGAGGATGAGGTGCTCGTCAGTACCTGGGACGAGTACAAGTTTAAAAAGGAACGAAACCACACCGACAGACAGGGACTTGTGCGTAATGACTTTTGGGTATGAATTCTTTATTATTTTTGTTATGTTTCTTAATATTGTAAATCTATGACTTATACCATTGTATTTGTATTCTTTATGTTGTAGCTTCGATATCGGTTGCCTGACGGAGAGGATTACATGGGGCACGCTGAACGTGTCTTCCAAAACAATGCAAAGAAGCTGGTGAAGGATGCCATATACTATGCGAGAATTCAGGCTACAAACCTGTATTTTCAAAAGCATCCAGAAGAAGCAGGCCCCTTGAGTAAAAAGGAAGGGTCCTCAAAGATATATTTGACTGAGGATCAATATCGTGAGGTTAGTATTCAATTTGTTTTACCCTTTATATTGATTGTTGTGATTGATATAATATGTAACATTGTGTGTGCAGGTGATGGTTCCATGGATGGCGCCCGTGCCTGATGCGTACTATGCTTGGTGTCGATATTGGGCTTCCGAAGGCTTCCAGAAAGCGTCAGCGCATCACAGACAATGTCGAGGAACCAATCCTAACCACAAGTTTGGCGGTGATGACATGATACGAAAAGCTAAAAGAATGGTAAGTTTGATCTAGCTATGTCGATGAGCAAATAGTACGATTTCTTATGAATGTTTTTTGTTTATACAGGAAGCTACGAGTGGCCAAAAGCCTAGTGACATTGAGGTCTACCAGGAGGGCCACAAAGGACCAGACCTGAACAACCCTGACCAGCTCTGCAGCCAGACAGCCACGGATCGCTTGGTGAGTTTTGGCCCAAAAGTACAAACGTTCAAAGTATAGAAATTCCTGCATTTGTAAGGTTGTGAATGATGTATAGGCGGCATATGGGGAGGAGATGGTTCGTCGCCATGGCCCTGACTTCGACTGGCGTCATGAACCGGTGGATCCCTCGGTGGTGTACGCAAGTGGTGGTGGCAAAGCGCATGGACGGTAAGCTCTAACTTATGAAATTATATGGTTGACACTAAATTGATTATGCAGTAATAACATTTTTTGAATCACTTATAGATACGCACTCTTCGACGGATTCATTGACTCGTCGTCGGTGAGATCTCAGAGGACGGGTTCGTCTTCCCGTAGCTCATGCTCTCGTCGACCGAACGAGCAGGAGTTAGAGATTATGAGGATGCGTGAAGAGATGAGACAACAGCGCGAATTTATGGAGGCTTGCAATGCTCATAACCAAGCGATGTATCAAGTGAGTACACATAATCCGAACTCTAAATTATTATATTTCACTACAACATCTTCAGTAGTAACACATATGTTTAACAGTTAATGCAGCAACAGGGCATGGCAACAAATTTTCCACCGCCACCACAATGGAGCCAATTTGCAAACACACCAGTTCCACCACCACAGTTCAACACCCCTCCGCCACATATACCTGCACCTGGAGATAGGGTACGTTTCATAACTCTCAATTAATTTATACACTTGTATACTTTTTAATATTTGTATTTAACGTGTTGATATTTGCTAACTTGCATAGGTTACGCCTGAAGCGGGTGGTAGTGGGTCTGATCCAGCAGGGACTGGATTTGTTGACTCGCTCTTCGCATTCCCTCCTCCTGGTGGTGGTGGCGGCAGCGGTCAAAGCTCTAACCACCCAAGTGGTGGTTATCTCTAAACAATTGAACTCGTGCTCGTTATGTTTTTAACTCCTGGACGTTATGTTTGTGTAAACACTTGATCTTGACTCGTATCAGAAATGTTTGTGTATGTTATGTGATGGATTTAACCTATAATGTGTTTGTGATGTGTACGCTCATGTGGATGATATATATGTTTGTGATGTGTATGTTTTGTGATGTGTATGTTCATGTGGATGATATATATATTTTGTCATATGTTTGTCTGTGGAGAAATGTCTAATTTGGTGTTGTTGTTGCAGAATTATAGATTAATTCCCGTCGGCCCAGTTAATCCCCGTCGGTTTGACCATAGCCGACGGGAATTAACTATTAATTCCCGTCGGCCCAGTTAATCCCCGTCGGCTGACTGGGCCGACGGGAGTTAATTGATAATTCCCATCGGTTGGTAGGGCCGACGGGAATTAATTGATAACTCCCGTCGGTTGTCCTGGCCGACGGGAATTAATTGATTACTCTCGTCGGTTGTCCTGGCCGACGGGAATTAATTGATAACTCCCGTCGGCCATTAATTAGCCGACGGGGATTAATTATTCCCGTCAGCCGCCGACGAGAATAAGCGTATCCTTGACATCTAACGCCCGTCGGCTAATAACCGACGGGAATAAGCCTTAAACCGACGGGAATTACTTATTCCCGTCGGTTTAAGGCTTATTCCCATCGGTTGTCGGCCGACGGGAATTAATTGATTTCCTGTAGTGACTCTCGCATGACTAAATTATTGAACTAAATTCAAATTGTCATTTGCATTGCATGAGATTTATTATTAATTTTGATCCATTATTTATTATGGTTTGGTAATCACTTACATTTAGTAACTGCTAATAAAATTTGACCAACTTATTAAAAGCAATGCTCAGCTTTAACCCCTATTGTTGATCAGCCTTACACATCACATGAACTCCCACCTTTGGTGAGTTCATGCACATTATTCCCCACAACTTGTTGAGCGATGAACATGTGTGAGCTCACCCTTGCTGTCTCATACCCCCCACAGAAGAAGAACAGGTGGTTCAAGAGGAGCCACACAACGAGGAGTTTGACTTGGTCTAGGTGGCGTCTCCCAGTTGACTCTATGTCGCCAAGGATGGACTTTAGTTCTTTTTATATTTATCTTCTATTTGTAAGACTTCCGCTATGTAATAGGTACTCTAATTAATATTGTGACATTTATCTCTATACACTCTGTTATTATATGTGTTGTCTTCTTTGGCGCATATATGAGATGCACCTGGCTTTGTCCCATAAATCCGGGTGTGACACTTTTTTCTTGCCAAGGTTATAGCTACGTGGTGAAATGGTCACGGCGTGGCACAACCGCGAATGACGGCGGCCACCATGGCAATGGTCGCTCGGCCACGTCGTCGTGCAAGTGGGTACGGCGAACTGAGCAGTAACAGGACCCGAGCTCATCTCTATGCCACGATCTTTTACCTCTAGCAGTTATCCACACGCCACTGAGCATGAATCACAACACCGGCAGTGGGTGCACTGCACCTGGGATCTTGTTCAGTTATTGTACCATGCGTAGTTCATTCAGTGCACCTGACAGAGCAATTTGAGGAGCTATGTTCTTCGATTTTCATGTGACGAACTGCTAATCCGACTGCATCAAAGTTGTCGCCCAATATACCAGCTTCAACTTTGTTATAGGGTTCTTAATCGAATACTCACTGGATCATGTGTAATTCGGCCTCAAAGTTCATCAGAGTTCACTAACAGTCGAGTTTTAGTGCCTGACCCGAATGATAGTCCAACTTCTAGTACATTTTGCTCCAATTTCTGTACAGTTCTAGGGCTCAATCAGTTAGTCAAACTTGGACTACTATAATAACTCTACAAATTTGTTGTAGTGACCCATGGCAAAATCCCCATAGATCAAGAGATGTTAAGGCTTAAACCTGGCCAGATAACACCGTTTTCAGACTTAGCCATATGGGTGCTTTTGGGACCTTTTTGAAATTTACTCCAATTTGTTCCACAAAACTTGGAAATCTCCAAATATAAAAGTTGCTTAGTTTTTGTTACTCTACCACTTTGGTCCAAAAGTGCATAGAAATTGGAATCACCTTATAAAACACTAATTAGGGTTTTCAGAGTTTCTATTAGGGTTTTCAGTATTCTAGGTTTAAGTGGCACTTAAACTTACTAAGTTTAGCCCTTCTTGAACCTCTCTATTACCCTTTGGGATCATACTCTAATTCTCATCTCACATGTTCCAACGCTTCTAATCCTTGGGAAAATACCCTATCCTAGGGTCAAGGACCCCTTGGATCAAGTTCAATCATCACATCACAAGTTTGTTTTGAAATTTTTTACCTAGTGGATGCACTCTAGGTGTAACATACATAATGAAATGTTAATGCATATGATGTCATGACAAAGTTTTAGTTCTTGTAACACCAGGGGTGTTACATCCTTCCCCCCATAAAAAAATCTCGTCCCGAGATTTAAGGCTCTAGGGTAAGTAATGGAAAAGGAAAAGCGTCACAACTTTATTTCCTAATCTCTCTTACGGAGCAACAGGGTGGGTGCGGGGGTTTGTTTTAACTTCACAACAAAGTACATAAACTTTAAAGATTACAAGAGGCTAAGAACTTGGGAAAATGTTTTTCTAAGAAATCTTCAGATTCCCATGTAGCTTCTTCTTCTGTGTGTGGTTCCAATGTACATTGTAAACTTGAGAGTCCTTCTTCGAGTGATTCGGTCTTTCTGATCCAAAACTCGAATGGGATGTTCTGAGTAGGTTAAGTCCGGTTCCAAATTAGCATCAACCACATCCATAGTTTGATCAGGAATCCGAAGACACTTCTTTAACTGAGATACATGGAACACATTATGCATAGCAGATAGTGATTCTGACAATCGAAATCTGTACGCAACTTGCCCACATCGCTCAAGAATAGGGAACGGGCCAATGTATCGGGGTGCTAACTTTCCTTTAACCCTGAATCGATTAACACACTTCATTGGTGAAACTTGCAGGTACACATGATCTCCGACTTGAAAAAACAATGGTTGACATCGTTTATTCGCATAATTTTTCTGTCGGGCCTGAGCGTCTCTCAAGTTATGTCTTATGTGTTGGACCTTTTCTTCTATTTCTTTAACCAAATCAGTCCTAAAAACCACCGTTCACCTGGGTCTGACCAATTCAAGGGTGTTCTGCATCGCCGTCCGTACAGAGCTTCAAACGGTGCCATTTTAATACTCTCTTGATAACTGTTATTATAAGAAAATTCTGCCAGCGACAGACAATCATCCCATTTTTGTGGAAACTCCAAGACACAGGCTCGTAACATATCTTCCGGTATTTGATTTACCCTTTCTGTTTGCCCGCTCGATTAAGGATGATAGGCCGAACTGTGGAGCAATTTAGTGCCCAAAGATTTGTGCAGCTCCTCCCAAAACTTGGATACAAATTGCGGTCCTTGATCCGACACTATCATCTTTGGAACTCCATGAAAGCTGAGAATAAGAGCAATGTACAATTGAGCATAAACAACGACTGGGTGATCCATTTTAACCAGAAGAAAATGAGCCATCTTTGTAAGTCGGTCCACTATAACCCAAATAGAGTCATATCCTTTAGATGTCCTGGGTAATCCCACAACAAAATCCATATTGTTGTCTTCCCATTTCTAGGTTGGGATTGACAATGATTGTAAAAGTCCAGCAGTTTCATATGTACTGCCTTAACTCATCTACAAGTGTCACATTTTGCCACATAGTGAGCGATTTCACTCTTCATCTTAGTCTACCAATAATGTTGTTTTAAATCTTGATACATCTTAGTACTTCTAGGATGAATGGAACACCGACTAAGATGAGCTTCATCCAGGATTTGTTGATGGAGTTTAGCATTCTTAGGCACCACTATGCGGACTTTAAACCATATCACTCCTTGGTTATCTTTCCTAAAACAATTAGCTTTGTCAGCCTCCATTTTCTCATTAATATGCTTCATACCCTTATCTATCCTTTGAGCATCAATAATCTTTTGTAGAATAACTGACTCAAGCTTCAAATGCATTAAAGTTCCTTGTTGCACTATCCCCAGATTTAATCTTTCCATTTCCTGACATAAGGTAGTGTCAAGTGATCTTACTGTGAGACAATGACATAATGCTTTACGATTTAAAGCATCCGCCACCACATTATCCTTTCCTAGGTGATAATGAATTTCTAGGTCATAATCCTTGATCAGCTCGAGCCACCTTCTCTGTCTCATGTTTAGCTCCGACAAGGTGAAGATGTACTTTAAACACTTATGATCCGTATACATATGACATACATTTCCCAGTAGATAATGACGCCAAATTTTAAGGGCATGAACTATTGCGGCCAGTTCCAAATCATATGTTGGGTAATGTTCCTCATGCCGGCGTAGGTGCCTTGAAGCATACGCTATTACTCGTCCGTCTTGCATCAGAACACAACCAAGCCCAATGCCTGATGCGTCACAATATACATCAAATGGCTTCTCAATATCTGGTTCGGCCAAAACCGGTACAGTGGTCAATAATATTTTCAATTGTTTGAAGGCCTCATTGCACTTGAGAGACCAGTCAAACTTAACATCATTATTTAGTAGCTTAGTAATAGGTTTAACAATTTTGGAGAAATCCAGGATAAACCTGCTGTGATATCCTGGCCCCTGGGATGGGATATCCTGGCCCAAGGCTTAATAGAATTAATAGAGTATTCATACCAATAAGGCGCATCTTCTTTTTCGGAAGCCTATCTCGAAAGAACCTCCAAGTTAAGCGTGCTTGGCTTGGAGCAATTTGGGATGGGTGACCGACCAAAAAGTTTTCTCGGGTGCACATAAGTGAGAACAAAGTGCGCACAAAAGACCCGTGTTGGTCTGTGGGGACAATATATGATCCTAGAGAGCTGTCAGGAGTAAGTACCGTTGGTCTAGGGATTGGACGGAGTGTTACAAGTGGTATCAGAGGCGACCCTCGCGGTTTCACGGGCGTGTGTGGGCTAGGGGGTTTGGGTATATGGCGCATGGCGCATGTGGGCCCAGAGTGGTCACATGGCATGGCATATGACGACACTAGACATATAGACATGGCCAAGAGGGGAGGTTCCTGGATTGGGTTTGACCGACGAGGATGTTGGTCTTCTAAGGGGGGTGGACTGTGATATCCTGGCCCCTCGGATGGGATATCCTAGCCCAAGGCTTAATAGAATTAATAGAGTATTCATACCAACAAGGTGCATCTTCTTTTTTCAAAAGCCTGTCTTGAAAGAACCTCCAAATTAAGCGTGCTTGGCTTGGAGCAATTTGGGATGGGTGACCAACCGGGAAGTTTTCTCGGGTGCGCATGAGTGAGGACAAAGTATGCACAAAATACCTGTGTTGGTCTGTGGGGACAATATATGATCCTAGAGAGCTGCCAGGAGTAAGTACTGCTGGTCTAGGGATTGGACGGGGTGTTACACCTGTGGTAATAAATAGGCAGTCCAAGGAAACTTCTAACTTGATGCACTGAGGTAGGAGATTTCCATTCCAAAATATCCTTGACCTTGCTGGGATCAACCGCAATCCCTTTAGCACATAAAACATGTCCTAAAAATTGGATTTCTTCCAACTAAAATGCACAGCTGAATTTGTCGTAAAGTTTATGTTCTCTCAAACATGTTAAAACAATCCATAAATGTTTTGTATGTTCCTCCTCATTCTTGGAATAGATCAAAATGTCATCAATAAAGACCACCACAAACTTGTCTAATTCGGGCATGAATACCGAATTCATTAAGTATGTGAAGCGGACTGGAGCAATTGTCAATCCAAAGGACATAACCAAATATTCAAATAACCCATATCAAGTGGTGAAGGCGGTCTTGGGTATATCCTCGGGTCGAATTCTGATCTGATGATAGCCCGATCTGAGATCAATTTTAGAAAATACCCGAGCTCCAGTGAGTTGATCGAATAAAAGATTGATCTAGGGAAGGGGATACTTGTTTTAATAGTAACTTCATTAAGGGGTCTGTAGTCCACACACATTCGTAAGGTTTGATCCTTCTTTTTGACAAAGATGGCTGGACATCCCCATGGCGATGAACTCGGTCTAATAAATCCTTTCTCCAATAAGTCTTATAATTGCGACTTGAGTTCTTCCAGCTCATTAGGAGGCATTCAGTACGACCTTCTAGAAATAGGAGCTATATCGGGCTTCAATTCAATTACAAACTCCACATCCCTCTCCGCAGGTAATCCAGGCAATTCTTCAGGGAATACATCTGGGAATTCACACATAACTGGAATGTCTTTTATCTCTTGCACTATAGCTTCAAAAACTTGTCCAGACATTTTAACGGGGACAGATACAAGGATGGACAACTGGACTTCTTGTCCATGACTTAGCTGAATAGTTCTTTGATCAGCATTGATGATAGCCTTATTCTGGGCTAACCAATTCATTGCCTAGAATCACATCTACATCTTGCCCCTTTATAACTATCATGTTGGTAGGGAACTCATGTTCGGCCAATCTCACGGGTACATGGAAGACTACTTCCTTAGTAAAGATTTGACCCCCAGGTGATTGAATAACAAAACCCTCATTTGATTCAATATTATGTATGCAATGCTTCTCAACAAAAGTCTTGTTCATAAAAGTATGTGATGCACCAAAATCAAAAAGGATGACGACGGGATGGTTGGCAACAAAAAACGTACCCATCATCATCGGTTCTCCTTCTGGGGTGGTAGCCACTTGAGTGTAGTAGACTCGCCCAGTTTTCCTTGTATTTTTGCCCGCTGGAGGGTTGGCCACATTTCCCTTTCCTTGAGATGTGCTCCCATAAGTCTGTTGAAAATTAGATTTATTCTGCTTTGGATTGGGACAGTCCTTGATGAAGTGTCCACACTTCCCATAGTTAAAGCAGCCATTAGAGGAACTGGGTAGGGCGGGGAAACGAGCACCAGGGGCACTTGGCTGATTGTTCTGAGCGGGGGCAAGAGTGGAATGGATAAAAACTGGTTGCTTAAAAGGATAGGGGGTGGACGAGGAAAAGAGCGATTTGGGTTAATAGGACGAATCACCAACCTCAACCACTTCTCGGATCCTTCAAAAGATCCTTCACCCCCTTCACGCTCATATCTCTTTGTTTTCCCTGTCCCGAATGCTTGGATTCCACCAAAAGTGTTGTACTTATGGCCCTGTTGTAAGTGAGGTCCAAGTAAGTGGCCATATTTCGCTGTAGTCAATCATTTAGACCTCTCATGAAGCAATTCTTCTTCTTTAGGTCCATGTCCACTTATTCTATAGCATACTAGGAGAGATGATTGAACTTGGCGAGATATTGCATCACCGAATCTCCTCCTTGCTTTAAACGTATAAACTCCTCAAGCTTCATCTGTAAAACCCCCTCTAGAATATAGTGTCCCCTGAATGCCTGCTTGAATTCTGCCCATGTGACAAGATGTCCTTCAGGTTGAATAGCTGCAAAATTTGCCCACCAGGTACTGGCGGGACCTCTCAATTGTTGGGCGACGAATAGGGGCTTCTAGGTTTCTGTACACCGAATTAATCTGAATTTCTGCTCCATGACCCGAATCCATTCATCTGCTTCCAAAGGTTCTTCTGCTTTAACAAAAAGCGGTGGACGAGTTTCTGAAAACTCCAAATACGTGGTGTCTTGGGGGGCTTGGGGTTGACCTCTGCCTCTCTGCTGATGAAACTGATTCCCAGCCATTTCTCGCAGGAAACGAGTGCTGTCAGCAGTAGCATTAACTAATGCAGCGATAGCCTTAGCCAATGTGGGAGGTACAGGCAGCGGGTTTGGAGTTTCCTCCCCACCACGGGAAGTTCCCGCCCCATCTTGAGCACGAGTTTTGGATGGCATCTGAAGAAGAAACAACATACTCAATTATTACAGGCCACAAGTACACCACCTTTATTACATTATGCCAGACTCGTACTAATTATACATACTCACTGGTACAACTCAACTTCCCTTATTTAACCTACATAAGGAAACCACCTACTACTATACTACTCTAGTTATCTTCATCCTTGGATGCTCCCACTCCACTGCCAACTTTGGGAGAACAATCATCTGTGAGGTTCATGGAAGGAGGGGCTCCAAAAAGATCCAACTCCCCATAAGGTCCTCTGCCAGTTTCTCTAGATGTTCTGACTCCCATTGCTGCAACCTCCGGTGGCATGTTCGGATGCAGCTGGTCGTATAACACGTGCACTTCCTCATGCAGAGTGTTATTGTACGCTTGTAGATTTTCCAGGGCTACGCTTAGCTCCACCACCCGGGTTTGAGCATTCGCCTCACAACGCCAGGCTTTAGATTGTGAATTTACAGCCCAGTCTATAGCCCTATCTCATTCCACGACCTCTCGCTGCAAATGGTCAACCTCCACCGACAGCTCATCAATACGGCGGCTGTAAAGCCCAAAATTTGCATCAGAAGAAGAAAAAAATAATAAATAGTAGAAGAAAAAAAACATGAATACATAACAAGGAGAAGAATAAAAAAAATAATAACATTGTAAACGATAGAAGTTATATTCACATTAGTATGAATTTAGACACTTGGAAATTTGATGATCAAAACATGGATTTGAAAAGAGTTGAGAAAGGTAATTATGATAACCATTTAATTAAATGGTGAGGGGAAGATAAATAATAATAATAATAATAATATAAATAATAATAAACATGAAGTTAGGATTTGGGTTCACATTAGAATGATGGTTGAAATTCAAAGTTGAATCGTGTTTGAATTTGAAATAGGAGTTGAAAGCATGAAAAAAAAGAAATCATAAAAAAAAGAAGAAAAGATTTTCCCTGCTCCTGGGCTGAATTCTACCTATCTCGGCCCAACTACCTCTCAGTCGGCCCATCTACTCACGCAGCTGGCAGGCCATTGCTCGCTCGCTCCGTGGGAATTCACTGAGTATGACGGGTGGGCCCCCTTGTCATCCTTTTCCCTGTTTTCCCCTCTCGCGTAGCTGGTACGATCTCAACGAATTCCGCGAGAATCCCGGACTGGGTTGCTAGCGCCGTGATCTGCGGACTTCGTGCGAACTATAAAGCAGGCCGGGGTCACCATCGTCGGGCGCGTCGAGGATTGTGATTGGCCGCCACCGTCACCGAGCGCCACCATGGCCGAGTCGTCTGCTTGGTTCTCTTCTCCATGCCAACAGAATCCCCTAAATCTGCGCCGTCGTCGGGGAGATCTCGGGTCGTGGCATTGTGGGGCTTCGGCGACTCAGAGCGAAACCGGCGTGACCACAGGAAAGGCTGGGAGCATTCTCAGGCGAGGGAATTTCTCGCCGTCGCGCAGCAATGCCATGAATCCGCCGTAGAACACCACTCGCCGTGGCCAGCGTCCAACTCTGCGGCAAGATCGGTAAGAAGTTTCCCCAGTCATTCGCCTCTAGCTGTGTGTCGTTTATCAATGATTTGAGTCAAGTTTGGGTGATAGTTTCTTCGTTCCGCTGTGCCCCATCAATGGCGTTGCCGCGGTGTGCCCTACTCCGTCGGTATGGGCTCGGTAGGAGAGTTTAGGAAGAAGGAAGAACCTGGCCCATCGATCTATTTCCGGACGGTGGTGATCAAGCTAGAACGTACTCCTTTAGGCGGTGAATCCCAACCGTTGGCGCGTGATCGGACGGGAGATAGTGCATCATCGGCATGGATGATTGTTAACCGTGGATCTCGGATCCAGTGGCCCGTATTCAACACCGGTTCACAAGTGAAGTAAATCTAATCCGAACGCTCGAATTGTGATCCAACGGCCTGAATTCACAGATACCCCTTCGCGGGTATGTTTTATAAAAGAAACCCTGGGTTTTCTCGGATTCAACCCGCCGTCCTTACCAGGGGCGCTCTGAGTCTTGAGAATACTTACACGTTGGCCCCTGAGCTTACCAGAAAATGAGGCGCGGTCCACAGATTAGGAAAAGCAGGAAAAATATTTAGAAAATAGTTTTTAGTACAAATTTAATTGCAGAAACTTGTTTAAATTGTAGAAAATTCATATGAACTCCAATTTGGTCCATTCCAATTCCTAAATTTTTATAATATTATTTTCTAACCAATAGTACCACTGTTTTTACATGAAATACACATTAAAATTTATTTCTCACTTAACCCTATATTAAATGCATAAAACCTTAGAAAATTCATAACTTAAAATCTATAACTCCAAATTTAATGATTCCAGTTCCTATGATCTCATTTTAGTGTCTAGTTTATTACTGTGTATTTTATTTACATGTTTGGTGTAATGTTAATTCTTGCTATACTATGTATGTATTGCTACGTCTAGCAGTGAGAACACGAGTCACCTGAAGATCATCCTGGTACCTGGAATCTCAAGTCCCAGGCAAGTTGTGCCCTTGATCACTTCTTTTACCTACTCATGTTCTAATTAATCATAATGATCTGCATAGGTTAATTTGATGGGACCTAATAGGTTACCCTAGTTTGTCTATCTTTATGCCTTGACTAAACTTTCTGGGTAGTACTTGCTAGTGCTATATGTGGATTTGGGCATTGAGATACATATTATTCACACTTTTGTTATCAGTTGTTATTTACTGTTCATGATAAGATCATTATGTTAATTGGAACATGGAGAACCACCCGGGAAAACAGTGCTACCACAAGGGTTTAATGGGACGCCCTTGGCTGATTAATTAGGAAAGCTAGTGGAAGACTACCTTACCCGAAAGGGGCAAGGGCAGTAGGGGAGTGGTCAGTGTAGGGAGGCCCTCGGGAGGATTTTGCTGCGATGGCAGTCCTGCAAGGGATTCCTGCTAGGGAGGCCCTCGGGAGGATTTTGCTGCGATGGCGGTCCTGCAAGGGATTCCTGCATTGGAACTTCCTATAAACTGTAGCGGGTTTTCTGAAGCTAGTGGAACTTTGTAAAGGCCTCGTAGTGTTACCTTGCCTCGCCTCCTCGGTAGAGGTGTATGGGATTGGCCGTCTCTTGGCAGATGGGTAACACGACTTGTGGGTAAAGATGCGCAACCTCTGCAGAGTGTAAAACTGGTATACTAGCCGTGCTCACGGTCATGAGCAGCTCGGACACTCACATGATTAATTTATGGAACTAAATTCAATTTGTCATATGCATTGCATCGCAGGTGATGTTGTTACTTTTGTTCTATTACTTAATTGGGTTTGGTATTTACTTATACTTAGTAATTGCTAATAAAATTTTGACCAACTTTAAAAGCAATGCTCAGCTCTAACCCTCCTCTTTGGTAAGCCTTACACTTCACGTGAACTCCTACCTTTGGCGAGTTCATGCACATTATTCCCCACAACTTGTTGAGCTATGAACGTATGTGAGCTCACTCTTGCTGTCTCACACCCCCCCCATAGGTCAAGAACAGGTACCGCAGGATGAGGCGCTTGGAGGACGCTGTGGCGAGTTCGTGAGAGGTCTAGGCCATCGTCTCCCAGTCAACTTTGGGTTGCTGGACCGTTGTCTCCTTATAATGTAATTATTTATTTTGTACAGAACTCCTATTATGTAGTAAAGATGTGACATTCGATCCTGTGCCATGATTCATCATATGTGTGAGACTTGGTCCCAGCACACCTGGTGATTATGTTCGCGCCCGGGTCTTGGTGCCCCGAAACCCGGGTGTGACAGCGGCTATCATGCGCACGCTCCTTGCTTCCATGGCGCAGTTCTATCGTGAGCCGTTCAACTCTGACCTCCAGATCCCCTATGGGATCACTACTTCCGCTACTACTCCCCTCATGTCGAGGAGCCAACTGGTGCCGGGGCACGCCTCTGGGTCCAGTTGCCTTCCGCTGGGTAGTCTTCGTACGTGCCATACCTCCATAAGAGGGGAAGATTTATTTAGTATGGTTTAAACATGATGCATGCATGACCTATGATTATGGAATCAAATTTACATTGATCCCCTACCTTCAACGTGTAGACTATTATTTGGCACTCTATTACCCGACTTCAAAAGATAAGTTGTTATAAGAAAGGATCAAGGTAAGAATGAAAGAATATTCCAAGGTAAGTATTTTAAAATCTTTTGAAGCACTAAGTAATGTCCGAAGAAATGGGCTTCGCTCTGATACCAGCTGTCACGGAACCTCCCAAGGTATTAGGCCCACCTATAGATGTCCTTGTCCTAAGGACCTCAGACAGTCATGCAGGTGTGCATAATGACTCGGCAAGTTCGGTTATCTGTATCTCCATCATATCGCCCAAGAGCGCTTCACCCATTACGCAGACATTACACATCATCGGAGTAGGGAGTAAGCAAAAAAGATTACAATAACATAATTTACATTCATAAGAAAATATAGAAAGAGTAGTTATTACATATCTGGGTACTTGAGTACATAAACTTATTATTACATCACTGGAAGGTAAAACACCTTCCCCAAAAACAACTTAGTTTTCATCCTCCTGCTTGGGAACCACCTTGGAACAGAAATAGCAGAACTCAGTTGTTTCATCACCTACAACAACATGGGTTTGAAAACCCTGAGTATGGAGTGTACTTTCACAAGTCTTACCCTTCAATGGAAAAAGACTCTCAAGGATATGCTGGCC
Organism: Zea luxurians; assembly: GCA_029449295.1. Classification (NCBI taxonomy): domain Eukaryota; kingdom Viridiplantae; phylum Streptophyta; class Magnoliopsida; order Poales; family Poaceae; genus Zea; species Zea luxurians. Next base: position 6,809,105 of record JAOPSE010000084.1, read on the forward strand.
TTTAGGAATCAAGGTAAAGTTTATCATGATTCAAAGACTCTCTTTGCAGAAAACCTCACTAGGAGTGGATCCTTAAAAATTCACTTTTACTTATCAGGTTAAGTAATTACCTGCATCTAGATTTCTTTCTATTCTAGATCAAGCAATTGGCCTATACTAGCCACCTTTTATCATCCCTTCAGTTTACTTGATGCTACGTGTTAGTTAGTGACCAAGTCTTCATGTCCGAGAAGTAATGGCGATCCAACTGAGGCAAAGCTTACCCATGATGAGGCATATGGCCAGTTAAAAGTTCCTTGGTCAGCAGGCCTACATCGGCTCGGTCCTTAAGCAACTGAAACAGAGACACTCTACTGAGACTCCCTTCTCGTGCAAGTCACCCGCCCGGTCTCGTCTTTATCATTTACAACCCAAAGTTTGGTACCTGGCAGAGGTACACTTTTTAGATGTTGAACCCATCACGACCAAGATGGATTTACCAACATAATTCTTTTCTTTATAAAAATTCTCATCCAGTATGAGGCATCACCTTTTGTTTAAAACAAAATATTTTGTTTTTCTAAAGCAAGGCTAAGCATCATAAAAATCATTTTCATAAAAGGGTATCAAGGAATGGTAATCAATTTTCCAAGACAGGAAATGCATCAATTGTTTAGCACACAACTCCTATCACCTAATGCATCATATAAGGTGATAAAGATTTTAAAACAACAAGGAAAAGGGATAATGCACCTGGGCTTGCCTTGTGTTGCAGGAGGTTCAAGTTCCACACCACAAATGTTGAAGTAAAAGTTGTTCTCCGCTGGGGGATTTTTAGTGTGGGAGACAACCTCTTCTTCTACCACGGTTTCTTCCTCGTGTTCTATACATGATAATACATGTACATGAATGCTTATGCTATGTTATGAATATGCAGTTACACAATAGAAACATACTAAGTTGCATCTTGAATACAACTTTCCTTCATTGTACAAACTAATCATTAGGGTTTTCTAATTAGATATTCCTTTAGGATTAGTATTAAATAATTAACCCAAGGAGGCTAGTTATAGGGTTTCTGAGCAAACAATGTCCAAATCATTTCAAACTTCACCCAGAGGCTCTAATCATTGTATTAAGCCTACTTAAAAAGTTTTATGATTTCTAGAATTACTAAACTATTTCTAAAATTCTAAAAGGCTTAGTTTAAGCACCTTTAAATGCTACATAATTCCAGGGTTGGGATAAAAACTAGAAAATATTTTTATTAAATACTATGTGATCTTAGGAATCTAACAAAATTGGTCTCATGATTTTACCATTTTTTCTACTATTTTCTACAGATTTCCCAAACTGTAAGTAAAAAGAAAAGCAGAAATAATGAATAGTGATGGGCCGGATCTGGCCCAAGCCAGCTCGCGAATGGGAGAACGTGCCTGCGTCCGCACCCGCGTGAGCCCTTTTTCACGGAACCCCTTGAGCATTTGAATAACCAGTAAAGAGCCCATGGCACTATTCACATGTCTCACTGACAGTTGCACAAAGGCCCCTGTTCTTTTGTTTCTTCATAGCTCTAGGTCCCTGACGGTACCGCGTCGAGCACTTGGCCAGAATCACGGTTTCCCGGCGACGGCGACCCCTACCTGAGGTAACAAGCACTCGGGCATCGTGCACAAGTTTACCCGAGCATATGCCCTCACTCAATTGGACTGGTTTGATCCTAATTGATGCTTGTTCATGGCCACTACGGTGCTAGAGCTCCGGTAAGCGTGTTCCGAGCAACAAATCGTGGTAGCGTTTAAATTGAAGCTAGGGCGAGTTTCACTGACTCACCAGAGGTTGGGTACACGCGTGAATTTGGATGGAGCGGGCGTGGGAGATTGGGTCGACGTGACTGCGCTCTCGGGAGTGTTCTGCGGTGGCGTGGTGATGTTCTCGATGCCCTGTCGCGGTAGTGTTCAATCGGTTGAGCCGACGAGCTTCGTTAACATTCAAGGATGCTAAGACATGGCACAAAGAGGTATGAACGGACCTAGGAATGACTGATCACGTAGCGTGTCTCACGGCGGCGTGAGTGACCGATTTGGGGGAAATCCGGTGACTGGGGGCTATGGTGCACAAGAGAGACTAACTGCCTGTGGTATGAGCGTGTAACAGAGAGGTGGAGCCAGGGTAGTGCTCAATTTAAAGGAGCCAACTACGTGCTTCGCCAATTTGAGACAAAGACGATCACAGCGGCGGCGAGATATTCCACTGGACGAGTTCGTTGTAGCGCCCTTCGATACAACGGCTCAAGGGCAGTAACTCTTTGCTTGCCACAATTATAGCTACATGGTGAAATGGTCACGGCGTGGCGCAACTGCAATGGACGGCGGGCACCACGGAGATTGTCGCTCGGCCACATCACCGTGCAAGTGGGTACGGCGAACTGAGTAGTAAAAGGACCTGAGCTCATCTCTACGTCACAATCTTTTACCTCTAGCAGTTATCTGTGCGCCATTGAGCACGAATCACAACACCGACGTGGATCACGGCGTGGGTTCACTGGCGGTGGATGCATTGAACCTAGGATCTTGTTCAGTTACTGTACCATGCGGAGTTCATTCGGTGCACCTGACAGAGCAATTTGAGGAGCTTTGTTCTCCGATTTTCATGTGACGAATTGCTAATCCGACTGTATAAAAGTTGTTGCCCAATATACCAGCTTCAACTTTGTTATAGGGTTTTTGATCGGATACTCACTGGATCATGCATAATTTGGCCTCAAAGTTCATCAGAGTTCACTGACAATCGAGTTTCAGTGCCTAAACCGACTAACCGTCCAACTTCTAGTACATTTTGCTCCAATTTCTGTATAGTTCTAGGGCTCAATCGCTTAATCAAACTTGGACTACTATAGCAACTCTACAAATTTGTTGTAGTGACCCATGGCAAAATCCCCATAGATCAAGAGATGTTAAGGCTTAAACTTGGCCTGATAATAATGTTTTCAGAGTTAGCCATATGTGTGCTTTTGGGACCTTTTTACAATTTACTCCAATTTGTTCCATAAAACTTGCAAATCTCCAAATATAAAAGTTGCTTAGTTTTTGTTACTCTACCAATTTGATATATGCACTTTGGTCCAAAAGCGCATAGAAATTGGAATCACCTTATAGAACACTAATTAGGGTTTTTAGGGTTTCTATTAGGGTTTTTAGTATTCTAGGGTTTAAGTGGCACTTAAACTCTCTAAGTGTTGGGGACTTGTTCTCAACTTCGGCTTGGCAAAAGGCAAAGATACAAGCGTGATGCAAGAGCGTGTACAAGTCAGCGTGAACAGTACGGGGGTACTGTTCATCTATTTATAGACACAGGACACAGCCTGTGAAGAATTACAATTATGCCCCTCATAAAAGTTTACAACATTGACTCAGACCTTTATGGATTGAAAGGTCATTCTATCTTTAAGTCGGTTTGTAATACCGAAGGTTCATGAAGAGGAACCTTCGGTCATCTCCTGCAGACAGCTTCCGCCGAAGCTGCTTCTTTCTACGGGACCTTCGGCGTGACGGAGCATGGCCCCCAACAGTAGCCCCTTTCGCGGCGCTAGATCGTTTTTCGTAACGAGCTTGATCCGTGAAAAAAGTCTCTTAAGCTTCGGGAAGCCGAAGGTCCAAAAAACACCTTCCCTGAGCTCGTTGTCGAGAAACGATTCAGTTTCCGAGCGCGTGGCAGTCCCACCTTGCAGAGTTACTGTTTGGTCTCTGCGGTCCACCGCGCAGCGAGTGCAGGCGACTGTCCGCCTGGTGTAAAAATCCTGGCGTTTCGCCTTCTTACCTGCAGCACTATATAAACAGACGAGTAGGTGTGAAGTTACCACAGCATTCATTGCTATTTGCACTGTTTTGCTGCCAAAATTTTTAACCATAGCCGAAGCTTGACTCCCGGAATCAAACGAAGCTCTAACTTGAAGTCTGCTTCGTCAGAAGGAAAGACTTCGGAAGAAAAAAGTATTCAATTTCCACAAACTCAGAATTAAATGGCCAGAGTGCGATCTACTGCTAGGGTTGAGCGTGAGGGGGGCGAAGTTGAAGGTTCGGAGACTGTTCCCATCTTCGAAGCAATGCAACGATCCGGACTGGTAACTTCGGAAGGAACCCCCACTGTTGAAGCAGAACAAGCAACTGCCGAAGCAGAAGAAGAGAACATTGAAGAAACTGATCCCGAAGATGATTATCGCATTGCCATGCCTAGTAAGCCCAGCCACTTGGACTTCGGAAAGTCGACCGTTTCGAAGGCTGATCTCTCCAAGATGGTAAAGTCAGGTTATTTCAGTGAAAGTCAGAAGAAGCTACTTCGCTTCGGGGGGGAAGAAACTACCCCGAAGCCAGAGAAGGATGAAATAGTCATTTTCAAGAGCTTTCTAAAGGCTGGGTTGAGATTCCCCCTTCATAGGATTATTGTAGATGTATTGAAGAGGTTTGGTATATACTTTCATCAGTTGACTCCTAACGCTATCGTTAGGCTTAGTGTTTATATCTGGGCCCTCCGAAGCCAGGCGGTGGAGCCGTTTGCCGACAGCTTTTGTCGAGTTCATGAGCTGCATTACCAGACGAAGGCTAGAAAAGATGGATTACATGATAACTTTGGTTGCTACAATTTTGCCTATCGGAAAACCACAAAGTTTCCTGTAATCAGTTACCGAAGCAAATGGCCGGCAGGCTGGAAATCAGAATGGTTTTATGTGAAAGTTGACGAAGACCAAGAGAAGCTGGTACAAAGCCCTCTTGAATTGATCTTCGGAGAAACAAGACCACGATGCCAAATGTCATTAGAAGGTTCCACTTGGGCTGCACTGGCTGAGTTTAAAATTATTTCAGAGCATATCAGTACTAGGGACCTGGTTCAAGAGTTCTTGGCCTTCAGGGTTTTTCCTACTTTAAAAGAATGGGAAATGCCGAAGCTAGAGGGGGAGAAGAAAGAAGGGGAACTTGTGCGGTTACCTTACTATTACAAGTTTAAGAAATACTTTAAAAAACCTTGCCAAGAATGGCTGGACACAGTTGAAATAATGTGCAATGAAATACTCGGTAATTACTCCAAAAAAGAAGATCAGTTGATGACCGCGGCCTTCGGTACCCGTCCGAAGCGAAGACTGAATCGAGTGCTGGACGCCCTGGGTTTTGAATACCCTGACTACGAAAATCTGAATAAAGGTGCCGAAGGTCGGAAAAGGAAAAGGGGAGCCGAAGCTTTAAATGAAGATGAGGAAGAACCACCAAAAAAGAAGAATATTCCGAAGAAGAAAATATCATCTCCGAAACGAAAAGTATCTGACGAAGAGGAGGTTCCCGCATCGCGCTCTGCCATTGACATGGAAGAGATTTTAAAGGTAATGACTGAATCCCTGCCTGCGAAGCTAAGTCCATTGGGGCCTCAACTGACAAAGTTTTTTCAGAAGGAAAAGGAGCCCGAAAAAACGAAGAAAACAACTAAAACAAAGAGACAAAGAATCATCGCAGTGACAGAAGTCATTGACAAGACACCACCGAGAGCTTCAGCTCAAAAGATACCAGCGGCTGAAGAAATAACAAATATTGAAATCCCACCTTCGGAGGTCGCGGCTGCCGAAGCTACCTCGCCTGAAGGTTTGAACTTGGAAAGCACAATTGAACATATCGACAAAATACTGCTAGACATGGCCACAGAAGAAGCTACTGCTGCCGCTGAAGAGGCCATGGCCGCAGTGTCTGGGAAAGAAAAGGAAATTGTTGACGAAGCTTCAGAGGACGAAGCCTTCATGTTCCAAAACTTGGTTGGAGAAGAATTGTCAAAAACCGAGATAGAAGAGCTTAAAGAGTATGCCAAATCCTGCGGATACAAACCAGGAGCACTCCTCTTCGGGGGTATTGACGATGAAAAATTAGACTGCATCCGGGATCAAACTGGAGCTAAGGTCATCGGTACTCTATCAAAGAGTATCGGTTTTCCGAAGCTGGAAATGGACATTAGCCGCTACCGATGACAACATATCGTTGGTAGTTTATTTTAATCCAATTTCAAGGTGAACTACTATTCCCTTGACTTTTATTGTTTTCAATAATGTAGACCTGTCTTAACAAAGGTTGTTTACGTGCAGAGTATGCTGCTGAGCAAGGCTTTGAAAATGCAGCAAGATCTGGAAGACAAAAAGCACGAGGTTATAATTGAAAATTTAGAGAGCAAAATAAAAGAGCAATTAGCTACTGTTGAAAAGAAGAACTTTGAGCTTCAGGCAAATGAAGGCTTATTGGCAGAAGCCGAAGCTAAAATAGCGGAATTGAATACGAAGCTTCTCTGCCAATCTGAACAGTTTGAACAAGAAAAACAAGAACTAAATGCGAAACTTGAAGCCGAAGTCCAAGAAAATTCAGTTTTGAAAAAATTATTGGCGAGCCTTCAAGATAAATGTTTGGAATTTAGCAACAAATGTATTGAACAACTAAGAAAAATCTTCCACTCAGTTGGAGCTAGCAGTGAGAAATTCACCCCGTCAGCTGAAGATTTACCAAAGACCTTCGAACATATTGAAGGTGAAATTGATGAGCTTGACGAAGTTATAGCCGGGCACGGTGACTTCTGTGCCTGGGTAGCTTCTCGGGGCACTGCTGCTGCTTTCCTAAAAGCTGGCTGTGATCATGGAAAAATTGTCAATAGGCCCAATTTCACTCTATCACCAACAATTTTAGATGATATTCCTGACCTCGCCCGAAGCATTTCTAACAGATTTGTAAAGATGATATGGACAAAAGGCGTGCGAGAAAAGGCTGGAGACGAAGCTCGGAGTCATCTTGAACCAGTAAGAAATCATACCTTGTGCTTAACTTTTCCTTCAATCTTGGTTTTGACCCACAACAACTTAATTCATGTAGGATGACGAAGCCGAAATTGATGATTAAAAAGAGTGACGCCGAAGCTAAAATCCCTCGAAGATCAAGTAGGAGTAGACTGTAGACAGACTCAGGAAACTTTTGAGATAACTTGTGTAAATGTAACTAAACTTGTCTTTAATGAGTTTTGTTCATACCTTGTATTATGCTCTTACCCTTCTATTGATGTATGTGAAGTGCTTTGTTGTGGACGAAATTATCTTTTTTGAGCCGAAGGCGAAAAAACACCTTCCCTTCTTTTTGTACACAACGAAGCATAGAGAACAACATTTCCCTTTCTTCCGAAGCTCTCCTTTTTGTACGCGAAGAAGCTCTTCTCTTATGCCGAAGCAACCACTTATGCCATGATGATGATTATCCTATATATGCCTGGATGAATGTTTATGAATGCAAATGCTATGATGTAATGTGATGTGCGAATGAATGTCTAAACAGATATCCGAAGCCATACCCTCAGCCATTATTTCCTTAGAAACAATCACACATCAGCTCTGCATTCCCTTAGGAACGACTTTGGAGCTTCTTCGCCTTTTACTTTCGGCGTAATCAGCGTTGACTTTTCGCTGTAAGCTCTGCATTCCCTTAGGAACGACTTTGGAGCTTCTTCGCCTTTTACTTTCGGCGGAATCAGCGTTGACTTTTCGCTGTAAGCTCTGCATTCCCTTAGGAACGACTTTGGAGCTTCTTCGCCTTTTACTTTCGGCGGAATCAGCGTTGACTTTTCGCTGTAAGCTCTGCATTCCCTTAGGAACGACTTTGGAGCTTCTTCGCTTTTTCAGTTTTCGGCACTCAATGGTGCGTTCTCAGCTTTTACATTTACATTCCTTGGGGGATTTTGCTCTTATAGAACTAAAAAAGGAAATTACATATGATGGCCCCATTAAAAACCTTTCCCCCCCTTTAGAAAGGAAAAGGGTGCCATGAAAAAGAAAAGAAAAGACATAAAAAGTTACATCAAGTTACACATAATATCGCCGAAGCTCATCCGCATTCCAAGATCTTGGAATGTCGTTGCCGTCCATGTCCTTCAATCTGTATGAACCAGGTCTTGACGAAGATGCTACTAAGAAAGGTCCCTCCCATTTCAACTGTAACTTGCCCACTGTGTCTGGGTTGGCCACTCTCCGAAGCACCAAGTGTCCCGTCCCAATATTCTTTAGCCGAACTTTTCTATCTCGCCATTTGACTGTTTCGGCTTGATATTTATTGATGTTCTCCACAGCTTGAAGCCTGATCCCTTCTAAAGCATCTTTTTCCACAAAACAAGCATCTTCAGGACCTGATTCTGTCGAAGCTACTACTCTTATTGATCCAGTTTTAGCTTCTTCCGGAGTTATTGCTTCGTCACCGAATAATAACTTGAATGGAGTAAAGCCTGTAGACCTTGATGTTGTTGTATTGTGGCTCCACACCACTTTGGTTAACTGATCTGGCCACTTTCCCCTGGGTTGATTGAAGATTAACTTCATTATTCCTATCATTATAATGTCGTTGGCTCTTTCAACGAGCCCATTTGACTCCGGATGCCTGACTGATGCAAAATGGATCTTCGTACCAATTTGATCACAGAAATCTCTGAAAGCTTCGGAGTCGAATTGTGTTCCATTATCTACGGTGATGGCCTTTGGTACCCCGAAACGACAAACAATATTCTGCCAGAAAAACTTTTGGACAGTGGCCGAAGTTATTGTGGCTAATGGCTTTGCCTCAATCCATTTAGAAAAATACTCCACAGCCACTATGACATATCTTAAATTCCCTTGGGCCGGTGGTAATGGTCCTAACAAGTCAAGGCCCCACCTTTGCAATGGCCAGATGGGTTGTATGAGCTGTGTTAAAGACGAAGGTTGTTTTTGATCTCTTGCACATTTCTGACAGCCTTCGCACTTTTGAACTAATTCCGCTGCATCCGAAGCTGCCTTCGGCCAATAAAACCCTTGGCGGAAAACTTTTCCATGTAACGGCCTAGATCCAATGTGAGATCCACACAGGCCTCCATGTATTTCTTTCATCAACTCTATACCTTCGGTTCTAGATAAACACTTGAGTAGCGGAGCGCAAATTCCATGCTTGTACAACTCCCCTTCTATCATGACATATGGACTAGCTCTTGCCTCTATCCTCCTGTTATAAGCTTCGTCATCTGAAAGGAACTTACCCTGAAGGTAAGAGATGATCTCAGTTCTCCAATCTTCGCTATAAACAGGAGATATATTGAGGACTGCTCTTTCAAGGAGTTCCACTGAAGGTGCCTTTATTGTTTCGAAAAACACATCCGAAGGTAAAGGCAGCCCCTGTGCTGCTGACTTAGCTAGCAAATCAGCATGCTCATTTTGTCCTCGAGGGATATTTTTGACAGAAAATCCTTCGAAGGAAGCTTCGATTCTTCGGACCGTGTCTAGATATTTTTCAAGCTTCGGATCTTTAGCCTTGCAACTCTTGTCGATATGACCCGAAACAACCTGGGAATCAGTTTTAAGGATCGCCCTTCTGATTCCCATTGCTTTTAATTTCCGAAGGCCCAGGAGCAGGGCTTCGTACTCAGTAATATTGTTTGTACAGCTAAAATCAAGTCTTGCCGCATAACAAGTTTTAACTTTGGATGGTGAGACCAACACAGCGGCTGCTCCTGCTCTGAAGGTTCCCCAAGACCCATCGCAAAACACTGTCCACACTTCGGCATCTTTATTTGTTTCTTCATCCTGAGCCCCTGGCGTCCAATCGGCAATGAAATCTGCCAACGCTTGAGACTGGATCGAGGATCTATGCACATAATCAATGCAAAATTCATTGAGCTCTGCAGCCCATTTTCCAATCCGTCCAGTAGCTTCTCTATTTCTCATAATATCCTTCAACGGTTGCGAAGAAGGAACAATAATATTGTATGCTTGAAAGTAATGCCGAAGCTTCCTGGATGCCATCAAAACAGCATATAATACCTTCTCCAATTCTGTATAGTTTTTCTTTGATACACTAAGGACTTCAGATACAAAATACACTGGAACCTGCTTCTTGACTTGGCCATCGAGCTTCTCCTGGACAAGTGCTGCACTTACTGCTGAGTGCGAAGCTGCCACGTATAACAACAAAGGAGCCCCTGGCGTTGGTGGAGTTAATGTTGTTAAATCTATCAAATATTGCTTCAGTTCTTCAAAGGCTTTTTGTTGATTTGATCCCCATTGAAAGACTTCGGCTGATTTCAGCACTTCGAAGAATGGTAAATTTCTTTCTGCTGATCTGGATATGAATCTATTGAGAGATGCCAGCCTCCCTGCCAATCTTTGGGCCCCCTTTCTTGTAGTTGGTGGCTCCATTCGAAGTGTAGCTTCAATTTTACTTGGATTATCTTCAATTCCCTTTGTTGAAACCAAGCATCCAAGAAATTTCCCCTTCTTTACTCCGAAGACACATTTTTCTGGATTCAGCTTTAAGCCAGCTTGTCTGAAACTAGCGAAGGTCTCCTGCAAATCAGCAATATGATTTTCCTGTTTCGTGCTTTTTACAATGATGTCATCAACATAAGTTAGCACATTTCTGCCTATCTGAGACTGGAGGACCTTCGCAGTCATTCTGCTGAAACTTCCTCCAGCGTTTTTGAGCCCCTCAGGCATCCGAAGATAGCAATATGTGCCACTTGGGGTTATGAAGCTAGTCTTCGGCTCATCTTCCTTCTTCATCCAGATTTGGTGATAGCCTGAGTAACAGTCTAGCAGACTCATGAGCTCTGAAGAAGCTGCTGCATCAACTAAAGAGTCTATCCTTGGCAATGGGAATTCGTCCTTCGGACAAGCCTTGTTGAGATCTGTAAAATCGATACACATTCTCCACTTGCCATTGGCCTTCTTTACCATAACAGTGTTAGCTAGCCATTCTGGGTACTTTACTTCTCTGATAACTCCTGCACTGAGGAGTCTTTTTACTTCATTACGAGCACCTTGGGCCTTATCATCAGACATTTTCCGAAGCCTCTGCTTTCTGGGTCTGAAGGATGGGTCAACATTGAGCGAGTGTTCAATAACATCCCGATTTACTCCGCAGAGGTCATTAGCTGACCATGCAAAAACATCTTTGTTGTTGAATAAAAACCTTATCAAGGTTTTCTCCTGGTCTTCGGATAATTGAGAGCCCAACAGCACCTTCTGCTCTGCTATGTCCTCACATAAGAGCATGGGCTTCGGCTGATCTGCTGAAGCTGCTTTCTCCCTTCTGAATTTGTACTGTTCACAAGCTTCAGCTCCATCTATGTTATGGATTGCTTTGGAGTCAGTCCAGCTTCCTTTGGCCCTTCTGGCAGCTTCCTGACTTCCATGAATAGCGATGGGTCCTTGATCCGAAGGTATCTTCATGCAAAGATAGGCAGGATGAAGGATTGCTTCGAAAGCATTGAGGGTGCCACGACCAATAATTGCATTGTAAGGGTATTCCATGTCAACAATGTCAAACACAACTTGCTCAGTTCTAGTGTTGTTGATGAACCCGAAGGTCACTGACATGGTGATCTTGCCCAGCGCTACAATCTGTCTTCCTCCGAAGCCACAGAGAGGGTGCGTAGCATCATGAATCTTATCTTCTGGCTCTTGCATTTGCCTGAAGGCCTTAGCAAATATGATATCAGCTGCACTGCCTGTATCAACCAAGACATTGTCGACCAGAAATCCTTTGATAACACAAGAGATAACCATGGCATCGTTGTGTGGGTAATCCTTGAGTTGAAGGTCCTCTTGGGAGAAGGTAATAGGAATGTGAGACCATCTCGACTTGATGAAGGGTCCTTGCACCCCAACATGCTGTACCCTTCTCTGTGCTTCCTTCTTCTGCTTCTTGTTGGCTGGCTCTGAACATGAACCGCCTGTTATCGGAAGAAGCAGCTTCGGAACCGAAGCAGCTCCAGCTTGATCATTGAACGAAGCCATCAGCTCAAAAAAAGTGGAAGTGAGTTCACCGGAGGTGGGCGCCAATGTTGGGGACTTGTTCTCAACTTCGGCTTGGCAAAAGGCAAAGATACAAGCGTGATGCAAGAGCGTGTACAAGTCAGCGTGAACAGTACGGGGGTACTGTTCATCTATTTATAGACACAGGACACAGCCTGTGAAGAATTACAATTATGCCCCTCATAAAAGTTTACAACATTGACTCAGACCTTTATGGATTGAAAGGTCATTCTATCTTTAAGTCGGTTTGTAATACCGAAGGTTCATGAAGAGGAACCTTCGGTCATCTCCTGCAGACAGCTTCCGCCGAAGCTGCTTCTTTCTACGGGACCTTCGGCGTGACGGAGCATGGCCCCCAACACTAAGTTTAGCCCTTCTTGAACCTCTCTACTGCCCTTTGGGATCATACTCTAATTCTTATCTCACACCTTCCAATGCTTCTAATGCTTGGGAAAATACCCTATCCTAGCGTCAAGGACCCCTTGGATCAAGTTCAATCATCACATCACAAGTTTTTTTTGAAAGTTTTACCTAGTGGATGCACTCTAGGTGTAACATACATAATGAAATGCTAATGCATATGATGTCATGCCAAAGTTTTAGTTCTTTTAACACCAGGGGTGTTACACCTGCGTCCCCGTCATTGCTCAACTGCTCCAGAGTCCCCTCTCGAGATGAGCAAACTACCCACGCACTTAATTTCCCGTGCACTACCCTGTCGTCCGCGCAATTGCTCGCTGGAGCAAGTCTGCGCTGCCGCTATGCCACCCCACCGTAGACCACCACTCTCTGGTGCCCCTGCGACGGTGTCATGCCCATGATCGTGTCTGTCGTGTCACCTCGAACCTTCTCGTGCCCTTCCCAGCGCCCCAGGACCCATCAGTGCGGCCGCACTCGCGCCTCCGGCAAAGTTTCACCACGAAGTCGGGCGCCGCTGCCGCTGGCAGCCGAGAAAGCCGACTAGGGTTGGCGGCCTGATCTCAGACGTCTATCCTGAATTGGATGGCCTAGTTGTAAAATAACTAGATCTAATCTTAACTGTCCATTTTGGATCCGGCCGCTCGGGTGTGCGTGCCCTCGCCCACGCCCTTGCAGTTGGGCCCGGCTGGTCAGCCAGCCCTGCCTTAGGTCGTTGACACCCCTGCCCCACCTGTCAGCCGCATTCATCCGTCCGCGCGTGTGCTCACGCTCGGATCTATTCTCGGCCGTTCGTTCACGATCGTACGGTCGAGATCAGTCGATACCCCTTCACGCGGTAGTTTTGTTAAATAACCCCTTGGGTTTCTTAGATTCAACCTACCATCCCTCAGTTTCGCGCGTAGACCCCTGTAACTTTGCAGAAAGTACCCTGGCCTTTTGTTTAATCACAGAATTAGACCTATTTTGTATTTTAAATTCCAATACTTGTTTATTTCATATCTTTTGCATATGAACTCCAAATTGAGTGATTCAAATTACAAAATGTTCATGAGATTATTCTCTATCTGCTAAAATTATGATCATTCACTGTCTACACATATTAATTTTATGCCTAGACTATAGGTTAGTTTACGTAATGGCTTAGTTTTTAATAAGAAAATAAAAAGGGAAAACACTAATGGTAATTAGATGTTTAACTTTGTGAGATTAATAATATATAAGGTATGAATCTGTCCCTTGTATAATTTTGATAATCCATTGAGATAAATGAATTTAAGCTAGGTAATCTATTGAGATAAATAATACTTAGAGAATCTCGAACCTTTAGGTATATTAGTCCACCCTGGAACGAAAGTTTACCTCTTGAGTTTATACTGTTCTTTCGAGCTTATGTTCACTTGTTTGTACATGTTTGATGTATTGTTCATTTGTCTTTATCCAAATGTATTGAATGCATGATCTTCCTGAGCAACAACCTGGTGAAGGCAAGTGTCCTCTGACCCATTATGTCCTACTTACTTTATAATTCACCGTCTCGCACTACTTTATTGAAACCTAAATATTGACTAGTCTGTATTCATCTTGTCCTTGTTACCTTTTTGGGTTATTATGGTTACCTTTATGCTATTGGTTTACCTTAATCCACAAATATGATGTGAATATTTATGATACGATGATGTTATCCCGATGATGATCTTGTGATACTTTAGAGGACTCAGGCTATTTCCTAGTACCTCTTCGTAAGGACATGTTCGTTGAGTGACCACGTGGGATAACAGCGCTACCATGAGGGTGGAATGAGATGCCCTTAGCTGAATAATTAGATGAACCTGGCGGTGTAGTTGGCTTTGCCGGAGGGCCATCAATGGGGGCGGGGCATAGTGCTCGCTCTGCTAAGGGTGAGTGCCGAGGTTCATTCGATTTCGTTTTGTTAGTCACCCACCTTAGGGAGGAGTACTGTGTTTGTACGACTGGCGAAACCTACCGAGCAGCTATGCACTAGGGGAGTCTTTGTAAAGGCTACGTAGTGAGACCCTGCCAGGTCACCTTAGTAGTGATCAATGGGAAGCCATGGTCTTTGGGCAGAACGGGAATCACGACTCGTGGGTAAAGTGTGCAACCTCTACACAGTGTTAGAAACTGGTATATCAGCCATGCTTAAGGTTAAGAGAAGCCTTGGGATCCTCTTTGATTAGAAGAACTTTGGATACTATCATGATGATGATTAATGATGATGAATATAACTCTGATCTCTGGTATTTCCTCTTGGAGGGAGTACATTTGGGTAATAACTGGGTTTATTACTAAAATTTGGCTCTACTATTAGTAATAAATAATTGACCAACTAAAAGCAACTCTTTATCCTTAACTCCACATACATCTAGTCCATTATAGCCAAACGGGGCATTTGTTGAGTACGTTGATGTGTACTCACCCTTGCTTTACAAACCACCCCACCCTAGGTTGTCCCCACTATATTCAGTGCTCAGGAGGAGATGTAGGCAACATGGAGGACTTTGAGGAGTTCCAGGACTACGACGAGTTCTAGTTATGTTAGTGGCAAACCCCTAGTTAGCTGCCTGTGAAGGTCGTATCTGCTACATTTTGTATTCTGTAATTTAATAATAATAATGACAATGTTACGTTAATGACTCTATGGATGTCTTGGACATCTTGATGTAATAAAGTACCTTTTCCGCTATTTAATTTGAGCAATGTGTGATGATGTCCAATTATGTAATCGCTGTGTACGTGAGTTTCTGATCATGGCATGTACATGGTTCACATTTAGTTTGCCTTCTAAAAACCGGGTGTGACACCTAGGGGCACCGGACTGTCTGGTGGTCCCCTGGGCAGCGGGCCCGAGATTGCCCAAGAGCAAACCCGAGAGGAACAGAAACCTAAGAGCGAACAGTTCGAGACAGATGATTTTTAGCCTAGCACCAGACTGTCCGATGTACACCAGACAACTACTGTGTTGTGTCCGGTGTGACTCTGAGCAACGAGTAGTTGTCAGAACTAGTTGTTGGGACTGACCAGTGGTGCACCGGACTGTCCGGTGTGCCCATGCAAAGGTGATTTTGCAACGGCTAGTTTTTGGTGGGTGGGGTATTTATAGCCCCTCCACAAGCCATATTGAATTCCTTGTCCTAACCACCTAGAACTTATTGCTAGAACTTGCAAGTCCACAAAGCCTAATGAGGTGATTAGAAAAATCATAATCCCATGTTAGGACCTCATTAGTGCGCATGAGAGCCACCTAGAGCACACACCACATGCATTAGTCTTCTCTTGGTCATGTGAAAATCTATGGCTTATTACTCTTAGTGATCAGCATCACCTAGACTACTCGATGGTGATTGGAGCTCGGTAATCACCCCAGAGGATTTGTTGGTGACCCGACTCGATGGTTATACATGGTCGTGAGGGATCCACTACGCTAGAGAGGCAAAGGATCATCTTATAGTGAGCACTTGGTTTTTGCGAGGACCAAGGGGGAGCGATACCCTTGTGCGGGTGCTCCAACGAGGACTAGTGGAGAGTGCTGACTCTTCGATACCTCAAGAAAATTGGAGGTGTCTTCTTGCCCTACTTAACTTTCCGCATTTACTTTGAGCATTTTACTTTGTGTATTTGCTTTGTTAGTATTTGCCATAATGACTTATGGTTGTTCTCCATTTCATATCTTTTACTTCTTGCTAATAAATTGGGTGAAGTTGGGGTCTTGTTTAGGGTTAATCTTTTGTAAGAATTTTAGAAAAGCCCAATTCACCCCCCTTCTTGGGCATCATGATCCTTTCAATTGGTATCGGAGCCGTGTTGCTCCTAGTTTAGCTTAACTGCAAGAGTAATGATGTCCGGTGGGGATGGACCTCCTCCCATTTTTTATGGTGACGATTTTCCTTATTAGAAAATTCATATGAAATCTTACCTAGAGTCTATAGACATTGGAGTCTACAAAGCAGCCACCCAAGGGTTCCCCCAACCTAGAGATGCTACAAACCTTTTAGGTGATGAAATCAATTATAAGAAATGGAACGCAAAGGCCAAAAACACTCTTTTTAGGGGTCTTTGCAAGGATGTTTTCAATAGAGTTAGAAATCATAAAATCATGATTTGTGGTTGGATATATATGCTCTACAAGAAGGAACAAAGAGTGAGCGTGAAGACAGATATCATATTGCTATGGCCTATGAGAAAGTTAAATTCCTTTGAAATTCTTGCTAATCAAAATGCAAATGATATGTACTCACGACTGAATATTCTTGTAGAGGAAGTGAATGGCTTGCGACTCACTCAAATCTCACAACTGGATGTTGTGAGGAAAATTCTTAGTGTGTTGCTAATTGAGAAGTATGGCCACATTGTTACGGTGCTACATCAAATGGATCTTTCCATTGCTACACTAACTCATATTGGGAAAGGTCAATGCCCATGAAATGCATATGCACATCAATGACAAAGATGGGTCTTCCTCCAAGAAGAAAGATTTGGCTCACAAAGCTAGTCAATAGAAGAAAGGCAATACCAAAGTTCTAGTTGAAGAAGAGTCCTCAAGTGATGATGACCTTGATGCAAATCTCGCCCTGATGGTGAGAAATACAACAAAGATGTTGAAGAAACTTAATCGAGAAGGCATCAAAGTTGATTAAGGGAGAAGTTTTTGTCTAGTAAGAGAAAGCCTATCTTAGAGATGGATTGTTACAATTATGGAAAGCTTGGTCATCTTGCTCATCAATGCACAAAGCCTAAGAAAAACAAATTCAAGGGCAAGAAAGATGATGAAAGTGAAGATGAGAAGAAAGAAAGTAAGTTTTTTAAGAAGAAAGAAGGCAAGCAAAAGAGGTTCCACAAAATAAAGAATGGGAAAGCATACATTGTTGGTGATTGGCTCACCGACATTGAATCCTCAGTCGCTCTTCTTCAAGTGGAGAAGATGATGAAAAGGCCGCCGCCGTCGTTGTGGATTTCTCTTCACCACCATCATCACCTTCATCCACTACACACCTATGCCTTATGGCTAAAGGTGAACGGAAGGCACAAAATGATGTTACCAATGATGTTGAAAGTGTTTTTGATAGTGATGATGAATATGCTTCCCCTACCTATGATGAGCTAGCTGATTTGCTTAAAGAATACACTAAAATCATTAGAAAATATAAAGAAAAATGTGACGAGCTAAAAGATGAAAATGAGTTCTTAACTGCTAAGTATGACATAGTTGTTAAAGCTAGTGATGAAATGAAGGAAGAAAACAAAACTATGTCATCCACTATAAATGAGCTTAAGTCTCCCTTAAAGATGCTAAAGAAAAAAGTGAAAAATTAAATGAAGCAAATAGGGAGCTAAATGATAGGCTTGTCAAGATAAAAGAAGATTACACAAAAATTAAAATTGATCATGATAATCTTCTTGTTGCATATAAGCTTTTATCTTGTGATACACATGAGGCTATTAACCCTGTTGTTAAGCTTGATGTAGCAACCTCATGTGATGATTTAAGCAATGTTGATCAATCAAGCCTTCATGATGATTTGGTTCAAAAACTTGAACTCATGTCACTAGAGAACAAGAAATTAAAGAAATACTTGACCGATGCAACCACCAAGGGAAAATTGCCATAGAGAGCAAAGACTTTAATAATGAGTTGGTGATTGACAATGAGAGGCTTAGGGAAGAGATCAAGAAGCTAAATCTTGAGAAAGATCACCTTACCACTAGTGTGCAAAATTTCAACAAGGGCCAATACCTCCAAAATGAGCTCCTCATGAACACAGTCATGAAAAATAACAAGAGTGGTGTCAGACACAATTCAATTGTGCAAAAGAAAGCAACAAACCAAAACAAGGTTAAGCAAAATCCTAAGCCTGTCAAGTGCCATGAGTGTGGATAAGAAGGACACTTTGCTCACATTTGCAAAGCCACACCATCAACTCCCTTGCCAAAGCACTCAATACCTTTTGCATTCAACGCTCACTATGTGCTTAGAAAAATTGCAAATTGGAAGGTTAAAGTAACATTTTTAGGTCCACCAAAAAAGAGTAGACCTAGACAAATTTGGGTTGCAAAGTCCTTAATTGAGAAAGTTATGGGCCCTATGCAAGATAGGGTGCCCAAGATGGAAGCTTGATTCCTTTGTGTATGTAGGTGAACTACAAGACTGATGGGAGCCATTGGGTAATTGATAGTGAATGTACTCAACACATGACTAGTAACCCACGGATGTTCACCTCACAAGATGAAGATGTTGATGAACAAGACAAAATCACATTTGGAGATAATTTAAAAGGAAAATTTCAAGGGCTTGGCAAGGTGGCTATGTCAAATGATCTTTCAATCTCAAATGTTCTATTGGTTACATCATTGAGTTTCAACTTGCTATTAGTCGTTCGGCTGTGTGATCTTGGCCTTCAATGCTTATTCACTCTGTTAGAGGTTGTTGTATCTAAAATGGATGATGAGTCAGTCATATTCAAAGGATTTTGATATAGCAACCTATATTTAGTGGATTTATTTTCTGATGATCCTAACCTAAGGACTTGCCTCTTTACTAAAGCATCTCTTCGATGGCTATGGCATAGAAGGCTTGCACATGTTGGAATGAGCACACTCAAGAAGATTCTGAAGAAAGATATGGTTAGAGGTTTTAAAGATGTTGTATTTGAAAAGGACAAGCTTTGTAGTGCATGCCAAGCTAGAAAACAAATTGCTAACACTCATCCTACAAAAGCATTTATGTCAACATTAAGGCCACTAGAGCTACTTCACATGGATTTATTTAGACCAACAACTTATGCTACTGTTGGTGGCAACCTCTACTGCCTGGTCATTGTTGATGTTTTTTCCAGATATACTTGGGTGTTCTTTCTACATGAAAAGTCCGAGGTTGCATAAATTTTCAAGAAGTTTTCCAAGAAAGCACAAAATGAATTTGAATGTAAAATCAAGAAAATCAGAAGTGATAATGGGAAATAGTTTGACAACACCAACATACATGAGTATTGTGATGAAATTGGGATCAAACATGAAGTATATGCAACATATACACCTCAACAAAATGGAGTTGTAGAAAGGAAGATTAGAACCTTGATCACTCTTGCAAGAACAATGATAGATGAGTATTACACACCGGAGAGGATTTGGGGCGAGGCTATCAATACTTTATGCTATGCATCAAACAGGTTGTTTCCTCACTGGCTACTTGAGAAGACTCCCTATGAACTGCTAGATGGGAAAAGCCAGATGTCTCATTCTTCCAGGTGTTTGGATGCAAATGCTACATCTACAAGAAACGCCATCACCTGGGGAAGTTTCAAAGATGATGTGACATTGATTTCTTACTTGGTTATTCATCAAAATCCAAAGGATATCAAGTATTCAACCATGCCACTGACATGGTGGAAGAAATATATGATGTGTAATTTGATGAGACTAATGGCTCCAAGGAGGACTTGAAAATCTTGATGATGTAGGTGATGAAGCACTCAGGGAGGCTATGAAGAATATGCCAATTGGAGCCATCAAACCAAAAGAAGATGAAGATGAGGTGCAAGACATTGACAGGCCCTCTCCATCAAATGTACCGCAAGATGATGAGAAAGATGAGAGGCATGCAAATGAAGACACAATTGTCCTCATGAACAAGCAATGGTACAAGCCAAAGATGTTGATGCTCCACAACCTTCTCCACAAGTGGTTGACAAAAGGAATTCATCTCTACTGCAATCACATCCACAAGATCTTATCATTGAGATTCCTTTAAAAGGGGTTATTACTCGTTCACAAAAATTTGCTTCATTTGTTGAACATCACTCTTTTATCTCTTGTGTTGAGCCTACTTGTATAGATGAGGCACGACAGGATCTAGATTGGGTGAACGCCATGCATGAAGAATTAAACAACTTCACTCGAAATCAAGTTTAGACCCTTGAAAAGCCTCCTCAAAATGCACGAGTCATTGGAACAAAGTTGGTGTTTAGAAACAAGCAAGATGATCAATGAGTAATTGTGCAAAACAAGGCAAGGATAGTTGCAAAGGGGATCTCTCAAGTTGAAGGATTGGATTTTGGAGAGACCTTTGCACCAGTTGCTCGACTTGAAGCCATTTGTATCCTTCTTGCATATTGTCGGCGTTTCGAGACCGGGGGGTCCCTGAGCCGACGAGTGAAGTGTTGCCGCGTGCCCCAGCCCAGATGGGTCGACGCGAGGCCGAGCGCGAAGGGGGGAAGTGAGGTGGCCGGAGATGGGCGTGAGAGAGGTGGAAATCCCGCGGCCTTCGTGTTCGTCCCGCGCCCAGGTCGGGTGCGCTTGCAGTAGGGGGTTACAAGCGTCCACACGGGGGAGGGAGCGAGCGGCCTCACGCGAGCGCCTGTCTCGTCCTCGTCCCCGCGCGGCCAACCCTCTCTAAGAGGGCCCTGGTCCTTCCTTTTATAGGCGTAAGGAGAGGATCCAGGTGTACAATGGGGGGTGTAGCAGAGTGCTACGTGTCTAGCGGAGGGGAGCTAGCGCCCTAAGTACACGCCATCGTGGCGGCCGGAGAGATTTTGGCGCCCGGTTCGTGTGATGTCGTGGCCGTCGGAGGAGTGCTGGAGCCTGGCGGAGGGACAGCTATCGGGGCCGTCGAGTCCTTGCTGACGTCCTCTTGCTTCCATAAGGGGGCCGAGAGCCGCCATCGTCAGGGAGCGTGCGGGGCGCCATCATTGCCTATCCGGCGGAGCGAGCCAGCTGGGACGCCGGTCTTGTTCCCTGTAGCCTGAGTCAGCTTGGAGCAGGGTAATGATGGCACCTCCTGTTGACGTGGCCGGTCCGCGCCCTAGGTTGGGCGATGTGGAGGCTCCTCCGAGGTCGAGGTCGAGTCCGTCTTCTGTGGCCGAGGCCGAGGCCGAGTCCGAGCCCCTAGGTCGGGCGAGGCGGAGGCCGTTGGCTGAGGCCAGGGCGGAATTTGAGTCCTGGGGTCGGGCGAAGCGGAGTTCGTCGTCTTCTGGGGCTGAGCCCAAGTCCGAGCCCTGGGTCGGGCGGAGCGGAGTTCGCCGTCTTCCGGGGCTTAGCCCGAGTCCGAGCCCTGGGTCGGGCGGAGCGGAGTTCGCCGTCTTCCGGGGCTTAGCCCGAGTCCGAGCCCTGGGTCGGGCGGAGCGGAGTTCGCCGTCTTCCGGGGCTTAGCCCGAGTCCGAGCCTTGGGTCGGGCGAAGCGGAGTTCGCCGTCTTCTGGGGCTTAGCTCGAGTCCGAGCCCTGGGTCGGGCGGAGCGGAGTTCGCCGTCTTCTGGGGCTTAGCCCGAGTCCGAGCCCTAGGTCGGGCGGAGCGGAGCTTCCTATGGTGCACGCGGCCGGGCCTGACTGCCTGTCAGCCTCACTCTGTCAAGTGGCACCACAGTCGGAGTGGCGCAGGCAGCGCTGTCTTTCTGTCAGTCTGGTCAGTGGAGCGGCGAAGTGACGGCGGTCACTTCGGCTCTGTCGGCTGAGGGGCGCGCGTCAGGATAAAGGTGTCAGGCCACCTTTGCATTAAATGCTCCTGCGATTTGGTCGGTCGGTGTGGCGATTTGGTCAGGGTTGCTTCTTGGCGAAGACAGGGCCTTGGGCGAGCCAGAAATATGTTCGCCGCTGGAGGGGGGCCTCGGGCGAGGCGGAGATCCTCCAGGGTCGGCTGCCCTTGTCCAAGGCTAGGCTCGGGCGAGGCGTGATCGAGTCCCTCGAATGGACTGATCCCTGACTTAATCGCACCCATCAGGCCTTTGCAGCTTTATGCTGATGGGGGTTACCAGCTGAGAATTAGGAGCCTTGAGGGTACCCCTAATTATGGTCCCCGACAGTAGCCCCCGAGCCTCGAAGGGAGTGTTAGCACTCGCTTGGAGGCTTTCGTCGCACTTTTTTGCAAGGGGACCAACCTTTCTCGGTTGCGTTTTGTTTCGGTGGGTGCGCACGAGCGCACCCGCCGGGTGTAGCCCCCGAGGCCTCGGAGGAGTGGTTTGACTCCTCCGAGGTCTTAACGCTTCGCGCAATGCTTCGGCTGGTCTGGTCCTTCCCTCATGCGAGCTGGCCGTAGCCCGGGTGTACGGTCGGGTCCCAAGTTCTCGGGCTGGTATGTTGATGCTATCAACGGTTTGGCCGGAGCCGGGTTTGCGAGAGTAGCCCCCGAGCCTCTGCACAGGGCGAGAGGGCGATCAGGGACAGACTCGACTTTTTTACATACGCCCCTGCGTCGCCTTTCCGCAAGGAGGAGGGGGGAGAGCGCCATGTTGCCCTCGGTGGGCGCCGAACATGGTGTCTCCGGTGAGCTGCAGGCGGGTGATCCGAGCGGACGTCCGTGCCCCATTCGTTAGGGGTCGGCTAGAGGCCCAGAGGCGCGCCCAAAAGTACCTATGGGTGATCTGCCGGACCCGGTCCCCTGGCGACGGGGTTCGAGGGCTCGATGCCTCCCTCTGATGGGATTCCGTTACAAGATCGTTCCCGCTGGTCTCGGAAATGTCCTAGGGTACCTCGGGAGCGAAGCCCGAGCCTTGGT
The DNA here is from genome assembly GCA_029449295.1 of Zea luxurians. NCBI lineage: Eukaryota > Viridiplantae > Streptophyta > Magnoliopsida > Poales > Poaceae > Zea > Zea luxurians. The sequence goes on from JAOPSE010000084.1 coordinate 6,831,845, forward strand.
TATGTATCGAACGTACCCATGGTCATCCCTCGCTCTGTGTCTGAGGCGGCTGTGAACCTTTCGGGGGCCAGCCTTCGAACCCCTGATCAGTAGTGGGCGCGGAGCCCGAGTAGCCTGAGGCGGCCGTTGAACCCTTCCGATGGGCCGGCCTTCGAACCTCTGACCAGTAGTGGGTGTGGAGCCCACGTGCTCTGAGGCGGCTGTTGAACCCTTCCGAGGGGCCAGCCTTCGAACCTCTGATCAGTAGGGAGGCTCGGAGCCTGGTTCCTTCACGGGGAAGGATCCTTTTCGGGGTATCCCCCTTTCCCGGTCCCTGTTGCAAGAGAGAGAAAGAGGAAAAAAGGAAAAGGATATGAAATCGAACGACGCGGCGTACCTTTTTTGACGCGGTCATTATGGCGAAGGCGAAGCGTCGCTCGCTTCTCCTGCCAGAGGCACCGCCTGTCCCGCCGCGGAGTTAATGCAACGGGGCGAGTGGTTCGCGGGGTAGCCGTTGCGCGTGCACGAGCCGTTCGAGGAACGGGACACGGGCGCGTTGTCTTCACGCCGTGAGAGAGGGTTCTCTCGCTGCCCCCGGACGGGACGTAAGCTTGGCAGACGACGTGACCGCTGCTCCTGCCCGCCTGCCACCACCATTACTGCCGGCCCATTTTTGGCCGCATTGACCGTCGCGCCAGGCTGGCGCCGCTGGGTCGTGCGCTGGGTCGCCTCGAGTCGCGGTATTGGTTCCGCAGTCGAGGAGGCGCGGTGGTGGCGCAAGTGGCGGTGCAGTTGCATGCACGAAGCATTCGGCGCGCCGATTGCATGACGCGTGGGCCTGGGCCTCCATGCTGGGCGTGTTGGGAGTCAAAGAAGTGCGCCCACTTGGCGCGGTTGCATGCCGCCTGCATGGCTGCCCGCCCTTTCGCCCGCTGGTCTGGGCAATAGTGGAGAGCCGCTTGTAACCGCTGGGCGGTTGCACGCACCGTGCACGGCGGTTTGGCTTCTTCTGCTCTGGGCCGGCTTGCATGACGTGTGGGACCCAGCCACCGCGCCGTAGGGGAGGACCTTGGAGCGTGTTGGAGAAGACTCAGCCCACGACGGCCGGGGACGCAAGTAGGGAGAGTCGCCTTTAAAAGGAGGGTGACCCTCTTGGAAGGCGACCATGTCTTCGCGCTCCCTTATGCATCGTGTCTTTCCACCTTCCAAGCCCCCGGATGGGGGGTATCCGCTGTCTTTCCGCTTCGTCATTGGAGGAACACAACTCTGCGGGAGTTGGTACCTTTCAGCCATCGTTCGGCTTCAAGGATTTTCATCAGCCAGCCCGGCCGTACCCCTCCGCCGGCGGTCACCCGAGACAGTGACCACCAGCCCCTGGGTGGGGAGAAGCAAGCCGGGCTGCGATCTTGGTCCCACCCTCAGCTTCAAGGATGTTCATCATCCTCGCTGGGGTGGAGGCCGGGCTGAGCCGGAGCTCTACCTCCCGCGCGGGTTCGTGGGTCAGCCTCTCCTTCGGCGTTCGAGGGAGAGGGCGCTCACTGGCCCTGTGGGTGGGTCGGACTTCGACAACGCGGGGCTGGTCGACGGCGGGCGTCGTCAGCCTCAGCGCGTCGGGCTCGTCGGCTTAGCTCCCGGTGCCCCCTCCTGCCGGAAGGCGGCTGTTGAGGGGAACTCCACGCGGAGGTCGGTGCCCCACTCGCCCGGGAGGATCTGAGTGGGGATCTGCCGGAGGGCTGACGGCCCCTGCCGTCGGTGCCGAGGTGGAGGCGGCTCGAGAAGTCCCCGTTGCCGACGGGATCACCGCCACCATCCGCGCTTCGGGCCTCCGGCTCTTTGTACTTGTCCTCGCCCCTCGAGCGTCGGCGTGGGCAAGGGCAAGATTGCAGCAGCATCCGCCCTGAGGCCCTCGCTGCTGCAGTTCGGCCACCCAGAGCAGGGGTCGTTGTCGTTGCTGCCGGAGCGGACGACGGCGAGCCGCCCGTTGGGCTTCTGTTGCTCCGCAGGCCCCTCCCCCATCGAGTGGGGTTGTTCGTACCTGCGGAGGTGGAACCAGAGTTCCGTTTGCAATGGCACTTCGAATGCCAGTGTTTTTGTTCATTGTGACTGTCGAGGCCTGAACATGTATGTAAATTCGGCACGGAGCCATGTTTTTTCCTCATTTTTGAGCACTAAGACCCGCCTGTTGGTTGTCTGAACCGCTTCACCAAGCGTGAGTCGCCCCGTGTAAAGGTGACGAGTGAGGTATCCGTATCCCGGAAGCGTAGGAGTCCCTCGTCTCGGTCAGCCTTGTTGTCCGAGGCTTCCCTTGCTTAGTTAGAGAAACCCCTCGACCGCTCTTCGATGAGCCGAGGCCAGGGGTAGCGGTGTCAGCGTGAACAGAGGCAGAGTTGGCTCGAAAAGAAGACCTGGTCGGCCGGAGCCTGGCCGGGTCGTCCGTTAGCGGGACCGACGCCGGAATTGATCTGCCGAGGCCTCGGGCCGGGCTGATGTCCTTGGGGGACAGCTGGCCGAGGCCCCGGGGTGACCGGCCGAGCCGCCTGCTCGGGCCGGATTCTTGGAGAAGACCCTGGCGGCGATGGCCCGGGCTTGGTGATGACGTTGTCCCTCAGAGCGGAGACCCTTGGACCGCGTCGCCGTCCGAGGCTAGGTCGGACCTTGCCGAAGGTGTTGTCGACACCGAGGGTGCTGCTGCTCCCTTTAGCCGTCAAGATCCGAGCCTACAGGATCGGATCATCTCGTAGCGTGTGTTTTCTGCGGCCGCCGAGGCCAAAACACACCCTCGCCGTGTTGTAAAGCCGCGTCTCCTTTCCTCTTGTTTCGAGTATCTGGACTTTTTTGTCGGTAACAGAATTGTTTGTGCGAGCGAGAGTCGCTTCTCACGGAAGGTGATGAGTGAGGTATCCGTATCCCGGAGGTGTAGGAGTCCCTCGGCTCGATCGGCCTTGCCGCTTACGCGTACTCTTACCCGCCCATGGGGTTCTGTCACCGACGCAGTCGAGAAGGCTCGAAGAATTGCTCCGGCAGAAGAGCTTCCGAGCGTGAAGACTTGTTCGGTCCGCGGAATCACTTATCCGAACGTGAGTTACTTATCGCAGAAGGTGATGAGTGAGGTATCCGTATCCTGGAGGCGTAGGAGTCCCTCGGCTCGGTCAGCCTTGTCTGCTTACGTGTACTCCGTCGTTTTCAGGATCCACTTTCGAAGTAGTCGAAAAGCACGAAAGACATTCTGGCAGAAAAGATCTTTTTTCGAGGAAATTTTCAACGCAGAGGGGGTTCCCCCCTTTTAGCCCCCGAGGGAGGGTCGGGCTTTGCCGAGGCAAGGCTGACCCTTCCTTGATGACTAAACTTTGCGTGGGAGCGAGGTATATGAACAACTTGAAAACATCTTAAGGGTAGAAGCAACGTAGCTGTTGGATGTTCCAAGCGTTGCTGTAGACCTCGCCTTGACTGTTGGCCAGCTTGTACGTTCCGGGCTTCAGAACTTTAGTGATGACGAACGGCCCCTCCCAGGGGGGCGTGAGCTTGTGTCGACCTCGGGCGTCTTGTCGCAGCCGAAGCACCAGGTCGCCCACCTGGAGGTCTCAGGACCGGACCCCTCGGGCGTGGTAGCGTCGCATGGACTGCTGGTACCGCGCTGAGTGTAGTAAGGCCTTGTCCCGAGCCTCTTCCAGCTGGTCCAGAGAGTCTTCTCGACTAGCTTGGTTGCTTTGGTCGGCATAGGCCCTTGTCCTCGGGGAACCGTATTCCAGGTCTGTGGGCAAGATGGCCTCGGCCCCATAGACTAGAAAAAACGGTGTGAAGCCCGTGGCTCGGCTCGGTGTCGTCCTCAGGCTCCAGACCACCGAGGGGAGTTCCTTCATCCATCGCTTGCCAAACTTGTTGAGGTCGTTGTAAATCTGAGGCTTGAGTCCTTGTAGAATCATGCCGTTGGCACGGTCTACTTGCCCATTCGTCATGGGATGAGCCACGGTGGCCTAGTCCACCCAGATGTGGTGATCCTCGCAGAAGTCCAGGAACTTTCTGCCGGTGAACTAGGTGCCGTTGTCGGCGATGATGGAGTTCGGGACCCCGAAACGATGGATGATGTTGGTGAAGAACGCCACCGCCTGCTCGGACCTGATGCTGTTTAGGGGTCGGACCTCAATCCACTTGGAGAATTTGTCGATGGCGACCAACAGGTGCGTGTAGCCCCCGGGTGCCTTCTGCAAGGGGCCGATGAGGTCCAGACCCCACACAGCAAAAGGCCAGGTGATGGGTATCGTCTGTAGAGCCTGAGCGGGTAGGTGGGTCTGCCTTGCGTAGAACTGACACCCTTCGCAGGCGCGGACAATTCTAGTGGCGTCGGCCACCGCCGTTGGCCAGTAGAAACCTTGTCGGAAAGCATTTCCGACAAGGGCTCGAGGTGCTGCGTGGTGGCCGCAAGCCCCTGAGTGTATTTCTTGGAGGAGTTCCTGACCTTCGGTGGTGGAGATGCATCGCTGGAGGATGCCTGAAGGGCTGCGGTGGTAGAGCTCCTTCCCTTCTCCCAGCAAGACGAACGACTTGGCGCGCCGCGCCAACCGCCGAGCTTCGGCTCGGTCGAGGGGTAGCTCTCCTCGGTGGAGATATTGCAGGTACGGGGTCTGCCAGTTTTGATCAGGCGTGACCCCGCTTTGCTCTCCCTCGACGTGCAGCGTCTCGCCCTCAGGGGCCGAGGGTACCTCGGGCCGAACCGAGGGTGCCTCGGGCTGAGCCGAGGGTGCCTCGGACTGTGCCGAGGGTACCTCGGGCTAGGCCGAGGGTGCCTCAGGCTCGGGCGTGTCGTCGATCTTGACGGAGGGTTGATGCAGATCTCGGGAGAAGACGTCCGGGGGAACCGTTGTCCGCCCCGAGGCTATTTTAGCCAGCTCGTCCGCAGTCTCGTTGTAGCGCCGAGCGATGTGGTTGAGCTCGAGCCCGTAGAACTTGTCTTCCAGGCGCCGAACCTCATCGCAGTAGGCCTCCATCTTCGGGTCGTGGCAGTGGGAGTTCTTCATGACTTGGTCGATGACGAGCTGCGAGTCACCGCGAGCATCGAGGCGTCGGACCCCTAGCTCGACGGCAATCCGCAACCCGTTGACCAGAGCCTCGTACTCAGCTACATTGTTGGACGCCGGGAAATGGAGGCGTAGCACGTAGCGTAGGTGCTTCCCGAGGGGCGAGATGAAGAGTAAGCCTGCGCCGGCTCCTGTCTTCATCAGCGACCCGTCGAAGAACATGGTCCAGAGCTCCGGTTGGATCAGAGCTGTTGGTAGCTGGGTGTCGACCCATTCAGCCACGAAGTCCGCTAAGACCTGGAATTTGATGGCCTTCCGAGGGAAATAGTCCCCGACACATATGCATCCAATCATAATATTGAACTATATCAAATGGATGTAAAAGGTGCATTTTTAAATGGCTTCATTAATGAACTTGTATATGTTCAACAACCCCCGGGTTTGAAGACCCTAGATATCCTAATCATGCTTACTGAAAGGGAAATAGTCCCAATATTTCCTATAATCGATTTTGGTGTTTGACGACCATCACAAACCTTATGGACTAACCAGTTTGCCTAGTTGATCATTTCACAGGTGTATAAGTTCATCTACAACTATTCTAAATCGACTGTCCGGAATACTGTAGTTATTCCGGACAGGAGAAGCTTTTCGGAAAAACAGACTAAGCGCGGACCGTCTGGGCCCTTGCGGCGGACCGTCCGTGACACCAAAGTGATCCTCAGACAGGAACACTACATAAACGCAAGTTTACACTATGGACCGTCTGACGGAGAAGCGAGCACCATCCGAGACCAAGCGCGGACCGTCTGGCCTCAGTCGCGGACCGTCTGATCGGCACAGAACCGAAAAACCCGAAGGTGACGGGTTCGGTAAAATGTATTTTTACCGTCCTCGCGGACCGTCCGGGGTGCATGACCGGACCGTCCGTGACTGCCTTTATCTGACATCTGACGATGCATTAAATGCTATATATCCGTTGATATAGCCGTTACTGCTGACCGTTGAGAGGAGTATAATAAGGTGCAAGGGTTGAAGAGTGCCAAGGAGATTTAGGACATGCTAAAGACTGCGCACGAAGGAGATGGGGTGACCAAGATCACCAAGTGGGAGACGATCGAGCGAGAGCTTGGTCGATTTGTCCTCAACCAAGGAGAGGAGCCATAAGCTATGTACAACCGGCTCAAGACCTTGGTCAACCAAGTGCGCAACCTCGGGAGCACCAAATGGGATGACCATGAAATGGTCAAGGTTATTCTAAGATCACTTGTTTTTCGTAATCCTACACAAGTTCAATTAATTCGTGGTGATCCCAGATACAGGCTAATGTCTCCTGAGGAAGTGATAGGAAAGTTTGTGAGCTTTGAGTTGATGATCAAAGGCTCCAAACAAATCATCGAGCAAGGCGGCACCTCCACACCCGAGGTGCAACCCGTCGCATTCAAAGCGACGGAAGAAAAGAAAGAAGAGTCTACATCAACTAGGCTCCCCATCGACGCCTCCAAGCTCGACAACGAGGAAATGGCACTCATCATCAAGAGCTTTCGCCAAATCCTCAAGCAAAGGAGGGGGAAGGATTACAAACCCCGCTCCAAGAAAGTGTGCTACAAATGTGGTAAGCCCAGTCATTTTATTGCTAAATGTCCATTATCTAGTGATAGTGGCAGGGGCGACGACAAGAAGGGGAAGAGGAAGGAAAAGAAAAGATACTACAAGAAGAAGGGCGGTGATGCCCATGTATGCCGGGAATGGGACTCCGATGAGAGCTCCACCGACTCCTCCTCCGACGAGGACGCCGCCAACATCACCGTCAACAAAGGCCTCCTCTTCCCCAACGTCGGCCACAAGTGCCTCATGGCAAAGGACGGCAAAAAGAAGAAGGTAAAATCTAGAGCCTCCACTAAATATACAACATCTAGTGATGAGGGTAGCTCTAGTGATGATAAAGATAATTTGCTTGCCCTTTTTGCCAACCTTAACATGCAACAAAACGAAAAACTAAATGAATTGATAGGTGCCATTCACGAAAAGGATGAACTCTTGGATAGTCAAGAGGAATTCCTCATTAAGGAAAATAAAAAGCATGTTAAGGTGAAAAATGCTTACGCTCAGGAAATAGAAAAATGTGAAAAAATAACTAGTGAGCTTAGCATTTGCCATGACAGTATCTCCAACCTTAGAATTGAGAATGCTAATTTGATTGCTAAGGTTGAAAAGAAAAATGTCTGTGATGATTCAATTGCCAATCTTAAAAATGATAATGCTAGTTTAATTGCTAAGATTGACAAATTAAATAAATCAATTTCTAGCCTTAAGATTGAGAATGATAAATTAATTGCTAAGGCTAAGGATTTAATTGTTTGCAATAATGTTGTTTCCAATCTTAGAAATGAGAATGATATTTTACATGCTAAGATTGAAGAATTAAATGCTTGCAAACTATCTACATCTAGTGTTGATCATGTTTCTATTTGCATGAGATGTAGAGATATTAATGTTGATGCTATCCATAATCACCTAGCTTTAATTAAACAACAAAATGATCACATAGCTCAACTAACTGCTAAAATTAATGAGCATGAGATAGAGAATGAAAAATTTAAATTTGCTAGAAGTATGCTCTATAATGGGAGACGCCCTGGCATCAAGGATGGCATTGGTTTCCAATAGGGAAGCAATGTCAAACTTAATGCCCCTAAAAGATTGTCTAATTTTGTTAAGGGCAAGGCTCCCATGGCTCAGGATAACGAGGGTTACATTTTATATCCTGCTGGTTATCCTGAGCATAATATTAGGAGAATTCATGCAAAGAAGTCTCATTCTGTTTCTCACCATGCATTTATGTTTAAGAATGAGGCATCTAGCTCTAGGCATTCTACCCATGTTAAAATGCCTAAAAAGAAATCTCCTATTGCATCAAATGAGCCTAATGTTTCATTTAAGACTTTTGATGCTTCCTATGTTTTAACTAACAAATCAGGCAAAGTAGTTGCCAAATATGTTGGGGGCAAACACAAGGGCTCCAAGACTTGTGTTTGGGTACCCAAGGTGCTTGTTTCTAATATGAAAGGACCCAAGACGTTTGGGTACCTAAGAACAAGGCCTAAATTGTTTTGTAGGTTTATGCATCTGAGGGCTCAAGTTGGATAATTGATAGCGGGTGCACAAACCACATGACAGGGGAGAAAAGGATGTTCTCCTCCTATGAGAAAAACAAAGATCCCCAAAGAGCTATCACATTCAGGGATGGAAATCAAGGTTTGGTCAAAGGACTTGGTAAAATTGCTATATCTCCTGACCATTCTATTTCCAATGTTTTTCTTGTAGATTCTTTAGATTACAACTTGCTTTTTGTTTCTCAATTATGTAAAATGGGCTACAACTGTCATTTTACGGATATAGGTGTTACTGTCTTTAGAAGAAGTGATGATTCAGTAGCATTTAAGGGAGTATTAGAGGGTCAGCTATACTTAGTTGATTTTAATAGAGTTGAACTCGATACTTGCTTAATTGCTAAGACTAATATGGGTTGGCTCTACCATCGCTGACTAGCCCATGTTGGGATGAAGAATCTTCACAAGCTTCTAAAGGAAGAACACATTTTGGGACTAACAAATGTTCATTTTGAGAAAGACAGGGTTTGTAGCGCATGTCAAGCAGGAAAGCAAGTTGGTACCCACCATCCACACAAGAACATCATGACGATCGACAGGCCGCTTGAGCTACTCCACATGGATTTATTCTGCCCGATAGCTTACATAAGCATCGGCGGGAGTAAGTACTGTCTAGTTATTATGGATGATTATTCTCGCTTCACTTGGGTGTTCTTTTTAAAGGAAAAATCACAAATCCAAGAGACTTTAAAGGGATTCTTGAGACAAGCTCAAAATGAGTTCGGATTAAGGATTAAGAAAATAAGAAGCAACAACGGGACGGAGTTCAAGAACTCTCAAATTGTAGGCTTTCTTGAGGATGAGGGCATCAAGCATGAGTTCTCTTCTCCCTACACACCTCAACAAAATGGTGTAGTGGAGAGGAAGAATAGAACTCTATTGGACATGGCAAGGACCATGCTTGATGAGTACAAGACTCCAGACCAGTTTTGGGCTGAGGCGATTAACACCGCCTGCTACTCCATCAACTGGCTCTACCTTCACCGAATCCTCAAGAAGACATCATATGAACTCCTCACTGGTAAAAAGCCCAATGTTTCATATTTTAAAGTCTTTGGTAGCAAATGCTTTATTCTTGTTAAAAGAGGAAGAAAATCTAAATTTGCTCCTAAGGCTGTAGAAGGCTTTTTACTAGGATATGATTCAAACACAAGGGCATATAGAGTCTTCAACAAATCCACTGGATTAGTTGAGGTTTCTTGTGACATTGTGTGTGATGAGACTAATGGCTCCCAAGTAGAGCAAGTTGATCTTGATGAACTAGATGATGAAGAGGCTCCGTGCGTCACGCTAAGGAACATGTCCATTAGGGATGTGTGTCCTAATGAATCCGAAGAGCCCACTAATGCACAAGATCAACCGTCATCTTCCAATCAAGCATCTCCACCAACCCAAGATGAGGATCAAGCTCAAAATGATGAAAATGAAGATCAAGAGGAGGACAATGATCAAGTGGGAGATGACCATGACAAAGACAAGGAAGATGAGCAAGAAATTCAGGGTCAAAGACCGCCACACCCAAGAGTCCATCAAGCGATTCAAAGGGATCACCCCGTGAACTCAATTCTCAGTGACATTCATAAGGGGGTAACTACTCGATCTCGAGTCGCTCATTTTTGTGAACATTACTCTTTTGTGTCTTTTATTGAGCCATACAGGGTGGAAGATGCATTAAGGATTCGGATTGGGTGTTGGCAATGCAAGAGGAGCTCAACAACTTCACAAGGAATGAGGTATGGCTTTTAGTTCCAAGTCCTAACCAAAATATTGTAGGAACCAAGTGGGTATTCCACAACAAGCAGGATGAGCATGGTGTGGTGACAAGGAACAAAGCCCGACTTGTGGCCAAGGGCTATTCACAAGTCGAAGGTTTGGATTTCAGTGAAACCTATGCACCCGTAGCTAGGCTTGAGTCAATTCGTCTATTATTTGCCTATGCTACTTACCATGGCTTCAAGCTTTATCAAATGGACGTGAAGAGTGCTTTCCTCAATGGATCAATTAAGGAAGAGGTCTATGTTGAGCAACTTCCTGGCTTTGAAGATAGTGAGTACCCTAACCATGTGTATAAACCCTCTAAGGCGCTTTATGGGCTCAAGCAAGCCCTAAGAGCATGGTATGAATGCCTATGAGATGTCCTTATCACTAATGGCTTCAAAGTCAGAAAAGTCGATCCTACCCTCTTTACTAAAACTATTGCAAATGATTTGTTTGTATGCCAAATTTATGTTGATGATATCATATTTGGGTCTACTAAGAAATCTACTTGTGAAGAGTTTAGTAGGATAATGATTCAAAAATTTTAGATGTCTATGATGGGGGAGTTGAAGTATTTTCTAGGATTTCAAGTCAAGCAACTCCAAGAAGGCACCTTCATCAGCCAAACGAAGTACATTCAAGACATAATCAACAAATTTGGAATGAAGGATGCCAAGCCCATCAAGACACCCATGGGAACCAATGGGCATCTCGACCTCGACACGGGAGGTAAATCCGTAGATCAAAAGGTATACCGGTCGATGATAGGATCTCTACTCTATTTATGTGCATCTCAACCGGATATTATGCTTTCCGTATGCATGTGTGCAAGGTTCCAAGCCAATCCTAAGGAAGTTCACCTTAGGGCCGTAAAAAGAATCATGAGATATTTAGTTTATACACCTACGTTTGGTCTTTGGTACCCCAAGGGATCCACTTTTGACTTAATAGGATATTCAGATGCTGATTGGGCAGGATGTAAAATTGATAGAAAGAGCACATAAGGGACTTGTCAGTTTTTCGGGAGATTCCTAGTGTCTTGGGCTTTAAAGAAACAAAACTCAGTAGCTCTTTCTACCGCCGAAGCTGAGTATATTGCCACAGGCCATTATTGTGTGCAATTACTTTGGATGAGGCAAACCCTTACGGACTATGGCTACAAATTGAGCAAAGTCCCTCTCCTATGTGATAATGAGAGTGCCATCCGCATGGCGGATAATCCTGTTGAACACAGTCGCACTAAGCACATAGCCATTTGGTATCACTTTTTAAGGGATCACCAACAAAGGGGGGATACCGAGATTGCTTATGTTAGCACAAAAGAACAATTAGCTGATATCTTTACCAAACCTTTAGATGAGAAAACCTTTACCAAACTTAGGAATGAGCTAAACATTCTTGTTTCTCGGAACTTTGATTGATACTTTGCACACATAGCTCATTTATATACCTTTGATCATATCTATTTTATGTCTATGACTAATGTGTTTTCAAGCTTATTCCTATACTAAGTCATAGATTGAAAGGGAAATGGAGTCTTCGGCGAAGACAAGGCTTCCACTTCACTCTATCGGTATTATTTACCCTTCGCCGTCACTCCGCACCGCTCTCCACTTTGGTATAATCCTCACTCATATTCACTTGTACCATTGGGTGAAAATAAAAAAGGGCTCTTAAAAGAATCTGTTTTTGGTGATTAATGCCAAAGGGGGAGAAATATTAAGCCCAAAGCAAAAGGACCACAACACCACACCAATTTCAAAAATTTTCGAAATAAAGTTTTCAATTGGTATCTTTCAAATTAGTATTCCTCTAGAAATTATATCTCAATTGGTATCTATATTGATATATTTAAAGGAGGATTTTTCAAATTGGTATCTAAAAATATTTGACCTTCTTTCAATTGGTAAAACCCTCTTGAACACTAAGAGGAGAATTTCATTTAGGGGGAGTTTTGTTTAAGTCAAAGGAAAAGCATTTGAAACAGGGGGAGAAAATTTCAAATCTTGAAAAAGCTTCTCAAAATCTTATTCATATACATTTGACTATTTGCAAAAAGACTTTGAAAAGATTTTCCAAAAGAATTTGCAAAAACAAAACAAAGTGGTGCAAATATGGTCCAAAAATGTTAAATATCAAATCAAACTTATATACTCAGAAATGCCTTCATTTCAAAATAACTTATGCACATCTGTCAAAATGCAAACTAGTTACATTTCTACACTTTATATTTGCTTTGGTTTGTGTTGGCATCAATCACCAAAAAGGGGGAGATTGAAATGGAAATAGTCTCAATATTTCCTATAATCGATTTTGGTGTTTGACAACCATCACAAACCTTGTGGACTAACCAGTTTGCCTAGTTGATCATTTCACAGGTGCATAAGTTCATCTACAACTATTCTAAATCGACTGTCTGGAATACTGTAGATTATTACGGACAGGAGAAGCTTTTTGGAAAAACAAACTAAGCGCGGACCGTCCGAGCCCTTGCGGCGGACCGTCCGCGACATCAAAGTGAGCCTCGGACAGGAACATTGCATAAACGCAAGTTTACACTACGGACCGTCTGACGGAGAAGCGAGCACCATCCGAGACCAAGCGCGGACCATCCGGCCTCAGGCGTGGACCGTCCGATCAGCACAGAACCGAAAACCCGAAGGTGACGGGTTCGGTAAAATGTATTTTTATCGTCCTCGCGGACCGTCCGGGGTGCACGATCAGACCGTCCGCGATTGCCTTTATCTGACATCTGACGACGCATTAAATGCTATATAGCCATTGATATAGCCATTACTGCTGACCGTTGCGATTTCAGCCATTGATGTGCAGGGGCGGACCGTCCGGACTAGGGGCGCGGACCGTCCGCGGTCGGCAGAAAAGGAGCAACAGTTAGGAAGTGGTTGGGGGCTATAAATACAACCCCAACCACCTCCGTTCACTTCAACCCAAGCATTCCAATCTTCTACATTCAATACAAGAGCTAGTAATCCATTCAAAGACACAATCAAAGCTTCCAATCTCTCCAAGTTCCACAATTGAGACAAGTGATATTAGTGATTAGTGACTTGAGAGAGAGAGAGTGATCCGTGTGTTATTTGTCGCTCTTGTCGCTTGGCTTTTGCAATCGTGCTTTCTTCCTGCCCATTCTTATTCTCAAGTGACTTGTAATCAAAGCAAGGGACACCAAGTGTATGGTGGTCCTTGTACGGTCTAAGTGACCCATTTGATTGAGGAGAAAGCTCACTCGATCTAAGTGACCGTTTGAGAGAGGGAAAGGGTTGAAAGAGACCCGGTCTTTGTGACCACCTCAACGGGGACTAGGTTCTTTGGAACCGAACCTCGGTAAAACAAATCACCGTGTCATCCGCTCTATTTCTTTGGTTGATTTGTTTTCCCCTCTCTTTTAGACTCGAATTTATTTCAAACGCTATCCCCGGCTTGTAGTTGTATTTAAAGTTGTAAATTTCAGTTTCCACCTATTCATCACCCCCACTAGGCGACTTTCACTTACAGGTTGTCCAAGGTGCTATATGGACTAAAGCAAGGTCCAAGGGCTTGGTATGAGCGTCTTCATGACTTCCTCATTGAGAAGGGCTTCAAGATCGAAACCGTCGACACCACACTATTCACCAAGAAGCATAACGGTGATATTTTCATTTGTCAAGTTTATGTTGATGATATAATCTTTAGCTCGACAAATGATTGTCATTGTAAGGAATTTGGTGAGATAATGTCGAAGGAGTTCAAGATGTCAATGACTGGTGAGCTCACATTCTTCCTCAGCTTTCAAGTCAAGCAAATGAAATAAGTGAACTTCCTCTCGCAAGAGAAGTATACCAAAGACTTGTTGAAAAGATTCAAAATGGAGAAGTGCAAACCAATCAAGACACCAATGCCTACTAATGGACATCTCGACCTAGATGAGGGAGGTAACCCGATTGATCAAACTCTCTACTGTACTATGATTGGTAGTTTATTGTACCTTATTGCATCTAGGCCCGACATCATGTTTAGTGTTTGTATGTGTGCTCGCTTTCAACCCAATCCTAAGAAAGTCCATCTTAATGCTATTTGGAGAATTCTTAGGTATCTAAAGCACACCCCAAGCATTAGCCTTTGGTATCCCAAAGGAGATACTTTTGATTTAGTTTGCTATTCCGATTCGGATTATGTCGAATGCAAAATTGATAGGAAAAGTACATCTGGAGGGTGCCATTTGCTTGGGAGATCACTAGTGTCATGGACCTCGAAAAAGCAAAATAGTGTTGCCTTGTCAACTGTCGAAGCGGAATACATTGCCATGGGTGCTTGTCGCACACAAATTATTTATATGAAACAAACC